>CM062816.1:65939841-66539841 GCA_031772625.1 Pinus tabuliformis
CCGATTGAAGATCCCTTCGGAAGTTCTTATTTTGCAGAATCTCATAAGTACTTTTTTTAAAAGATATTTTCCTTGCATCATCATATTCCACAAAGTATTTGATCCATATGGGATCCTCGAGAAGAGGTTGGTTGTTGGAGCCTTGGTTGCTAGAACACTTATTTTACCCCATCCTCTTTCTTCGGTTTTGAGATATTTTGCGTGGGTAGTAGATGCCAATCCTTTTTTTGTTACATCCCACATAATTTTTTTTGGCACATTAATTTTACCATTTAGAGATTACTCTGAAATTTGAATGGTGCATTGATAGCAATGCTCTATTAGAGAGGAATGACCATTGTCACTCTTTGAATAATTTTTTTTTTACCTGCGAGAAAATTTCTTGTTGTACCATACTTTCTTTTATTGGTTTTCTGTTAATGAAGCTTATTGAAGGACAAAATTAGGGCAGTAGGGTCGTTAACATATGTTTTGGACCTAAATTTGTAATGTGAAGGATTGGGTTTATAAACCATTTTTTATTGTTGGAATGGTATCATGTGCCTGAGTTATTTATGAAATTGAACGCTGGTTACTTTCGTTATTGGAATTAACATTATTCTTGTTTTTAAGATTTGAAAGTAGTTCTGTGATCCTAGAATAATGCAATTTTTTTCTCGTACTATATCAAGCCCTATGGAAATTTTAACGTAGGGGGTATAACAATGATAACATTTAATTAAGAGGACCAAGCCCTCTACGTACCTCGATGTTAGTGGCAGTGATCATTGAAATCATCTATCATGACCCTAGTATAAATGTAGCCGTCACTCAAGAATAATCTCGATTGGCCATGTTAAGATTTATCTATCTTATTTTAATGCTTTAGAGGGTGACATTGACGATGAAGATCCTAATATAGGAAATGATTTTGATGATATGTAGTATTAGTTATTTGTCGTAGCATGATTATTTTTGGACTCTATAGGCCATTTAGGGCCTCTTTGTTGATGTATTTAGGGCCTCTTTGTTGATATATTGTTGGCTTTATGTTAATTTCCTCTTTTCAACTTTAAAGGGGGTTTGCATTTTGTTTGAGGCATTTATGCTTAGATCATCAACCTGTGTGGTTTATTGCATGTAAGCTATGCTCGTTGTGCTCTCACTGGCATGTGCTAGTCAGTTGTGGATATTTTATTTAAAATTTTGCATTCAATCAGTGCTTAGTTAAATCTTTGAGTCATGTAAAGATTCAAGGTTTTAGGTGTTGTGGGGGAGGTTGGAGGAATGATTTGTGTTTCTTTGCAATTTTCCAATTATTGAGTTGTTGTCATGCAAACCCATACAAGGAATTCCGCTCAACAATTATAAGCAAACCAACCCTTGTCATATTTGGAATGTTTCTCCAATCCGACTGATATTATTCTAGTCACACGGGGTGTCCCTAATGGATATATGCTTCTACCTAATTAATAAATATGTGTACTCCAAGATGATCAACACACTCAAGACTCAATTTGAGACTGTCTGTAAACAGTCAAAAGTGAAGGTGAGCTCAATAAATATTTTTCACTGGTCAGGTTCAACTTTCAAAGATGTAAGTAACAATTAATTTAAATAGGAATGCATGAAAGATGTCACTTAAGTGAGAAAAATACTTTGTGGATGCATTGTAAAACTACCTATCAGAACAAATTTTTTTCATCAACAACTAAGATTCAAAGAGATAAGAAAGAATGATTGTATAAATCAAATAAATCTCAAGAGTCTGGCTGCATCATGGTGAGCCACAAATGACAGGCTGCCGATGAAGCCTTGCTTGCAGTGAAGGCAATGGTCTGAGGTTCGAAGGTGTGAGTTTTTTGCTGCTACTACATTGTCTGGAGAAAACCAATATACAACCTTTTGACCTCCTTTGAAACCTGTATATAAAGGGAAGACCATCAAGGGGATGAATTTTCCCTAGTTCTTTCGGAGGGAAGCAAAAAAACATGCCATTTTGGTCATCCTTTGCATGGTAGACAACCGAGTTCTGTTGTTGTTTTGAAACCTTCTTTTCTTATTTTTTGTTGAGGCTAACGTTTTTAGCATTGTCATGATGATTATGGCAAACAATTGTCAAGCATGATGCCTATCAACAACAAGAGGATCAACCTCTTCTAACTGTTACTAAGTAATTGTTTTTTCCTTAGTTTACCACTTGTCAACCTGCTATTTGATGTCAAGTTGAACTACTATCTAAAGGATGAATTAGGGATGTTGTTGTTGCTTTCACCCCCCCCCTATTTGTGTTTCTAGTGGTTTTTAGAGTTAACAAGTGTTCTTACTGAGGGGTTTGACTCAATTATTCGTTCTTATAGATATTAGTTAGAGAAATTGTTATAAATGACGTAGACCCTACTGTGAGATACAAGATGACAAAATGTCAAACACAAGAAGAAGTATGTAATCCTTTTCAATCTCTTTTTTATTATATTTACTTTTAATGACTTGGGTATAAGGCCTTTATTTTTAAAGTTTGCGCATGACATTTAAGATTTTTTCATTACTTGAAAGACATTGTCAAATATTTTTTGTTACAGTTTCAAGAAAAGACTAGTGTTGTTGTTATAGCAAGGTGATAATACTAAATTTGACATGTTTTCCAAAGAAGATTCTTATTAAAAATTTGAGTTTCTTATCTAAATTTTAATGCTGCAGGGGTAGATACTGTCCAATAAATAGGTTTGTTGAAACTTAAAAGCATCTCCATCTTCATCTATCTATAGGAGATCATGTAAGTGAAACATACTCATCATAATCCCTACAACGATTATGCTAACGCTAAAACACTAGAAAACAATATAAATTTAGAGCACTTTTTCTTCGAAGTAATTTGTATATTGTATCTCATGTAAGTGCCATGACTCTCCCATTGTTGTCGTGATCAATTCAGGAAAAATGTTGTTTTTCCCGAGATCATGTTATTATATCTTAACATGACATTAAGCTTCTGAAATAGTAAAATAAGGTTACATCATTTGAAAGAAACATATAAAATCTTTGTGGATAGAGGAAACCTGAAAATATGAAAAACTTGATTCAACCCTATAAGCGTTCATGATTGAACAATAGTTTGACAGTGGCATAAAAAAAATCTCCAAACCATACAAGGGACGTGTAAAGATTAACTTTTGAAGGAACGTAATGATCACACATATATATAAATATATATATATATACTATATATATATATATATATATATATAAATATATATATATGTATATATATATATATATATATATATATATATATATATATAGATATATATATATATATATATATATGAAGCTTCAGTTGGGGTACAATTGTTCAAAAATATATCGATTACAAGAAGCTATGAATTTAATCCATAATGTACCCAGGTATAAATTTTATACGTTTTTTGCAGAGGTCCAATTAGTATCATGTGCAAATTTGACTTGTGATTGTTCTAAATTTTTTCATAAAACTTAAATGCACACATTGGTGTATTTTTTTCTTCACCATTTTGTATTATAAATTGGGTCACAATCTTTTCTATATTTCTTAAGTCAATGTTTCCACTTGTGCCTTTTCACCGCGTGTTGAATTCTAGTGCATCTTTTTTTAAAGATCACATATATTTGTGCTTATTGTAGTTTGGTAATTGTGCAATCCTTTATCACTACCTCGTGCATTGTTTTTATTTGGAAAAATTTCGGTGCAACTTCAAGGAATTCTTGATCCTGAGCTTCGTATAATATGAGGAATCCCTGCCACCTATTTGATTAGTTTTTCTTTCCTTTTGACTTCAATCCTTTCTTCCAACACACATATCTTTGAATTAATATAGATCTTTTGTTCCTTTGAGTTTACCTTGATCGCCCATGTTCAACTGAGTGCTCAGTCAAGGCATTGTTACCCATGTCAATGCTTTTGTTGATACTTGTTAATAGCTTCTGTAAGTGAGGTGAATCTTGAAATTGATAGATTCACATATCTAACAATCTTTACCAAATATGCATCAATCAAATTTATAACTTTTAAGATTTAGGTTGTGTGTTGTAGAAGATGATATTCTACTTTCTTCAAATTCTAGGATTTCTGCTGACAACATTATCCTCTTTTCATTTTTATGTCTTTGCTGGAATGGGCTGGTTGGAGAACTCTACTATTTCAACATTAAGTGCTCGAGTATTTTCTAAAATGGTTGCTTCATGGAGAAACTTGATTAAAAACTCGCATGAGGTTGAACTCTTCTCTGTTAGAAACAAAGACATAATTGTCTCCAAAAATGCCAATATTCTGTAGTAATCTCTGCAAATTTATCATTATAATCATTCCTTGCATTTGCATTTCCCTTTTCTGCCTTGGATTTTTCCTTGGACATACCCCACAACCAACGTGACGTGTACACTCACAATGCTTCTCCAATCAATAGAGAAAAAACCTTGCAAGCTGTTTTGATGGCCAACATAACTCTCCAATACAAATCTATTTTTAGCTCATCAATATCTTTTGCCCACCACTCTTTTGGAGCAAAGTAGTATCTCTGGATATGAAGTTCATTAAATGAAGGGCTCGAAACGCTATCAGATGTCTTATAATAATTTTTGCCAATAATGTGGTTGTAATACCATTTTACCTTTGACGGATCCACCATTGCTAAGCATGCAATTATTTTAATGCATCAATTAACAATTTAAAGATCTTTAGATCAAGGGAAGAGAGCCTTGGTTGTATGCAACGTGATGATTGAATCCTTCCAATCATGAAAGATGCATGATTTGAATAAGATATAAATCTTGTATATAAGGTTTCCCCTTTCCATTGCCTCTGGTAGCTTCTTTAATGTAGAAGGTTTTTGGTTTTTCCCCAAATTCCATAAACTTCATTGTTGCTTGTACTTGACCTGATTGCAAATATTTTTGATAGACCATTAAGAATGTATGGTTGAAGCAACCAAAAGATGGTCATTGGAATCATTTAATTAGTTATGTATACTAAACCATTATCCTTTGGTGGTTTAAGTCTTCCGAGTTCTGCTAGCGACACAACTATCATGCCAAGAACATAAATGAATGTCCCAAATGCTATCCTTTAGAGCATCCTCATGTCGTGCCTGAGACTTGTAAATGTTTTGGCTAGTGTAACAAAGATCCAATTATACATGGGCATAACACAAGAATACTCAAGAATATGAAACTTTGAAAGGACGCATGATGGATCTTTATTAATATGTCCAATAGTATGACTAACCATTGTGATGCTAGTTTCATGATGAAAGTAGAACACCATGCAAAGACAACCGCATACATTAAACATGTTACCCAAATAGGAATACACCATGCAAAGAGATTGACCTTTCTGGCACTCAATATAATGTCATGAGATGCTTTTTCCGGGAAATCTTTATGATATCTTTGTGAAGTTCGCTTGGTATTGAACTAGAAATAAACGAATTCAATAAACTAACCCCCACTCCAATTTCTCGACCCAATATTATACAACCCAAATTGTAGAAACCCATGTCTTTGTAGTGAACCTCTTAAACATTTTCTAAACCTAAATGTTATTCAGAATGACATTGTTTTGCTATCTGAGCGAATGTAAAATTCACTTGAAGGTAAGGCAATAGAACTTCATAATTATCTATGGGTTCTAGTGACATGGTTTAAATTACATGATATAGTAGATAGCCACCATATAGGCAAACATATTTCACTTCCCAAGAATCTCCTGCATCAACTAATACATATGCAATCCTCTGCAGACCATGTCAAAACTCTTTGTGCCGAAGTGTGATGCCATACTTGTTGGCCTCATAGACAACAATGTCTAAGCGCTGAAAGACTTGTTCACGATATACACCAGGTGAAGTCTGCAATGCCTTGTGCTGGCCATCGTTGAAGTCTCGGCCTTGTGACAACCATCATTGAAGTCCCAGGCCCTAGCAACATTTAGTTCATGAGCTGCAACTTATTCAAAAGCAGAGGTAACCCTATTTCTCTCTCTTGGATCTATTTCCATAACCAAAGCATGGTCTAGTTGCAACTTGTCAACTACCTTGCGTGTAACTCTCACGAATTCCATCAAAGGTGTAGCGCCCAATCATTTTTTTTTACCACTAGCTTGTTTATTTTTGTTGTCTTAGAAAGGCTATTATTCTTAATCCGTTCACCTTTTCGAGGATCCTTATTAATGATATTTATCAATATTAAAGTTAGTACTATTTATATTGATAATGCTAATGTTCGTACTAATAATTTCAATGTTAAAAATATTAACGTTATTTATGTTAATATCAATACTTAAATGTTATTGTAATGTTAATGTTATTTAATAAATAATATTATTATTACTAACATTAAAAATAATAAAAACGATGTAGTAATGATGTGATTATTATTATTACTCAAATGATTTTAATAGCTAACATTAGTTTGTTAATATTAGTTAGTAATTTGTAATAAATTAATATATTTGTAACATCTGTTTTTCATTAATAATCAACATTAACGTATTGATATAAAAATAATGTTTACTAAAAATATACACAATGTAAAACCTAATTTCTAAAATATTCAAAGTCTAAATTTTCAATGTAAAATATAGTATTAGAGTTTATTTGTTTAATAGTAATACAATTTTCTTAATCTTTAGTTTTAAACTCAAGTTTTAAATTCTTTTAACTTAAGAGAAGATGTATATATTTAGGATTTCTTGAGAGTTTCTGGTCTTATATGCTAATAAAAACACTATAGTTAAATATATTCAATAAGAAAACAATCCCATGTCTTATAATTTCATACATTGTGCCCATACCTACCTACTAGGTAGAGTGGTCTAGAACTGCATAAGTTGTGCCCTTGGAAGAGATTCTTATTCATATGGATGGCTTGTAGAAATTATTTTGTGTTATATTTCAAAAATTGGGGAAGTATTCATCCTCTAGTTTATATTTGATTGCAATAAGATTTAATTCGGACCTTAGTAAGAAAATACAATTAGGAAACATTTGAGTTATTATTCCCATGATTTAATAGGAACAAGTAGGCCCTAAATATTAAAAGTGAACAAGTAGGTGCTAATTAAATATGTACAAAAGCTTCCCTTGCCCTCTCTAAACTTGGTTGTCCCAGTCTGATCCAACACTTTTCATTATGAAACTTTTACTGTAATAGAACAACAAACAACACTAATTTTCTCTACACCTCCCACATCTAGTCAATCCGGCTGGAACTAAATTTACAATGAAAATATAAGCATGGTTGAAAATATAGATTTAAAGATGCAAGGAAGCTATTAGTGAAAACTCCATCCACTGATGTAGAGGAGTCCGGGAGAAAAAAGGCTTTGTAATTAACGAAAGGATTGATTTGGAAACGTTCAGTAAGTGGATTCCTATTAGATTGGAAAAGAAATTTGAAAATAATGAATTTACTTAATCTAAAAACATTAATATGCACCTTAAAGAATTATTTTCAAAGTCTTGTAGAGATACATTGGGCTACATGGAAAACATATGCTTGAATGTACTTAATCCAAAAACATTAATATGCACCTTAAAGAATTATTTTCAAAAACTTGTAGAGATACATTGGGCTACATGGAAAACATATGCTTGCGTGTATAACTTGGTTGTTAGCTATCTTCTTTTTGGAAAGTTAAAAGTGACTTCCCAAAACCAAAATAAGTTGTTCAATCTCATATCATTATCTTTTCTCTTTTAATTAGAGGTGAAAACAAAAGTCTTATCCATTGTAGACTTGTGGCATCAAATATTTAATGTTACTATCTTGGGAAAGCAAAGAAACAAAAAAGTGATGTAGAAAATGGATATAGTAATAAGGCTTCATTTCACCGGTGAAAAGGAATAACACGCAAAATCTTGCTTTCCTTGCAGCGATGCATAATATCAATATACATGGACATAGATATAGTAAATAATCTATAGAGTCTTCACTTAATAATAGGGTGATGTTTATGTATATATTTAAAATAATATAATATAAGTATATGTATCTTTATTATTGGGTGTTAAAAATAATATGGTGATGTCTATGTGATTAAAAACAACATAGTGATATGTTTATTTCTTTCGAAATGACTTCATATATCTTTTTATTATTTCAAATACAAAATGCATATCCTTTTGATAATTTCAAATACAAAATAGAACAACATATCTCTTTTTATCTTTTTTATCATTTAGAATAGAAAGTGGAACTCCATATCCTTTTTATCATTTGAAATAGTTCACATCCTTTTTTTATATCCTTTTTATCATTTGAAATACTTCACATCTTTTTTTATGATTTGGAATACAAAATCTAAGTTCACATCGTCCACCAGAGACAAAAATAAATTAAATTTAGAGACGTGGATTGCTTGCTTACTCGAATAGATTACACAATGAATGCAGTAGGTGTTATAATGTGAGTGTGTTTTTTTCACGTCAGCCATATATGTGTTTCGTTTTGTTTGGAAGAGAGGCATGATGCCCTGGTCGATGTATTGAGGTCATGATATATGTTGTGTCAGTTAAACAAAACAGTGAAGACGAAGCATGGAAATCTCACACTACCAAACAGACACCAGTATGGGTTGATTGATTAATGATAGGACTGTTTCTATAAATACTTTTATTTTGTTTTGTTTCAATGATAAGAGTGTTTCAATGTCAAATATAGATACTTTTATTTTGTTTGCATCAGATGAGATGCACCGTGTAGGGCTCCATGAAGAAGATATTAGGCAGTGTTGTGTCCATTAAACAGAAAGAGAAAGGTGTAGATGAAAATGACTATAACATGATAAAAATCTCAAACACCCATATTGGAATGGTGAAAATTTTTCCTTTATTGCGTATACATCACTATACACGTGGTGTAAAATTTTACTTTATTGCATATAGATCACTATACACGTGAGGGAAAGAGTGGTTTTATTTATTTATTCGGTTAACCGCACAACAGCCCAATGACTGGTGAGTGACTCACTCGTGGCATGAATGAATGAATGAATTAGATGAGTGGGCATCAAGCCAAGAATTTCCTTTGGAGAAGTTGCACCAGGGAGGCGTCGATCTGGAAAGCTTTGGCCAGAAGGGAGGCATCAACCGGGGGAGAGGCTCCAAACAAGGATTGGGCGACCTGCTGGGTTCCCGGAAGCTGGCTGCTCAGTGCAGAGATGGCCACAGCGTTGCCATAGCCCACGTTCTGTTGGAAGTGCACCAGACCTTTGGGGAACACGAACACGTCTCCCTTCTCAAGCGTTTTGCTGAACAATTTATTGGCAGTGGTGATAAAGCCGACTGAGAGAGTACCCTCCATGACCACCAAGATTTCTGTGGCCCGCGGATGAGTGTGAGGGGGATTAAGGCCGAGAGGAGCAGCGAAATCAATCCGAGCCAAGGAGATTCCCAAGGTGTTTAAGCCTGGTATCTGCATTACATTGGCTGGAGTGACGTTGGATCCCATCATGTTACCTGTATCCCCTGCAATATCTAGGCCCCTAAACATGAAGTCATCTGCAGTAACCATGCTTGCATCCGTACATGGGAACCCATTCACATTAACTACAATTACAGTCAAATAAACATCTATATATATGATCAGATTCACATCGCATGAAACGAATCGAAACCCTAATCGCATGATCAGATTATATTGTTATTCACATCGCATGAAACGAAACGAAACCCTGATTAGCAAACACATGATCAAGGCCTCAAACTCAAAGTCTTACATACCTCTGCTCGTCCTGTCAGCCACGCAAACGTCTTGTAAAGGATCTGCATCACCTGCACGCACAATAACAATATTATGCGCCACTAGTACTACAAGCGCTAGCGCTAGAAAGGATTTCATGACTGGACTGCAGCTAACTCAGGCAACTATTCTTCGGTTCTATTCGATTCGAGTAGATGCTCTCTCTTATCTGATCAGATCCTTAGATGATATGATAGATGGAGTTTGGTGAAATATGAAGAGCATTCTTCCTTTTTATAACAACACAAACGCCAACGCCAACGCCAAGTTCTTGAGCTAAATTTTCTTGCTTGATGGACTTGTTGAATGTGTAATTTCAACGCAGAGTTATATCGCCAGAAATCGTTCACCAAACTCGCCTGAGAGTTCTCGGGCCACTTTCCGGTAAAGGGACTTTCCGTATATTTGAGCCCGAGAAAATTTGGAGTTGACGCGTGGCTGTCCCCTTACGTCACCATGTCTGACATTCTCGGGACATAAAGCTCTGCAGAAAATGATCTCCCGATATCTTTGTCCGCCGTTTGATTGTCTCCAGCGTTTTTGTCCGTTGATTGCTCAAACCTGCATACGACAAATATTAACTATGTTGCGTGGAGTAAAACTAAGTTCTGGTTGACCATACCTTTATTAATGCTTTGTCATAGGTGTAGGTAATGCATTTAGTTTTTCATACGGCATATATTAATGTTCATAAAAACGTGTTATATTTTTTTTATAGAGCGTTGACCATATGTAATGTAAAAAAAACCCACGGTAGTTTTTATTATAACGAGCCCGCGTGCACAGGTTGTTTATAAAAATGTATTGAACGCACAGCAGTGCGAGAACTCAAATAGAACAGGGATGTATTGTATTGGTTTGCCATCGCAAAACCAAGAAATAGTATGAAATTGTTTTGTAATATCCACATCAGTGGAAAACAAGAAGTGAAAGAGCGCATGGTGTGAGTTTTTTTATATAAGTGAATGTAATGAAATTTTTACTGTGTATGTAAAAAATTTGTTTTACAACAGTGATGTAAAAAGGGTTTTACAGCAATAAACCCAGCTCAGTGAATTCTCAGGTGAAAACAGAGTTTTGTAGAATGAATTGTTTTTGGTAAATCCCTCTAAGTAAAAGAGGAAGAAATATGTTGTTTCAGGCATTTTTATTTTAAACGAATATCAATCATTTTATGGTGGTGAAATATTTTGTTCCTCAGTAAAAAAAAAATTTAAGCTTCCCTGTGCAAAAGGATTCTGAGGAGGTGAAACAGAGCATTGCCTCTGTGGAGTTTATTTCTTTTGTGTTTTTGGGATTTTCCCATTAAAAATCCCCAACAGTGGTATCAGAGCAGGCTTAGGCTCTTTGAAGGTGACAAAGAAGCTGAAGGGAGGAGCTTGTTGCAGCAGTAAAACTTCTCAAGCAGAGTGAAGGCTCAGTGAGGAAAATACTCAGATATTTCAGAAAGTTTTTTTGTGTTGTTGAAGAAACGGTCAGTTGTTTTAAACACACGGTCAAGGATTTAGAGGCAGAGATCAGAATACAAGGAATGGCCAGCACAAGCACTGGTATGGGTATGTTTAACACCCAGCTCCCACAGTTTAATGGGAAAAACTATGACTATTGGGAAATAACCATGACAGCCCTGTTTGCCTCTCAAGATTTATGGGAAATAGTTGAATCTGGGTTTGAAGAACCAGCAGATGAAAATGAGTTCAATGCATTAACTCAGGGAGAGAGAGATCAGCTGAAGAGCAATAGGAAGAAGGATTCAAAAGCCCGTATGTTATTGTATCTAGCAGTAGACCAGAGTGTGTTTCCAAGGTTAGCAGCAGCTAAGACAACAAATGAAGCATGGCAAACCCTCAAGACAGCCTATCAAGGCATGGAGAGAGTGAAGACAGCAAAACTACAATTGCTGAGAAAAGATTTTGAGAACCCGTGCATGAAGGAGTCAGATAACATTGACTCATTCTTCACTCATGTGATTGGTGTAATCACGCAAATGAGAACTCATGGAGAAACCATTGAAGATAGAAGGATTGTGGAGAAAATATTGAGGGTCTTACCCTCAAGGTTTGATGCCATAGTCACCACCATTGAAGAGACAAAGGATCTCTCAAACTATTCAGTTGATGAGCTACATGCATCACTGATAACACATGAGCAGAGGTTGAGTAGGAATGAAAACTCATCTCTTGAGCAAGCCTTCAAGACCCAGATGTCCTTTGGAAGAGGAAGAGGTCAAGGAAGAGGAAACCGAAGAGGAAGAGGCAGAAGCCAGAACAGAGGTGGAAGGAACAACCCATCAAATGCACAAGGAAGAGGCAACAATACAAATCAGAACCAAGGCCAAGGCGGCAGCCAACAAAGAGAACAGTATCATGCTCAAGGACAAAGGTATGATAAATCTAATGTTCAATGCTATTATTGCAAAAAGTATGGACATTATGCAAGTGATTGTAGAAAGAAACAGCATGATATGAACAGTAGACAAAATGCAAATGTTACAAGAGAAAACAGCAGTCAAAATAATGTGTTGTTAGCCTGTAACATGGCTGAAACAAACAGTGAGGACATTTGGTTTTTAGACTCAGGTTGCAGCAACCATATGACCGGAAACATAGCCTTCTTTTCTGCCCTAGATAAAAATGTGAAATCAGAAGTCACACTAGGAACTGATAGTAAAATCTCTGTTATGGGAAAAGGAGAGGTAAAAATATTTACAAAGCAAGGAGAAAAGAAAACCATAGCAGATGTATACTATGTCCCCGGAATGAGATGTAACCTCTTGAGTATTGGACAACTTGTCCATAAGGGGTACAATGTTTTATTTAAAAATGATGTTTGCACCATCATGGATATAGCACCCAGCAAAAGATGCATTGCTGAACTGAAGATGACAAGGAACAGGATGTTCCCTCTCAGGATAAGGGCAGATTTGAAAAACAAAGGAGAAATTGCAGCAGTTACCCAAGAGGCTTTCCAAAGTGTGCCAAAGGATGAAAATTGGTTGTGGCACTTGAGATTTGGACATCTCAATTTTGGAGGTCTAAACTTGTTGAGCAAGAAAGGAATGGTAAGAGGATTACCATTGATAGAGAAACCAGACAGCCTTTGTGAAGGTTGCATTTTGGGAAAACAACACAGAGAAAGTTTTCCATCAGGGAAGAGCATAAGGGCAAAGGCACCCTTAGAGATCATCCACTCAGATTTATGTGGACCGATGCAAGCTCCATCACTAGCAGGCAGCCAATATTTCCTAACATTCATTGATGACTTTACAAGAAAGACTTGGATATATTTCCTTAAAAACAAAAGTGAAGTGTTTGAGAAATTCCAAAACTTCAAGGCATTTGTGGAAAACCAAAGCGGGCTGCATATAAAAGTTTTGAGAACTGATAGAGGAGGTGAGTATATCTCCAAGGAATTCCTAAGATTTTGCAGAGAAAATGGAATTCATAAACAGTTTACAGCAAGGTACACCCCACAGCAAAATGGAGTTGCTGAAAGGAAGAACAGGACCATCATGGATATGGCGAGGAGCATGTTGAAGGCAAAGCATTTGCCAAATGATTATTGGGCTGAAGCTGTAAATTGTGCAGTGTATATTTTGAACAGGTGTCCTACAAAAGCAGTGTTGAACAAAGTGCCAGAAGAAGCATGGAGTGGGAGAAAGCAAGGAGTCACCCACATGAGAGTTTTTGGATGTGTGGCCTATGCACACATACCAGATCAGCTAAGGAGGAAGTTGGACAGCAAAGGGGAGAAATGTCTTTTCATTGGATACAGTGAGGAATCCAAAGCCTACAGGTTGTATATCCCATCCACCAAGAAGTTTTTTGTCAGCAGAGATGTTCAATTCATTGAAGAGGAAGCTTGGGATGGAAGCATAGAGAAAACAGTGAATGTGAAGAACTGTTTGTCTCATGATGAAGATGAAGAGGAAGTGGCTGAAATGCATCCCCAAACAGCAGCGCCAACACAAGGACAACAAGGGACACCATTGAGGATAAATGAGAGTGCTTCTCCAAGCACACCACAAGGAGGAAATTCAAGTGCATCTTCAAGCACTTGCACACCAAGTGAAGGAGGTAAGAAATTTAGAAATCTAAGTGATATTTATAATGAAGGAATGAATTCCTTATTTGCCTTGTATTGTCATGTTGATGATCCTATTCATTTCGAGGATGCAATTAAAGATAGGAAATGGATAGAAGCTATGGATGAGGAGATGAATGCCATAGAGAGAAACAAAACATGGGATTTGGTTGAGCTACCAAAAGGCAAAGAAGTTATTGGAGTGAAATGGGTTTACAAGACCAAGAGTAATGTTGAAGGCAAGATAGAAAGGCACAAGGCAAGGCTGGTTGTCAAAGGGTACAAGCAGCAGTATGGGAGAGATTATGAGGAGACTTTCGCACCGGTTGCAAGAATGGAAACCGTGAGAGCAGTGCTGTCCATAGCAGCTCAAAACAAATGGAAAGTCTACCAAATGGATGTGAAGTCAGCATTCCTAAATGGAGTGTTAAAGGAAGAGGTTTATGTTGAACAGCCTCTCGGCTATGAGAAGAAAGGTGAAGAGCACAAAGTGTGCAAATTGAAGAAGGCTCTTTATGGGCTGAAGCAAGCGCCAAGAGCATGGTACAGCAGGATAGATTCTTATCTATTGGATAATGAATTCGACAAGTGTGAAGGAGAACCCACTGTCTACATCAAAGAAAAAGATGGTAAAATTTTAATTGTTGTCTTATATGTTGATGATGTTATTTTCACAGGTAATGATGATCAGCTCATTGAAAATTTTAAATCAGTCATGAAGGATGAATTTGAAATGACTGATATGGGCTTCTTGAGATACTTCTTAGGCATAGAAGTAGATCAAAATGAAAAAGGAATTTTTATCTCACAAGAAAGATATATAAATCAAGTATTGAACAGATTTAACATGCATGAATGCAAGGCAGCGATCACTCCCACAGTAATGGGATTAAAACTCAGCAGAGAGGACAACAGCAAGGATTTTGATCCTAGTTTGTACAAGAGTATTGTTGGCAGCCTTATGTATTTAACAGCTACTAGGCCTGACATTATGTATGCTGTTAGTTTAATTTCCAGGTTCATGGAGAGGCCAAAGGAGGCACATTGGCAGACAGCAAAAAGAATTTTAAGGTATGTCAAAGGTACCAAAATGTTTGGCATTTTATATAATGTCTCAGAACATTCAGATTTGGTTGGATACACTGACAGTGATTGGGCTGGAAGTGTAAATGATCGGAAAAGCACTTCCGGTTATGTTTTCCATATGGTTTCAGGAGCCATTTCATGGGCTTCTAAGAAGCAGTCCATTGTAGCATTGTCTACAGCAGAGGCTGAATATGTGGCAGCTACAGCAGCAGCATGTCAAGCAGTGTGGATGAGAAGAATGTTGAGAAGCTTAGGCCAACAGCAGGCAAAAGCGACAGTGATTTTTTGTGACAATAGCTCAGCTATTGCATTGTCAAAGAATTCAGTGTTTCATAAGAGAATGAAACACATTGATACAAGGTTTCACTACATCAGAGAATTGGTGAACAATGGAGAAATTGTCCTAGAACATTGCAGGACTCAAGAATAGGTTGCAGACATCTTGACAAAGCCATTGGATCAGAAAAGCTTTGAATTTTTGAGGAAGTGTCTCGGTATGACCAAATGCCCAACAGTTGAAATTAAAGGGGAGTGTTGAATGTGTAATTTCAACGCAGAGTTATATCGCCAGAAATCGTTCACCAAACCCGCCTGAGAGTTCTCGGGCCACTTTCCGGTAAAGGGACTTTCCGTATATTTGAGCCCGAGAAAATTTGGAGTTGACGCGTGGCTGTCCCCTTACGTCACCATGTCTGACATTCTCAGGACATAAAGCTCTGCAGAAAATGATCTCCCGATATCTCTGTCCGCCGTTCGATTGTCTCCAGCGTTTTTGTCCGTTGATTGCTCAAACCTGCATACGGCAAATATTAACTATGTTGCGTGGAGTAAAACTAAGTTCTGGTTGACCATACCTTTATTAATGCTTTGTCATAGGTGTAGGTAATGCATTTAGTTTTTCATACGGCATATATTAATGTTCATAAAAACGTGTTATATTTTTGTTATAGAGCGTTGACCATATGTAATGTAAAAAAAACCCACGGTAGTTTTTATTATAACGAGCCCGCGTGCACAGGTTGTTTTATAAAAATGTATTGAACGCACATCAGTGCGAGAACTCAAATAGAACAGGGATGTATTGTATTGGTTTTCCATCGCAAAACCAAGAAATAGTATGAAATTGTTTTGTAATATCCACAGCAGTGGAAAACAAGAAGTGAAAGAGCGCATGGTGTGAGTTTTTTTATATAAGTGAATGTAATGAAATTTTTACTGTGTATGTAAAAAATTTGTTTTACAACAGTGATGTAAAAAGGGTTTTACAGCAGTAAACCCAGCTCAGTGAATTCTCAGGTGAAAACAGAGTTTTGTAGAATGAATTATTTTTGGTAAATCCCTCTAAGTAAAAGAGGAAGAAATATGTTGTTTCAGGCATTTTTATTTTAAAAGAATATCAATCATTTTATGGTGGTAAAATATTCTGTTCCTCAGTAAAAAAAATAAATTAAGCTTCCCTGTGCAAAAGGATTCTGAGGAGGTGAAACAGAGCATTGCCTCTGTGGAGTTTATTTCTTTTGTGTTTTTGGGATTTTCCCATTAAAAATCCCCAACAAGACTCCATCTTCTACTTGGACGCGGTTGTCTGTTCAGAAATTAAAATTGAAAATGACGCAGTCATTAGCTACCCAATCCGGTCTGCCACATATGACCGCGTCCTCATTGATACTGATTCTGGTTGCGTTTCAACCAAGATTGGTTGAAGGGATATATGTTTTAGATGCTGTCAACAATTTCGTGTTTCTTCGAGCAGACTTGGTCACTCTGTCTACTCGTCTCTGTTTTTCATTTATTTGTTAAACAGAATAGAATAGTATTTCGTTAGAAATATTTCTTTTAAATAAATTATATATATAAACATTGCAGCAAGTCGTCCACCATGGGGAAAAAAATAAATATTATTGGTTAAACAGAATAGTATTTCGTTCGAAATATTTCTTTTAAATAAATTATATATATAAACATTGCAGCAAGTCCTCCACCATGGGAAAAAAACAATATTTATCAATCGATGTGATGTTTAATATACTATTATGTATTTATCACGCGCATCTAGTGTACCAAACAATCTCCATCTTCCCATCTCCAAACATAACATATATCGGTATGAGGAGCCGTTCAAACTTTGTTCAATAAGATAAAAACAACCACGCTTTACGCAAATTACCCTAATCCTTACTTTGAAAAACAACAACTTCATTTCAGGGCTTGTGGTTTCTATGGATATTTTGTTATCTTTAAATTTAAATTGTTTCCGTGATAAAAAAATAATTTGCAAATTTATCTTTCGTATTCACATTTCAATTTTGTTTTACTTTAAGTTTACTTAAAATTTTCATGTGTTTTAGAGTTAATTTATAAAATTTAAATTAATATTTTGTGATAAAATATGTGTGTTAGGCAGACAATTTGATTTAAAACAATTGGGAATCACTTTCCCAATTGTTGCATAGATGATGTACATCCGCAATCACCTCCATTAAAGACCCAATACCATCTTCTTCATCTACGCCTCATCCGCAAAAGCAGAATGTTTGCAAATGCATCTTTAGGGAGATAATGAGGCATGTATTACGCATTCTCTACTAAATGTCGAACTTCTCTCTTTTCTCAAATAGATTTAATGGGTTTGTCATCCCCATTTCCTCTTGTAGAATAAAGCCCAAGAGCAATTTATCAATGATATAACGAGTATCTGTGATGTTGTAGAGTTAATTTGTGAGGCCCACGAGAGAGACCTCAAATAGTCTCTTCTTGAGTTTCCTTTCGGGAGAACCCCACCACAATTTTCATGCATAGCTTATGCCCATACTCTTATGACAATCCCTGATTAATTAACTTTTCCTTCCCATATGTTGGGTTGGGCAGAAATTAAGTTTGCTTGAAACCAGGTGTGATTTTGGTTTTACTATATTTTTCTTTCTTTTCTGCACGGAAGTTACTGGCTCAGTTCTCCCAATTATTTTTCTTTATTTATGACTCGCTGTATCAATGGGATCCCAATTTACATTTACTACAAAAATAAGGGCGTGGTGATTTACTTCGGGTTTATGGAGATAGTGTAATCCTTCATCAATTCTCCCTATTCTAAGCTACCCACACATCAAAAAAACTGTAAATATCATGTTCAATTCAAGGCTATCAAGCAAAAACATAGATTATACTTGGAACATAATTATAAACAAAGCTCAAAGGACTGAAACTAACTGCTAAGATAATATAATTTTAATAATGTCTATAAATGGCCAATTTCATTGGGACCCAAAAGGACAATCCATTAGTGACATACATAAGGAGTGCGAAAGCATCTCCTATAATCTAAGGATAGGAAAGAGGGAGTCTGCCATAGGTGAATAGCTAGAGGTTGTCTTTTGTTGAGTCCCTCCCTTAAATACTAGGGTCTTATAGATCTTGGCCAAAGACATTCATTATCCGAAAGGAGGAAACACCATATCTATGACAAGGTTAACTTCACTGGGAGGGGAAATTTCCTCATTTGAGCTTTAATTACACAAACACCTAACTATCTTTGTGCCATCAAATATACTGTTAGGATGTAATCGTTTTTTTCTCTCCTCGTATTAGAGTTATGAGGTATGAATGATACATATGTCGACAATCCATAGTTATGTTATTCTTCTCCCAAAACATTCATCATTTATGGCTGATCCCTATCTGAACTTCTCCAAAAGTACTTTCTCGAGACATTCTTTCCAACTTTTTTTGACACATCATCATGATTCCTATGTCATGTCAATTGTGTCCCACATCTTCTTCTTAATTGCAATGTTTTCCAGCCAATCCAACATCGGGTTGGGTTCTCCTCTAACATGAACAACTTCAATACTCTGAAATGATTTCTTTTACTTCCAGCACCATTCCACACAACATGTGATTTTCCCAATAATTGCTTGCAACGTGTTCATTCATGAAATTATTTAGGAGCTTCGAGTTTCCTTTTGTGATAACTTTGGAATATTTCATTTTATTTAACACATTTTATTCTTTTGATTAGCGCTTGCCTCTCATCCTTATAGTTTGACACTTGCAAAAATCTCCCAACAATTTAATGATTTATCTTTGATAAATCCACCCATGCTATATATTCCTAGGTTTCCTTTAAAATCCCCTTCGATATTAACTTTTACGAATACCGAGGGTAATGATTTCTACGGCTGCTCTAATTATTAAAATATTGTTTTTCCTATTTTCTTCTAAATAGAGATTTATTTTCTGAGGAAAATTTTCAAATAAGCTAGGATTATGGCCAGGGAGATTTTCTTATTAGATTTGGATGTCTCTAGTATCACTTTCTTGACCTAAAACCAAATATCTCATGGGCATAGATTTTAATCTTCAAACATCCCACCATTTATATCTTTTCAACTAAATGAGATTACAAATCCTCGGATGATTTTTCAAGGAAAAACTGTTTTCAAAATGGGAGATTTTGAGGGAGGTTTCCCTCATTTTCTTTGAGAGATACTTCACCTGGTTAGTCCTTGAAAACCCTTTTTTTTCGCCAGTCTCAATAAAGTACCATACTTTATTGATCATTTTGCATTTCAACAGTAGGTGTTGGCTGATTTTAACATCTCTCATGGATTGTTTCAGCTTGTTGGCCCAATATCCCCCCTCATTTTCAGAGCTTTTCTATTAGGATTTTTTCTATTTATAACCAAAGATAAGTTGGGTTATCCTAGAAGGTATTCCAAACGCTGGGAATGAATTTTTTTTTCTGAAGTTTTTATTTATTGGAGATCTGTTGATTCAGGATTGGTTTGTAATACTCTCGGATGTTATGACTCTTCGCCCCATCCTTGTTTCATCTAAGTGAATCACTATATTCCTTTATAAAAATTCTTCTCTGATATAAGTTTTTATCCAAAATTATCTTTTCCTCCTCACTAGCCGCAATAGTCTAATCTCTAGTCTTCTTCCATTCGTGAAAAGGGACCAATAATCTATGGCATATTTCCAATGGATTTCATTCATCCTGTATTGGTTATTGCTTCCTTGATTCTTGATGATCCGTCAGTTTCTTTAAATGGGGTTTTCCCATTATAATCTTTATCCAAAATGACACCTCCTCTCCTTCTCCAATCTCCTAAGACAATTTATCTGTTATGCACCAAAATCCTTTGACAATGTTGTTCCCGATTGAAGATCCCTTCGGAAGTTCTTATTTTGCAAAATCTCATAAGTACTTTTTAAAAAAGATATTTTCCTTGCATCATAATATTCCACAAAGTATTTGATCCATATGGGATCCTCGGGAAGAGGTTGGTTGTTGGAGCCTTGGTTGCTAGAACACTTATTTTACCCCATCCTCTTTCTTCAGTTTTGAGATATTTTGCGTGGGTAGTAGATGCCAATCCTTTTTTTGTTACATCCCACATAATTTTTTTTGGCACATTAATTTTACCATTTAGAGATTACTCTGAAATTTGAATGGTGCATTGATAGCAATGCTCTATTAGAGAGGAATGACCATTGTCACTCTTTGAATAATTTTTTTTTTTACCTGCGAGAAAATGTCTTGTTGTACCATACTTTCTTTTATTGGTTTTATGTTAATGAAGCTTATTGAAGGACAAAATTAGGGCAGTAGGGTCGTTAACATATGTTTTGGACCTAAATTTGTAATGTGAAGGATTGGGTTTATAAACCATTTTTTATTGTTGGAATGGTATCATGTGCCTGAGTTATTGATGAAATTGAACGCTGGTTACTTTCATTATTGGAATTAACATTATTCTTGTTTTTAAGATTTGAAAGTAGTTCTGTGATCCTAGAATAATGCAATTATTTTCTCGTACTATATCAAGCCCTAGGGAAATTTTAACGTAGGGGATATAACAATGATAACATTTAATTAAGAGGACCAAGCCCTCTACGTACCTCGATGTTAGTGGCAGTGATCATTGAAATCATCTATCATGACCCTAGTATAAATGTACCCGTCACTCAAGAATAATCTCGATTGGGCATGTTAAGATTTATCTATCTTATTTTAATGCTTTAGAGAGTGACATTGACAATGAAGATCCTAATATAGGAAATGATTTTGATGATATGTAGTATTAGTTATTTGTCGTAGCATGATTATTTTTGGACTCTATAGGCCATTTAGGGCCTCTTTGTTGATATATTGTTGGCTTTATGTTAATTTCCTCTTTTCAACTTTAAAGGGGGTTTGCATTTTGTTTGAGGCATTTATGCTTAGATCATCAACATGTGTGGTTTATTGCGTGTAAGTTATGCTCGTTGTGCTCTCACTGGCATGTGCTAGTCAGTTGTGGATATTTTATTTAAAATTTTGCATTCAATCATTGCTTAGTTAAATCTTTGAGTCATGTAAAGATTCAAGGTTTTAGGTGTTGTGGGGGAGGTTGGAGGAATGATTTGTGTTTCTTTGCAATTTTCCAATTATTGAGTTGTTGTCATGCAAACCCATACAAGGAATTCCGCTCAACAATTATAGGCAAACCAACCCTTGTCATATTTGGAATGTTTCTCCAATTCGACTGATATTATTCTAGTCACACAGGGTGTCCCTAATGGATATATGCTTCTACCTAATTAATAAATATGTGTACTCCAAGATGATCAACACACTCAAGACTCAATTTGAGACTGTCTGTAAACAGTCAAAAGTGAAGGTGAGCTCAATAAATAATTTTCACTGGTCAGGGTCAACTTTCAAAGATGTAAGTAACAATTAATTTAAATAGGAATGCATGAAAGATGTCAATTAAGTGAGAAAAATACTTTGTGGATGCATTGTAAAACTACCTATCACAACAATTTTTTTTTCATCAACAACTAAGATTCAAAGAGATAAGAAAGAATGATTGTATAAATAAAATAAATCTCAAGAGTCTGGTTGCATCATGGTGAGCCACAAATGACAGGCTACCGATGAAGCCTTACTTGTAGTGAAGGCAATGGTCTGAGGTTCGAAGGTGTGAGTTTTTTGCTGCTACTACATTGTCTGGAGAAAACCAATATACAACCTTTTGACCTCCTTTCAAACCTGTATATAAAGGGAAGACCATCAAGGGGATGAATTTTCCCTAGTTCTTTCTGAGGGAAGCAAAAAAACATGCCATTTTGGTCATCCTTTGCATGGTAGACAACCGAGTTCTGTTGTTGTTTTGAAACCTTCTTTTCTTATTTTTTGTTGAGGCTAACGTTTTCAGCATTGTCATGATGATTATGGAAAACAATCGTCAAGCATGATGCCTATCAACAACAAGAGGATCAACCTCTTCTAACTGTTACTAAGTAATTGTTTTTTTTCCTTAGTTTACCACTTGTCAACCTGCTATTTGATGTCAAGTTGAACTACTATCTAAAGGATGAATTAGGGATGTTGTTGTTACTTTCACCCCCCCCACTACTTGTGTTTCTAGTGGTTTTTAGAGTTAACAAGTGTTCTTACTGAGGGGTTTGACTCAATTATTTGTTCTTATAGATATTAGTTAGAGAAATTGTTATAAATGACGCATACCCTACTGTGAGATACAAGATGACAAAATGTCAAACACAAGAAGAAGTATGTAATCCTTTTCAATCTATTTTTTATTATATTTACTTTTAATGACTTGGGTATAAGGCCTTTATTTTTAAAGTTTGCGCATGACATTTAAGATTTTTTCATTACTTGAAAGACATTGTCAAATATTTTTTGTTACAGTTTCAAGAAAAGACTAGTGTTGTTGTTATAGCAAGGTGATAATACTAAATTTGACATGTTTTCCAAAGAAGATTCTTATTAAAAATTTGAGTTTCTTATCTAAATTTTAATGCTACAGGGGTAGATACTGTCCAATAAATAGGTTTGTTGAAACTTAAAAGCATCTCCATCTTCATCTATCTATAGGAGATCATGTAAGTGAAACATACTCATCATAATCCCTACAACGATTATGCTAACTCTAAAACACTAGAAAACAATATAAATTTAGAGCACTTTTTCCTCGAAGTAATTTGTATATTGTATCTCATGTAAGTGCCATGACTCTCCCATTGTTGTCGTGATCAATTCAGGAAAAATGTTGCTTTTCCCGAGATCATGTTATTATATCTTAACATGACATTAAGCTTCCGAAATAGTAAAATAAGGTTACATCATTTGAAAGAAACATATAAAATCTTTGTGGATAGAGGAAACCTGAAAATATGAAAAACTTGATTCAACCCTATAAGCGTTCATGATTGAACAATAGTTTTGACAGTGGCATAAAAAATCATCTCCAAACCATACAAGGGACGTGTAAAGATTAACTTTTGAAGGTACGTAACTGATTACATACATCTATATATATATATATATATATATATATATATATATATATATATATATATATATATATATATATATAGATATGAAGCTTCAGTTGGGGTACAATTGTTCAAAAATAAATCGATTACAAGAAGCTATGAATTTAATCCATAATGTACCCAGGTATAAATTTTATACGTTTTTTGCAGAGGTCCAATTAGTATCATGTGCAAATTTGACTTGTGATTGTTCTAAATTTTTTCATAAAACTTAAATGCACACATTGGTGTATTTTTTCTTCACCATTTTGTATTATAAATTGGGTCACAATCTTTTCTATATTTCTTAAGTCAATGTTTCCACTTGTGCCTTTTCACCGCGTGTTGAATTCTAGTGCATCTTTTTTTAAAGATCACATATATTTGTGCTTATTGTAGTTTGGTAATTGTGCAATCCTTTATCACTACCTCGTGCATTGTTTTTATTTGGAAAAATTTCGGTGAAGCTTCAAGGAATTCTTGATCCTGAGCTTCGTATAATATGAGGAATCCCTGCCACCTATTTGATTATTTTTTCTTTCCTTTTGAATTCAATCCTTTCTTCCAACACACATATCTTTGAATTAATATAGATCTTTTGTTCCTTTGAGTTTACCTTGATCGCCCATGTTCAACTGAGTGCTCAGTCAAGGCATTGTTACCCATGTCAATGCTTTTGTTGATACTTGTTAATAGCTTATGTAAGTGAGGTGAATCTTGAAATTGATAGATTCACATATCTAACAATATTTACCAAATATGCATCAATCAAATTTATAACTTTTAAGATTTAGGTTGTGTGTTGTAGAAGATGATATTCTACTTTCTTCAAATTCTAGGATTTCTGTTGACAACGTTATCCTCTTTTCATTTTTATGTCTTTGCTGGAATGGGCTGGTTGGAGAACTCTACTATTTCAACATTAAGTGCTCGAGTATTTTCTAAAATGGTTGCTTCATGGAGAAACTTGATTAAAAACTCGCATGAGGTTGAACTCTTCTCTGTTAGAAACAAAGACATAATTGTCTCCAAAAATGCCAATATTCTGTAGTAATCTCTGCAAATTTATCATTATAATCATTCCTTGCATTTGCATTTCCCTTTTCTGCCTTGGATTTTTCCTTGGACATACCCCACAACCAACGTGACGTGTACACTCACAATGCTTCTCCAATCAATAGAGAAAAAACCTTGCAAGTTGTTTTGATGGCCAAAATAACTCTCCAATACAAATCTATTTTTATCTCATCAATATCTTTTGCCCACCACTCTTTTGGAGCAAAGTAGTATCTCTGGATATGAAGTTCATTAAATGAAGGGCTCGAAACGCTATCAGATGTCTTATAATAATTTTTGCCAATAATGTGGTTGTAATACCATTTTACCTTTGACGGATCCACCATTGTTAAGCATGCAATTATTTTAATGCATCAATTAACAATTTAAATATCTTTAGATCAAGGGAAGAGAGCCTTGGTCATATGCAACGTGATGATTGAATCCTTCCAATCATGAAAGATACATGATTTGAATAAGATATAAATCTTGTATATAAGGTTTCCCCTTTCCATTGCCTCTGGTAGCTTCTTTAATGCAGAAGGCTTTTGGTTTTTCCCCAAATTCCATAAACTTCATTGTTGCTTGTACTTGACCTGATTGCAAATATTTTTGATAGACCATTAAGAATGTATGGTTGAAGCGACCAAAAGATGGTCATTGGAATCATTTAATTAGTTATGTATACTAAACCATTATCCTTTGGTGGTTTAAGTCTTCCGAGTTCTGCTAGCGACACAACTATCATGCCAAGAACATAAATGAATGTCCCAAATGCTATCCTTTAGAGCATCCTCATGTCGTGCCTGAGACTTGTAAATGTTTTGGCTAGTGTAACAAAGATCCAATTATACATGGGCATAACACAAGATTACTCAAGAATATGAAACTTTGAAAGGACGCATGATGGATCTTTATTAATATGTCCAATGGTATGACTAACCATTGTGATGCTAGTTTCATGATGAAAGTAGAACACCATGCAAAGACAACCGCATACATTAAACATGTTACCCAAATAGGAATACACCATGCAAAGAGATTGACCTTTCTGGCACTCAATATAATGTCATGAAATGCTTTTTCTGGGGAAATCTTTATGATATCTTTGTGAAGTTGGTTTGGTATTGAACTAGAAATAAACGAATTCAATAAACTAACCCCCACTCCAATTTCTCGACCCAATATTATACAACCCAAATTGTAGAAACCCATGTCTTTGTAGTGAACCTCTTAAACATTTTCTAAACCTAAATGTTATTCAGAATGACATTGTTTTGCTATCTGAGCGAATGTAAAATTCACTTGAAGGTAAGGCAATAGAACTTCATAATTATCTATGGGTTCTAGTGACATGGTTTAAATTACATGATATAGTAGATAGCCACCATATAGGCAAACATATTTCACTTCACAAGAATCTCCTGCATCAACTAATACATATGCAATCCTCTGCAGACCATGTGAAAACTCTTTGTGCCGAAGTGTGATGCCATACTTGTTGGCCTCATAGACAACAATGTCTATGCCCTGAAAGACTTGTTCACGATATACACCAGGTGAAGTCTGCAATGCCTTGTGCTGGCCATCGTTGAAGTCTCGGCCTTGTGACGGCCATCATTGAAGTCCTAGGCCCTAGCAACATTTAGTTCATGAGCTGCAACTTATTCAAAAGCGGAGGTAACCCTATTTCTCTCTCTTGGATCTATTTCCATAACCAAAGCATGGTCTAATTGCAACTTGTCAACTACCTTGCGTGTAACTCTCACGAATTCCATCAAAGGTGTAGCTCCCAATCATTTTTTTTTACCACTAGCTTGTTTATTTTTGTTGTCTTAGAAAGGCTATTATTCTTAATTCGTTCACCTTTTCGAGGATCCTTATTAATGATATTTATCAATATTAAAGTTAGTACTATTTATATTGATAATGCTAATGTTCGTACTAATAATTTCAATGTTAATAATATTAACGTTATTTATGTTAATATCAATACTTCAATGTCATTGTAATGTTAATGTTATTTAATAAATAATATTATTATTACTAACATTAAAAATAATAAAAACGATGTAGTAATGATGTGATTATTATTATTACTCAAATGATTTTAATAGCTAACATTAGTTTCTTTAATATTAGTTAGTAATTTGTAATAAATTAATATATTTGTAACATCTGTTTTTCATTAATAATCAACATTAACGTATTGATATAAAAAAATGTTTACTAAAAATATACACAATGTAAAACCTAATTTCTAAAATATTCAAAGTCTAAATTTTCAATGTAAAATATAGTATTAGAGTTTATTTGTTTAATAGTAATACAATTTGCTTAATCTTTAATTTTAAACTCAAGTTTTTAATTCTTTTAACTTAAGAGAAGATGTATATATTTAGGATTTCTTGAGAGTTTCTGGTCTTATATGCTAATAAAAACACTATAGTTAAATATATTCAATAAGAAAACAATCCCATGTCTTATAATTTCATACATTGTGCCCATACCTACCTACTAGGTAGAGTGGTCTAGAACTGCATAAGTTGTGCCCTTGGAAGAGATTCTTATTCATATGGATGGCTTGTAGAAATTATTTTGTGTTATATTTCAAAAATTGGGGAAGTATTCATCCTCTAGTTTATATTTGATTGCAATAAGATTTAATTCGGACCTTAGTAAGAAAATACAATCAGGAAACATTTGAGTTATTATTCCCATGATTTAATAGGAACAAGTAGGCCCTAAATATTAAAAGTGAACAAGTAGGTGCTAATTAAATATGTACAAAAGCTTCCCTTGCCCTCTCTAAACTTGGTTGTCCCAGTCTGATCCAACACTTTTCATTATGAAACTTTTACTGTAATAGAACAACAAACAACACTAATTTTCTCTACACCTCCCACATCTAGTCAATCCGGCTGGAACTAAATTTACAATGAAAATATAAGCATGGTTGAAAATATAGATTTAAAGATGCAAGGAAGCTATTAGTGAAAACTCCATCCACTGATGTAGAGGAGTTCGGGAGAAAAAAGGCTTTGTAATTAATGAAAGGATTGATTTGGAAACGTTCTGTAAGTGGATTCCTATTAGATTGGAAAAGAAATTTGAAAATAATGAATGTACTTAATCTAAAAACATTAATATGCACCTTAAAGAATTATTTTCAAAGTCTTGTAGAGATACATTGGGCTACATGGAAAACATATGCTTGGATGTACTTAATCTAAAAACATTAATATGCACCTTAAAGAATTATTTTCCAAAACTTGTAGAGATACATTGGGCTACATGGAAAACATATGCTTGCGTGTATAACTCGGTTGTTAGCTATCTTCTTTTTGGAAAGTTAAAAGTGACTTCCCAAAGCCAAAATAAGTTGTTCAATCTCATATCATTATCTTTTCTCTTTTAATTAGAGGTGAAAACAAAAGTCTTATCCAGTGTAGACTTGTGGCATGAAATATTTAATGTTACTATCTTGGGAAAGCAAAGAAACAAAAAAGTGATGTAGAAAATGGATATAGTAACAAGGCTTCATTTCACCCGTGAAAAAGAATAACACGCAAAATCTTGCTTTCCTTGAAGCGATGCATAATATCAACATATATGGACATAGATATAGTAAATAATCTATAGAGTCTTCACTAAATAATAGGGTGATGTTTATGTATATATTTTAAAATAATATAATATAAGTATATGTATCTTTATTATTGGGTGTTAAAAATAATATGGTGATGTCTATGTGATTAAAAACAACATAGTGATATGTTTATTTCTTTTGAAATGACTTCATATATCTTTTTATCATTTCAAATACAAAATGCATATCCTTTTGATAATTTCAAATACAAAATAGAACAGCATATCTCTTTTTATCATTTGGAATACAAAATGGAACTCCATATCCTTTTTATCATTTGAAATACTTCACATCCTTTTTTTATATCCTTTTTATCATTTGAAATACTTCACATCTTTTTTTATGATTTGGAATACAAAATCTAAGTTCACATCATCCACCAGAGACAAAAATAAATTAAATTTAGAGACGCGGATTGCTTGCTTACTCGAATAGATTTCACAATGAATGCAGTAGGTGTTATAATGTGAGTGTGTTTTTTTCACGTCAGCCATATATGTGTTTCGTTTTGTTTGGAAGAGAGGCATGATGCCCTGGTCGATGTATTGAGGTCATGATATATGTTGTGTCAGTTAAACAAAACAATGAAGAGGAAGCATGGAAATCTCACACTACCAAACAGACACCAGTACGGGTTGATTGGTTAATGATAGGAGTGATTCTATAAATACTTTTATTTTGTTTTGTTTCAATGATAAGAGTGTTTCAATGTCAAATATAGATACTTTTATTTTGTTTGCATCAGATGAGATGCACCGTGCAGGGCTCCATGAAGAAGATATTAGGTAGTGTTGTGTCCATTAAACAGAAAGAGAAAGGTGTAGATGAAAATGACTATAACATGATAAAAATCTCAAACACCCATATTGGAATGGTGAAAATTTTTCCTTTATTGCGTATACATCACTATACACGTGGTGTAAAATTTTACTTTATTGCATATAGATCACTATACACGTGAGGGAAAGAGTGGTTTTATTTATTTATTCGGTTAACCGCATAACAACCCAATGACTGGTGAGTGACTCACTTGTGGCATGAATGAATGAATGAATTAGATGAGTGGGCATCAAGCCAAGAATTTCCTTTGGAGAAGTTGCACCAGGGAGGCGTCGATCTGGAAATATTTGGCCAGAAGGGAGGCATCAACCGGGGGAGAGGCTCCAAACAAGGATTGGGCGACCTGCTGGGTTCCCGGAAGCTGGCTGCTCAGTGCAGAGATGGCCACAGCGTTGCCATAGCCCACGTTCTGTTGGAAGTGCACCAGACCTTTGGGGAACACGAACACGTCTCCCTTCTCAAGCGTTTTGCTGAACAATTTATTGGCAGTGGTGATAAAGCCGACTGAGAGAGTACCCTCCATGACCACCAAGATTTCTGTGGCCCGTGAATGAGTGTGAGGGGGATTAACGCCGAGAGGAGCAGCGAAATCAATCCGAGCCAAGGAGATTCCCAAGGTGTTTAAGCTTGGTATCTGCATTACATTGGCTGGAGTGACGTTGGATCCCATCATGTTACTTGTATCCCCTGCAATATCTAGGCCCTTGAACATGAAGTCATCTGCAATAACCATGCTTGCATCCGTACACGGGAACCCGTTCACATTAACTGCAATTACAGTCAAATAAACATATATATATATATATATATATATATATATATATATATATATATATATATATATGATCAGATTAGAGTATTATTCACATCGCATGAAATGAATCGAAACCCTAATCACATGATCAGATTATATTATTATTCACATTGCATGAAACAAAAGGAAACCCTGATTAGCAAACACATGATCACGGTCTCAAACTAAAAGTCTTACATACCTCTACTCGTCTTGTGAGCCACGCAAACGTCTCGTAAAGGATCTGCATCACCTGCATGCACAATAACAATATTATGTGCCACTAGTACTTCAAGCGCTAGTGCTAGAAAGGATTTCATGACTGGACTGCAGCTAACTCAGGCAACTATTCTTCGATTCTATTCGATTCGAGTAGATGCTTTCTCTTATCTGATCAGATCCTTAGATGATATGATAGATGGAGTTTGGTGAAATATGAAGAGCATTTTTCCTTTTTATAACAACACAAACGCCAACACCAACACCAAGTTCTTGAGCTAAATTTGCTTGCTTGATGGACTGTGTCTTCTACTTGGACTGTTTAGAAATTAAAATTGAAAATGACGTGCAGTCATTAGCTACCCAATCCCGTCTGCCACATATGACGGTGTCCTCATTGATTCTGATTCTGGTTGCGTCTCAACCAAGATTGGTTGAAGGGATTATGTTTTAGATGCTGTCAAAAATTTCATGTTTCTTCAAGAAGACTTGGTCACTTTGTCTACTCGTCTCTGTTTTTCATTTATTTGTTAAACAGAATAGAATAGTAATGCACAACACACAACAACAGCAGTGTGAGCGCACCTTTTCCATTTCGTTCGAAATATTTCTTTTAAATAAATTAACAACAAAAATTAAGAAGTCTGAAACAAATTGATGTTCTCTAGTTAATACTTGATTGACGAGGAATGCAAAAAGGCAAGGAGAATGTGGAAAGAGTCAAACAAGGATAAGATAAAGCTCAAATCTTACAAGCAGTTATTAAGCAGGAAAAAGGCTGATTTCATGGTTTCAAGGAGTTAAGAACTAATCTTCATCGGGAAAAATAATCCTATATTATTTTGGAAGGAACTCCAACCAAAAAAGATACAAATTGGAAATAATATTACAGATTCTAAATGGTTTGACTATGCAAGACAACTCTATAAGCAGGTTCCCAAGGTTGACCCTGCTCCCTTGGTCAACACTGATATTGAACTCTTCACGGTACAAGAGGTAGAGATGGGTATCAAGAAGCTGGGTATTGGAAAATGTTAGGCCCCTATTCTACTAGTGTAACCCCTTATTGTTATTAGTACAACCCCCTTATTATATTGTTGTACCCATGCAGTCCCCATATTGTTACTATTGTGCCCCATAGAAGCCCACTATTGTTATTATTGTGCCCTTACATTGTTATTGTTATGTCGGCTCTGATTATATTATGACTCCTTAGACTTCTATATATAGAAAGGAGGTCTTGTCATTTGTATCATCGAAGAATTGTTCATTTATGTAATGTAAAGGAGGTTGCCCCCTCGAAGAGATTGAATTCTAAGGCGTTGATCTTTTCTATCTTTTTGTGAGCTCGTTTCATAACATTTGGTATCAGAGCTTTGGATTCTAGGGTTTCACTGCTCCAAACAGGTTATCATGGCATTTGCGCTATAAATTTTTTTCTATGATGTTTCAGATGCTAATAAAAAACCCATTTGGGTTGAAATCAGTCTAAAGCTCGGGTCCGAATTTTAGAGCTTTTGGTGCTATATTTGCGGAGATATGATCTGAGGAAGTTGGCCTTTTTGCAGACTCTTGAATTACATTCCAAATAGGTGACCTAGGGAAAATAGTCATAACTTTTGTTTTAAGCATCAGATTGAAATTTTGTAAGAAGTTACAGAACGAGGATAGACTGTAGTTTCTTGTATACATTTTTTCAGATCCAAAGGTCGAAATAGTGACACGTGGCACGTTGGACAAGTTTGCTCTACTGAACTAGTCTATAATCAGGTCATCGTGGGAGATGGCATAACTCTTCCTTGGAGAATCCAATTTGGATCAGACGAGTGACATTGGAAAGAGGACACAGAGGGCTACTGCAAGTCGCAATTTCAGAACTGGAAGAACCAAAGTTACAAAGTTATAATCGTTTCAAGATCGAGCTCCTAAAATCAAGAAAAGGCGATATGAGGAAGTTTGATGGCAAGTATCCAGTAAATTGGATAATTCAGATGGAGCAATATTTTGATCTACATGGTGTACCACTGTTACAAAACGTATGTATTGAATCTTAATATTTAGAACCAGATCAATTTTTATGGTATAAAGGGCTTTCCTCTCATAAACAACTTGTTACGTGGTCAATTTTCATGGAGGAAATGATAGCATATTATGAGGATACAAAGAGCAACACCTTCTTTAGATCAACATCACAACAATTGGAAAGAGTAAAAGAGATTTGTTACATAGTGGAAAGTAAAATTATGGCAACAAGGAAGTCTACCCCTCACAACTATAATAATGGAAGTGTTGTTTCTCCTAGCCTTCCACAACCTACAAGGGTTACACCACAACAATTGGAAGATAAAAAAGAAAAAAGGCTTTGTTACAATTGTGATAGCAAATGCACTAAAGGTCATAAGTGTGCTGAGAAGAAATTATTTTACATAGATTATGAAGAGGAGGAAGAAAAAGATCAAGAAACATCAAAAGAAGAGTATATACACCAGGAACCAACCCCAGAGAAAGAAGAAATGAATCCGACCATATCTTGTAAAGCATTGACAAGAATTACTTCTCAAAATCTCAAGGTAGAAGGACATATCAAGAAGAAAAAGGTTAAAGAAGTGAAATATCACATTGAGAAAGAAGAAATGAATCCAACCATATCTTGTAATGCATTGGCCAGAATTACCACTCCTCAAATTATCAAGATAGAAGGACATATCAAGAAGAAAAATGTTCAAGAAGTGAAAGATCGCATCGAGCATCAATAAATGAATCTGACCATATCTTGTAAAGCATTGGAAGAAATTACCACTCCTCAAACTCTCAAGATAGAAGGACATATCAAGAATAAAAAGGTTCAAGCAGTGAAAGATCACATCGAGCATCAACAAGAAGTTCTCCAACTTTTAAAGGATAATGCCATTTTGGTGCAAAATCGAATGAAACAACAGGTAGATCAACATTGTAGTGAAAAATGTTTTGATGTAGGTGATTGGTTATTTTTACTGCTACATCTCAAGCAAGCTATTTATGAGAAGGAAATGTTGGAAATACTATATGCACTTAAGAAATGACAACCTTATTGAATGGGAAGACACTTCAAGGTAAAAATGGATCATGATAGTCTTAAATAATTTTTAGAACAAATATTATCTATAGAAGAACAGAAAAAATGGGTCACAAATATATTGGGTTATGAGTTTGACATCATCTATAAAAAAGGGAAGCAAAATTTTGTTGCAGATTCACTCTCAAGAAAGGATGAGGATGTTGAAACATTGTTTTGTGTTATTGCTATTATGCAACTAGATTGGATAAACGAAGCAAGGGATGAATGGAAGAAGGACGAAGAAGTGTGGTCACTCATTCAAAAGTTGCAGAAGATCCCAATTCAAACAATATTGCCAGAACTTGAAGAGGAAGGAAAAATCATACTGGAACCTGGAGCAGTCACAAAAAAAAGAACCCGACAGCTACGAAATCGATACATTTCAGAGTATCTCATCAAGTGGAAGAACTTACCCGCTGAAAATTCCACACGGGAGGACAAGAATATTCTACAGAAGCATCAAGAACTACTCAAGCGTTGAGGACAACACTTTTTGAAGGAGAGGGGCATGTTAGGCCCCTATACTACTAGTGTAACCCCTTATTGTTATTAGTACAGCCCCCTTATTATATTGTTATACCCATGTAGTCCCCATATTGTTACTATTGTGCCCCATAGAAGCCCATTATTGTTATTATTATGCCCTTACATTATTATTGTTATGTCGGCTCTGATTATATTATGACCCCTTAGACTCCTATATATACAAAAGGAGGTCTTGTCATATGTATCATTGAAGAATTGTTCATTTACGTAATGTAAAGGAGGTTGCCCCCTCGAAGAGGCTGAATTCTAAGGCGTTGATCTATCTTTTCTATCTTTTTGTGAGATGGTTTCATAACAGAAAAGCAAAAGAGTTAGCTGAACTCCAAGCAGAATATCTAAAGTGGGGCTCAAAGATTTTTGCACCTCACATTACAAAAATCTTCAACAACATCATACAACAAGGGATCCCCATAGATTGGACAACTAGTCTGGCAATACCTCTTTTCAAGAGCGATGATATCAATAATCCCTCCAATTATAGGACCATCATGATAAACCCTTTATTTGAAAAGCTATTTGGAAGCATGCTAGAAAACAAAATTAGCAAGTGGGCAGAAGAAAGAGATAAACGTGCTAAAGGGAAAGTAGGTTTTAGACCTAAACATTCCGCAGTTGATCATTGCATAACTTTAAGGCACATTGTTGAAAAAGTTTGGGAGAAAAAGGAAGAAGCCTTTTGTTGCTTTGTTGATTTCAGAAAAGCGTTTGACTCGGTTCCTAGGGATAAACTTTGGTAGAGAATGGAGGAACTTGGGGTTCCTAAGCATTTGAGAGCAGCTGTGCATAGGCTGTATGAAGAGGTGAAAGTCAAAATTAAAACTTCAGCAGGCATTTTGAAAGTTTTAGAAGCGATATCAGGGTCAAGCAAGGTTGCCCACTATCTCCTACCCTTTTTGGTTTATATATCGACAAGCTTGAGGAGTGGTTAAATTCGCAAGGGGGTGATGGTATCTATTTGTGGAAGTTTGTTATAAGGCTTCTTTTGTATGCAGATGACCTTATTCTGATTGCTAAATCGACACTTGGTTTGCAAGAGCACTTACTATCCCTTGAGCATTTTTGTAGAAGTGTGGGGATGCAAGTCAATATCAACAAAACAAAAGTAGTGGTCTTCTCTAAGAAAAGAAAACATAACCAGCATAAGTTCTACTTTGAAGGCAACATTCTGGAAGAAGTTGCAGATTACAAGTACCTTGTAATTGACTTCAACAAAAATCTAAGCTGCAATGGTTGTAGAAAGAAAAGAACTTTGGGGGGTTGGAAAGCATTTTATGCTTTTCAAAATAGGTGTAGAGAGGCAGAGTTATGGGACTGGAAGACCACTCAAACTCTTTTTGGGCTTCTATTGATTCCGATGATTCTCTATGGTTGTGAATTGTGGGCTAGAAGTACCTCCAACATGCAGTGGAGACAAATTGAGAAAATTCAGAAGCGTTTGATTACAAACAAATTTAAGTTTAAAAGTGAAGTTCCTTATGGTATCTTGTTAAGTGAAACAATGAATTTTCCTATTGAAGCAACTGCTATGGTGCGAGTGATAAGGTATTTAAAAAATTGAGCAAATGGAAGAGGGTAGATGGCCTAAGGTTGTCTTTAATGATAGATTGTGCAAGAGCAAAAAAACTTGGATGCAACAAAATAACAAATGGTTTAGTAATGGGGTATTTGCTTGAATGCGTGTCCTATAAACAACAAAGAGATAAACGCCTTTGTTATGGAAAAGTTCCACAAACGTACTTGGGATAAGGAGCTAGGAAGAAAGAAAAATTACTATATTAAAGTGTTTAATCCCACTCATAATCATCGACGAAAAGTATACATAGAGACCAATATCTCTTGGAGAGACAAAATTCTTATTTCTCAGTTAAGGACTAATTCTCATCAACTCCGTTGTGAAACAGGGTGTTGGAAAAGGCCAAAGGAAGCGTGGGAGGAAAGGGTATGCATTGTCTGTTCTTCCGGAAAAGTGGAAACAGAAAAAAATTTCATTTTAGAATGTGAGGCCTTCAAAGACAATAGGGAAATATGCAGATATGTTAGCAACTAGCTCTTGGGATAATATATTTAGCGAGGGGTTTGTCAAGAAGCTGGAAGCATTTATTTTGAAGATTCACAGAAAAAGGGCTGAATACATCAAGCAGATGAAGAAGCAATTTGTCCCATAGGCTATCTTTAGCCTCGTGGATGTAAAAATAATTTCTTTCTTTCTTTCTTCTATATAAACATTGCAGCAAGTCCTCCACCATGGGAAAAAAATAATGTTTATCAATCGATGTGATGTTTAACATTATTATTATGTATTTATCATGCACATCTAGTGTACTAAACAATCTCCATCTTCCCATGTCCAAACATAACATATATCGATATGAGGAGACATTCAAACTTTGTTCAATAAGATAAAAACAACCACTCTTTACGCAAATTACCCTAATCCTTACTTTGAAAAACAACTTCATTTCGGGTCTTGTGGTTTGTATGGATATTTTGTCATCTTTAAATTTAAATTGTTTCCGTGATTAAAAAATAATTTGCAAAATTCATCTTTCATATTCACATTTCAATTTTGTTTTAATTTAAGTTTATTTAAAATTTTCATGTGTTTTAGAGTTAATTTATAAAATTTAAATTAAGATTTTTGTGATAAAATATGTGTGTTAGGGAGATAATTTGATTTAAAACAATTGGGAATCACTTTCCCAATTGTTGCATAGATACTCCACCTAGTTAGCCCTTGAAAACTTTTTTTTTTTTTCACCAGTCTCAATAAAGTACCATACTTTATTTATCATTTCACATTTCAACAATAGGTGTTGGATAATTTCAACATCTCTCATGCGCTTGTTTCACCATGCTGGCCCAATATTCCCCCACATTTTTAGAGCTTATTCTATTAGGATTTTTTCTATTTATAACCAAAGGTAAGTTGGGATATCCTAGAAGTTATTCCAAATGCTGGGAATGAAATTTTATTTTATTATTTATTTATTTATTTATTTTTTTTTCCTGAAGTTTTTTTTTTGGAGATCTGTTGATTCGGGATTGGTTTGTAATACTCTCGGATGTTATGACTCTTCGCCCCATCCTTGTTTCGTCTAAGTGAATCACTATATTCCATTATCAAAATTCTTCTCTTATATAAGTTTTTATCCAAAATTATCTTTTCCTCCTCACTAGTCGTAATATTCTAATCTCTAGTCTTCTTCCATTCGTGAAAAGGGACCAATAATCTATGGCATATTTCCAATGGATTTTATTCATCCTGTATTATTATTGCTTCCTTCATTCTTGATGATCCTTCGGTTTCTTTAAATGGGTTTTGCCCATTATAATCTTTATCCAAAATGACACCTCCTCTCCTTCTCCATTCTGCTAAGACAATTTATCTGTTATGCACCAAAATCCTTTGACAATGTTGTTCCCAATTGAAGATCCCTTTGGAAGTTCCTATCTTGCAGAATCTCATAAGTAATTTTTTTAAAAGATATTTTCCTTGCATTATCATATTGCACAAAGTATCTGATCCAAATGGGATCCTCCAAAAGAGGTTGGTTGTTGGAGCCTTGGTTGCTAGAACACTTATTTTACCCCATCCACTTTCTTCGGTTTTGAGATTTTTAGCCTGGGTAGTAGATGCCAATCTTCTTTTTGTTACATCCCATTGCAATTTTTTTGGCAGATTAATTTTACTATTTAGAGATTAATCTGAAATTTGAATGGTGCATTGATAACAATGCTCTAATAAAGAGGAATGACCATTGTCACTCTTTGAATAATTTTCTTTTACCTGTGCAAAAATGTCTTGTTGTACCATACTTTATTTTATTGATTTTCTGGTAATGAAGCTGGTTGAAGGTCAAAATTAGGGTAGTAGGGTTGTTAACATATGTTTTGGACCTAAATTTGTAATGTGAAGGATTGTGTTTATAAACCATTTTTTATTTTTGGAATGGTATCATGTGCCTGAGTTATTGATGAAATTGAACGCTGGTTACTTTCTTTATTGGAATTAACATTATTCTTATTTGTAAGATTTGAAAATAGTCTCGTGATCCTAGAATAATGCAATTTTTCTTGTACCATATCAAGCCCTAGGGAAATTTTAACCTGGGGGATATAACAATGATAACATTTAATTAAGAGGACCAAGCCCTCTATGTTCCTCGATGTTAGTGGCAGTGATCATTGAAATCATCTATCATGAACCTAGTATAAATGTACCTGTCACTCAAATATAATCTCGATTGGCCATGTTAAGCTTTATCTATCTTATTTTAATGCTTTAGAAGGTGACATAATTTGACAATGAGGATCCTAATATAGGCAATGATTTCGATGATATGTAGTACTAGTTATTTGTCGTAGCATGATTATTTTTGGACTCTAAGGCCATTTAGGGCCTCTTTGTTGATGTATTCTTGGCTTTATGTTAATTTCCTCTTTTCAACTTTAAAGGAGGTCTGCATTTTGTTTGAGGCATTTATGCTTAGATCATCAACTTGTGTGGTTTATTGCGTGTAAGTTATGCTCGTTGTGCTCTCACTGGCATGTGCTAGTCAATTGTGGATATTTTATCTAAAATTTTGCATTCAATCATTGCTTAGTTAAATCTTTGAGTCATGTAAAGATTCAAGGTTTTAGGTGTTGTGGGGGAGGTTGGAGGAATGATCTATGTTTCTATGCAATTTTCCAATTATTGAGTTGTTGTCATGCAAACCTGCACAAGAAATTCTGCTCAACAATTATAAGCAAACCAACCCTTGTCATATTTGGAATGTTTCTCCAACCCCACTAATATTATTCTAGTCATAGGGGGTGTCCCTAATGGATATATGCTTCTACCTAATTAATAAATATGTGTACTCCAAGATGATCAACACACTCAAGACTCACTTTGAGACTGTCTGTAAAAAATCAAGAGTGAAGGTGAGTTCAATAAATAATTTTGATTGGTCAGGATCAACTTTCAAAGATGTAAGTAACAATTAATTTAAATGGGAATGCATGAAAAATGTCACTTAAGTGAGAAAAATACTTTGTGGATGCATAATAAAACTACCTATCACGACAACAATTTTGTCATCAACAACTAAGATTCAAAGAGATCAGAATGCATGATTGTATAAATCAAATAAATCTCAAGAGTCTGGCTGCATCATAGTGAGCCACAAATGACAGGCTATGGATGAAGCCTTACTTGCAGTGAAGGCAGTGGTCTGAGGTTCGAAGGAGTGAAAGAATGAAGAGTTTTTTGCTGCTACTACATTTTCTAGAGAAAACCAATATACAACCTTTTGACCTCCTTTCAAACCTGTATATAAAGGGAAGACCATTAAGGGGATGAATTTTCCCTAATTCTTTCGGAGGGAAGCAAAAAAACATGCCATTTTGGTCATCCTTTGCATGGTAGACAACCGAGTTCTGTTGCTGTTTTGAAACCTTCTTTTCTTATTTTTTTTGAGGCTAATGCTTTCAGCATTGTCATGATTATTATGGAAAAAAATCGTCAAGCATGATGCCTATCAAAAACAAGAGGATCAACCTCTTCTAACTGTTTCTAAGTAATTATTTTTTCCTTAATTTACCAGTTGTCAACTTGCTATTTGATGTCAAGTTGAACTACTATCCAAAGGATGAATTAGGGATGTTGTTGTTTCTTTCATCCCCCCACTATTTGTGTTTCTAACTGTTTTTAGAGTTAACAAGTGTTCTTACTAAGGGGTTTGACTCAATTATTCGTTCTTATAGATATTAGTTAGAGAAATTGTTATAAATGACACAGATCCTACTGTGAGATACAAGATGACAAAATGTCAAACACAAGAAGAAGTATGTAATCCTTTTCAATCTCTTTTTTATTATATTTACTTTTAATGACTTGGGAATAAGGCCTTTATTTTTATAGATTGTGCATGACATATATTATTTTTTCATTATTTGAAAGACATTGTCAAATATTTTTTGTTACAATTTCAAGAAAAGACTAGTGTTGTTGTTATAGCAAGGTCATAATACTAAATTTGACATGTTTTCCGAAGAAGATTATTATTAAAAATTCGAGTTTCTTATCTAAATTTTAATGCTGCAAGGGTAGATACTATCCAATAAATAGGTCTATTGAAACTTAAAAGCATATCCATCTTCATATATCTAAAGGAGCTCATGTAAGTGAAACATAATCTTCATAATCCCTACAACGAATATGCTAATGCTAAAACACTAGAAAACAATATAAATTTAGAGCCCTTTTTATTCAAAGTTATATGTATATTGTATCTCATGTAAGTGCCATGACTCTCCCATTGTTGTCTTAATCAATTCAGGAAAAATGTTGCTTTTCCCCAGGTCATGTTATTATATCTTAACATGACATTGAGCTTCTGAAATAGTAAAATAAGGTTACATCCATTGAAAGAAACATATAAAATCTTTGTGGATAAAGGAAACTTGACAAATATGAAAAACTTGATCCAACCCTATAAGTGTTCATGATTGAACAACAGTTTTGACAGTGGCATACAAAATCATCTCCAAACCATACAAGAGATGTGTAAAGATTAACTTTTGAAGGTACGTAAATCATCATCATCATATATATATATATATATATATATATATATATATATATATATATATATATATATATATATATATATATATATATATATATATATATATATATATATATATATATATATATGAAGCTTTAGTTGTGGTACAATTGTTCAAAAATGTATCGATTACAAGAAGCTATGAATTTAATCCATAATGTACCCAGGTATAAATTTTATACGTTTTCTGCAGAATTCCAATTAGTATCATGTGCAAATTTGACTTGTGATTGTTCTAAAATTTTTCATAAAACTTAAATGCACACATTGGTGTATTTTTTCTTCACCATTTTGTATTATAAATTGGGTCACAATCTTTTCTATATTTCTTAAGTCAATGTTGCCACTTGTGCCTTTTCACTGCGTGTTGAATTCCAATGCCTCTTTTTTTAAAGATCACATATATTTGTGCTTATTGTAGTTTTGTAATTGTGCAATCTTTTATCACTACCTCGTGCAATGTTTTTATTTTGAAAAATTTTGGTGCAACTTCAAGGAATTGGAATTCAACACCATGCGTGTTGAATTCTACTTTCTACAAATTCTAGTATTTCTGTTGACAATGTTATGCTCTTTTCATTTTTATGTCTTTGTTGGAATGGGCTGGTTGGGGAACTCTACTATTTCAACATTAAGTGCTCGAGTATTTTCTAAAATGGTTGCTTCCTGGAGAAACTTGATTAAAAACTAGCATGAGGTTGAACTCTTTTCTGTTAGAAACAAAGAAATAATTGTCTCCAAAAAAGCCAATATTTTGTAGTAATCTCTACAAATTTATCATTAGAATCATTCCTTGCATTTCCTTTTCCATTTTCTTCCTTGGATTTTTCCTTGGACATACCTTGCAACCAACGTGATGTGTACACTCACAATGCTTCTCCAACCAATATACCAAAAACGTTGCCAGTTTTTTTGATGGCCAACATAACTCTCCAATACAAATCTATTTTTAGCTCATCAATATCTTTTTCGCACCACTCTTTTGGAGCAAAGTAGTATCTCTGGATATGAATTTCATTAATTGAAGGGCTTGAAATGCTCTCTGATGTCTTATAATAATTTTGGCCAATAATGTGATTGTAATACTATTTTACGTTTGATGGATCCACCATTGCTAAGCATGCAATTGTTTTAATGCATCAATTAATAATTTAAAGATCTTTAGATCAGGGGAAGAGAGCCTTGGTTGTATGCAACGTGATGATTGAATCCTTCCAATCGTGAAAGATGCATGATTTTAATAAGATATAAATCTTGTATATAAGGTTTCCCCTTTCCATTGCCTCTGGTAGCTTATTTAATGTAGAATGCTTCTGGTTTTTCCCCAAATTCCATAAAATTCATTATTGCTTGTACTTGACCTGATTGCAAATATTTTTGATACAACATTAAGAATATATGGTTGAAGCAACCAAAATATGGTCATTGGAATCATTTCATTAGGAATGTATACTAAACCATTATCCTTTGGTGGTTCAAGTCTTTCGAGTTCTACTAGTGACACAACTATCATGCCAAGAACATAAATGAATGTCCCAAATGCTATCCTTTGGAGCATCCTCATGTTGTTCCTGAGACTTGTAAATGTTTTGGCTAGCGTAATAAATATCCAATTATACGTGGGCACACACACAAGAATACTCAAGAATATGAAACTTTGAAAGGACGCATGATGGATCTTAATTAATATGTCCAATAGTATGACTAACCATTGTGCTGCTAGTTTCATGAAGAAAGTAGAGCACCATGCAAAGACACCCGCATACATTAAACATGTTACCCAAATAGGAATACGCCATGCAAAGAGATTCACCTTTTTGGCACTCAATATGATGTCACGAGACGCTTTTTCCGGGCAATCTTTATGATATCTTTGTGAAGTTGGTTTAGTATTGAACTAGAAATAAATGAATTAAATAAATTAACCCCACTCCAATTTCTCGACCCAATATTATATAACCCATGTTATAGAAACCCGTGTCTTTGTAGTGACCCTCTTAAACATTTTCTAAACCTTAATGTTCTTCATAATGACATTGTTTTGCTATCTGAGCAAATGTAAAATTCACTTTAATGTAAGGCAATAGAACTTCATAATTATCTATGGGTTCTAGCCTAATAAAGCCACCATTAAAGTTAATTTTGTGTCCGTTTGGCATGGTAACCACGTTGCTATTTGCCACGCGAAATTAATAAGATTGCCTCTATTTTGTCTATCTGCCCGCACTTTAACAAAGCTCCCTTAATAGCCAATGAAAAGGCGATCTGTAGTGTATTTCATATTCTTGAAAAGACTTGTTCTATATATTGAATCCCGCCCGAGAACCTTGGGTTTGTAGAGTTCTAGGTACATATTCCTGCCCAAAGACCGGACATCCCGTACGTATATATCCTTGCACTGCTGCACCATATAGACCAAAATTCTTCTGTTTCCATTAGTCTACAACCTGCTAGTTTCCCCTACTCTGATAGAACTCCCTGTTTGTGTTCGCCTATCTGAGACACTCTTCCCTTAATCTATCTTGGGGGGTCTCTATCCATTCATATTTTTTGTTGCTTTTAGCACTGAGTACGCCTTCATTAGCTAAGATATCACTAATTTGTTCGTTGTTTGGCACACATGAGTGAAACTCAGGATTCTCTTGTTCTGCAGGTGAGATTGAATCCATTGATAAACTTGTAGAAGCTGCCAATGTCTCGATACTTTGTCCGGAGTGGAGCCATAACAAATTTTCTTGACCGAATTAGTAATCAATTCAGAATCAACTTCAATTATGGTATTATGAAGGTTTAAATCTCTCAAGATTTCTAAGCATTGCTCAAGGGCCATGAGCTCTGCCATATTATTAGTGGCTTTCCCCAAATGACTATGAAAGATGGTTTTTATGAAACCCTTTTCATCTCTTATCACTCCTCCATACCCAGCCATGCCCAGGTTTCCTTTTGAGGCCCCATCTATATTGCATTTCATAAAACCCTGAGGGGGAGGTTGCCAGAAATCCTTATCAGTTATTATATGACTTGCATTCTTGTTTTTGCCCTGTGGGACAAGCCCCTGAAGACCCAAATGTAGTAGTATCTGCACATCCGTATCTTTAGGTTGGTCCTCAGGGGGGTTTTTAATGAGGGTTCCTACCGTCTCATTGAGTTGTCTTAAAATCTGAGCCATGATGCTCTGGGAAGAACCTTTCCTGTTCTTGAATATTCTGTTGTTGCGTTCTTTCCAGACATCCTAGATTAGAAAGCCTGGAGCTAAAGCCCAAGCTTTGTTAACTATTTCATTATCAGAGAAATTTTTCCTCCACTTCTTCAAAGTGTTGGTAATGCTGCCCACATCCCTGTCTGTTTGTCTGAATATTGAAGCTATCCAATTCCACAAGGTGGATGTGAATGGGCAGAGGTTGAGTAGGTGATCCATAGTTTCTTCTTGTAATTCACATAGTTGGCACCTAGATGGACCAGATACCCCTCTTTTGCTAAGGTTTTCCAAGTAAGAATTTTTTTATGCTGCACTAACCACATGAACAGTTTGATTTTCATCCAGCTTTGGTTCTGCCATAGGTCCTTCCATACCCAATTAGGGTTTGGAAAGTCAAGCCCAAGGGCTATGCGCTTGGCCTCTTTGAGGTTAAAGCTGCCTTCATTGTTTTTGCCCCATCTTAGCTGGTCTGAATCTGCGGATGTCAGAATCTTTCTTTGTTCCAGGATCGCTGTTAAAGCTTCTGCCTGTGCCTTCAACGGGGAGTCATCACTGTATACCAGGTTCTTCCATATTCTCCATTTTCCTTCGCTTCTTTCCTGATCCCAGAAGTCATTTACTCTGAGTAACCCTTTGTTGTCAATATCATTCTTAAGATTTGCCAATTCTTCTCTTAACAGTTTAGGTTCATGTTGCTAATTATCTTCCCAAAACCAAGCAAGGTTCCCATCTTTGATTTCCCAGAAACTGTGTTCTGAAAAATGGCTCTATTCTCCCAAGCTTTGTTCCAAATGTGGGAGCTTTTGATGAGCTCAGACATTCTAATATGATTCCTTTCTTGCCAATTGTTTGCATATTTCTGTTTCCAAATTTTGGCCTAAGGGGAAGCCGAATCTTTTAGCCATCTCCACCATAGTTTTTCCCCCAAAAATTTGATTAGCATTTCAGGGTCATCAAGTCCCAAACCTCCATGTGTCTTAGGTTTACAGATATTTTCCCAGGCTACCAAGGCCCATTTTTTTTCTCTTCCCCCTTTCCTCGAAGAAAATCTCTTTGGATATTTCTACATTGTTGCATGACTCCTTTAGGAGCTGGAAGGGCTGAAAACATAAAGATGGGGCCAGTTTGTAGGACAAATTTTGTGAGCACTAGTCATCCTACTAAATTCAAAGACCTGTTTGTCCATTTCCGGATTTTGTCCTGGAGATTATTAGTCACAGGCTCCCAACTCTTGCTCAGAGGTTTGTCTGTTAGCGACACTCCCAAATATTTGGAGGGAAGCATATCTCTTTGAAAGCCTAGAATTCTAGATATATTTCTCTAAATAGCAATGTCAGTATTAAAAAAGAAAATCTTTGATTTGGTAAGGCTTACCTTGGTACTCGAAACCATTGCAAAATCTTTCAGGATTTGTTTGTAGGCTAGAGCTTCCCTGACCGTGGGTGTACCCTGCAGCATGATATCATCCACAAACTGTTGATGGGTCAAAGCATCTCCATTCATGGTGAGTTTGAGACCCTGGATTTTTCCTTCTGCTTTGGCAGATTTGATAGCATTTCCTAGCCCTTCCATCATGAGAATAAAGAGGAAGGGTGAGAGTGGATCTCCTTGTCTGAGTCCTCTCATAGGTTTAAAGGTTTTGGATGGTGAACCATTTAACATGATTGAAAAATTGGAGGTAGTTACAAGGGCCATTACCCATCTTACCCAGTTATGGTCAAAGCCATATGCTATAAGAACTCTCCTGATGTAGGCCCAATTTAGCTTATCATAAGCCTTTTCTAGGTCAAGTTGCATAATCATTCTTGCCTCCCTATTTCTCTTAAGTGAGTGAACCACCTCGTGAGCTTGAATTATGTTGTTGAGAATTTGCCTGCGTTCCACATATCTAGTTTGTTCCTCAGACACGAGAGTTGGAGGAAGGGTCTTAAGCCTGTTGGCAATTATTTTGGAGATAATTTTGTCCACCACATTGCATAATGCTATTGGTCTAAATCTATTTGGTATCATAGCATTATCCTGCTTTGGAATCAAGGATATGAAAGAGGTATTGAGTGCCTTCAAAAAAATTTTGTTTTTCCTTGAGTCCTCCACCACATCGAGGATATCATGCTTGATTATTCCCCAACATGCTTTAAAGAAGTCAACATTAAAACCATCCGGACCTGGCGCCTTCCCATTTTGCATCTCTTTGATGACTTTGCTGACCTCCTCTTCATTCACTGGCCTGTTTAGATTATGATTGTCTTCTCTTGTCACAAGCTTAGGAATGTGCTTTGTAAAGTCATTGATGAATTGTGATCTGTCTAAGTGAGGTTCCTCATCTATGCCTTGGAAATGTTGAACCAGAGCAGCTTCTATTTCTTTGTGGGTATTGAGTTGATTTCCTCGAGAATATTTGATTTTTGAAATCTTGTTATGAGACTTGTGATCCATGGTAGATTTGTGAAAAAACCTTGTATTCCTTTCTCCTTCTTTTAACCATTGTACCCTCGATTTATGTTTTTAGAATATCTCCTCTTGCTTGCATAATTCTTCCCATTCCTGTTGATGGTAGTCAGCTTGTTCCTTTCTTTCCTCGTTGAAGCCATATGTAATGAGGATCTAGTTAATTTCATGTATCTTCCATTCAACAACCTTTTTGGCTTCAAAAATGTTGCCAAACTCATTCTTATTCCAATATTTAAGCTTGAGTTTGATGTGTTTCAATCTTTTATGCAGGAGGAACATTTTAGTGCCCTGAACTTGCATATCCTCTGTCCACCATTTTTCAATATTGCTGATAAAGTCAGGATGGGTAAGCCAAATGTTTCAAGCCTGAAAGGTCTGTTTCTTGGAGTTCCTATGAAGGACGTTTAAAGTTGAACAGGCCAGTGATCCGAGCCACCAAAAGGAAGTATCATAGTTGACAAGTCAAGGCCTATAAGGATAAGGTCCTCCGAGATAATAAATCTATCTAGTTTTGAGGCCACCTGAGACTCTCCTCCCCTTTTATTACTCCAGCTAAAGATACCATTACTTGTCTTTGTGTCTACTAGTCTCATATTGTTTATAAAATTATAAAATGCTATGGAATATCTGCCTAGTGATTTGGTTCCACCTTTTTTTTTTTTTTTTTTCGGACAGGGACCTGATCATGTTAAATTCCCCTCCCAAAATCCAGGGGATGCCCGAATGTCTGTCTCTTAGTTCCTCCAGTGAGGTAAGAAGCCCGAGTTTGTCTTCAGGCTTCTGTGGACCATAAACATTTGTGATCAAATAAACTTCCTTGTCCCCCAAAGGTTGAATAACCACTGATAGGTAGTTCCTAGATGCTTCAGCATCTAGGATTCCTAGTTTCTGAGGGTTCCAAAGTGTGAGAATTCCTCTTGCTGTTTTGTCTGCTTTAACTTCTAGATATTCATATTTAATCAACCATTTGCTATGTATTTCTCTTATTTTGTCTATTGAACATTTTTTTTCCTGGATAAATATCATATCTGGTTTTTCTTCTTTCATTCTATTGCTGAGATTTCTTTGTTTCCTTTTGCTTCCTAGACCCCTAATATTCCATGTTGTAAGCTTCATTAAGAAAGATTTGTAAATGAGTAACTAGTGAGGTATTTCATCTTACCTGAGTTGATCATGAGTTTTCCACACTCAATCAGCAACTCATTCTGTTTTTTCCTTCCTCTTTTCCTTCTTGGGTTCTTGGGAGCTTGTCCTCCGGTTGCCTCCATAGTTTTAACCCCTCCATTATCCTGACTATCATAGTTTCTTTTGACTCCTACACCCTTTTCCTACGTTATCTAGAGGAAGAGCTGTTATACTCTGTTAAATTCATCTAGAGGTAGCAAATCCACTCCTTTGATTGTTCCTTCCTCTATGAACTTTTCTAGATCGAGATGCTCCCCTTCCAGTATGTCCTGCAGTTCATTATCCTCCGTTCCCACTTCGCTTGGGGTCATCTCTTGGTCCCTATCAAGTTCCATAGTTCTTGGTTGATCCTCCCTTTTCTAGCTTTTATCAGGTCTATCCTCCATGCTGTCATCCTTTTCCTTCTCTACAGGATTGTCCTTCATTACTTTATTCATTCTTTCATCCCCCTCTTCTTCTTCTAATATCTTGAACCTATTATGACTAGGCTGTTTTTCCTCATATATTTTTTTTTGGTTTTTCCTTCCTCCTTTTCCTCTGCCCCCCACCTTGGTAAAGCTTTCAGTCTCTTTACCTAAGGCTGCTTTGATACTGGTCTCCATTTTGCTTAAAGGGCAGTCTCTGAAGAGGTGCCCGTGTTCATGGCATTTGCGACATCTGAAGGGTACGTGCTCATAATCCACTGCCTATACCCATTCTTCATCATATACTTCTAGAATTATTTCATTTGGCAAAGCTCCAGAAAGGTCCATTTCCACGCATATTCTAGCAAAGGAGGTATATTTTCTACGCATAGTGGCCTCTGATATTTTAAAAAAATACCCTAGTTTATTACCTATGGCTTTTAAAGATTCTGGCAACCAGTAATCTAGAGGTAGGGAATATAGTCTTACCCATACCGGCACCGAAGTAAATGTTTCTCGCTCTGGAACAAAGTTCATAACCCATGGCCTCATATAGAGGCCTGCAGCCGCATAGAAGTAAGGTCCTCCTTCAAACACCCTGTCTTTATCTACTAGGTTTGTAAAAACAATTGTGAAGAAACCCTTGGATCCAAGATGTAAATCTATTTCTCCCTTAGGTTTCCAATGGTTCTTTATCGATACGTGTAGGGCTTTCTCCATTGGTCAAAACCCCATGAATTTACATATCACTGCATAAGTCGCCATGTGCTCCCGGTGCGCCTGTAGCGTTGGATCACTTAAAACCACTCGGGGTGTGATGGATGCCTTATGATTACATGCTCCTGTCCGACTACTGGGGTTAGTTTTCTGACTGTCTACTCCTTTACGCTTCTCTCTTCTGCATTCCTCCTGCGTTTTTGCCTGCCTCTGTGCTCTGCTGTTTCCTGTTTTCCTCTTTCTGTATCCCCGGATTCCGCTTCCATGGGCTTCTTGAAGCAGTTTGATACAACATGACTGTAGGAGGGAGTGGAGCTGCCCCATTCTCTCCATTCCATGGTGCATTGTTTTTATTTGGAAAAATTTGGGTGCAGCTTCAAGGAATTCTTGATCCTGAGCTTCGTATAATATGAGGAATCCCTGCCACCTATTTGATTAGTTTTTCTTTCTTTTTGGCTTCAATCCTTTCTTCCAACACACATATTTTTGAATTAATATAGATCTTTTGTTCCTTTGAGTTTACCTTGATCGCCCATGTTCAACTGAGTGCTCAATCAAGGCATTGTTACCCATGTCAATGCTTTTGTTGATACTTGTTAATAGCTTCTGTGAGTGAGGTGAACCTTGAAATTGATAGATTCACATATCTAACAATCTTTACCAAATATGCATCAATAAAATTTATAACTTTTAAGATTTAGGTTGTGTGTTGTAGAAGATGATATTCTACTTTCTTCAAATTCTAGGATTTCTGCTGACAACGTTATCCTCTTTTCATTTTTATGTCTTTGCTGGAATGGGCTGGTTGGAGAGCTCTACTATTTCAACATTAAGTGCTCGAGTATTTTCTAAAATGGTTGCTTCATGGAGAAATTTGATTAAAAACTCGCATGAGTTTGAACTCTTCTCTGTTAGAAACAAAGACATAATTGTCTCCAAAAATGCCAATATTCTGTAGTAATCTCTGCAAATTTATCATTCTAATCATTCCTTGCATTTGCATTTCCCTTTTCTGCCTTGGATTTTTCCTTGGACATACCCCACAACCAACGTGACTTGTACACTCACAATGCTTCTCCAATCAATAGAGAAAAAACCTTGCAAGCTGTTTTGATGGCCAACATAACTCTCCAATACAAATCTATTTTTAGCTCATCAATATCTTTTGCCCACCACTCTTTTGGAGCAAAGTAGTATCTCTGGATATGAAGTTCATTAAATGAAGGGCTCAAAACGCTATCAGATGTCTTATAATAATTTTTTCCAATAATGTGGTTGTAATACCATTTTATCTTTGACGGATCCACCATTGCTAAGCATGCAATTATTTTAATGCATCAATTAACAATTTAAATATCTTTAGATGAAGGGAAGAGAGCCTTGGTTGTATGCAACGTGATGATTGAATCCTTCCAATCATGAAAGATGCATGATTTGAATAAGATATAAATCTTGTATATAAGGTTTCCCCTTTCCATTGCCTCTGGTAGCTTCTTTAATGTAGAAGGCTTTTGGTTTTTCCCCAAATTCCATAAACTTCATTGTTGCTTGTACTTGACCTGATTGCAAATATTTTTGATAGACCATTAAGAATGTATGGTTGAAGCAACCAAAAGATGGTCATTGGAATCATTTAATTAGTTATGTATACTAAACCATTATCCTTTGGTGGTTTAAGTCTTCCGAGTTCTGCTAGTGACACAACTATCATGCCAAGAACATAAATGAATGTCCCAAATGCTATCCTTTAGAGCATCCTCATGTCGTGCCTGAGACTTGTAAATGTTTTGGCTAGTGTAACAAAGATCCAATTATACATGGGCATAACACAAGAATACTCAAGAATATTAAACTTTGAAAGGACGCATGATGGATCTTTATTAATATGTCCAATAGTATGACTAACCATTGTGATGCTAGTTTCATGATGAAAGTAGAACACCATGCAAAGACAACCGCATACATTAAACATGTTACCCAAATAGGAATACAGCATGCAAAGAGATTGACCTTTCTGGCACTCAATATAATGTCATGAGATGCTTTTTCCGGGGAAATCTTTATGATATCTTTGTGAAGTTGGTTTGGTATTGAACTAGAAATAAACGAATTCAATAAACTAACCCCCACTCCAATTTCTCGACCCAATATTATACAACCCAAATTGTAGAAACCCATGTCTTTGTAGTGAACCTCTTAAACATTTTCTAAACCTAAATGTTCTTCAGAATGACATTGTTTTGCTATCTGAGCGAATGTAAAATTCACTTGAAGGTAAGGCAATAGAACTTCATAATTATCTATGGGTTCTAGTGACATGGTTTAAATTACATGATATAGTAGATAGCCACCATATAGGCAAACATATTTCACTTCCCAAGAATCTCCTGCATCAACTAATACATATGCAATCTTCTGCAGACCATGTCCAAACTCTTTGTGCCGAAGTGTGATGCCATACTTGTTGGCCTCATAGACAACAATGTCTAAGCCCTGAAAGACTTGTTCACGATATACACCAGGTGAAGTCTGCAATTCCTTGTGCTGGCCATCGTTGAAGTCTCGGCCTTGTGACAACCATCATTGAAGTCCCAGGCCCTAGCAACATTTAGTTCATGAGCTGCAACTTATTCAAAAGCGGAGGTAACCCTATTTCTCTTTGTTGGATCTATTTCCATAACCAAAGCATCGTCTAGTTGCAACTTATCAACTACCTTGCGTGTAACTCTCACGAATTCCATCAAAGGTGTAGCGCCCAGTCATTTTTTTTTACCACTAGCTTGTTTATTTCTGTTGTCTTAGAAAGGCTATTATTCTTAATCCGTTCGCCTTTTCGAGGATCCTTATTAATGATATTTATCAATAGTAAAGTTAGTACTATTTATATTGATAATGCTAATGTTCGTACTAATAATTTCAATGTTAATAATATTAACGTTATTTATGTTAATATCAATACTTAAATGTTATTGTAATGTTAATGTTATTTAATAAATAATATTATTAATACTAACATTAAAAATAATAAAAACGATGTAGTAATGATGTGATTATTATTATTACTCAAATGATTTTAATAGCTAACATTTGTTTCGTTAATATTAGTTAGTAATTTGTAATAAATTAATATATTTGTAACATGTGTTTTTCATTAATAATCAACATTAACGTATTGATATAAAAAAAATGTTTACTAAAAATATACACAATGTAAAACCTAATTTCTAAAATATTCAAAGTCTAAATTTTCAATGTAAAATATAGTATTAGAGTTTATTTGTTTAATAGTAATACAATTTTGCTTAATCTTTAATTTTAAACTCAAGTTTTAAATTCTTTTAACTTAAGAGAAGATGTATATATTTAGGATTTCTTGAGAGTTTCTGGTCTTATATGCTAATAAAAACACTATAGTTAAATATATTCAATAAGAAAACAATCCCATGTCTTATAATTTCATACATTGTGCCCATACCTACCTACTAGGTAGAGTGGTCTAGAACTGCATAAGTTGTGCCCTTGGAAGAGATTCTTATTCATATGGATGGCTTGTAGAAATTATTTTGTGTTATATTTCAAAAATTGGGGAAGTATTCATCCTCTAGTTTATATTTGATTGCAATAAGATTTAATTCGGACCTTAGTAAGAAAATACAATTAGGAAACATTTGAGTTATTATTCCCATGATTTAATAGGAACAAGAAGGCCCTAAATATTAAAAGTGAACAAGTAGGTGCTAATTAAATATGTACAAAAGCTTCCCTTGCCCTCTCTAAACTTGGTTGTCCCAGTCTGATCCAACACTTTTCATTATGAAACTTTTACTGTAATAGAACAACAAACAACACTAATTTTCTCTACACCTCCCACATCTAGTCAATCCGGCTGGAACTAAATTTACAATGAAAATATAAGCATGGTTGAAAATATAGATTTAAAGATGCAAGGAAGCTATTAGTGAAAACTCCATCCACTGATGTAGAGGAGTCCGGGAGAAAAAAGGCTTTGTAATTAACGAAAGGATTGATTTGGAAACGTTCAGTAAGTGGATTCCTATTAGATTGGAAAAGAAATTTGAAAATAATGAATGTACTTAATCTAAAAACATTAATATGCACCTTAAAGAATTATTTTCAAAGTCTTGTAGAGATACATTGGGCTACATGGAAAACATATGCTTGAATGTACTTAATCTAAAAACATTAATATGCACCTTAAAGAATTATTTTCAAAAACTTGTAGAGATACATTGGGCTACATGGAAAACATATACTTGCGTGTATATAAACATTGCAGCAAGTCCTCCACCACGGAGAAAAAAATAAATATTATTGGTTAAACAGAATAGTATTTCGTTCGAAATATTTCTTTTAAATAAATTATATATATAAACATTGCAGCAAGTCCTCCACCATGGGAAAAAAACAATATTTATCAATCGATGTGATGTTTAATATACTATTATGTATTTATCACGCGCATCTAGTGTACCAAACAATCTCCATCTTCCCATCTCCAAACATAACATATATCGGTATGAGGAGCTGTTCAAACTTTGTTCAATAAGATAAAAACAACCACGCTTTACGCAAATTACCCTAATCCTTACTTTGAAAAACAACAACTTCATTTCGGGGCTTGTGGTTTCTATGGATATTTTGTCATCTTTAAATTTAAATTGTTTCCGGGATAAAAAAATAATTTGCAAATTTATGTTTCGTATTCACATTTCAATTTTGTTTTACTTTAAGTTTACTTAAAATTTTCATGTGTTTTAGAGTTAATTTATAAAATTTAAATTAATATTTTTGTGATAAAATATGTGTGTTAGGCAGATAATTTGATTTAAAACAATTGGGAATCACTTTCACAATTGTTGCATAGATGATGTACATCCGCAATCACCTCCATTAAAGACCCAATACCATCTTCTTCATCTACGCCTCATTCGCAAAAGCAGAATGCTCGCAAATGCATCTTTAGGGAGATAATGAGGCATGTATTACGCATTCTCTACTAAATGTCGAACTTCTCTCTTTTCTCAAATAGGTTTAATGGGTTTGTCATCCCCATTTCCTCTTGTAGAATAAAGCCCAAGAGCAATTTATCAATGATATAACGAGTATCTGCGATGTTGCAGAGTTAATTTGTGAGGCCCACGAGAGAGACCTCATATATATGATATTTATAATGGAAATGAAAATACTTTTGTATCCATGCAGTTGGAAGGAGACATGTATATATAGTACATGTGGAAAAATCAAGGTATTCAATAAATTGGAATAAATATAAAGACTGTTGTTTTAAATGATTCCAAGGTATTAAATAATTTTTTTTCTCAAAACTTACTAGGTTGCAACAAAGACGATATGTGGATGAATTTACATGGGAGTGGGAACCACTAGCTACAAGAGTACTTGGATTGTTGATGGGACATTTAGTTACTCTTTCATCACCTCACTAAAATCACACATCCAAAATGTGTTAAAGTTACATGATATTATAATTATGGAAGATGGAACGCCTAAAGCAAAGGTTGTAGAGAATAAATTGGAGAGAGTGTTATTGCCAAAATTCGAGAAAGTCTATTCAAGGTGTTGGCATCAGGTTTACACTTTCATTTCAAGTTAATGATGTCAGTGCATCTTTTTGCAAGTCATAAATCATGTAAAGGGGGGTGTGGTATTCATTACAAGGTTTTCTAAGCCTAGGGAAATGTGTCATTAAAACTATTTTACCTAACCCTAAGTATGTGCAAAATTTCTCTTAGTGATTTGACCTATAGAAAAAAATCGGGTGGCACTATGAAATGTTTTCGTAGCGATTTTTGAAAAATTAAAACTTGATTTTTGACCTGTTAAGTCATCCTTTTTGAGCACTCAAGTAGCGGTTTGTGTAATAGTAGTCCTCCTCATGCATGATGTGACATTTGCCAACATTTTTGAGCCCATTAGAGTCATTTTAAATCAAACCCTAGTTTGCCCTGTTTTGCTTAAAAATGGTTTTTCTAGCAAACCTAGTTTTGCTGTTTTCCAGTGCAGAAAGGGTGCTAGTTGTCTTGCAGTATGTTGTTATGGTTTTTCAAGGTCAGTGAAGGTGTTGCAGGTCTTGGAGCTTGGAAAAATGGGTCGGTCTGGCCATGTGAAGAGGTTCGAACCTGATGGCATGTACTTCAAAGTGTACCTTGAAATGCTTGATCTTTTCAGAAGTGCAGGTTGGGAACCGATCTTTCAATGTTTTAATGGGTGCAACCTCAGTTGGTGCCATGATTTTGTCTTTTCTTTTGATGAAAACACAACTAGAATCATGACATTACTATTCCCTGTCACATAAGAGTTGATTGTCGAAGCAACGAGTTTGCCAGCAGAAGGTGAAAGGTGGTTCAAGAAGCAAAGGTTGTTGAATGTGGATTTAAATTTCTTCCTGAAAGAAGACTGCCAAAATCAATATTGGGATGCAGGGGTCCTCCAAAGCAACTGAAACCTCAATGGGCTATTGCACTTAGAATTGTCCAACTTTTCTTCACTTGTGAAGGTAGGTATTCCAAAGCTTACCTATATCACATGAGGTTTCTTTGTCACTTAACAGGTTTTAGGAAAATGAATTTTCCATACTTCCTACATCAAAATTTGTTGAAAATGTGCACTAAGGAAAGGAAGATACATGAATTACAAGCTCATGATATTTTCATCACAGTCTCAGTAATATTTTATATACCTATGAGTTGAATAAGAAAGTGGAACATTTAAGGCAAATGACACAAAGGAACCCAAACCCACCTGTACCTAGAAGATCAAAAAGAGGCCAAAATAGAGTTTCTCCTCAAGCTGTAGCTCATGAGACCAAAATAGAATCTAGCCAACCCCAAGTTGAAAGACATTGAGGAGGTTCCTGTGAAGATGCCAGAGGTTGAAGTTTATGAAGGGAGGACTAGAAGACAAAGACACCAACAAAGAATTATGGTAGAGGAGGAAGAAACAGAACAAAAAATCTCAAAGAGTAAAAAGGGTAAATAGAAATTTGGAACAGAGAATGAGGAAACCGAGACAGAGGTTAGGGTTTAGGGAAAAATACCTCACACTCGGCCTAATAACAAACTGAGGTTGAATTTTAAGGCTAGAATGAACCTGAAGTACAAATAAACAATCAACATCCTTGATGAAGAAGAAAAAGCAGAGAAGACTTCAAAAAGTAGGAAAAGACAGAGAAAACAAAGTATGCTAAGAAGACCAAAGGCAAAACCCTAAAAACTGATAAAAGCTCACAAAAGCTAACCAGGAGGGTGACAAGGAGTCAAGATAAGTTGGTCATCCTTGCTCAAGTTGCAGAGGACATAGGGGAGTGATCTGTTGACTATAGGGGCAGAGTACAATATAAACCCTAATTTTGTTATAGTAAACCGTAATTTTGCTTCACCAAACGCTAATAGCTATTTAACATTTTGGTTTACCATGGTTAATCATCAAGCAATAATTATTTGGAGTATACCGTGGTATCATATCAAATATTTTTGTGGCCTAAGGAGTACGAGTCAACATGAGGAAAGAAAGCTGTAAAGAATGCAGACAATTACACAATTTTGGCATCATTTCCAGGGTCATGCATCAGTTGGCTACAAGGAGGGAATACAAGTTTATCTTTAGAGATCAAGCTTGTAAAGCAGCAGACCGTTCCATATCCTATCTTGCAACATATAACTCGTTATTCTTCCAGGATACTAGCAGCAGGAGCGTATAACAACTTTGTACTATGTTTTGACTAGGGATTATGTACCAGATTAGTGATCCGAATAGCTCAGAGGATAAGGTTTATGTGATTTTTATCAATTAGACTCTCAAAGATTATGTGAATATTTTGTAATCATTGCTACCATACTTCAAGGAGTTGAAATTTATTGTATTTTCTATATATGTCATCAAGAATATGAAGAAAGGGTTGATTTTTTTGAAAATAAATAATCACTCTTTGTGTTTTTGAATACTTTAATTATTTCATTTGCCAAGATCAGTAGACTTTGACTAGTGATATAAATATCCATGAGATAGTTGGTTTTAGTATGTATGAACTCTGTGTTTTTCAAGTTCTCCTTAAATAATCTCATAAATGTATTGCTTTTGAATGCTTGGAAAAGATAAATTAATCCAGAATTCATCTTTGTTTTGATGCTGTAACGAAGTTTTCAAAGGTTCCCATCTTGATCCTCTAAAGCTACCATAGGATTTGTTGTGCATGCCCTATTGTAGTGGGTTGTTTTTTTTTAATCCATCTACAACAAATAACAAAGGTCTAGGATCTGCTATCCACCTTGCCTTTATCAATCCTAATCAGACAACCAGTTATCTTGGGAAAACCTATATAAACCCTAGCTATTTGACTCCATCACCCAATGAACTATTTATTTCAGGCCCAACCAAACCCTACATCAACATAACCTATCTAAAGATCTAGCCATAATGTAAATGTCAGAGAGAGCCCTCTCTGGATTGAAGGGGCTAGCCTTCAATCTATAAGTTGGAGTGAAAAGGTTACCTTGGAAACTTTTCTCCTACAACCAAGAGAATATTTCTAAGTGACAACACAAGGAAAAGGATTCACCAACCTACAAATATAGAAAATTCGAAGTACCTTCCACCTCATTTAAGAGGAGACAGAGGCCTTATTTGGAAGCCCAATGAATAAAAAAAAGGCAAATGCACACATTGTGGTGACTAATGGGACCCTAGACAGAAATGATTTTGAAGGAAATAATACCAAAAAATTATATAAATGTGAAGTGAAGAACGATTGAAATAATGAGGAATCAATCAAAAAAGTTGAAGATCCTTAACACCTTTCCCCACATTGATATAATGAGAATGCATTGGAAATAACACTATTGGCCATAGGAATAGCTTAACTCTGGACCTTAGAATTAGAATTAAAGGTTACATCAAGAAGAGCAATGTAATGGTCCTAATAGATATGGGAATCCTGTGGAATCGGCCTCGAAGGAACATAATGACTAGATAATCTCCTTTGTTTAATTTTGTTTTATATTTGAATAGATTTTACTTTTCCTTATGCAAGAATATGTATAGGTAGAAATCTAGAGTATGGTCATGAAACAAAGACTTGTATAGCTTGGATAGAAAGATTGAAACTTTTTTGTTTCTGGATGGCATACAATGCGGATAGGTGGCCAACAGACTTGGTTTCCCAATGGACAAGTTGAGGCCAACTAGCCAATCTATGTGGTGTAAATTTTCTTATAAATGAATGGAAAAAAGAGGACCTGGCAAGCTTAACAAAAAAAATATTACAATTAGCACTATTTATATTGATAATTCTAATTAGTACTATCTATATTGATAATTCTAATGTTTGTATTAATAATTTCAATGTTAATAATATTAATGTTATTTATGTTAATATCAATACTTCATTTTTATTTGTAATATTAATGTTATTTAATAAATAATATTATTATTACTAACATTAAAAATAATAAAAACCATGTAGTAATGATGTGATTATTATTATTACTCCACTGATTTTAATAATTAACATTAGTGTTGTTAATATTAGTTAGTAATTTGTAATAAATTAATGTATTAGTATCATCTGCTTTTCATTAATAATTAACATTAATGTATTGATATAAAAAAATGTTTACTAAAAATATACACAATGTAAAACCTAATTTCTAAAATATTCCAAATCTAAATTTTCAATGTTAAATATAGTTTTAAAGTTTATTTGTTTAATAATAATACAATTTGCTTAATATTTAATTTTAAAATCTAATTTAACTTAAGAGAAGATGTAAATGTTTAGGATTTCTTGAGATTTTCTTGTCTTATATGCTAATAAAAACACTATAGTTAAATGTATTCAATAAGAAAACAATCCCATGTCTTATAATTTCATACATTGTGCTCATACCTACCTACTAGGAAGAATGGTCTAGAATAAGTTGTGGCCTTCGAAGAGATTCTTGTTCATATGGATGGCCTATAGAAATTATTCTGTGTTATATTTCAGAAATTGGGGAAGTATTCATCCTCCAATTTATATTTGATTGCAATAAGATTTAATTCGGACCTAGTAAGAAAATACAATTAGGAAACATTTGAGTTATTATTCCCCTGATTTAAGAGGAACAAGTAGGCCCTAAATATTAAAAGTGAACAAGTAGGTGCTAATTAAATATGTACAAAAGATTCCCTTCCCCTCTCTAAACCTGGTTGTCCCAGTCTGTCCAATACTTTTCATTACGAAACTTTTATTTTAATAGAACAACAAACAACACTAATTTCTCTACACCTCCCACTTCTAGTCAATCCGGCTGGAACTAAATTTACAATGAAAATATAAGCATGGTTGGAAATATAGATTTAAAGATGCAAGGAAGCTATTAGTGAAGACTCCATCCACTGATGTAGAGGAGTCCGGGAGAAAAAAGACTTTGTAATTAACAAAAGGATTGATTTGGAAATGTTCAATAAGTGGATTCCTATTAGATCGCAAAAGGAATTTAAAAATAATGAATGTACTTAATCTAAAAATATGACTATCCCCCTTAAAGAATTATTTTCAAAATCTTGTAGAGATACATTGTGCTACATGGAAAACATATGCTTGCGTGTATAACTTGGTTGTTATCTTAACCAAGGCTTTATCATCTTCTTTATGGAAAATTAAAAGTGATTTCCCAAAACCAGAATAAGTTGTTCAATCTCATATCATTATCTTTTTTCTTTTAATTTGAAGTGAAAACAAAGTCCTTATGCATTGTAGACTTGTGACATCAAATATTTACTGTTACTATCTTGGGAAAGCAAAAGAACAAAAAAATGATGTAGAAAATGGATATAGTAATAAGGCTTCATTTTACACCTAAAAAAGAATAACATTCAAAATCTTGCTTTCCTTGCAGCCATGCATAATATCAACATACATGGACATAGATATAGTAAATCATCTCTAGAGTCTTCACTAAATAATAGGGTGATGTTTATGTATATATTTTAAAATAATATAATATAAGTATATGTATATATATTATTTGGTGTTAAAAATAATATCGTGATGTCTATATGGTTAAAAATAGCATAGTGATATATTTATTTCTTTTGAAAGGACTTCATATATCTTTTTATCATTTCAAATACAAAATAGAACTTCATATCGCTATTTTTTATCATTTCCAATACAAAATGCATATACCTTTTGATAATTTCAAATACAAAATAGAACAACATATCTTTTTTTATCATTTGGAATACAAAATGGAACCATATATCCTTCTTATCATTTGAAATACTTCACATCCCTTTTTTATCATTTGGAATACAAAATCTAAGTTCACATAAATACAAAATGGAAAAGCCATTAAAATCAAATTCAAATTCAAAATCCAAAATCCAACTTTGCAGTTCAAATATAAAATTGAAAAGTCATCAAAGTAAAAAATTAAATTAATTGAAAGAATTTTTTTGAAATCAAATTTCAAACCGTATATCGTGTCCACCAGAGACAAAAATTAAATTTAGAGACGCAGATTGCTTGCTTACTCGAATAGATTACACAATGAATGCAATAGGTGTTATAATGTGAGTGTGTTTTTTCCATGTCAGCCATATATGTGTTTCGTTTTGTTTGGAAGAGAGGCATGATGCCCTGGTCAATGTATTCAGGTCATGATATATGTTGTGTCAGTTAAACAAAACAGTGAAGAGGAAACACAGAAATTTCACACTATCAAACAGACACCAGTCCTAGTCCTTACCCTAATCCTTCTTTGAGAAACAACAACTTCATTTCGGGTCTTATGGTTTCTATGGATATTTTGTCATCTTTAAATTTAAATTGTTTCCATGATAAAAAAATAATTTGCAAATTTATCTTTCGTATTCACATTTCAATTTTGTTTTACTTTAAGTTTATTTAAAATTTTCATGTGTTTTAGAGTTAATTTATAAAATTTAAATTTATATTTTTGTGATAAAATATGCGTGTTAGGCAGATAATTTGATTTAAAACAATTGGGAATCACTTTCCCAATTGTTGCATAGATGATGTACATCCACAATCACCTCCATTAAAGACCCAATACCATCTTCTTCATCTATGCCTCATACGCAAATGCAGAGTGCTCGCAAATGCATCTTTAGTGAGATTATGAAGCATGTATTACACATTCTCTACTCATTTCTCTACTAAATGTCGAACTTCTCTCTTTTCTCAAATAAGTTTAATGGGTTTATCATCCCCATTTCCTCTTGTAGAATAAAGGCCAAGATGAATTTATCAATGGTATAACGAATATCGGCGATGTTGCAGAGTTAATCTGTGAGGCCCATGAGAGAGACCTCAAATAGTCTCTTCTTGAGTTTCCTGTTCGGAGAAACCCACCACAATTGTCATGCATAGCTTATGCCCATCTGACTCTTATGACAATCCCTGATTAATTAACTTTTCTTCCCATATATGTTGGGTTGGGCATAAATCGAGTTTGCTTGAAATCAAGTGTGATTTTGGTTTTACTATATTTTTCTTTCTTTTTTGCATGGAAGTTACTGGCTCAGTTCTCCCAATTATTTTTCTTTATTTATGACTTGTTGTATCAATGGGATCCCAATTTACATTTACTACAGAAATAAAGGCGTGGTGATTTACTTCGGGTTTATGGAGATAGTGGAACCCTTAATCAATTCTCCCTATTCTAAGCTACCCACACATCAAAAAATCTGTAAATATCATGTTCAGTTTAAGACTATCAAGCAAAAACATAGATTATACTTGGAACATAATTATAAGCAAAGCGGGAAGGACTAAAACTAACTACTACGATAATATAATTTGAATAATGTCTATAAATGGCCAATTTCATTGGGACTCAAAAGGACAATCTATTAGTGACATACATAAGGAGTGCGAAAGCATCTCATATAATCTAAGGATAGGAAAGAGGGAGTCTGCCATAGGTGAATAGCTAGAGGTTGTCTTTTGTTGAGTCCCTCCCTTAAATGAGAGGGTCTTATAGGTCTTGGCCAAAGACATTCATTTTTCGAAAGGAGGAAACACCATATCTATGACAAGGTTAACTTCACTGGGATGGAAAATTTCCTCATTTGAGCTTTAATTACATAGACACCTAACTATCTTTGTGCCATCAAATATCCTCTATTCCTCTTTCTGCTTCCTATACTGTTAGGATGTAATCATTTTTTTGCTGTCCTTGTATTAGAGTTATGATGTATCAATGATACATATGTCGACAATCCATAGTTATGTTATTCTTCTCCCAAAACATTCATTATTTATGGCTGATCCCTATCTGAACTTGTCCAAAAGTACTTTCTTGAGACATTATTTCCAATTTTTTTGAGACATCATCATGATTCCTATGTCAAGTAAATTGTGTCCCACATCTTCTGCTTAATTGTAATGTTTTCCAGCCAATCCACCATCTGATTGGGTTCTCCTCTAACATGAACAACTTCAATACTCTGAAATGATTTATTTTACTTCCAGCACCATTCCACACAACATGTGATTTTCCCAATAATTGCTTGCAACGTGTTCATTCATGAAATTATTTAGGAGCTTCGAGTTTCCTTTTGTGATAACTTTGGAAGATTTCATTTTATTTAACACATTTTATTCTTTTGATTAGCGCTTGGCTCTCATCCTTATAGTTTGACACTTGCAAAAATCTCCTAACAATTTAATGATTTATATTTGATAAATCCACCCATGCTATATATTCCTAGATTTCCTTTAAAATCCCCTTCCATATTAACTTTTACGAATACCGAGGGTAATGATTTCTTCGGTTGCTCTAATTATTAAAATATTGTCTTAAATATTTTCTTCTAAATAGATATTAATTTTCCGAGCGAATTTTTTAAATAAGCTAGGATTATGGCCAGGGAGATTTTCTTATTAGATTTGGATGTCTCTACTATCACTTTCTTGACCTAAAACCAAATATCTCATGGGCATAGAATTTAATCTTCAAACATCCCACCATTTATATCTTTTCAACTAAATGAGATTACAAATCTTGGGATGATTTTTCAAGGAAAAACTGTTTTCAAAATGGGAGATTTTGAGGGAGGTTTCCCTCATTTTCTTTGAGAGATACTCCACCTGGTTAGCCCTTGAAAACTTTTTTTTTTTTCACCAGTCTCAATAAAGTGCCATACTTTATTTATCATTTCACATTTCAACAGTAGGTGTTGGCTGATTTCAACATCTCTCATACGCTTGTTTCACCTTGTTGGCCCAATATCCCCCCTCATTTTCAGAGCTTATTCTATTAGGATTTTTTCTATTTATAACCAAAGATAAGTTGGGTTATCTTAGAAGTTATTCCAAATGCTAGGAATTTTTTTTTTTTTTTCTGAAGTTTTTATTTATTGGAGATCTATTGATTCGGGATTGGTTTGTAATACTCTAGGATGTTATGACTCTTTGCCCCATCCTTGTTTCATCTAAGTGAATCACTATATTCTGTTATCAAAATTCTTCTCTGATATAAGTCTTTATCCAAAATTATCTTTTCCTCCTCACTAGCCGCAATAGTCTAATCTCTAGTATTCTTCCATTTGTGAAAAGGGACAAACACTCTGTGGCATATTTCCAATGGATTTCATTAATCCTGTATTGATTATTGCTTACTTGATTCTTGATGATCCTTCAATTTCTTTAAATGGGTTTTTCCCATTATAATCTTTATCCAAAATGACACCTCCTCTCCTTCTCCAATCTCCTAAGACAATTTATCTGTTATGCACCAAAATCCTTTGACAATGTTGTTCCCAATCAAAGATCCCTTTGGAAGTTATTATCTTGCAGAATCTCATAAGTACTTTTTTAAAAAGATATTTTCCTTGCATTATCATATTCCACAAAGTATCTGATCCAGATGGGATCCTCCAGAAGAGGTTGGTTGTTGGAGCCTTGGTTGCTAGAACACTTATTTTACCCCATCCTCTTTCTTCGGTTTTGAGATTTTTAGTGTGGGTAGTAGATGCCAATCTTTTTTTTGTTACATCCCATAGAATTTTTTTTGGCAGATTAATTTTACTATTTAGAGATTACTTTGAAATTTGAATGGTGCATTGATAGCAATGCTCTATTAAAGAGGAATGACCATTGTCACTATCTGAATACTTTTTTTTACCTGCAAAAAAATGTCTTGTTGTACCATACTTTCTTTTATTGAGTTTGTAGCAATGAAGCTGATTGAAGGTCAAAATTAGGGTAGTAGGTTCGTTAACATATGTTTTAGACCTAAATTTGTAATGTGAAGGATTGGGCTTATGAACCATTTTTTATTGTTGGAATGGCTTCATGTGGCTGAGTTATTGATGAAATTGAATGCTGGTTACTTACATTATTTTGGAATTAACATTATTCTTATTTGTAAGATTTGAAAATAGTCCTGTGATCCTAGAATAATGCAATTTTTTTCTTGTACTATATCAAGCCCTAGGGAAATTTTAACCTAGGGGATATATAAAAGATAAAATTTAATTAAAAGGACCAAGCCCTCTACGTACCTCGATGTTAGTGGAAGTGACCATTGAAAGCATCTATCATGACCCTAGTATAAATGTACCTGCCACTCAAATATAATCTCAATTGGTCATGTTAATTTTATCTATCTTATTTTCATGATTTAGAGGGTGACATTGACGATGAGGATTCTAATATAGGGAATAATTTTGATGATATGTAGTATTAGTTATTTGTCCTAGCATGATTATTTTTGGACTCTATAGGCCATTTAGGGACTCTTTGTTGATGTATTCTTGGCTTTATGTTAATTTCCTCTTTTCAACTTTAAAGGCGGCTTGCATTTTGTTTGAGGAATTTATGCTTAGATCATCAACCTGTGTGGTTTATTGTGTGTAAGTTATGCTCGTTGTGCTCTCATTGGCATGTGTTAGTGAGTTGTGGATATTTTATTTAAAATTTTGCATTCAATCATTGCTTAGTTAAATCTTTGAGTCATGTAAAGATTCAAGGTTTTAGGTGTTGTGGGGGAGGTTGGAGGAATGATCTGCGTTTCTTTGCAATTTTCCAATTATTGAGTTGTTGTCATGCAAACCTACACAAGCAATTCTGCTCAACACTTATAAGCAAACCAACCCTTGTTGTATTTGGAATGTTTCTCCAATCCGACTGATATTATTCTAGTCACAAGGGGTGTCCCTAATGGATATATGCTTCTACCTAATTAATAAATATGTGTACTCCAAGATGATCAACACACTCAAGACCCACTTTGAGACTGTCTATAAATAGTCAAGAGTGAAGGTGAGTTCAATAAATATTTTTGACTGGTTAGGGTCAACTTTCAAAGATGTAGGTAACAATTAATTTAAATGGGAATGCATGAAATATGTCAGTTAAGTGAGAAAAGTACTTTGTGGATGCATAGTAAAATTGCCTATCACTACAACAATTTTGTCATCAACAACTAAGATTCAAAGAGATCAGAAAGCATGATTGTATAAATCAAATAAATCTCAAGAGTTTGGTTGCATCATAGCGAGCCACAAATGACAGGCTACTGAAGAAGCCTTGCTTGCAGTGAAGGCAGTGGTCTGAGGTTCGGAGGAGTGAAACATTGTCTAGAGAAAACCAATATACAACCTTTTGACCTCCTTTCAAACTTGTATATAAAGGGAAGACCATCAAGGGGATGAATTTTCCCTAATTCTTTCGGAGGGAAGCAAAAAAATATGCCATTTTGGTCATCCTTTGCATGGTAGACAACTGAGTTCTGTTGTTGTTTTGAAACTTTCTTTTCTTAGTTTTTGTTGAGGCTAATGTTTTCAACATTGTCATGATTATTATGGTAAACAATCGTCAAGCATGATGCCTATCAACAACAAGAGGATCAACCTCTTCTAACTGTTTCTAAGTAATTGTTTTTTCCTTAATTTACCACTTGTCAACCTGCTATTTGATGTCAAGTTGAACTACTATCCAAAGGATGAATTAGGGATGTTGTTGTTGCTTTCACCCCCCACTATTTGTGTTTCTAGCAGTTTTTAGAGTTAACAAGTGTTCTTACTACGAGGTTTGACTCAATTGTTCATTTTTATAGATATTAGTTAGAGAAATTGCTATAAATGACACAGATCCTACTGTGAGATACAAGATGACAAAATGTCAAACACAAGAAGAAGTATGTAATCCTTTTCAATCTCTTTTTTATTATATTTACTTTTAATGACTTGGATATAAGGCCTTTATTTTTATAGATTGCGCATGACTTTTAAGATTTTGTCCTTATTTGAAAGACATTGTCAAATAAATTTTGTTACAATTTCAAGAAAAGACTACTATTGTTGTTATAGCAAGGTGATAATACTAAATTTGACATGTTTTCCAAAGAAGATTCTTATTAAAAATTTGAGTTTCTTATCTAAATTTTAATGTTGTAGGGGTAGATACTATCCAATAAATAGGTCCGTTGAAACTTAAAAGCATCTCTATCTTCATCTATTTATAGGAGCTCATGTAAGTGACACATACTCATCATAATCCCTACAACGATTATGCTAACACTAAAACACTAGAAAAAAATATAAATTTAGAGCCCTTTTTCTTCAAAGTTATATTTATATTGTATCTCATGTAAGTGCCATGACTCTCCCATTTTTGTCGTAATCAATTCAGGAAAAAAGTTGCTTTTCCCGAGATCATGTTATTATATCTTAACATGACATTGAGCTTCTGAAATAGTAAAATAAGGTTACATCCATTGAAAGAAACATACAAAATCTTTGTGGATAGAGGAAACATGAAAAATATTAAAAACTTGATCCAACCCTATAAGTGTTCATGATTGAACAATAGTTTTGACAGTGGCATACAAAATCATCTCCAAACCATACAAGGGACGTGTAAAGATTAACTTTTTAAGGTACGTAACTGATCATATATATATATATGAAGCTTCAGTTGCGGTACAACTGTTCAAAAATGTATCGATTACAAGAAACCTTGAATTTAATCCATAATGTACCCAAGTATAAATTTTATACGTTTTTTGCAGAAGTCCAATTAGTATCATGTGCAAATTTGACTTTTGATTGTTCTAATTTTTTCATAAAACTTAAATGCACACATTGGTGTATTTTTTTCTTCACCATTTTGTATTATAAATTGGGTCACAATCTTTTTGATATTTCTTAAGTCAATGTTGCCACTTGTGCCTTTTCACTGCGTGTTGAATTCCAATCCCTGTTTTTTTAAAGATCACGTATATTTGTGCTTATTGTAGTTTGGTAATTGTGCAATATTTTATCACTACCTCGTGCAGTGTTTTTATTTTGAAAAATTTTGGTGAACTTAAAGGAATTCCTGATGCTAAGCTTCGTATAATATGAGGAATTCTTGCCACCTATCTGACTAGTTGTTCTTTCGTTTTGACTTCAATCCTTTCTTCCAAGAAATATATCTTTGAATTAATATAGATCTTTTGTTCCTTTGAGTTTACCTTGATCGCCCATGTTCAACTGAGTGCTCAGTCAAGGCATTATTACCCATGTCAATGATTTTGTTGATACTTGTTAATAGCTTCTGTAAGTGAGGTGAATCTTGAAATTGATAGATTCACATCTCTAAAACTCTTTACCAAATATGCATCAATCAGATTTCTAACTTTTTAAGATTCAGGTTGTGTGTTGCAGAAGATGATATTTTACTTTCTACAAATTCTAGGATTTCTGCTGACAATGTTCTGCTCTTTTCCTTTTTATGTCTTTGCTGGAATGGGTTGGTTGGAGAACTCTACTATTTCAACATTAAGTGCTCGAGTATTTTCTAAAATGGTTTCTTCATGGAGAAACTTGATTAAAAACTAGCATGAGGTTGAACTCTTCTCTGTTAGAAACAAAGACATAATTGTCTCCAAAAAAGCCAATATTTTGTAGTAATCTCTACAAATTTATCATTACAATCATTCCTTGCATTTCCTTTTCCCTTTTCTTCCTTGGATTTTTTCTTTGACATACCCCGCAACCAACGTGATGTGTACACTCACAATGCTTCTCCAATCAATAGAGAAAAAACCTTGCTAGTTGTTTTGATGGCCAACATAACTCTCCAATACATAATTGTCTCCAAAAAAGCCAATATTTTGTAGTAATCTCTACAATTTTATCATTAGAATCATTTCTTGCATTTCCTTTTCCCTTTTCTTCCTTGGATTTTTCCTTGGACATACCCTGCAACCAACGTGCTGTGTACACTCACATTGCTTCTCCAATCAATAGAGAAAAATCCTTGCCAGTTGTTTTGATGGCAAACATAACTCTCCAATACAAATCTATTTTTAGCTCATCAATATCTTTTGCCCACCTCTCTTTTGGAGCAAAGTAGTACCTCTAGATATGAAGTTCATTAAATGAAGGGCTTGAAACGCTCTCCGATGTCTTATAATAATTTTGGCCAATAATATGGTTGTAATACCATTTTACCTTTGACGGATCCACCATTGCTAAGCATGCAATTGTTTTAATGCGTCAATTAACAATTTAAAGATCTTTAGATGAAGGGAAGAGAGCCTTGGTTGTATGCAACGTGATTATTGAATCCTTCCAATCATGAAAGATGCATGATTTGAATAAGATATAAATCTTGTATATAAGGTTTCCCCTTTCCATTGCCTTTGGTAGCGTATTTAATGTAGAAGGCTTTTGGTTTTTCCCCAAATTCCATAAACTTCATTGTTGCTTGTACTTGACCTCATTGCAAATATTTTTGATACACCATTAAGAATGTATGGTTTTCATTAGGAATGTATACCAAACCATTATCCTTTGGTGGTTTAAGTCTCCGAGTTTTGCTAGTGACACAACTGTCATGCCAAGAACATAAATGAATGTCCCAAATGCTGTCCTTTGGAGCATCCGCATGTCGTGCCTGAGACTTGTAAATGTTTTGGCTAGTGTAACAAAGATCCAATTATACATGGGCACACACACAATAATACTCAAGAATATGAAACTTTGAATTGACACATGATGGATCTTAATTAATATGTCCAATAGTATGACTAACCATTTTGCTGCTAGTTTCATGATGAAAGTAGAACACCATGCAAAGACAACCACATACATTAAACATGTTACCCAAATAGGAATACACCATGCAAAGAGATTGACCTTTTTGGCACTCAATATAATGTCATGATATGCTTTTTCCAGGCAATCTTTATGATATCTTTGTGAAGTTGGTTTGGTATTGAACTAGAAATAAACGAATTAAATAAACTAAACCCCACTCCAATTTCTTGACCCAATATTATATAACCCAAATTATTGAAACCCGTGCCTTTGTAGTGACCCTCTTAAACATTTTCTAAACCTAAATGTTCTTCAGAATGACATTGTTTTGCTATCTGAGTGAATGTAAAATTCACTTGAAGGTAAGGCAATAGAACTTGATAATTATCTATGGGTTCTCGTGACATGGTTTAGATTACATGATATAGTAGATAGCCACCATATAGGCAAACATATTGTTGGCATTATGAGACAAGTGTTGTCCTTGATGGCAAATCACACTGATAACAAATCATAGTGCAGAAGGATAGCAGCAAGGAATTGATGATCAGTCTACAAGTATGAAGAAAAATATATACACGCTGGTTCACTATATACCAAGTCGCGTACACAAGCAGGTTCACTATATATCAAGTCGCGTATACGCAGGTTCGCTATATACCAAGTCGCGTGTACATGCTGGTTGGCTTCAGTAAAAGCGCGTGTATGTGGAAAACTTATCTTTGGTCCACGACGGTTATTCCTTGGAAGTTGTGCCTATGGTTTTGGACCTTGGTGTCTCGACGGACGTGTTGATCCCTAGTTTTGAAGATGATGGTATTGGATTTCTATGGTTTCGGATCTTGGTATTGAACAAGGCCTAAGGCTATATAAGGAGAAGGAAATCATTAGGCAAGTGAATCTGAAAAGGTCTTGAATATCTGATGAAGTATTAGATCTAGTATGCTGGTTATTGGTTGATGAGGTATTGCTTGATCTGAGCTAAGGAGAGATCTCACCGGTTGATGGAGAACTAGATCTAAGGAGAGATCGGGATCAAATGGTTTGAAATGAACTATCTTTATATGGTTGATTATCCGTATTTCTAGATCTGCATACTGACGCAATGTTATGTTCTGGGTATAACTGAAATCTGGTACAGTTGCAAGTTATGAAAAATTATTTTTAGATCTGTACGCAGGTTGTCTTCGGTAAAACCGCGTGTATACGCGGGTTGCCTTCATTATAGTAGCGTATATCTTTTGGAGCTTGATTTTTGGGTTGCAGTTGGATCTGACTATTATTGCAGAGTTCTGCAGTCTGCTCTGTGTTCTGGTGACTGGGTTTGACAGGGTTTCAGTGGTTCAGTGATTCAAAGATTGATGATGCTAGTATTGGTTGTTTTATGATTTGTGAAAGAATCATGGTCTTCAGATTGTAATGTTGTGCTTCAGGAGTATCCAGTCTGAAAATTGATGAAAAGTGGTACCTGAAGGAAAGAAGATTGTAGGCCAGCACCTATGTACTAGTATCTTAGCTAGTACAAGATCAAAGGGGGTTGGAGCTCCCTTCCAAGGAAGTTTGGAGAACGAGAGAAGGTTGAAGCCTTCTGCAGGTTGTAGCATGCGTACTGGTATAAGGCTGAACTAGTACAAAATATTGTAAATTGAAGTTCTTATTAAAGAAAGATAGAGACGACTTGCAGCAGGTGGTTTTCACCCACATTAGGTTTCCACCTTATATCATGGTGTTCATGTGTGTGGCTTTTGTGTGATGATCTGTTCTGCTATACTGCATCTGTTTACTCTTAATATGATGAATAATGTCCTGATGCATTTAACTGAAGATAAACTAACTGAATTATAAGATTTAAGGTTATACGCTGGTTTCTTTAGACACAGTAGCGTGTACACGCTGGTTCACTTAACTAAAGTAGCGTATATGTTTCTGAGCATTGAAAAAGTTTTATTGATCTGATAATACTGATTCACCCCCCCCCCCCTCTCAGTATTATTTCCAACAATTGGTATCAGAGCAGGTCCTTCAGAGAAGCTTGATCGCTTGAAGTTAGATCGTTCATCATGAGCAATTACGAGAGAGAAGCATCAATCAGGCCACCGGTTTTTGATGGGACAAACTTCAATTATTGGAAGGTAAGAGTTACTGCCTATCTTCAATCTCTTGGTACAGAAGTTTGGGACATCGTAGAAACAGGCTACGCTTTTCCTTCAGCTACTCCTACAGATGCAGCTGAGAAAAAGAAGTATGAAACAAATGCAAAAGCAGTCAGTACCCTATTAGGATGCATATCCCAAACGGAATTCATGAAGGTAATGCACTACAAATCCGCAAAAGAGATATGGGACAAAATTGTCATGAGCTATGAAGGAGATGAACAGGTAAAGCGTGCTAAACTTCAAACTCTCAGGATTCAGTATGAGACTCTCAAGATGTATAATGATGAAAGTGTGGCTAACTATTTTCTTCGGGTAGATGAGATTTTTAATTGTATGAAAAATTTGGGTGAAGAAATAAAAGAGGCTATAGTGGTTGAAAAGGTTCTAAGATCATTGTCCCCCAAGTTTGAATCTAAAGTATCTGCAATAGAAGAAAAGGAAAATCTACGAATTCTTACTATGTCTCAGCTACATGGAATTCTATCTGCTTATGAAATGAGAAAGGGAGGTCCATCAGACAGAAGAGAAGCTGCTTTCAAGGCATCAGGCAAAGAAGATTATTATGAAGCAAGCCACATCCCAGAAGAAGAGGAAGAAGAATCAAATTTTGTCAGAAATCTTCAAAGGGGTTCTGGAAGGTTCAGAGGTAAGTTACCTTTTAAATGCTTTGCTTGTGGAAGAGTAGGTCATTATGCTGCAAAATGTCCTTATAAGGATAAAGGAAAGCAACCTGCTAGATGGAACAAGAAACAGAGTGCAAATAAGAAAAGCTACTACACTCATGAACATAGTTATGGTCTATCGAATAGTGATGAAGATGAACGAGGTAATGAATATAAGTTGTTAATGGCATTTGAAGATGATGATTATATGGATGCTATAGATGTGGATAACCTTTATGATGAAATTACTAGACTCAAGAGATGTATAGAAGAAAAGAATATGATCATTGATACTCTACAATTTCAAATTGATGAAAAGGAAAAACATCTTGAAAAACTAGAAGGTGAAATTGTTGGTCTTAGAAAAGAGATTGAGAAAACAAAAGCTATTAATCTTAAATTTGTTAAAGGATCTGAAACCTTGGATGAGATTATCAATGTGCAGCGATCTCCTCTGATCAAGACAGGTCTTAAATATAATGGAGAAACATCTCAAGCCTCTACCTCTAAAAGTTATCTTGATGCAGCAAGGAAAAGCGAGCAAAGGCCAAATAAAAGTAATCAGGTGGATCAGGGACAGTTTACCTCAAGAAAAAATAAAGACCATCAAGAAATTTGGGGACAAACTGCCTTAAGGACAAACAGAAGCTACAATCTGCCACAGGTAAAATCTTCCCAATTTGCTCCAAGAATAAATAGAACCTACAATCGGTTGGATGATAGATCTGATTATCGCAGAAGTTTCTTTAATGGCCAATGCTTTTCTTGCCATAACTTCGGTCACAAAGCAGCTCAATGTGTTGCATACAAGACAATCATGACTAGAGAAGCTCAAAAGCAAGGGAGAATGACTGAAACCATGAAAAGGACTTATAACAACTTTTCGGTTCTTGAAAATGAAGTTGAATGCTCTATTTGTAATAACTTTGGTCATGAAGACTCTGAATGCAGGAGCAGGTTCCGGAAGACAATTCAGAAGGAGCAAAACTCAAATGTCAGAACATGGAGAACAAAGGAACCACAACCAGAAAGATGTGGGATAGCCTTTTATGCAGAAGGTCAAGAAAGTCTATGGTACATTGACAGCGGATGTTCGAAGCATATGACAGGGGACAAAGAAAAGCTTGAGTCATATACCGCATTAGAAAAGGGGAAGAAAGTTTCTTTTGGAAACGATATCTCTGCAGCCATAAAAGGAAAAGGTGTGGCTCCATTGAAAGAGAAGGTCAAAGCTGGAAATGTTTTGTATGTTGATGGATTGAAGCATAATCTTCTGAGTGTCAGTCAGATGTGCGATCAAGGGACAGAGGTAATATTTAGATCAAATGGATGTTGTGTTCGTGATCTTGATACAGGTAAAACAGTGATCAAAGGAAGAAGAACTCCAAATAATCTATACATATTTGAAGAAGGACCACAACAATGCTATTTTAGCAAGGATGATGAACACTGGCTATGGCATCGAAGGTTGGGGCATCTAAGCTTTTCACAAATAAGGAAAGCATGCAAATATCAGGCAGTTCGTGGTCTTCCAGATATCAAAATTCCAGACAACACTATATGCAAATCTTGTCAGTTTGGAAAGCAAACCAGAACTAACTTTCCAGAGAAGGAAGGATCAGCTAGCATGCCTCTTGAGCTAGTACATACAGATACATGTGGTCCATTCAGAAAAAGAACACCTCGAGGAGAAGAATACTTGATATTATTCATTGACGATTTCTCCAGGTTTGTCTAGTTAGGACTTATGAAGCACAGAGATGAAGCATTCGAAAAATTCAAATCCTTCAAAGCCTTGGTTGAAAATGAAACAGGACACAAAATTAAGTGCCTCAGATCTGACAGAGGTGGGGAGTTTACCTCAAACGAATTTTTCGATTTCTGTGAAGAACATGGGATAATAAGAGAATTCTCTACAGCTAGAACTCCTCAGCAAAATGGGGTGGTGGAAAGAATGAACAGAACAATCCAACAAATGGCTCGTGCTATGCTTGATGAATCAGGTACTCCCGCAACTTTCTGGGGTGAAGCTGCACATGCTGCAGTTATTATTCCTAACAAAACAAATGTCCGAGTAAACATCACTCAAACACCTCATGAGCTCTGGAGTGGTGAGACTCCTTCGGTGAAGCACTTCAAAATATTTGGGAGAAAATGTTATATTAAGAATACTGATGAGCAACTTGGAAAACTTGAACCAAGAGCAGATGAAGGCATTCTTCTTGGTTATTCTCCATATAGCAAAGCATACAAGTGCTACAATAAAAGACTTGGCAGAATTGTTGACAGCATTGATGTAGTGGTTGATGAGAAGGGATATATTCCTAGGCAAGTTCATCATGAAGACATTGAAGAAGATGAAGGCTACACTCAAAGGCAGAATGATGAAGAAGAAGAACCTCAAGAAGAACCAGAGGAGCAGGCAAGAATAGAAGAGAAGAATCCATCCAGATATGTTCAAAAGAATCATCCAGAATCTCAGATTGTGGGGCAGAAAGAAGCAGGAATACAAACAAGAAGAAGAATTGCAGAAGCTTCAAGCTATTTGGCATTACTCTCTTCCACTGAACCACAAAATGTGAAAGAGGCATGCAAAGATGAATGTTGGGTCAAAGCAATGGATGAAGAACTTGAGCAGATCGAAAAGAACAACACTTGGGAACTGGTTCCTAGACCAAAAGATAAGAATGTCATAGGGACAAAATGGGTCTTCAAGAATAAATTGAATGAAAATGGAGAAGTAGTTAGAAACAAGGCCAGACTTGTTTGTAAAGGGTATGCGTAGCACGAAGGGATAGATTTTGAAGAGACCTTTGCTCCTGTAGCAAGACTTGAGGCCATCCGAATGTTCCTTGCTCTCTCAAGCTTTCAAAACTTCAAGGTATTTCAAATGGACATAAAATCAGCCTTTCTGAATGGAGACTTAGAAGAAGAAGTATATATTGAGCAGCCAGATGGTTTCATTCTTGGGAATGATCCAAACCTTGTATGCAAATTAAAAAAGGCTCTCTATGGTCTCAAACAAGCTCCAAGGGCTTGGTACTATCGATTGGACAAATATCTTCACCAACAAGGCTTTTCAAAAGGATCAGCAGATAGCAATCTTTATATAAAAATTGAAAATAACAAATTGCTAATTCTTGTTGTTTATGTAGATGATATTATCTTTGGCAGCAATGAAGAGACTATGAGTCAAAACTTTGCCTTGGTTATGCAGAAAGAATTCGAAATGTCACTACTTGGATAATTGACATACTTTCTTGGATTGCAAATCCAACAAAATGAAGGAGGCATCTTCTTGTCTCAAACCAAGTACCTCAAGCAGATCTTGAAGAAGTATGGCATGGAAGATTCAAAGCCAGTATGTACACCCATGGTTACAGGATGCAGCCTCAGTGCAAATGATGAATCAGCAGTAGTTCATCAACCAACTTATAGATCCATGATTGGGAGTTTGCTTTATTTAGCAGGTACCCGACCAGACATCATGCATGCAGTCGGAATAGTTGGGAGATTTCAGGCAAATCCAAAGGAGACTCATCTTCAGGCAGTGAAGAGAATCTTCAAATATCTTCAAGGGACACAAAATTATGGATTATGGTATCCTAGAGATACAGATCTCACACTTCATGCTTATACAGATGCAGATTGGGCCGGAAGCGTGGATGACAGGAAGAGCACAAGTGGTGGTGCATTCTTTATGGGCTCCAGATTAGTATCCTGGTTCAGCAAGAAACATAGTTCGATTGCCTTATCTACAACTGAAGCAGAATATGTGGCTGTGGCATCTTGTTGCACACAACTTCTTTGGATGATGCAGACCTTGCAGGATTTTCAAATCACTTGCACTTCACCAGTCTCTATCTTATGTGATAATACAAGTGCAATCAGCATTTCAACGAATCCATTCATGCACTCAAAGACCAAGCACATACCAATCAAGTACCATTTTCTTCGGGAACAAGTGCTTGAGCAAAAGATCAAGTTGGAGTATGTTCCTTCTAAGGAACAAGTTGCTGATATTCTCACAAAACCACTGCCCAGGGAAACTTTTGAATATCTCAGACAAAAGCTGGGAGTAGTTGATGCTTCATCCTGCTGTTGAAGCTTGTCTGTTCTACAGAAAATTTGGTATACGCAAGTTACATAAGGGATATCCGTGTATATACGCCGATTTATAATGGGAAAGTCGCGTGTATGGTGTACGCGTGTTGCAGAAAGCATATCCGCGTGCATACACCATTTTCTGCAGGAGAAGTCACGTATATGGAGCTCTGAACAGCAAGGGCAGACTCTGGTCGGAGAAGGGCTGAGATGGGTATGCCAGAATTCTTCAGGCACAGGGTCAGGGGGAGCAGCAGGCACAGGTTCAGGGGGAGCAGATTAAAGTCTCATAGAGCATTGTTGGCATTTAGATGCTTTTGGTTCTAGTACACAACTGTTGTTGGTTTCAGGAGAAGGAGCTCAGAAGGAAATCTTGGATGCTGATCTAAAAAGAGGTGTATCAGATGCTGCTTGTGACTTTCATAAGTCTTGGTCTAGATTTGTTGTCTCTATCTCTTCTGTGATATCTCTTTTATGGTGTCAAGGTCATGTAACAGCCTATGTTAGTTTCCCCACTATGCCTGGGATGAATGATGTAATATAATTGGTTGTTTCTGATGTATCCCCTCTTGGTTGGGAGTATGGATGTATGTATTGAGTCTTTTTGGTAATAGGAAGGTCCCTTATGGTGTATAAGTCTTGGTTCCTTTGAAGAACATCTTTTGCAGATCTTGGCTACAGTCAGAGGAAGCATGTTTCAGCACAGCCAAGCAAAGATATCAACATGTACTCAGGGGGAGCACAGCCCTTTGCCCTTGATGACAAAGGGGGAGAGTGATTTGATTTGGTGTTGTTGCCATCAAGTCCAAAGGGGGAGATTGTTGGCATTATGAGACAAGTGTTGTCCTTGATGGCAAATCACACTGATAACAAATCATAGTGCAGAAGGATAGCAGCAAGGAATTGATGATCAGTCTACAAGTATGAAGAAAAATATATACACGCTGGTTCACTATATACCAAGTCGCGTACACAAGTAGGTTCACTATATATCAAGTCGCGTATACGCAGCTTCGCTATATACCAAGTCGCGTGTACACGCTGGTTGGCTTCAGTAAAAGCGCGTGTATGTGGAAAACTTATCTTTGGTCCACGGCGGTTATTCCTTGGAAGTTGTGCCTATGGTTTTGGACCTTGGTGTCTCGACGGACGTGTTGATCCCTAGTTTTGAAGATGATGGTATTGGATTTCTATGGTTTCGGCTCTTGGTATTGAACAAGGCCTAAGGCTATATAAGGAGAAGGAAATCATTAGGCAAGTGAATCTGAAAAGGTCTTGAATATCTGATGAAGTATTAGATCCAGTATGCTGGTTATTGGTTGATGAGGTATTGCTTGATCTGAGCTAAGGAGAGATCTCACCGGTTGATGGAGAACTAGATCTAAGGAGAGATCGGGATCAAATGGTTTGAAATGAACTATCTTTATATGGTTGATTATCCATATTTCTAGATCTGCATACTGACGCAATGTTATGTTCTGGGTATAACTGAAATCTGGTACAGTTGCAAGTTATGAAAAATTATTTTTAGATCTGTACGCAGGTTGTCTTCGGTAAAACCGCGTGTATATGCGGGTTGCCTTCATTATAGTAGCGTATATCTTTTGGAGCTTGATTTTTGGGTTGCAGTTGGATCTGACTGTTATTGCAGAGTTCTGCAGTCTGCTCTGTGTTCTGGTGACTGGGTTTGACAGGGTTTCAGTGGTTCAGTGATTCAAAGATTGATGATGCTAGTATTGGTTGTTTTATGATTTGTGAAAGAATCATGGTCTTCAGATTGTAATGTTGTGCTTCAGGAGTATCCATTCTGAAAATTGATGAAAAGTGGTACCTGAAGGAAAGAAGATTGTAGGCAAACACCTACGTACTAGTATCTTAGCTAGTACAAGAGCAAAGGGGGTTGGAGCTCCCTTCCAAGGAAGTTTGGAGAACGAGAGAAGGTTGAAGCCTTCTGCAGGTTGTAGCCTGCGTACTGGTATAAGGCTGCACCAGTACAAAATATTGTAAACTGAAGTTCTTATTAAAGAAAGATAGAGACGACTTGCAGCAGGTGGTTTTCACCCACATTGGGTTTCCACCTTATATCATGGTGTTCATGTGTGTGGCTTTTGTGTGATGATCTGTTCTGCTATACTGCATCTGTTTACTCTTAATATGATGAATAATGTCCTGATGCATTTAACTGAAGATAAACTAACTGAATTATAAGATTTAAGGTTATACGCTGGTTTATTTAGACACAGTAGCGTGTACACGCTGGTTCACTTAACTGAAGTAGCGTATATGTTTCTGAGCATTGAAAAAGTTTTATTGATCTGATAATACTGATTCACCCCCCCCTCTCAGTATTATTTCCAACACATATTTCACTTCCCAAGAATCTCCTGCATCAACTAATACATATGCAATCCTTTGCAGAGCTTGTCAAAAATCTTTGTGCCGAAGTGTGATGCCATACTTGTTGGCCTCATATACAACAATGTCTAAGGCTTGAAAGACTTGTTCACGATATACACAATGTCAAGTCTGCAATGCCTTATGCTGGGCATCGTTGAAGTCCCGGTCTTGTGCCAGCCATCATTGAAGTCCCAGGCCCTAGCAACATTTAGTTCATGAGCTACAACTTATTCAAAAGAGGAGGTAACCCTATTTCTCTCTGTAGGATCTATTTCCATACCCAAAGCATGGCCTTGTTGCAACTTGTCAACTACCTTGCCTGTAACTCTCACGAATTCCATCAAAGGTGTAGCACCCAATCACTTTCTTTACCACTAGCTTGTTTATTTCTGTTGTCTTAGAAAGGTTATTATTCTTAATCTGTTCACCTTTTCGAGGATTTGAAATTTTCTTTAGAGAGTGCCCAAAATATTGTTAATGACAGAGGTCATTGTTTGCAACCATACATTGATGAACATACTAGAATTTTGTTTCATATAGCCGTGGAATACTCAAAATACCTTCCCCCCCAAAGGCATTTTTAGCAATCAGAATCCCCCCATCATCGTCATCCTTTTTAATGATTAGGATTGAAATATTATTAATGATATTTATCAATATTACAGTTAGTACTATTTATATTGATAATGCTAATGTTCATACTAATAATTTCAATGTTAATAATATTAATGTTATTTATGTTAATATCAATACTTAAATGTTATTTGTAATATTAATGTTATTTAATAAATAATATTATTATTACTAACATTAAAAATAATAAAAACCATGTAGGAATGATGTGATTATTATTATTACTCAAATGATTTTAATAACTAACATTAGTGTTGTTAATATTAGTTAGTAATTTGTAATAAATTAATGTATTTGTAACATCTGTTTTTCATTAATAAACAACATTAATGTATTAATATAAAAAATTTGTTTACTAAAAATATACACAATGTAAAATCTAATTTCTAAAATATTCCAAGTATAAATTTTCAATGTAAATAATAGTATTAGAGTTTATTTGTTTAATAGTAATACAATTGGCTTAATCTTTATTTTTAAACTCAAATTTTAAATTCTAATTTAACTTAAGAGAAGATGTAAATATTTAGGATTTCTTGAGATTTTCTTCTCTTATATGCTAATAAAAACACTATAGTTAAATATATTCAATAAGAAAACAATCCCATGCCTTATAATTTCATACATTGTGCCCATACCTAGCTACTAGGTAGAATGGTCTAGAACTGCATAAGTTGTGCCCTTGGAAAAGATTCTTATTCATATGGATGGCCTATAGAAATTATTTTGTGTTATATTTCAGAAATCGGGGAAGTATTCATCCTCCAATTTATATTTGATTGCAATAAGATTTAATTCGGACCTTTGTAAGAAAACACAATTATTATTCCCTTGATTTAAGAGGAACAAGTAGGCCCTAAATATTAAAGTGAACACGTAGGTGCTAATTAAATATGTACAAAAGCTTCCCTTCTCCTCTCTAACTTGGTTGTCCTAGTCTCTCCAATACTTTTCATTATGAAACTTCTACTGTAATAGAACAACAAACAACACTAATTTTCTCTAAACCTGGTTGTCCTAGTTTTTCCAATACTTTTCATTATGAAACTTTTACTGTAATAGAACAACAAACAACACTAATTTTCTGTACACCTCCCACTTCTAGTCAATCTGGGTGGAACTAAATTTACTATGAAAATACAAGCATGGTTGAAAATATAGATTTAAAGATGCAAGGAAGCTATTAGTGAAAACTCCATCCACTGATGTAGAGGAGTCCTGGAGAAAAAGACTTTCTAATTAACAAAAGGATTGATTTGGAAACGTTCAATAAGTGGATTCCTATTAGGTCCGAAAAGAAATTTAAAAATAATGAATGTACTTAATCTAAAAACATGACTATCCACCTTAAAGAATTATTTTCAAAATCTTGTAGAGATACATTGTGCTACATGGAAAACATATGCTTGCGTGTATAACTTGGTTGTTAGCTTAACCAAGGCTTTATCATCTTCTTTATGGAAAATTAAAAGTGACTTCCCAAAACCAAAATAAGTTTTCCAATCTCATATCATTATCTTTTCTCTTTTAATTAGAGGTGAAAACAAAAGCCTTATGCATTGTAGACTTGTGGCATCAAATATTTAATGTTACTATCTTGGGAAAGCAAAGAAACAAAAAAGTGATGTAGAAAATGGATATAGTAATAAGGCTTCATTTTACCCCTAAAAAGGAATAACATGCAAAATCTTGCTTTTCTTGCAGCCATGCATATTATAAACATACATGGACATTGATATAGTAAATCATCTATAGAGTCTTCAATGAATAATAGGGTGATGTTTATGTATATATTTTAAAATAATATAATATAAGTATATGCATTGATCTAAAATGGATCCTAAAAACCCTCTAAGTCTTCAAAATCCAAAAACTATCGCAAAAGGAAAGGCCTTACAAAGGCAGATTACACTATTGGGAGTGAAAAACATGAAGAAATGGCCAAAAACAGAGTTATCGGAGGTCAAAGGAACAATGCACATGAGCCGTCAGATCTAGCCGATCAACGGTCTAGATCTGATTGGCATATCGCAATCGGCGATGATAGTCAGAGTCTATGGGAGGCGGCTTTATGGGAAGTACGATTAAACAAGGGCCATTGATCTATGCGCACAGATCAACGGTCTAGATTCAACCGTGCTATCGCCTCGCTAATATCTCTCTCTCTCTCTTTCTCTTTCTCTTTCTCTTTCTCTCTCTCTCTCTATAGATATAGACTTAACCGCGGCCCGAAGGATCACCGATATGCGATCGCAATATCGCATCGCAACATTACAAGGGGCCAATAACAAGTGCGACTGTGATAGCCAGACCTGATAGGATTATGGATGAAATTTAATATATTTTGAGTTCTGTAAAAAAGCGTTTTTTAATGTAAATTTGCGTTTTCGTTAAATAAATGAAAACCAAAGGAAATGGGAATTGGGCGATATAACGGACTTGAAAGGGTTTTTAGACACAACGATATATGTTTTGAGTTCTGAAAAGAGCGGGATTTCGAGAGGGCCGTACGCGGTAAGTGGTATTGGCCGGGCTCCGCCTGAGCCCATACATTGGCTTCCACATGGCTAGGCGCCGGAGAGAGAAAACCACCCTTTTTGGGCAGGTAACCTTCGGGCGCATGAGCCACCCAAAATCAATAATAATTGTTGGATTGACGATCACTTAGCGCCCAAAGATGGATCTGAAAGGATTATAAAGGCATAATTAATAATATTTCAGGTCCGAGAAAAGAGATTTGGACAGATTTCCTGTGTTTTTGTGTATTTCTCTATGTAAACAGAGAACGATTGTTTTGGGGATTTCTAAAGCGCCAATGGTCCCTTTTGTTGCAGAACAGACGACTACCATTCCTGAAGACGTTTAGCAATGATTACTTAACGCTCAGAGGGGATCTGAGCGGACAGAGGCGAAAGCCAGAGAGCCCAGAAGAGGAAACGAACAGGCAGTGCCGATTGGCTTAAAAGCCACAGAATGATAGACACAGAGGCAAGAAGTGCTGAAACAGAGAGAAAACAGAGACAAAGAGTCAGTGAGGAGAGTCTGTGTATCCAAGTAAAGCCTTGTTGTTTTGTATCTATTGTGTGAGACTCAAATTGAACTCACTTTTGTAAAAATATGTTCTTGAAGACATAATAGAGAGGTTACCACTAAAGACTGGACTAGGAGACGTAGCCCAGGAGTGTTGGGTGAACTCCTTGATTATTTTGTTGTGTTATGTGTGTGTGTGTCTATTATGTCATGGTCTATATTATTCGCAATCTTATTGATACGTTGCACTAAATGATATAGGCAAATCCATGCACATGAGTCTGTAATACCTTAATATTAGTCTAAGATCTCATAAACAGATCATGTATATTTATTATTTGGTGTTAAAAATAATATGGTGATGTCTATGTGGTTAAAAATAGCATAGTGATATGTTTATTTCTTTCGAAAGGACTTCATATATCTTTTTATCATTTCAAATACAAAAGAGAACTTCATATCCCTATTTTTTATCATTTCAAATACAAAATCCATACCCTTTTGATCATTTCAAATACAAAATAGAAGAGCATATATTTTTTTATCATTTGGAATACAAAATGGAACTACATATCTTTTTCACCATTTGAAATACTTCACATCCTTTTTTTATGATTTGGAATACAAAATCTAAGTTCACATCGTCCACCAGAGACAAAAATTAAATTTAGAGACGCGGATTGCTTGCTTAATCGAATAGATTACACAATGAATGCAGTAGGTGTTATAATGTGAGTGTGTTTTTTTAACGTTAGCCATATATGTGTTTTGTTTTGTTTGGAAGAGAGGCATGATGCCTTGGTTGATGTATTCAGGTGATAATATATGTTATGTCAGTTAAACAAAACAGTGAAGAGGAAACACAAATTTCACACTACCAAACAGACACCAGTACAGATTGATTGATTAAATGACAGGAATGTTTGTATAAATACTTTTATTTTGTTTTGTTTCAATGATAAGAGTGTTTCAATGTCAAATTTAGATAATTTTCTTCTGTTTGCATCAGATGAGACGCACTGTGCAGGGATCCATGAAGAAGATATTAGGCAGTGTGGTGTCCATTAAAGAGAAAGAGAAAGGCGTAAATGAAAATGACTATAACATGATAAAAATCTCAAACACCCATGTTGGAATGGTGAAAAATTTCCCTTTATTGCGTATACATCACTATACATGTGGTGTAGAATTTTACTTTATTGCACATAGATCACTATACACGTGAGGGAAAGAGTGGTTTTATTTATTTATTCGGTTAACCGCATAATAGCTGAATGACTAGTGAGTGACTCACTCGTGGCATGAATGAATGAATTAGATGAGTGGGCATCAAGCCAAGAATTTCCTTTGGAGAAGTTGCACTAGGGAGGCGTCGATCTTGAAAGCTTTGGCCAGAAGGGAGGCATCAATCGGGGGAGAGGCTCCAAACAAGGATTGGGCAACTTGCTGGGTTCCCGGAAGCTGGTTGCTCAATGTAGAGATGGCCACTACGTTGCCATAGCCCACGTTATGTTGGAAGTGCATCAGACCTTTGGGGAACACGCACACATCTCCCTTCTCAAGCGTTTTGCTGAACAATTTATTGGCAGTGGTGATAAAGCCGACTGAGAGAGTACCCTCCACGACCACCAAGATTTCTGTGGCCCGTGGATGAGTGTGAGGGGGATTAACGCCGAGAGGAGCAGCGAAATCAATCCGAGCCAAGGAGATTCCCAAGCTGTTTAAGCCTGGTATCTGCATTACATTGGCTGGAGTGACGTTGGATCCCATCATGTTACTTGTATCCCCTGCAATATCTAGGCCCTTGAACATGAAGTCATCTACAATAACCATGCTTGCATCCGTACACGAGAACCCATTCACATTAACTGCAATTACAGTCAAATAAACATATATATATATATATATATATATATATATATATATATATATATATATATATATATATATATATGATCAGATTAGAGTATTATTCACATCGCATGAAACGAATCGAAACCCTAATCACATGATCAGATTATATTATTATTCACATTGCATGAAACGAAAGGAAACCTTGATTAGCAAACACATGATCACGGTCTCAAACTCAAACTCTTACATACCTCTACTCGTCTTGTGAGCCACGCAAACGTCTCGTAAAGGATCTGCATCACCTGCATGCACAATAACAATATTATGCGCCACTAGTACTACAAGCGCTAGTGCTAGAAAGGATTTCATGACTGGACTACAGCTAACTCAGGCAACTATTCTTCGATTCTATTCGATTCGAGTAGATGCTTTCTCTTATCTGATCAGATCCTTAGATGATATGATAGATGGAGTTTGGTGAAATATGAAGAGAATTTTTCCTTTTTATAACAACACACACGCCAACACCAACACCAAGTTCTTGAGCTAAATTTGCTTGCTTGATGGACTGTGTCTTCTACTTGGACGTGGTTGTCTGTTCAGAAATTAAAATTGAAAATGACGTGCAGTCATTAGCTACCCAATCCCGTCTGCCACATATGACAGTGTCCTCATTGATTCTGATTCTGGTTGCGTCTCAACCAAGATTGGTTGAAGGGATTATGTTTTAGATGCTGTAAAAAATTTCATGTTTCTTCAAGAAGACTTGGTCACTTTGTCTACTCGTCTCTGTTTTTCATTTATTTGTTAAACAGAATAGAATAGTAATGCACAACACACAAAAACAGCAGTGTGAGCGCACCTTTTCCATTTCGTTCGAAATATTTCTTTTAAATAAATTAACAACAAAAATTAAGAAGTCTGAAACAAATTGATGTTCTCTAGTTAATGCTTGATTGACGAGGAATGCAAAAAGGCAAGGAGAATGTGGAAAGAGTCAAACAAGGATAAGATAAAGCTCAAATCTTACAAGCAATTATTAAGCAAGAAAAAGGCTGATTTCATGGTTTCAAGGAGGGAAGAACTAATCTTCATCGGAAAAAATAATCCTATATTAGTTTGGAAGGAACTCCAACCAAAAAAGATACAAATTGGAAATAATATTACAGATTCTAAATGGTTTGACTATGCAAGACAACTCTATGAGCAGGTTCCCAAGGTTGACCCTGCCCCCTTGGACAACACTGATATTGAACTCTTCACAGTACAAGAGGTAGAGATGGGTATCAAGAAGTTGGGTATTGGAAAATGTTAGGCCCCTATACTACTAGTGTAACCCCTTATTGTTATTAGTACAACCCCCTTATTATATTGTTGTACCCATGTAGTCCCCATATTGTTACTATTGTGCCCCATAGAAGCCCACTATTGTTATTATTGTGCCCTTACATTGTTATTGTTATTTCGGCTCTGATTATATTATGACCCCTTAGACTTCTATATATAGAAAGGAGGTCTTGTCATTTGTATCATCGAAGAATTGTTCATTTATGTAATGTAAAGGAGGTTGCCCCCTCGAAGAGACTGAATTCTAAGGCGTTGATCTTTTCTATCTTTTTGTGAGCTGGTTTCATAACATTTGGTATCAGAGCTTTGGATTCTAGGGTTTCACTGCTCCAAACAGGTCATCATGGCATTTGCGCTATAAATTTTTTTCTATGACGTTTCAGATGCTAATAAAAAACCCATTTGGGCAGAGTTATGGGACTGGAAGACCACTCAAACTCTTTTTGGGCTTCTATTGATTCCGGTGATTCTCTATGGTTGTGAATTGTGGGCTAGAAGTACCTCCAACATGCAGTGGAGACAAATTGAGAAAATTCAGAAGCGTTTGATTACAAACAAATTTAAGTTTAAAAGTGAAGTTCCTTATGGTATCTTGTTAAGTGAAACAATGACTTTTCCTATTGAAGCAACTGCTATGGTGCGAGTGATAAGGTATTTAAAAAAATTGAGCAAATGGAAGAGGGTAGATTGCCTAAGGTTGTCTTTAATGATAGATTGTGCAAGAGAAAAAAAACTTGGATGCAACAAAATAACAAATGGTTTAGTAATGGGGTATTTGCTTGAATGCGTGCCCTATAAACAACAAAGAGATAAACGCCTTTGTTATGGAAAAGTTCCACAAACGTACTTGGGATAAGGAGCTAGGAAGAAAGAAAAATTACTATATTAAAGTGTTTAATCCCACTCATAATCATCGACCAAAAGCATACATAGAGGCCAATATCTCTTGGAGAGCCAAAATTCTTATTGCTCAGCTAAGGACTAATTCTCATCAACTCCGTTGTGAAACAGGGCGTTGGAAAAGGCCAAAGGAAGCGTGGGAGGAAAGGGTATGCATTGTCTGTTCTTCTGGAAAAGTGGAAACAAAAAAAAATTTCATTTTAGAATGTGAGGCCTTCAAAGACAACAGGGAAATTTATGCAGATATGCTAGAAAATAGCTCTTGGGATAATCTATTTAGTGAGGGGTTTGTCGAGAAACTGGAAGCATTTATTGTGAAGATTCACAGAAAAAGGGCTGAATACATCTAGCAGATGAAGAAGCAATTTGTCCCATAGGCTATCTTTAGCCTCGTGGATGTAAAAATAATTTCTTTCTTTCTTTCTTCTATATAAACATTGCAGCAAGTCCTACACCATGGGAAAAAAATAATGTTTATCAATCGATGTGATGTTTAACATTATTATTATGTATTTATCATGCACATCTAGTGTACTAAACAATCTCCATCTTCCCATGTCCAAACATAACATATATCGATATGAGGAGACGTTCAAACTTTGTTCAATAAGATAAAAAAAACCACTCTTTACGCAAATTACCCTAATCCTTACTTTGAAAAACAACTTCATTTCGGGTCTTGTGGTTTGTATGGATATTTTGTCATCTTTAAATTTAAATTGTTTCCGTGATTAAAAAATAATTTGCAAATTCATCTTTCGTATTCACATTTCAATTTTGTTTTAATTTAAGTTTATTTAAAATTTTCATGTGTTTTAGAGTTTATTTATAAAATTTAAATTAAGATTTTTGTGATAAAATATGTGTGTTAGGGAGATAATTTGATTTAAAACAATTGGGAATCACTTTCCCAATTGTTGCATAGATACTCCACCTAGTTAGCCCTTGAATTTTTTTTTTTTTTCACCAGTCTCAATAAAGTACCATACTTTATTTATCATTTCACATTTCAACAGTAGGTGTTGGATAATTTCAACATCTCTCATGCGCTTGTTTCACCATGCTGGCCCAATATTCCCCCACATTTTCAGAGCTTATTCTATTAGGATTTTTTCTATTTACAACCAAAGGTAAGTTGGGATATCCTAGAAGTTATTCCAAATGCTGAGAATGAAATTTTATTTTATTTTTTATTTATTTTTTTATTTTTTTTTCCTGAAGTTTTTTTTTTTGGAGATCTGTTGATTCGGGATTGGCTTGTAATACTCTCGGATGTTATGACTCTTCGCCCCATCCTTGTTTCGTCTAAGTGAATCACTATATTCCATTATCAAAATTCTTCTCTGATATAAGTTTTTATCCAAAATTATCTTTTCCTCCTCACTAGTCGTAATATTCTAATCTCTAGTCTTCTTCCATTCGTGAAAAGGGACCAATAATCTATGGCATATTTCCAATGGATTTCATTCATCCTGTATTGATTATTGCTTCCTTCATTCTTGATGATCCTTCGGTTTCTTTAAATGGGTTTTGCCCATTATAATCTTTATCCAAAATGACACCTCCTCTCCTTCTCCATTCTCCTAAGACAATTTATCTGTTATGCACCAAAATCCTTTGACAATGTTGTTCCCAATTGAAGATCCCTTTGGAAGTTCCTATCTTGCAGAATCTTATAAGTATTTTTTTTAAAAGATATTTTCCTTGCATTATTATATTCCACAAAGTATCTGATCCAGATGGGATCCTCCAAAAGAGGTTGGTTGTTGGAGCCTTGGTTGCTAGAACACTTATTTTACCCCATCCACTTTCTTCGGTTTTGAGATTTTTAGCCTGGGTAGTAGATGCCAATCTTCTTTTTGTTACATCCCATAGAAATTTTTTTGGCAGATTAATTTTACTATTTAGAGATTACTCTGAAATTTGAATGGTGCATTGATAGCAATGCTCTAATAAAGAGGAATGACCATTGTCACTCTTTGAATAATTTTCTTTTACCTGTGCAAAAATGTCTTATTGTACCATACTTTATTTTATTGATTTTCTGGTAATGAAGCTGGTTGAAGGTCAAAATTAGGGTAGTAGGGTTGTTAACATATGTTTTGGACCTAAATTTGTAATGTGAAGGATTGTGTTTATAAACCATTTTTTATTTTTGGAATGGTATCATGTGCCTGAGTTATTGATGAAATTGAACGCCGGTTACTTTCTTTATTGGAATTAACATTATTCTTATTTGTAAGATTTGAAAATAGTCTCGTGATCCTAGAATAATGCAATTTTTTCTTGTACTATATCAAGCCCTAGGGAAATTTTAACCTGGGGGATATAACAATGATAACATTTAATTAAGAGGACCAAGCCCTCTATGTACCTCGATGTTAGTGGCAATGATCATTGAAATCATCTATCATGAACCTAGTATAAATGTACCTGCCACTCAAATATAATCTCGATTGGCCATGTTAAGCTTTATCTATCTTATTTTAATGCTTTAGAAGGTGACATAATTTGACAATGAGGATCCTAATATAGGCAATGATTTCGATGATATGTAGTACTAGTTATTTGTCGTAGCATGATTATTTTTGGACTCTAAGGCCATTTAGGGCCTCTTTGTTGATGTATTCTTGGCTTTATGTTAATTTCCTCTTTTCAACTTTAAAGGAGGTCTGCATTTTGTTTGAGGCATTTATGCTTAGATCATCAACCTGTGTGGTTTATTGCGTGTAAGTTATGCTCGTTGTGCTCTCACTGGCATGTGCTAGTCAATTGTGGATATTTTATCTAAAATTTTGCATTCAATCATTGCTTAGTTAAATCTTTGAGTCATGTAAAGATTCAAGGTTTTAGGTGTTGTGGGGGAGGTTGGAGGAATGATCTGTGTTTCTTTGAAATTTTCCAATTATTGAGTTGTTGTCATGCAAACCCATACAAGGAATTCCGCTCAACAATTATAAGCAAACCAACCCTTGTCATATTTGGAATGTTTCTCCAATTCGACTGATATTATTCTAGTCACACGGGGTGTCCCTAATGGATATATGCTTCTACCTAATTAATAAATATGTGTACTCCAAGATGATCAACACACTCAAGACTCACTTTGAGACTGTTTGTAAACAATCAAGAGTGAAGGTGAGTTCAATAAATAATTTTGATTGGTCAGGATCAACTTTCAAAGATGTAAGTAACAATTAATTTAAATGGGAATGCATGAAAGATGTCGCTTAAGTGAGAAAAATACTTTGTGGATGCATAATAAAACTACCTATCACGACAACAATTTTGTCATCAACAACTAAGATTCAAAGAGATCAGAAAGCATGATTTTATAAATCAAATAAATCTCAAGAGTCTGGCTGCATCATAGTGAGCCACAAATGACAGGCTACAGATGAAGCCTTACTTGCAGTGAAGGCAGTGGTCTGAGGTTCGAAGGAGTGAAAGAATGAAGAGTTTTTTGCTGCTACTACATTGTCTAGAGAAAACCAATATACAACCTTTTGACCTCCTTTCAAACCTGTATATAAAGGGAAGACCATTAAGGGGATGAATTTTCCCTACTTCTTTCGAAGGGAAGCAAAAAAACATGCCATTTTGGTCATCCTTTGCATGGTAGACAACCGAGTTCTGTTGCTATTTTGAAACTTTTTTTTTTTTTGAGGCTAATGTTTTCAGCATTGTCATGATTATTATGGAAAAAAATCGTCAAGCATGATGCCTATCCAAAACAAGAGGATCAACCTCTTCTAACTGTTTCTAAGTAATTGTTTTTTCCTTAATTTACCAGTTGTCAACCTGCTATTTGATGTCAAGTTTAACTACTATCCAAAGGATGAATTAGGGATGTTGTTGTTTCTTTCATCCCCCCACTACTTGTGTTTATAACTGTTTTTAGAGTTAACAAGTGTTCTTACTAAGGGGTTTGACTCAATTATTCGTTCTTATAGATATTAGTTAGAGAAATTGTTATAAATGACACAGATCCTACTGCGAGATACAATATGACAAAATGTCAAACACAAGAAGAAGTATGTAATCCTTTTCAATCTCTTTTTTATTATATTTACTTTTAATGACTTGGGAATAAGTCCTTTGTTTTTATAGATTGTGCATGACATTTATTATTTTTTCATTATTTGAAAGACACTGTCAAATATTTTTTGTTACAATTTCAAGAAAAGACTAGTGTTGTTGTTATAGCAAGCTGATAATACTAAATTTGACATGTTTTCCGAAGAAGATTATTATTAAAAATTCGAGTTTCTTATCTAAATTTTAATGCTGCAAGGGTAGATACTATCCAATAAATAGGTCTGTTGAAACTTAAAAGCATATCCATCTTCATATATCTAAAGGAGCTCATGTAAGTGAAACATAATCATCATAATCCCTACAACAAATATGCTAATGCTAAAACACTAGAAAACAATATAAATTTAGAGCCCTTTTTATTCAAAGTTATATGTATATTGTATCTCATGTAAGTGCCATGACTCTCCCATTGTTGTCTTAATCAATTCAGGAAAAATGTTGCTTTTCCCTAGGTCATGTTATTATATCTCAACATGACATTGAGCTTCTGAAATAGTAAAATAAGGTTACATCCATTGAAAGAAACATATAAAATCTTTGTGGATAAAGGAAACTTGAAAAATATGAAAAACTTGATCCAACCCTATAAGCGTTTATGATTGAACAACAGTTTTGACAGTGGCATACAAAATCATCTCCAAACCATACAAGAGACGTGTAAAAATTAACTTTTGAAGGTACGTAAATCATCATCATCATCATCATCATATATATATATATATATATATATATATATATATATATATATATATATATATATATATATATATATATATATATATATATATATATATATATATAGATATGAATCTTTAGTTGTGGTACAATTGTTCAAAAATGTATCGATTACAAGAAGCTATGAATTTAATCCATAATGTACCCAGGTATAAATTTTATACGTTTTCTGCAGAATTCCAACTAGTATCATGTGCAAATTTGACTTGTGATTGTTCTAAAATTTTTCATAAAACTTAAATGCACACATTGGTGTATTTTTTTCTTCACCATTTTGTATTATAAATTGGGTGACAATCTTTTCTATATTTCTTAAGTCAATGTTGCCACTTGTGCCTTTTCACTGCGTGTTGAATTCCAATGCCTCTTTTTTTTAAAGATCACATATATTTGTGCTTATTGTAGTTTTGTAATTGTGCAATCTTTTATCACTACCTCGTGCAATGTTTTTATTTTGAAAAATTTTGGTGCAACTTCAAGGAATTCCTGATGCTGAGCTTTGTATGATATGAGGAATCCTGCCACCTATTTGACTAGTTGATCTTTTTTTTGACTTCAATCCTTTCTTCCAACACATATATCTTTGAATTAATATAGATCTTTTGTTCCATTGAGTTTACCTTGATCGCCCATGTTCAACTGAGTTCTCAATGAAGGCATTGTTACCCATGTCAATGCTTTTGTTGATACTTGTTAATAGCTTCTGTGAGTGAGGTGAATCTTGAAATTGATAGATTCACATCTCTAACAATCTTTACCAAATATGCATCAATTAGATTTCTAACTTTTAAGATTTAGGTTGTGTGTTGCAGAAGATGATATTCTACTTTCTACAAATTCTAGTATTTCTGCTGACAATGTCATGCTCTTTTCATTTTTATGTCTTTGTTGGAATGGGCTGGTTGGGGAACTCTACTATTTCAACATTAAGTGCTCGAGTATTTTCTAAAATGGTTGCTTCCTGGAGAAACTTGATTAAAAACTAGCATGAGGTTGAACTCTTTTCTGTTAGAAACAAAGACATAATTGTCTCCAAAAAAGCCAATATTTTGTAGTAATCTCTACAAATTTATCATTAGAATCATTCCTTGCATTTCCTTTTCCATTTTCTTCCTTGGATTTTTCCTTGGACATACCCTGCAACCAACGTGATGTGTACACTCACAATGTTTCTCCAACCAATAGACAAAAAACCTTGCCAGTTTTTTTGATGGCCAACATAACTCTCCAATACAAATCTATTTTTAGCTCATCAATATCTTTTTCCCACCACTCTTTTGGAGAAAAGTAGTATCTCTGGATATGAATTTCATTAATTGAAGGGCTTGAAACGCTCTCTGATGTCTTATAATAATTTTGGCCAATAATGTGGTTGTAATACTATTTTACATTTGATGGATCCACCATTGCTAAGCATGCAATTGTTTTAATGCATCAATTAATAATTTAAAGATCTTTAGATCAGGGGAAGAGAGCCTTGGTTGTATGTAACGTGATGATTGAATCCTTCCAATCGTGAAAGATGCATGATTTTAATAAGATATAAATCTTGTATATAAGGTTTCCCCTTTCCATTGCCTCTGGTAGCTTATTTAATGTAGAATTCTTCTGGTTTTTCCCCAAATTCCATAAAATTCATTATTGCTTGTACTTGACCTGATTGCAAATATTTTTGATTCAACATTAAGAATATATGGTTGAAGCAACCAAAATATGGTCATTGGAATCATTTCATTAGAAATGTATACTAAACCATTATCCTTTGGTGGTTCAAGTCTTTCGAGTTCTACTAGTGACACAACTATCATGCCAAGAACATAAATGAATGTCCCAAATGCTATCCTTTGGAGCATCCTCATGTTGTGCCTGAGACTTGTAAATGTTTTGGCTAGCGTAACAAATATCCAATTATACGTGGGCACACACACAAGAATACTCAAGAATATGAAACTTTGAAAGGACGCATGATGGATCTTAATTAATATGTCCAATAGTATGACTAACCATTGTGCTGCTAGTTTCATGAAGAAAGTAGAGCACCATGCAAAGACAACCGCATACATTAAACATGTTACCCAAATAGGAATACGCCATGCAAAGAGATTCACCTTTTTGGCACTCAATATGATGTCATGAGACGCTTTTTCCGGGCAATCTTTATGATATCTTTGTGAAGTTGGTTTAGTATTGAACTAGAAATAAACGAATTAAATAAATTAACCCCACTCCAATTTCTCGACCCAATATTATATAACCCATGTTATAGAAACCCGTGTCTTTGTAGTGACCCTCTTAAACATTTTCTAAACCTTAATTTTCTTCATAATGACATTGTTTTGCTATCTGAGCGAATGTAAAATTCACTTTAATGTAAGGCAATAGAACTTCATAATTATCTATGGGTTCTAGCCTAATAAAGCCACCATTAAAGTTAATTTTGTGTCCATTTGGCATGGTAACCACGTTGCTATTTGCCACGCGAAATTAGTAAGATTGCCTCTATTTTGTCTATCTGCCCGCACTTTAACAAAGCTCCCTTAATAGCCAATGAAAAGGCGATCTGTAGTGTATTTCATATTCTTGAAAAGACTTGTTCTATATATTGAATCCCGCCCGAGAACCTTGGGTTTGTAGAGTTCTAGGTACATATTCCCGCCCAAAGACCGGACATCCCGTACGTATATATCCTTGCACTGCTGCACCATATAGACCAAAATTCTTCTGTTTCCATTAGTCTACAACCTGCTAGTTTCCCCTGCTCTGATAGAACTCCCTGTCTGTGTTCGCCTGTCTGAGACACTCTTCCCTTAATCTACCTTGGGGGGTCTCTATCCATTCATATTTTTTGTTGCTTTTAGCACTGAGTACGCCTTCATTAGCTAAGATATCGCTAATTTGTTCGTTGTTTGGCGCACATGAGTGAAACTCAGGGTTCTCATGTTCTGCAGGTGAGATTGAATCCATTGATAAACTTGCAGAAGCTGCCAATGTCTCGATACTTTGTCCGGAGTGGAGCCATAACAAATTTTCTTGACCGAATTAGTAATCAATTCGGAATCAACTTCAATTATGGTATTATGAAGGTTTAAATCTCTCAAGATTTCTAAGCATTGCTCAAGGGCCATGAGCTCTGCCATATTATTAGTGTCTTTCCCCAAATGACTATGAAAGATGGTTTTTATGAAATCCTTTTCATCTCTTATCACTCCTCCATACCCAGCCATGCCCAGGTTTCCTTTTGAGGCCCCATCTATATTGCATTTCATAAAACCCTGAGGGGGAGGTTGCCAGAAATCCTTATCAGTTATTATATGACTTGCATTCTTGTTTTTGCCCTGTGGTACAAGCCCCTGAAGACCCAAATGTAGTAGTATCTGCACATCCGTATCTTTAGGTTGGTCCTCAGGGGGGTTTTTAATGAGGGTTCCTACCGTCTCATTGAGTTGTCTTAAAATCTGAGCCATGATGCTCTGGGAAGAACCTTTCCTGTTCTTGAATATTCTGTTTTTTCGTTATTTCTAGACATCCTAGATTAGAAAGCCTGGTGCTAAAGCCCAAGCTTTGTTGACTATTTCATTATCAGAGAAATTTTTCCTCCACTTCTTCAAAGTGCTGGTAATGTTGCCCATGTCCCTGTCTGTTTGTCTGAATATTGAAGCTATCCAATTCCACAAGGTGGATGTGAATGGGCAGAGGTTGAGTAGGTGATCCATAGTTTCTTCTTGTAATTCACATAGTTGGCATCTAGATGGACCAGATACCCCTATTTTCCTAAGGTTTTCCAAGTAAGAATTTGTTTATGCTGCACTAACCACATGAACAGTTTGATTTTCATCCAGCTTTGGTTCTGCCATAGGTCCTTCCATACCCAATTAGGGTTTGGAAAGTCAAGCCCAAGGGCTATGCGCTTGGCCTCTTTGAGGTTAAAGGTGCCTTCATTGTTTTTTCCCCATCTTAGTTGGTCTGAATCTGCGGATGTTAGAATCTTTCTCGCTTCCAGGATCGCTGTTAAAGCTTTTGCCTGTGCCTTCAACGGGAAGTCATCACTGTATACCAGGTTCTTCCATATTCTCTATTTTCCTTCGCTTCTTTCCTGATCCCAGAAGTCATTTACTCTGAGTAACCCTTTGTTGTCAATATCATTCTTAAGATTTGCCAATTCTTCTCTTAATAGTTTAGGTTCATGTTGCTAATTATCTTCCCAAAACCAAGCAAGGTTCCCATCTTTGATTTCCCAGAAACCGTGTTATGAAAAATGGCTCTATTCTCCCAAGCTTTGTTCCAAATGTGGGAGCTTTTGATGAGCTCAGACATTCTAATATGATCCCTTTCTTGCCAATTGTTTGCATATTTTTGTTTCCAAATTTTGGCCTAAGGGGAAGCCGAATCTTTTAGCCATCTCCACCATAGTTTTTCCCCCAAAAATTTGATTAGCATTTCAGGGTCATCAAGTCCCAAACCTCCATGTGTCTTAGGTTTACAGATCTTTTCCCAGGCTACCAAGGCCCATTTTTTTCTCTTCCCCTTTGCCTCGAAGAAAATCTCTTTGGATATTTCTGCATTGTTGCATGACTCCTTTAGGAGCTGGAAGGGCTGAAAACATAAAGATGGGGTCAGTTTGTAGGACAAATTTTGTGAGCACTAGTTGTCCTGCTAAATTCAAAGACCTGTTTGTCCATTTCCGGATTTTGTCCTGGAGCTTATTAGTCACAGTTTCCCAACTCTTGCTCAGAGGTTTGTCTGTTAGCGACACTCCCAAATATTTGGAGGGAAGCATATCTCTTTGAAAGCCTAGAATTCTAGATATATTTCTCTATATAGCAATGTCAGTATTAAAAAAGAAAATCTTTGATTTGGTAAGGCTTACCTTGGTACTCGCAACCATTGCAAAGTCTTTCAGGATTTGTTTGTAGGCTAGAGCTTCCCTGACCGTGGGTGTACCCTGCAGCATGGTATCGTCCACAAACTGTTGATGGGTCAAAGCATCTCCATTCATGGTGAGTTTGAGACCCTGGATTTTTCCTTCTACTTTGGTAGATTTGATAGCATTTCTTAGCCCTTCCATCATGAGAATAAAGAGGAAGGGTGAGAGTGGATCTCCTTGTCTGAGTCCTCTCATAGGTTTAAAGGTTTTGGATGGTGAACCATTTAACATGATTGAAAAATTGGAGGTAGTTACAAGGGCCATTACCCATCTTACCCAGTTATGGTCAAAGCCATATGCTATAAGAACTCTCCTGATGTAAGCCCAACTTAGCTTATCATAAGCCTTTTCTAGGTCAAGTTGCATAATCATTCCTGCCTGCCTATTTCTCTTAAGTGAGTGAACCGCCTCGTGAGCTTGAATTATGTTGTTGAGAATTTGCCTGCGTTCCACATATCTAGTTTGTTCCTCAGACACGAGAGTTGGAGGAAGGGTCTTAAACCTGTTGGCAATTATTTTGGAGATAATTTTGTCCACCACATTGCATAATGCTATTGGTCTAAATCTGTCTGGTATCATAGCATTATCCTGCTTTGGAATCAAGGATATGAAAGAGGTATTGAGTGCCTTCAAAACAATTTTGTTTTTCCTTGAGTCCTCCACCACATCAAGGATATCATGCTTGACTATTCCCCAACATGCTTTAAAGAAGTCAACATTAAAACCATCCGGACCTGGCGCCTTCCCATTTTGCATCTCTTTGATGACTTTGCTGACCTCCTCTTCATTCACTGGCCTGTTTAGATTATGATTTTCTTCTCTTGTCACAAGCTTAGGAATGTGCTTTGTAAAGTCATTGATGGACTGTGATCTGTCTAAGTGAGGTTCCTCATCTATGCCTTGGAAATGTTGAACCAGAGCAGCTTCTATTTCCTTGTGGGTATTGAGTTGATTTCCTCGAGAATATTTGATTTTTGAAATCTTGTTATGAGACCTGCGATCCATGGTAGATTTGTGAAAAAACCTTGTATTCATTTCTCCTTCTTTTAACCATTGTACCCTCGATTTATGTTTTTAGAATATCTCCTCTTGCTTGCATAATTCTTCCCATTCCCGTTGATGGTAGTCAGCTTGTTCCTTTCTTTCCTCATTGAAGCCATATGTAATGAGGATCTAGTTAATTTCATGTATCTTCCATTCAACAACCTTTTTGGCTTCAAAAATGTTGTCAAACTCATTCTTATTCCAATCTTTAAGCCTGAGTTTGATGTGTTTCAATATTTTATGCAGGAGGAACATTTTAGTGCCCTGAACTTGCATATCCTCTGTCCACCATTTTTCAATATTGCTGATAAAGTCAGGATGGGTAAGCCAAATGTTTCAAACCTGAAAGGTCTGTTTCTTGGAGTTCCTATGAAGGATGTTTCAAGTTGAACAGGCCAGTGATCCGAGCCACCAAAAGGAAGTATCATAGTTGATAAGTCAAGGCCTATAAGGATAAGGTCCTCCGAGATAATAAATCTATCTAGTTTTGAGGCCACCTGAGACTCTCCTCCCCTTTTATTATTCCAGCTAAAGATACCATTACTTGTCTTTGTGTCTACTAGTCTCATATTGTTTATAAAATTATAAAATGCTATGGAATATCTGCCTAGTGATTTGGTTCCACCTTTTTTTTTTCGGACAGGGACCTGATCATGTTAAAGTCCCCTCCCAAAATCCAGGGGATGCCCAAATGTCTGTCTCTTAGTTCCTCCAGTGAGGTAAGAAGCCTGAGTTTGTCTTCAGGCTTCTGTGGACCATAAACATTTCTGATCAAATAAATTTCCTTGTCCCCCAAAGGTTGGATAACCACTGATAGGTAGTTCCTAGATGCTTCAGCATCTAGGATTCCTAGTTTCTGAGGGTTCCAAAGTGTGAGAATTCCTCTTGTTGTTTTGTTTGCTTTAACTTCTAGATATTCATATTTAATCAACCATGTGCTATGTATTTCTCTTATTTTGTCTATTGAACATTTTGTTTCCTGGATAAATATCATATCTGGTTTTTCTTCTTTCATTCTATTGCTGAGATTTCTTTGTTTCCTTTTGCTTCCTAGACCCCTAATATTCCATGTTGTAAGCTTCATTAATAAAAATTTGTAAATGAGTAACTAGTGAGGTATTTCATCTTACCTGAGTTGATCATGAGTTTTCCACACTCAATTAGCAACTCATTCTGTTTTTTCCTTCCTCTTTTCCTTCTTGGGTTCTTGGGAGGTTGTCCTCCGGTTGCCTCCATAGTTTTAACCCCTCCATTATCCTAACTATCATAGTTTCTTTTGACTCCTACACCCTTTTCCTACGTTATCTAGAGGAAGAGCTGTTATACTCTGTTAAATTCATCCGGAGGTAGCAAATCCACTCCTTTGATTGTTCCTTCCTCTATGAACTTTTCTAGATCGAGATGCTCCCCTTCCAGTATGTCCTGTAGTTCATTATCCTCCGTTCCCACTTCGCTTGGGGTCATTTCTTGGTCCCTATCAAGTTCCATAGTGCTTGTTTGATCCTCCCTTTTCTAGCTTTTATCAGGTCTATCCTCCATGCTGTCATCCTTTTCCTTCTCTAAAGGATTGTCCTTCATTACTTTATTCATTCTTTCATCCCCCTCTTCTTCTTCTAATATCTTGAACCTATTATGACTAGGCTATTTTTCCTCATAGATTTTTTTTTGGTTTTTCCTTCCTCCTTTTCCTCTACCCCCCACCTTGGTAAAGCTTTCAGTCTCTTTACCTGAGGCTGCTTTGATACTGGTCTCCATTTTTCTTAAAGGGCAATCTCTGAAGAGGTGCCCGTGTTCATGTTATTTGCGACATCTGAAGGGTATGTGCTCATAATCCACTGCCTGTACCCATTCTTCATCATATACTTCTAGAATTATTTCATTTGGCAAAGCTCCAGAAAGGTCCATTTCCACGCATATTCTAGCAAAGGAGGTATATTTTCTACGCAGAGTGGCCTCTGATATTTTAAAAAAATGCCCTAGTTTATTACCTATGGCTTTTAATGATTCTGGCAACTAGTAATCTAGAGGTAGGGAATATAGTCTTACCCATACCGGCACCGAAGTAAATGTTTCTCACTCTGGAACAAAGTTCATAACCCATGGCCTCATATAGAGGCCTGCAGCCGCATAGAAGTAAGGTCCTCCTTCAAACACCCTGTCTTTATCTACTAGGTTTGTAAACACAACTGTGAAGAAACCCTTGGATCCAAGATGTAAATCTATTTCTCCCTTAGGTTTCCAATGGTTCTTTATCCATACGTGTAGGGCTTTCTCCATTGGCCAAAACCCCATGAATTTACATATCACTGCATAAGTCGCCATGTGCTCCCGGTGCGCCTGTAGCGCTGGATCACTTAACACCACTCGGGGTGTGATGGATGCCTTATGTTTACATGCTCCTGTCCGACTATTGGTGTCAGTTTTCTGAATGTCTACTCCTTTACACTTCTCTCTTCTGCATTCCTCCTGCGTTTTTGCCTGCCTCTGTGCTCTGGTGTTTCCTGTTTTCCTCTTTCTGTATCCCCGGATTCGCCTTCCATGGGCTTCTTGAAGCAATTTGATACAACATGACTGTAGGAGGGAGTGGAGCTGCCCCCTTCTCTCCCTTCCATGGTGCATTGTTTTTATTTGGAAAAATTTCGGTGCAGCTTCAAGGAATTCTTGATCCTGAGCTTCGTATAATATGAGGAATCCCTGCCACCTATTTGATTAGTTTTTCTTTCCTTTTGACTTCAATCCTTTCTTCCAACACACATATCTTTGAATTAATATAGATCTTTTGTTCCTTTGAGTTTACCTTGATCGCCCATGTTCAACTGAGTGCTCAGTCAAGGCATTGTTACCCATGTCAATGCTTTTGTTGATACTTGTTAATAGCTTCTGTAAGTGAGGTGAATCTTGAAATTGATAGATTCACATATCTAACAATCTTTACCAAATATGCATCAATAAAATTTATAACTTTTAAGATTTAGGTTGTGTGTTGTAGAAGATGATATTCTACTTTCTTCAAATTCTAGGATTTCTGCTGACAACGTTATCCTCTTTTCATTTTTATGTCTTTGCTGGAATGGGCTGGTTGGAGAACTCTACTATTTCAACACTAAGTGCTCGAGTATTTTCTAAAATGGTTGCTTCATGGAGAAACTTGATTAAAAACTCGCATGAGGTTGAACTCTTCTCTGTTAGAAACAAAGACATAATTGTCTCCAAAAATGCCAATATTCTGTAGTAATCTCTGCAAATTTATCATTCTAATCATTCCTTTCATTTGCATTTCCCTTTTCTGCCTTGGATTTTTCCTTGGACATACCCCACAACCAACGTGACGTGTACACTCACAATGCTTCTCCAATCAATAGAGAAAAAACATTGCAAGCTGTTTTGATGGCCAACATAACTCTCCAATACAAATCTATTTTTAGCTCATCAATATCTTTTGCCCACCACTCTTTTGGAGAAAAGTAGTATCTCGGGATATGAAGTTCATTAAATGAAGGGCTCAAAACGCTATCAGATGTCTTATAATAATTTTTTCCAATAATGTGGTTGTAATACCATTTTACCTTTGACGGATCCACCATTGCTAAGCATGCAATTATTTTAATGCATCAATTAACAATTTAAATATCTTTAGATGAAGGGAAGAGAGCCTTGGTTGTATGCAACGTGATGATTGAATCCTTCCAATCATGAAAGATGCATGATTTGAATAAGATATAAATCTTGTATATAAGGTTTCCCCTTTCCATTGCCTCTGGTAGCTTCTTTAATGTAGAAGGCTTTTGGTTTTTCCCCAAATTCCATAAACTTCATTGTTGCTTGTACTTGACCTGATTGCAAATATTTTTGATAGACCATTAAGAATGTATGGTTGAAGCAACCAAAAGATGGTCATTGGAATCATTTAATTAGTTATGTATACTAAACCATTATCCTTTGGTGGTTTAAGTCTTCCGAGTTCTGCTAGCGACACAACTATCATGCCAAGAACATAAATGAATGTCCCAAATGCTATCCTTTAGAGCATCCTCATGTCGTGCCTGAGACTTGTAAATGTTTTGGCTAGTGTAACAAAGATCCAATTATACATGGGCATAACACAAGAATACTCAAGAATATGAAACTTTGAAAGGACGCATGATGGATCTTTATTAATATGTCCAATAGTATGACTAGCCATTGTGATGCTAGTTTCATGATGAAAGTAGAACACCATGCAAAGACAACCGCATACATTAAACATGTTACCCAAATAGGAATACACCATGCAAAGAGATTGACCTTTCTGGCACTCAATATAATGTCATGAGATGATTTTTCCGAGAAATCTTTATGATATCTTTGTGAAGTTGGTTTGGTATTGAATTAGAAATAAACGAATTCAATAAACTAACCCCCACTCCAATTTCTCGACCCAATATTATACAACCCAAATTGTAGAAACCCATGTCTTTGTAGTGAACCTCTTAAACATTTTCTAAACCTAAATGTTCTTCAGAATGACATTGTTTTGCTATCTGAGCGAATGTAAAATTCACTTGAAGGTAAGGCAATAGAACTTCATAATTATCTATGGGTTCTAGTGACATGGTTTAAATTACATGATATAGTAGATAGCCACCATATAGGCAAACATATTTCACTTCCCAAGAATCTCCTGCATCAACTCATACATATGCAATCCTCTGCAGACCATGTCAAAACTCTTTGTGCCGAAGTGTGATGCCATACTTGTTGGCCTCATAGACAACAATGTCTAAGCCCTGAAAGACTTGTTCACGATATACACCAGGTGAAGTCTGCAATGCCTTGTGCTGGCCATCGTTGAAGTCTCGGCCTTGTGACGGCCATCATTGAAGTCCCAGGCCCTAGCAACATTTAGTTCATGAGCTGCAACTTATTCAAAAGTGGAGGTAACCCTATTTCTCTCTGTTGGATCTATTTCCATAACCAAAGCATGGTCTAGTTGCAACTTGTCAACTACCTTGCGTGTAACTCTCACGAATTCCATCAAAGGTGTAGCCCCCAATCATTTTTTTTACCACTAGCTTGTTTATTTCTGTTGTCTTAGAAAGGCTATTATTCTTAATCCGTTCACCTTTTCAAGGATCCTTATTAATGATATTTATCAATATTAAAGTTAGTACTATTTATATTGATAATGCTAATGTTCGTACTAATAATTTCAATGTTAATAATATTAACGTTATTTATGTTAATATCAATACTTAAATGTTATTGTAATGTTAATGTTATTTAATAAATAATATTATTATTACTAACATTAAAAATAATAAAAACGATGTAGTAATGATGTGATTATTATTATTACTCAAATGATTTTAATAGCTAACATTAGTTTCGTTAATATTAGTTAGTAATTTGTAATAAATTAATATATTTGTAACATCTGTTTTTCATTAATAATCAACATTAACGTATTGATATAAAAAAAGTGTTTACTAAAAATATACACAATGTAAAACCTAATTTCTAAAATATTCCAAGTCTAAATTTTCAATGTAAAATATAGTATTAGAGTTTATTTGTTTAATAGTAATACAATTTGCTTAATCTTTAATTTTAAACTCAAGTTTTAAATTCTTTTAACTTAAGAGAAGATGTATATATTTAGGATTTCTTGAGAGTTTCTGGTCTTATATGCTAATAAAAACACTATAGTTAAATATATTCAATAAGAAAACAATCCCATGTCTTATAATTTCATACATTGTGCCCATACCTACCTACTAGGTAGAGTGGTCTAGAACTGCATAAGTTGTGCCCTTGGAAGAGATTCTTATTCATATGGGTGGCTTGTAGAAATTATTTTGTGTTATATTTCAAAAATTGGGGAAGTATTCATCCTCCAGTTTATATTTGATTGCAATAAGATTTAATTCGGACCTTAGTAAGAAAATACAATTAGGAAACATTTGAGTTATTATTCCCATGATTTAATAGGAACAAGTAGGCCCTAAATAGTAAAAGTGAACAAGTAGGTGCTAATTAAATATGTACAAAGGCTTCCCTTGCCCTCTCTAAACTTGGTTGTCCCAGTCTGATCCAACACTTTTCATTATGAAACTTTTACTGTAATAGAACAACAAACAACACTAATTTTCTCTACACCTCCCACATCTAGTCAATCCGGCTGGAACTAAATTTACAATGAAAATATAAGCATGGTTGAAAATATAGATTTAAAGATGCAAGGAAGCTATTAGTGAAAACTCCATCCACTGATGTAGAGGAGTCCGGGAGAAAAAAGGCTTTGTAATTAACGAAAGGATTGATTTGGAAACGTTCAGTAAGTGGATTCCTATTAGATTGGAAAAGAAATTTGAAAATAATGAATGTACTTAATCTAAAAACATTAATATGCACCTTAAAGAATTATTTTCAAAGTCTTGTAGAGATACATTGGGCTACATGGAAAACATATGCTTGAATGTACTTAATCTAAAAACATTAATATGCACCTTAAAGAATTATTTTCAAAAACTTGTAGAGATACATTGGGCTACATGGAAAACATATGCTTGCGTGTATAACTTGGTTGTTAGCTATCTTCTTTTTGGAAAGTTAAAAGTGACTTCCCAAAACCAAAATAAGTTGTTCAATCTCATATCATTATCTTTTATCTTTTAATTAGAGGTGAAAACAAAATTCTTATCCATTGTAGACTTGTGGCATCAAATATTTAATGCTACTATCTTGGGAAAGCAAAGAAACAAAAAAGTGATGTAGAAAATGGATATAGTAATAAGGCTTCATTTCACCCGTGAAAAGGAATAACACGCAAAATCTTGCTTTCCTTGCAGCGATGGATAATATCAACATACATGGACATAGATATATTAAATAATCTATAGAGTCTTCACTAAATAATAGGGTGATGTTTATGTATATATTTTAAAATAATATAACATAAGTATATGTATCTTTATTATTGGGTGTTAAAAATAATATGGTGATGTCTATGCGATTAAAAACAACATAGTGATATGTTTATTTCTTTTGAAATGACTTCATATATATTTTTATCATTTCAAATACAAAATGCATATCCTTTTGATAATTTCAAATACAAAATAGAACAGCATATCTCTTTTTATCATTTGGAATACAAAATGGAACTCCATATCCTTTTTATCATTTGAAATACTTCACATACTTTTTTTTATATCCTTTTTTATCATTTGAAATACTTCACATCTTTTTTTATGATTTGGAATACAAAATCTAAGTTCACATCGTCCACCAGAGACAAAAATAAATTAAATTTAGAGACGCGGATTGCTTGCTTACTCGAATAGATTACACAATGAATGCAGTAGGTGTTATAATGTGAGTGTGTTTTTTTCACGTAAGCCATATATGTGTTTCGTTTTGTTTGGAAGAGAGGCATGATGCCCTGGTCAATGTATTGAGGTCATGATATATGTTGTGTCAGTTAAACAAAACAGTGAAGAGGAAGCATGGAAATCTCACACTACCAAACAGACACCAGTACGGGTTGATTGATTAATGATAGGACTGTTTCTATAAATACTTTTATTTTGTTTTGTTTCAATGTCAAATATAGATACTTTTATTTTGTTTGCATCAAATGAGATGCACCGTTCAGGGCTCCATGAAGAAGATATTAGGTAGTGTTGTGTCCATTAAACAGAAAGAGAAAGGTGTAGATGAAAATGACTATAACATGATAAAAATCTCAAACATCCATATTGGAATGGTGAGAATTTTTCCTAAAATTTTACTTTATTGCATATAGATCACTATACATGTGAGGGAAAGAGTGGTTTTATCTATTTATTCGGTTAACCGCATAACAGCCAAATGACTGGTGAGTGACTCACTCGTGGCATGAATGAATGAATGAATTAGATGAGTGGGCATCAAGCCAAGAATTTCCTTTGGAGAAGTTGCAAAAGGGAGGCGTCGATCGGGAAAGATTTGGCCAGAAGGGAGGCATCAACCGGGGGAGAGGCTCCAAACAAGGATTGGGCGACCTATTGGGTTCCTGGAAGCTGGCTGCTCAGTGCAGAGACGACCACAACGTTGTTGAAATATTAATTTCAACCGCATTTACTGCAGCGTGGTTTGGCAAAACCACCCAGACTTCCCCGCACCACCATTCGCAAAAGGTTGTTTTCGTCAGAGGGCCTCCGACACAATCCGTTGCTGCCACGCGTCCAGTGTACAACTCCGAAACCACCAACTCCCCGGACGTTAAAAGTCGTTTGGCTTGTGTGAGGTTGGTGTGCGAATTGCGTCCGATCAGGTCAACGGACAAAGATCTTATTCAACCTGCCAGAACATTAGTTTTGTTTTTACCGTCGTTTTTTTTATTTAATGTATTTAATGCACTGTCATAGTCATAGGTAAAAGTTGGTAAACGTTTTTAATTTTATTGTTTTTTAAATTTACGGAAGTATGGGTAAGGTATCGTAAGTGATATGTTTTGGTTTTGAAGTGTTGACTTGAAAACTTGAAAAAAACACATGGGGATGAAGGTGAGTTGCAGCTGCAGCAAATAACAAACCAGGAGAGCACAGCAGTGCGAACAAAAAATTGAAAAACATATGAATTGAAATGCATTGAAAAGAAATGTATGGTGCTAGCGCAAATGTATTTTTTTTTAATTGAATATGTAATGTGAATGATCAGGCGCTTCAATGTAATGAAAATTTCACACAGGGGTGAATGTGAAGGATTTCTTTTACAGCAGTAAATCCATGTAAATTTATTCTACAGCAGTAAATGTAAAAGCTCCTTTTACAGCAGTAAAAGTGTATGAAGATTTTACACAGCAGTGTAAAAATCATTTGTAAAAGAGGCAGAGTATTTATTTTTGGTGAATCCCTCTGAGAGAGAGGAAGAAAATTGTATTAAGCAGTTTATAAATTAATACAAGTTTGTTTTGGCTTAGAAACTCTGTCTTGCTCAAATTTTTTTTGGGGCTTCCCTGTGCAAAAGATCCTGAGGAGAAAAACAGAGCATTGCTCTGTGTTCAGTTAATTTGTGTTTGAAATTACCAGAAATTTCCAACAGTGGTATCAGAGCAGGCTTAGGCTCTTTGAAGGTGTTCAAGAAGCTGAAGGGAGGAGTCTTTTGTTGCAGCAGCAAATCTTCTCCAGCAAAGTGAAGTCTTAGGCAAAAGATTCAGGTATTCCTCAAAGTTTTTTTTTGAGTTATTGTTGAAGAAACAGTCAGTGTTTTAAAATACACAGTCAAGAAATTGAAGCATAGTTGAGGATGCAAGGAATGGCTAGCACAAGCACTAGCATGGGTATGTTTAATACCCAGTTCCCACAGTTTAATGGGAAGATCTATGACTACTGGTCAATAACCATGAGAGCTTTATTTATCTCTCAAGATTTATGGGAATTAGTTGAATCTGGGTTTGAAGAACCAACAGATGAAAATCAATTTAACAACTTAACTCAGGGAGAGAGAGATCTGCTGAAGAGAAATAGGAAGAAGGATGCAAAAGCCATTGTATTGTTGTATCAAGCAGTGGACCAGAGTGTGTTTCCAAGGATAGCAGCAGCTAAGACATCCAATGAAGCATGGCAAACCCTCAAAATAGCCTATCAAGGCATGGAGAAAGTGAAGATAGCAAAACTACAACTGTTGAGGAAAGATTTTGAAAATCTGAGCATGAAGGAGTCATACACCATTGACTCATTTTTCACACATGTAATTGGTCTGGTCACATAGATGAGGACTCATGGAGAAACCCTTGAAGAAAGGAGGATTGTGGAGAAACTGTTGAGGGTCCTACCCTCAAAGTTTGATGCGATTGTCGCCACCATAGAAGAGACAAAGGATCTCTCAAACTTTTCAGTTGATGAGCTTCATGCATCACTGATAACACATGAGCAGAGGTTGAGTAGAAATGAAAACTCATCTCTAGAGCAAGCCTTTAAGACCCATATGTCTTTTGGAAGAGGAAGAGGTCAAGGCAGAGGAAACAAGAGAGGAAGAGGCAGAAGCCAGAATAGAGGTGGAAGGAACAGTCCAGGAAATGCTCAAGGAAGAGGCAACAATCCAAATCAGAACCAAGGCCAAGGCAGCAGCCAACAAAGAGGACAACATCATGCTCAAGGACAAAGGTATGAAAAATCCAATGTCCAATGCTATTATTGTAAAAAATATGGGCATTATGCCAGTGAATGTAGGAAGAAGCAACATGATATGAGTAAAAGACAAAATGAAAATGTCACTAGAGAAAACATCAGCCAAGATAATGTGTTGTTAGCTTGTAACATGGCTAAAACAAACAGTGAGGACATATGGTTTTTAGACTCAGGTTGCAGCAACCATATGACAGGAAACATATCCCTCTTTTCTGCCCTAGATAAAAATATGAAATCAGAAGTCACACTAGGAACTGATAGCAAAATTTATGTTATGGGAAAAGGAGAGGTAAAAATATTTACAAAGCAAGGAGAAAGGAAAACCATAGCAGATTTCTACTATGTCCCTGGAATGAGATGTAACCTCTTGAGTATTGGACAGCTTGTTCAAAGGGGTTATAATGTTTTCTTTGTGAATGATGTGTGCACCATCATGGATATAGCACCCAGAAAACGATGCATTGTTGAAGTGAAGATGACAAGGAACAGGATGTTCCCTCTTAGAATAAGGGCAGATTTGAAAAACAAAGGAGAAATTGCAGCAGTCACCCAAGAGGCTTTCCAAATCGTGCCAAAGGATGAAAATTGGTTGTGGCACTTGAGATTTGGACATTCAACTTTGGAGGCCTTAACTTGTTGAGTAGAAAAGGAATGGTAAGAGGATTACCATTGATAGAGAAACTGGACAGCCTTTGTGAAGGTTGCATTTTGGGGAAACAACATAGAGAAAGTTTTCCATCAGGTAAAAGCATAAGGGCAAAGGCACCCTTAGAGATTGTCCACTCAGACTTATGTGGACCAATACAAAATCCATCATTAGCAGGCAGCCAATATTTCCTAACATTTATTGATTACTTTACAAGAAAAACTTGGGTATATTTTCTTAAAAACAAAAGTGAAGTGTTTGAAAAATTCCGAAATTTCAAAGCACTTGTGGAGAACCAAAGCGGGCTGCATATAAAAGTTTTGAGAACTGACAGAGGAGGTGAGTATATCTCCAAGGAGTTCCTACGGTTTTGTAGAGAAAATGGAATTCACAAACAATTTATAGCTAGGTACACCCCACAGCGAAATGGAGTTGCTGAAAGGAAGAACAGGACCATCATGGATATGGCGAGGAGCATGCTGAAGGCAAAGCATTTGCCAAATGATTATTGGGCTGAAGCTGTAAATTGTGCAGTGTATATTTTGAACAGGTGTCCTACAAAAGCAGTGTTGAACAAAGTGCCAGAAGAAGCATGGAGCGGGAGAAAGCAAGGTGTCACCCACTTGAAAGTTTTTGGATGTGTGGCCTATGCACACATTCTGGATCAGCTAAGGAGGAAGTTGGACAGCAAAGGGGAGAAATGTATTTTCATTGGATACAGTGAGGAATCCAAAGCCTACAGGTTGTATATCCCATCCACCAAGATTTTTTTTTTCAGCAGAGATGCTCAGTTCATTGAAGAGGAAGCTTGGGATGGAAGCATAGAGAAAACAGTGAATGTTAAAAATTGTTTGTCTCATGAAGAAGATGATGAGGAAGTGGCTGAAATACATCCCCAAACAGCAGCGCCAACACAAGGACAGCAAGGAACACCATTGAGGATAAATGAAAGTACTTCTCCAAGCACACCAGAAGGTGGAAATTCAAGTGCATCTTCAAGCACTTGCACACCAAGTGAAAGAGGTAAGAAATTTAGAAATCTAAGTGACATTTATGATGAAGGAATGAATTCCTTATTTGCCTTGTATTGTCATGTTGATGATCCTATTCATTTCGAAGATGCAATTAAAGATAAGAAATGGATAGAAGCTATGGATGAGGAGATGAATGCCATAGAGAGAAACAAAACATGGGATTTGGTAGAGCTACCAAAAGGTAAAGAGGTCATAGGAGTTAAATGGGTTTACAAGACCAAGAGCAATGCTGAAGGCAAAATAGAAAGACATAAGGCAAGGCTGGTTGTCAAAGGGTACAAGCAGCAATATGGGAGAGACTATGAGGAGACTTTCGCACCGGTTGCAAGAATGGAAACCGTGAGAGCAGTGCTGTCCATAGCAGCACAAAACAAATGGAAAGTCTACCAAATGGACGTGAAGTCAGCATTCCTAAATGGAGTGTTAAAGGAAGAGGTTTATGTTGAACAGCCTCTAGGCTATGAGAAGAAAGGTGAAGAGCACAAAGTGTGCAAATTGAAGAAGGATCTTTATGGGCTGAAGCAAGCACCAAGAGCATGGTACAGCAGGATAGATTCCTATCTATTGGATAATGAATTTGACAAGTGCGAAGGAAAACCCACCGTCTACATCAAAGGAAAAGATGGTAAAATTTTAATTGTTGTCTTATATGTTGATGATGTTATTTTCACAGGTAATGATGATCAGCTCATTGAGAATTTTAAATCAGTCATGAAAGAGGAATTTGAAATGACTGACATGGGTTTCTTGAGATACTTCTTAGGCATAGAAGTAGATCAAAATGAAAAAGGAATTTTTATCTCACAAGCTAGATATGTAAATCAAGTGTTGGGAAGATTTAACATGCAAGAATGCAAAGCAGCGATCACTCCCACAGTAATGGGATTAAAACTCAGCAGAGAGGACAACAGCTAGGATTTTGATTCTATTTTGTACAAGAGTATTGTTGGCAGCCTTATGTATTTAACAGCTACTAGGCCTGACATTATGTTTGCTGTTAGTTTAATTTCCAGATTCATGGAGAGGCCAAAGGAGGCACATTGGCAGGTAACAAAAAGAATTTTAAGGTATGTCAAAGGTACCAAAATGTTTGGCATTTTATATACTGTCTCAGAACATTCAGATTTGGTTGGATACACTGATAGTGATTGGGCTGGAAGTGTAGATGATCGGAAAAGCACTTCCGGTTATGTTTTTCACATGGGTTCAAGAGACATTTCATGGGTTTCTAAGAAGCAGTCCATTGTAGCATTGTCTACGGCAGAGGCTGAATATGTGGCAGCTACAGCAGCAGCATGTCAAGCAGTTTGGATGCGAAGAATGTTGAGGAGTTTAGGCCAAGAGCAGGCAAAAGCAACAGTGATTTTTTGTGACAATAGCTCAGCTATTGCATTGTCAAAGAATTCAGTGTTTCATAAGAGAACGAAACACATTGATACAAGGTTTCACTACATCACAGAATTGGTGAACAATGGAGAAATTATCTTAGAACATTGCAGGACTCAAGAAAAGGTAGCAAACATTTTGACAAAGCCATTGGATCATAAAAGTTTTGAATTTTTGAGAAAATGTTTGCGTATGACTGATAAACCAGCAGTTGAAATTAAAGGGGAGTGTTGAAATATTAATTTCAACCGCATTTACTGCAGCGTGGTTTGGCAAAACCACCTAGAATTCCCCGCACCACTATTCGCAAAAGGTTGTTTTCGTCAGAGGGACTCCAACACAATCCGTTGCTGCCACGCGTCCAGTGTACAACTCCGAAACCACCAACTCCCCGGACGTTAAAAGTCGTTTGGCTTGTGTGAGGTTGGTGTGCGAATTGCGTCCGATCAGGTCAACGGACAAAGATCTTATTCAACCTGCCAGAACATTAGTTTTGTTTTTACCGTCGTTTTTTTTATTTAATGTATTTAATGCACTGTCATAGTCATAGGTAAAAGTTGGTAAACGTTTTTAATTTTTATTTTTTTTTTAATTTACGGAAGTATGGGTAAGGTATCGTAAGTGATATGTTTTGGTTTTGAAGTGTTGACTTAAAAAACTTGAAAAAAACCACATGGGGATGAAGGTGAGTTGCAGCTGCAACAAATAACAAACCAGGAGAGCACAGCAGTGCGAACAAAAAATTGAAAAGAATATGCATTGAAATGCATTGAAAAGAAATGTATGGTGCTAGCCCAAATGTATTTTTCTTTAATTGAATATGTAATGTGAATGATCAGGAGCTTCAATGTAATGAAAATTTCACACAGGGGTGAATGTGAAGGATTTCTTTTACAGCAGTAAATCCATGTAAATTTATTCTACAACAGTAAATGTAAAAGCTCCTTTTACAGCAGTAAAAGTGTATGAAGATTTTACACAGCAGTGTAAAAATCATTTGTAAAAGAGGCAGAGTATTTATTTTTGGTGAATCCCTCTGAGAGAGAGGAAGAAAATTGTATTAAGCAATTTATAAATTAATACAAGTTTGTTTTGGCTTAGAAACTCTGTCTTGCTCAAATTTATTTTGGGGCTTCCCTGTGCAAAAGATCCTGAGGAGAAAAACAGAGCATTGCTCTGTGTTCAGTTAATTTGTGTTTGAAATTACCAGAAATTTCCAACAAGCGTTGCCATAGCCCACGTTCTATTGGAAGTGCACCAGACATTTTGGGAACACGAACACGTCTCCCTTCTCAAGCGTTTTGTTGAACAATTTATTGGCAGTGGTGATAAAGCCGAATGAGAGAGTACCCTCCATGACCACCAAGATATCTGTGGCCTGCGGATGAGTGTGAGGGAGATTAAGGCCGAGAGGAGCAGCGAAATCAATCCGAGCCAAGGAGATTCCCAAGGTGTTTAAGCTTGGTATCTGCATTACATTGGCTGGAGTGACGTTGGATCCCATCATCTTACCTGTATCCCCTGCAATATCTAGGCCCCTGAACATGAAGTCATCTGCAGTAACCATGCTTGCATCCGTACACGGGAACCCGTTCACATTAACTGCAATTATAGTCAAATAAACATATATATATATATATATGATCAGATTCACATCACATGAAACGAATCGAAACCCTAATCGCATGATCATATTATATTGTTATTCACATCGTATGAAACAAAACGAAACCCTGATTAGCAAACACATGATCAAGGCCTCAAACTCAAAGTCTTACATACCTCTGCTCGTCTTGTCAGCCACGCAAATGTCTTGTAAAGGATCTGCATCACTTGCACGCACAATAACAATATTATGCGCCACTAGTACTAGAAGCGCTAGCACTAGAAAGGATTTCATGACTGGACTGCAGCTAACTCAGGCAACTATCCTTCGGTTCTATTCGATTCGAGTAGATGCTCTCTCTTATCTGATCAGATCCTTAGATGATATGATAGATGGAGTTTGGTGAAATATGAAGAGCATTCTTCCTTTTTATAACAACACAAACGCCAACGCCAACGCCAAGTTCTTGAGCTAAATTTGCTTGCTTGATGGACTCCGTCTTCTACTTGGACGCGGTTGTCTGTTCAGAAATTAAAATTGAAAATGACGCAGTCATTAGCTACCCAATCCGGTCTGCCACATATGACCGCGTCCTCATTGATACTGATTCTGGTTGCGTCTCAACCAAGATTGGTTGAAGGGATATATGTTTTAGATGCTGTCAACAATTTCGTGTTTCTTCGAGCAGACTTGGTCACTCTGTCTACTCGTCTCTGTTTTTCATTTATTTGTTAAACAGAATAGAATAGTATTTCGTTAGAAATATTTCTTTTAAATAAATTATATATAAACATTGCAGCAAGTCCTCCACCAGGGGAAAAAAGCAATATTTATCAATCGATGTGATGTTTAACATACTATTATGTATTTATCACGCGCATCTAGTGGCCCAAACAATCTCCATCTTCCCATCTCCAAACATAACATATATCGGTATGAAGAGCCGTTCAAACTTTGTTCAATAAGATAAAAACAACCACGGTTTACGCAAATTACCCTAATCCTTACTTTGAAAAACAACAACTTCATTTCGGGGCTTGTGGTTTCTATGGATATTTTGTCATCTTTAAATTTAAATTGTTTCCGTGATAAAAAAATAATTTGCAAATTTATCTTTCGTATTCACATTTCAATTTTGTTTTACTTTAAGTTTATTTAAAATTTTCATGTTTTTTAGAGTTAATTTGTAAAATTTAAATTAATATTTTTGTGATAAAATATGTGTGTTAGGCAGATAATTTGATTTAAAACAATTGGGAATCACTTTCCCAATTGTTGCATAGATGATGTACATCCGCAATCACCTCCATTAAAGACCCAATACCATCTTCTTCATCTACGCCTCATTCGCAAATGTGGAATGCTCGCAAATGCATCTTTAGGGAGATAATGAAGCATGTATTACACATTCTCTACTCCCTTCTCTACTAAATGTCGAACTTCTCTCTTTTCTCAGATAGGTTTAATGGGTTTGTCATCCCCATTTCCTCTTGTAGAATAAAGCCCAAGAGCAATTTATCAATGGTATAACGAGTATCTGCGATGTTGCAGAGTTAATTTGTGAGGCCCATGAGAGAGACCTCAAATAGTCTCTTCTTGAGTTTCCTGTCAGGAGAACCCCACCACAATTTTCATGCATAGCTTATGCCCATACTCTTACGACAATCCCTGATTAATTAACTTTTCCTTCCCATATGTTGGGTTGCGCATAAATTAAGTTTGCTTGAAACCATGTGTGATTTTGGTTTTACTATATTTTTCTTTCTTTTCTGCACGGAAGTTACTCGCTCAGTTCTCCCAATTATTTTTCTTTATTTATGACTCGCTGTATCAATGGGATCCCAATTTACATTTACTACAGAAATAAAGGTGTGGTGATTTACTTCGGGTTTATGGAGATAGTGTAATCCTTCATCAATTCTCCCTATTCTAAGCTACCCACACATCAAAAAAACTGTAAATATCATGTTCAGTTTAAGGCTATCAAGCAAAAACATAGATTATACTTGGAACATAATTATAAGCAAAGCTCAAAGGACTGAAACTAACTGCTAAGATAATATAATTTTAATAATGTCTATAAATGGCCAATTTCATTGGAACCCAAAAGGACAATCCATTAGTGACATACATAAGGAGTGCGAAAGCATCTCCTATAATCTAAGGATAGGAAAGAGGGAGTCTGTCGTAGGTGAATAGCTAGAGGTTGTCTTTTGTTGAGTCCTTCCCTTAAATGAGAGGGTCTTATAGATCTTGGCCAAAGACATTCATTTTCTGAAAGGAGGAAACACCATATCTATGACAAGGTTAAATTCATTGGGAGGGGAAATTTCCTCATTTGAGCTTTAATTACACAAACACCTAACTATCTTTGTGCCATCAAATATACTGTTAGGATGTAATCGTTTTTTGCTCTCCTCGTATTAGAGTTATGAGGTATGAATGATACATATGTCGACAATCCATAGTTGTGTTATTCTTCTCCCAAAACATTCATCATTTATGGCTGATCCCTATCTGAACTTCTCCAAAAGTACTTTCTCCAGACATTCTTTCCAACTTTTTTGACACATCATCATGATTCCTATGTCATGTCAATTGTGTCCCACATCTTCTTCTTCATTGCAATGTTTTCTAGCCAATCCAACATCCGGTTGGGTTCTCCTCTAACATGAACAACTTCAATACTCTGAAATGATTTCTTTTACTTCCAGCACCATTCCACACAACATGTGATTTTCCCAATAAATGCTTACAACGTGTTCATTCATGAAATTTTTTAGGAGCTTCGAGTTTCCTTTTGTGATAACTTTGGAATATTTCATTTTATTTAACACATTTTATTCTTTTGATTAGCGCTTGCCTCTCATCCTTATAGTTTGACACTTGCAAAAATCTCCCAACAATTTAATGATTTATCTTTGATAAATCCACCCATGCTATATATTCCTAGATTTCCTTTAAAATCCCCTTCGATATTAACTTTTACGAATACCGAGGGTAATGATTTCTACCGCTGCTCTTATTATTAAAATATTGCTTTTCCTATTTTCTTCTAAATAGAGATTTCTTTTCCGAGGAAAATTTTCAAATAAGCTAGGATTATGGCCAAGGAGATTTTCTTATTAGATTTGGATGTCTCTACTATCACTTTCTTGACCTAAAACCAAATATCTCATGGGCATAGATTTTAATCTTCAAACATCCCACCATTTATATCTTTTCAACTGAATGAGATTACAAATCCTCGGATGATTTTTCAAGGAAAAACTGTTTTCAAAATGGGAGATTTTGAGGGAGGTTTCCCTCATTTTCTTTGAGAGATACTTCACCTGATTAGTCCTTGAAAACCCTTTTTTTTTCACCAGTCTCAATAAAGTACCATACTTTATTGATCATTTCGCATTTCAACAGTAGGTGTTGGCTGATTTTAACATCTCTCATGGATTGTTTCAGCTTGTTGGCCCAATATCCCCCCTCATTTTCAGAGCTTTTCTACTAGGATGTTTTCTATTTATAACCAAAGATAAGTTGGGTTATCCTAGAAGGTATTCCAAATGCTGGGAATGAATTTTTTTTTTTTCTGAAGTTTTTATTTATTGGAGATCTCTTGATTCAAGATTGGTTTGTAATACTCTCAGATGTTATGACTCTTCGCCCCATCCTTGTTTCATCTAAGTGAATCACTATATTCCTTTATAAAAATTCTTCTACAATATAAGTTTTTAACCAAAATTATCTTTTCCTCCTCACTAGCCGCAATAGTCTACTCTCTAGTCTTCTTCCATTCATGAAAAGGGACCAATAATCTATGGCATATTTCCAATGGATTTCATTCATCCTGTACTGATTATTGCTTCCTTGATTCTTGATGATCCTTCGGTTTCTTTAAATGGTGTTTTCCCATTATAATCTTTATCCAAAATGACACCTCCTCTCCTTCTCCAATCTTCTAAGACAATTTATCTGTTATGCACCAAAATCCTTTGACAATGTTGTTCCCGATTGAAGATCCCTTCGGAAGTTCTTATCTTGCAGAATTGTTAGAAAATTATATATTACGGAGCAATGGAACACATAAAATATTGCAGAAATATAAACACAGAGAACGCATAAAACAAGAGAGACACAGATATATGTGGTTCACCCAGTCTGGGCTACGTCCACCCCGAACAGCCAGTCCTTCCTTTCTATTATCCAGCAAAATGAAGAGACACAACGTACAGCAAATCCGATGTAATATCCTCTGTTTTCTCTCACAGTCTCACCTCTCAGTTTCTCGCTCACAGAATACACATCTATATCTCAGCCTCCAATACAATGCCCTCATACAAAGAGAGGGGTTTCCTTCTAGGGCAAAAAACCCTAAACTAAACATAAGTTCTACCGTCAGATCATCTGCCTAATGAACGGCCCAGATTGAATAGAAATTACTATACTTTTACAAGGCAATTTTACAACTATTTTTAGCTTCGGGGGCGCTGCCCCTTAACCCCCGCCGAGGGACCGCTGGCCCTCGGACCCCCAGCCGGGGGGGACAAGTCCCCCCCGCACCCCCCCGTGTGGAGGGGTGTACAAATTTCCTGGGGTATACATCCGGCTGAAACAAAGACCTCCGAACAATCATGCTCCACACACAACAAGAATCTCATAAGTACTTTTTTTAAAAGATGTTTTCCTTGCATTATCATATTCCACAAAGTATTTGATCCAGATGGGATCCTCGAGAAGAGGTTGGTTGTTGGAGCCTTGGTTCCTAGAACACTTATTTTACCCCATCCTCTTTCTTTGGTTTTGAGATATTTAGCATGGGTAGTAGATACCAATCCTTCTTTTGTTACATCCCACATAAATTTTTTTGGCACATTAATTTTACTATTTAGAGATTACTCTGAAATTTGAATGGTGCATTGATAGCAATGCTCTATTAGAGAGGAATGACCATTGTCACTCTTTGAATAATTTTTTTTTACCTGCGAGAAAATGTCTTGTTGTACCATACTTTCTTTTATTGATTTTCTGGTAATGAAGCTTATTGAAGGACAAAATTAGGGTAGTAGGGTCGTTAACATATGTTTTGGACCTAAATTTGTAATGTGAAGGATTGGGTTTATAAACCATTTTTTATTGTTGGAATGGTATCATGTGCCTGAGTTATTGATGAAATTGAACGCTGGTTACTTTCGTTATTGGAATTAACATTATTCTTATTTGTAAGATTTGAAAATAGTTCCGTGATCCTAGAATAATGCAATTTTTTTCTTGTACTATATCAAGCCCTAGGGAAATTTTAACGTAGGTGATATAACAATGATAACATTTAATTAAGAGGATCAATCCCTCTACGTACCTCGATGTTAGTGGCAGTGATCATTGAAATCATCTATCACGACCCTAGTATAAATGTACCCGTCACTCAAATATAATCTCGATTGGCCATGCTAAGCTTTATCTATCTTATTTTAATGCTTTAGAGGGTGACATTGACGATGAAGATCCTAATATAGGCAATGATTTTGATGATATGTAGTATTAGTTATTTGTTGTAGCATGATTATTTTTGGACTCTATAGGCCATTTAGGGCCTCTTTGTTGATGTATTGTTGGCTTTATTTTAATGTCATGCGGAAAGAGTCAATTTTGCGGACAAAACCGACCTCCCTAGAAGCTAAGGCTTTCTAGTGACAAACAAGACAATCAAGCACTATCTTTCCCTAAATATGCATTTAAAATAAAAGCAACCAGGTGTTCAAGTCTTACCTTTAGTCCAACGTTGTTTGTAGCAGCCAAGCCTCTCTGATCCAGATGAGCTCCTCCTTCTCCTTGAAGCCTGCATTCACTAACAAGCAAACGATTACATAGCACCTGAATAACTCATATAATAAAACATATTCATCATAAAGACCAAGGAGTTTATGAAACAAATTATATATAACAACTTGTTGAGAGAAATGAACTTAATTGTATTAATTGGAAACAAAAGAAACCATTACAACCAGTGCCTTGGTGTTGTGCAGGTCCCTCCCAGGGTCCAGCAAGAGTTCTCCTTTACTTTTGTCAGCTCACCCACTTCCAAATGAAGCTAAGAAAGGATTGGAATCTCTCCTCTCAAGCTCTATAAGGGAGTCCCTATTTCAGCAGCATCTACCCTTAGGAATGTTCAGCTTTCAACCTCCCCTCCCTCTGGCCTAATGCCTGTATTTATAATGCTTTGGAGGAAGTTAATCAGGTCCACCATGAATGGGATAAGCCCCTCTTTCAAAGGGATAGCTCCCCTCTTCATGGGATAAGTTCCTCTTTCATTGGGATGCATGAACCATCTGGAGGCGCTCAATCCACGTCAAACCATATTCTAGAATGCTCTAGATTCGACCACAAGTAACTTTTTTGAAGTAAAACTTGCGGCTTTTGACCTTTACAGGAGTACGCACCCACCCCTTTACAGACAGAGCATACAAGTACACAGGTACTATGAACTTGAGGTGCGTACACGCAGGTAAGGGTAAGAGAAACTGTGTAACCAGAGTTATATTGACTTTTTAAAGACTTTCTCTCTTTCTTGGAGTTTGACATGAGGAGCAGAGGTATAAGACTTGCCAAGGAGGACAGTATGACAATTGATGGAGCCATACTGACTGCAAATAGTCATGGTGACAAATTTTAGTGTAACAGATTGCCCCCTAAAGTGCGAAGCCTGTAGTAGATTAGGGTTTCATATCATCTAGGAAGGGTGAAGTACTTTATCATTTCAAGGATTATCTTGTGGAGAGCCCGGTCGGAACCTACAAATATTCAACACAAAATACATATATGAGATCATATCATCGCTGAGGTAGGCATTCCCATACTCAGATCAAAAACTTAACTAACAAACTAACTACTGCTCTGATATAGGAATGATTTTGCAGTACATCATAATCATAGACACATGTAGACACAGTATGGACGCAGCCATCTGTTTATAATTAGTCTACTATATAATGAATACAAAACTCCTCGCAGCCTGGATGGCGGAAACTAGATCTAGGGTCTTCATTTCTATTTCCCGAAATAGTACGATTCTATCCATGCGAATAAATGAGTTGATGTCGAACATGGTAGAAACCACTTGATTACCAGTCAATGATGTAAACTGTTAACAAGTGTGAGAGAGACCACCAGTGATGTCAATGGTTCTCAAAGTACCCAGTACAATCCATGATATGTGAATGAATGTGTTGATGTCGAACATGTCACAGAATCCTTCGATCAAAAGTCAATGATGTAAACTGTCATCAAAGGCGAGAAACCTGCCATTGATGCATGCAAATTTCAAGGTACTGACGATTTCTAGATCATCTGTCTAGATAATGTGCTGATGTCGATAGAAAGCGATCCATTGCAGGCAAGCCCACAACACGAAATCATAAATCAAGTTGAAGAAATGTAGCTGTAAGGACTGACTCAAGGATGGTCAAGATGGATGACAGGTATTTTGCAGATGAATGGTTTATTTGCAGTGACCTCTTGAACACATAACGACACAACAGATGGCTTGGTGACAATTGACCCAAAGTTAATACCCAGAAACCGGCTGAAGATTTTCAATGTGGTTTGATCAACTGTTAGGCAAAGGATTTCCCAACCCAGGTGAATGAAAAGTGTCGTGTTCAAGAGTGGTGATAAGGTTTTTCCGAGACAAAGGATAACAAATAGGCTCATTTTTCTCTCTTTTCCCCCACCATTTAGGGCAAGTACCTCTTTATTTTTTTACAAGCTTGAGGAGGATAACATTTGCTTGATTATAAGCTCATCCTTTGGATGAGTCCAACTTAGTTTAGATTCGAACCCTAAGAAGGAGTGGTCCATTCCTGTTTGTAATCAAACAGGTCCTTTACTGTGAAATTTTAACGAGTCCAGTATAGGAGAAACTCGGCGTTTTTCAATTTTAGAGAGTCTAAAAAAACTTAAGAAGACTCCAGGGTTGACCTTTTTCGTAAATTTGTGTCTCCCAAGCCCGAAAAAGTATAAAATAATACTTGAGAGAACCGCTTGATCTTTACGACCAAGGAGTACTTTCATGATTAGTGTCTCTGATCTGAAAAGTAAAAAGCGATCAAGGACATGTCGTTTTATTTCCAATATCGAATTTGAAACGACAAAAATTCGGCAATCTTTTCGTGTTTTTACGGTCAGAAAAGGGTTGTAAGAGGACCATCTTTTAATTCCGTTTTAACGAGTGTAAAAGAAACGCTCGGCAATCTTTTCATGTTTTAGGAGTCAGAAAAGGGCTTAAAGATGACTCTGATGTTTTTGTTTGTAAAAAATGACAATTTTCCCTGAAAATCCCTTATCCTGCACAAAAACCAACACATTACTCATACCTGTTGAAGATAGATAAAAATACTTTGAAAAATACCTTTTCATGGTGAAAAATAAAGAAATTTACCATTTATTTACCCAAAAAACCTATAAAAAGGGCTTTTACCAATTCATTTTTACCATTTTACTGTTGAGGAGAGAAAAAGGGCTTTTGGCAAGAAACTTCTCGTGGACATTGCGGAGAATCCGACCGTCGAAATCGAACGCCGTCTCTTCCAGGTAATTTTGAACATCCTCCTCTTCAATTTCATCCGTTTAGAATTCTTTTTTAGGCCCCAGATTTCATTTTTTAGAGGTTTTGGGGTTTCAAAAACCGCCTCTCGGCGTACGCAGGCATCACACTAGGGACCCGCGTGCCCCGAAATTTTTTCAATTAGAAAAATGTCAGGAGTACGCACCTTGCCTTAAGGGAACCTGCGTACCCACGCTCTGTTCCTAAAGGCGGGGTGCGTACTCCGCGCAACAAGTTTTTAAACCCCAAATTCTCCAAAATGGACCAAAAACTTTTGATTTTATGGAATCTAATGGATGTTTTCTGGTGTGTAGATTGTTCACCATGCCTGATTGGCACGAGAGAGAGCACGAAGATGTTGATTTGGCCGCCATTAATCATCAATCGTCAATTGATGCTTTGAAGGCATGCGGCCTTTATAAATACTGGGCCATACCTGGCATGAGGGCCCAAGTGAGATTTCTAGAGTGGCTGGTAGAAAGACGGAACGTTCAGGACCAGTGTTTTTATATTGGAGGGCACCAGCTCGAGATGGAGCCCGCAGATATCTACTTTCTCACTGGTTTGCCCAAGAGAGGCGAACACTTGACTCTATTCGGGACTAGGCCGGGTGGCCAGTCCATCGCCAGTCTCCGATTAGAGTGGTGTAACACTCAGACTCAGGAGAAGGGGATAGAGATCAAAACTATATCCCGTCCTGAACTTATGGTGATTGCCTTTACAGTTACCAGACTTTGCGGGGCTGCCGCTTTACACATTTCCACTGGATCCCAGATGCGGATGGTGATTGATTGCTATCGAGGTACCATTTTCAATTGGTGTGATGCTGTGTTCGCCAATATCAAAGGCCAACTGACTAGAGCCAGAAACGGACAGCTAAAGACTTTTGGTTATGGGCCTTTAGTTGTGAGTTTTGGCTTAGAGAGGGTTCCGATGTTGATCCCGCAGCAGCTCACTGTTGGTGTTGGGCTTCCTCGAGAGCCCAAATTGATGCGATGGGTTGTAGTTATGGCCCGTCATCCTGACGAGGGGACGGAGGTTGTTCAATTTATTCCGGAGTACTTTCACTGGTTAGAGGACCAGGTCTTTTCTATACAAGATTTTCCTTATGCCAGAGTTGATTTTCGTGGAGATCCGGACATGGTTCTTCCACCGGGAGAACAATGGATGATACAGATAACTTCATTTTCCACAAGTTTTTAAACTATCTATTTTTTGTTTGTTTTTATATCGTCTGAAAACTGATAGTAATAATTTTCAAAAATGCAGATGTAGGCCCATGTCGTCTAACCAATCTCCGGCCTTTCGAGAGGAGACTACCAGTTGCAGCGGTACCGGCCCCACAGGACGAGGCCACAGAGACTTTAGTTGAGTTGGAACATGACCTAGAGCGTCTTACAGCAGATATACCAGAGACTACCATAGATGATATTCCTATCAGGCTTCAGCGCTATGTAGTCGGGGTCCTAAGACCTTTTAGGAGGTTCTTGTGTAGGGTGGCCCATGCAGTGGTGTCATATAGAGATCATCACCAGTGATTGGATGGTCATCCTTGTAGACACATGTGACATTTTGGTTTTTTGTACTTATCATTTTTGCCGATCATAAGGTGTTTTTCAACCTATGATCGAAGACGATGTATTTTTTGGCACACTCCTATCTATATATATCATTATTACCGGCTTATCTTGTTAAACATGTGTGATGAAATGTTTTTAAATTTACATGTATGATTATTGCAAATGTCTATTTAACATTCGAGAAGCAATTGCATCTGCTAATGTATTTAAAGACCTTGGAATATGTTGATATTCGATGTAATCAAACTCACGTTCCAAGAGACGCACTCTCAAAAATAACCTTAATAACACTGGATTTCTAATGGCATACACTCTATTAAGCTGTAACACAACGAGTTCAGAATCTAACCTCACTATCAAACTCTGAATCCCAAATGAAATAGATTCAGACAATAACTCAATCACTACACTGTATTCGGCAATGTTGTTTGTTGTTTGACCGAGGCTCACCCCATGCATAGAAACTAACTCTTCAGAGGGCGAATAGATAACCCAAGCAACGGAAGAGATATTCCGTGTACTACGACAAGCACCATCAGCAAATCCAATGTATGTTTGGAGAGGCATCGACATCTGCAATATCAAGAGTAAAACCAAGATAAGCCAGAATAACGACGAAAACACACTCTTTAAGCTAAGCACATTGTCTAAACTAACAAACACACCAGCTAGAAAGAAAAACTAACCTAACTAAAAATTCTCCATACCCATCATTTAAGCATAATACCTCTTCAAGTAAATACCATTTCTGGGTTTACCCAAAGAGTCCCCGTCAAAGTCTACCAACTCATAGGCCCCTTTTGCCAGCTTTCGCTTGACAATATAGGGCCCATGCCACACAGTAACGAATTTTCCAGCACCTAATTTATCATTAGCTTGATCATATAATAACACTAGGTCTCCTTCTGAAAAATTTCGAGGGGTCACATTTCGATCATACTGAGCTTTCATACGTGTTGCGTGAGTCTCGATCGCCAATGCGGCATCACGTCGATTCTCATCTAATTGAGCTAAGTATAATAAACGCTTTTCCTCTTCGGAAGTAGCTGGAAGTAACTCGATGGCCATTTGTAGTGACGGGATTTCGCATTCAATGGGTAGCACAGCTTCCAAACCATAAACTAGTTGGAAAGGAGTGAACCCTATTGATGTTTTCACTGAGGTTCGGTATGCCCAAAGTGCTGAAAATAACATGTTGTGCCAATTCGACCGATGAATACCAATGATTCGTCGGATCATGATAACTAAAAATTTGTTGATGGACTCAACCAGACCATTCGCTTGTGGATAATAAGGAGTTGAGCTATCGTGATGCAAACCAAGCTGGCATGTAAGTTCTGTCATCATAACATTTCGAAAATGGCGCCCATGGTCAGTGATTATCGGTTGTGGGACACCAAACCTAGCAATTGTATGATTGAACACGAAAATTGCAGCTGTCTTGCCGTCTGCCTCGAATGTAGGCATCGCCTCGGCCCACTTAGTAATATAATCTACCGCAAGGATGATATACGCATGCCCCCTGGCCAAGTGAGGGTTACATGTAATAAAATCGATACCCCATTTGGCAAAAGGACCAACGACAATTATAGGGTGGAGAGGAGCAGGTGGAGTGCGCATCTTTCGATCAAACACTTGACAGTTGTGGCATTTTCTGACCGTAGTAATACAATCTTTAAACAAGGACGGCCAGAAGTAGCCAACGCGCAATATCTTTTGGGTTGTGGCATACCCAGACATATAACCGCCACACGCTCCAGAGTGACAGTCATTTAGAACCCTCTCAGCCTCTTCGTGAGTTAAGCAACGTCAAAAAATAGAGTCCGCCCCACGGCGATAAAGAGTATCTCCAATAATTTTGTATTGTTGGGACTGGAATTGAATTTTCCGACGTTCTGACTTTGAAACATCGGGCCGAAAGGATTGGGTCTGGAGATAGACGATGATATCCCCATACCACGGATCTAAAGTGCTGATTAGAAACAAAGATTTGTCCGCAATGGGCTCCTCTGCCACAGTTTCCGTGTCAGCACGCGGGAAGTCACACATTAACTCCGCGAAATCTAAAGATTTCTTAGACTTAGATTTCTCAAACTCCAAGTCGAACTCCTGCAGGATAACAATCCATTTAGAGTACTTGCCCCCTAACAATTGTTTGGTCAAAATGTAGATCATAGGGTTGCAATCCGAAATGACTGTAGTTTTACGGAGTAAAATGTAGTGACGAAAACGTTGGACAGCTTGAACGGCTGCCAATGCCAATTTCTCCACATGTGAATATTTTAGCTCAGTTGGATTTAATGTCCGACTAAGGTAATATATCACATGTTCCATTCCATATTCGTCTTCCTGAACTAAGACCATCCCAATGGTGAAATTTACCTAAAAGCAAATCTAAGAGAAATTTACCTAAAAGCAAATCTAATGAGGTAAAATCCTACAAAATATAATTCCAGGATGTTTTACTCGGTTACAATTCAACCAAGGACTAATTCGTGCAGAATCATAAACCAGTCAAAAACAAAAATAAAAATCTTTTGTTCTTTTTCTTAAGAATGAAATTCACAACTTAACCAACAAGCCTTCTCGAAATTCCGCAAAGAGACAACACAAAGGTAGGTTTCTCATAAAGGTGGATTTTACGAAAGGTCCGACTCCTAAGAGGACTGAAAAGACCAGGGATATCCAAGGTTTTTACAACTTCTAAAGCCAAAGCCACTACAAGACCAATACAAAAATCAAACCTAGGGCTAGAATTTCTATGAACTTCACTAAAACCCTTGATGCTAACGAAACAAGCTTAGATGAAAACTTTTGACAGGTAACCAATGGATCTGGGTAGCAAAAAATAAGCTATAAACAAAATCTAATAGGTAAAAAGGAAAAAATGGAAATTTTCTAAACTTTTGACAGGGTACGCAGGCAGCCTGTTTGCACAGGTGCGGCCACGCTCTGTGTACAAAGCAGAAGTGCGTACAGGTACGCACTGTGCTTAACGTAGAGGGTGCGTACTACTCTCAAAACCAAGAAAAATAAAAACTAACTCAACCCTAAGCTATTCCACCCAAATTCACAGTCAATCAGTCAAAAACTAGAAAGAAATCAACGTTTCTCAAATCAAAGTATCAATCAAAAGAGAAATCAATCAAATCCATGGATTCCCCAGTGGAGTCGCCATTTTGTCATGCGGAAAGAGTCAATTTTGCGGACAAAACCGACCTCCCTAGAAGCTAAGGCTTTCTAGTGACAAACAAGACAATCAAGCACTATCTTTCCCTAAATATGCATTTAAAATAAAAACAACCAGGTGTTCAAGTCTTACCTTTAGTCCAACGCTGTTTGTAGCAGCCAAGCCTCTCCGATCCAGATGAGCTCCTCCTTCTCCTTGAAGCCTGCATTCACTAACAAGAAAACGATTACATAGCACCTGAATAACTCATATAATAAAACATATTCATCATAAAGACCAAGGATTTTATGAAACAAATTATATATAACAACTTGTTGAGAAAAATGAACTTAATTGTATTAATTGGAACCAAAAGAAACCATTACAACCAGTGCCTTGGTGTAGTGCAGGTCCCTCCCAGGGTCCAGCAAGAGTTCTCCTTTACTTTGATCAGCTCACCCACTTACAAATGAAGCTAAGAAAGGATTGGAATCTCTCCTCTCAAGCTCTATAAGGGAGTCCCTATTTCAGCAACATCTACCCTTAGGAATGTTCAGCTTTCAACCTCCCCTCCCTCTGGCCCAATGCTTGTATTTATAATGCTTTGGAGGAAGTTAATCAGGTCTACCATGAATGGGATAAGCACCTCTTTCAAAGGGATAGCTCCCCTCTTCATGGGATAAGTTCCTCTTTCATTGGGATGCATGAACCATCTGGAGGCGCTCAATCCACGTCAAACCATCTTCTAGAATGCTCTAGATTCGACCACAAGTAACTTTTTTGAAGTAAAACTTGCGCCTTTGGACCTTTACAGGAGTACGCACCCACCGCTTTACAGACAGAGCGTACAAGTACGCAGGTATTATGAACTTGAGGTGCGTACACGCAGGTAAGGGTAAGAGAAACTGCGTAACCAGAGTTATATTGACTTTTTAAAGACTTTCTCTCTTTCTTGGAGTTTGACATGAGGAGCAGAGGTATAAGGCTTGCCAAGGAGGACAGTATGACAATTGATGGAGCCATACTGACTGCAAATAGTCATGGTGATCCAGATTTAAACAGGAACGCAACAAATTACAGAGATAACCATATACACAAAGATGCAGCGGAAATAATACTTCATTTCATTAATGGAAAATACTGACATATGCTTACAAACAGAAATGGCAATAAACTAGCTAGGGCGATGGTAGCTTATCTCTGAGAAGAGATGTGATGGCTACATGCCTCTGAACTGTTCTGAACTGTATTACAATGAGGCTCGAAGGCCTATTTATTGTTGAGAAACAATGGAAAACCCTTCACATACCGAAACCTAACCCTAGAAGATGAAACGCCAAATTGTGGGCCCCGTTTGGGTAAATTGGTACATCAATTTCCCGAGGTCGTAACTTTGGCATACGATCTCCGTTTGACGCGTACGATAGCTCGTTAGAAAGATCTATCCGAGTACTACCACTTTGGGAGGCAACATAGGTCTCGATTGCCCCAGAATTCCAAAAAAACATCGTTTAGGGCCTCAAAACGGCTCCGGAAGTTCAGGACCCGAAAAACTGCTAAAAATAGTAAACTGTGCTACAATTAAGGAAACTGAAAATGCTGGGAAAGACAATGGTGGGGGTCCAGGTGGACCTGGAAGGTGGCCACCAATATCCACCTGGATCATTCCTCCCCCCTTAGGAAGCAATGGTCCCCATTGCGTTGAGCTCCTCCATGAGATGAGGAAACCTCTGCTGAACTTGTTCCCTGGTGAGCCACTTGCCCTGCTGAAGGAGTTGGCCTGCTTTGACAACTCGATACAGTTGGATATGCTGTCGGCAAGTGTTCTTGATCTGTGTGTCCATGATCCGATCAGTTGCAGCTTGTTCCATGCAATCTGGATTTAATTCTGTGGGTTTGAGCTGTTCTGCAATGTCGGATGTGTCTAGCAATGGTGGAAAGTATGGCCGAAGGCGGTCCACATTGAACACTGGGTGCAGGCCAAGGAATGGGGGAATGCTGAGCTCAAATGCATTGTCTCCCATAGCCTTAGTAATGGTGTAAGGACCATATCGAAGTGGTCTCAATTTCCGATAGGCTCCAGTAAGGCGTTCCTTTTGCAAATGCAACCAGACTTTGTCGCCCACCTGAAACTTGTGTGGCACCCGGTGTTGATCATGTCGCTGCTTGTACTTGGCATTTGATTTCTCAAGAATGTCATGGACCTGCTGGCGAATATGTTGGATGCGCTCAATGAAGCTGGTGGCCTTATCTGTTTCGGACTGGACATGAGCTGAATTCATGTGAGTAGCTGCAAGTGGCATGGCCACATCAATGGGGCATAGTGGCTGGAATCCTAAACCCACCTGAAAAGGGCTATGGCCAGTGGAGCTGTGAAGAGCTCGGTTGTAGCTGTGCTGAACATAGGGGAGGCTCTCGTCCCATGTGCGTGGATGCTTTGAGTTATACATGCGCAGAATGTGCACAATCATCCTGTTGACAACCTCTGTCTGGCCATCAGTTTGAGGATGGAAGGCTGTGGACTTCGTGAGTTTGGTGTCCAGCATTGACCAGAGACTGGACCAAAATGTGCTGAGAAACCGACTGTCCCGATCTGAGATGATAGACTGTGGGATCCCAAAGTGCACCCACACTCGTTCAAAGAAGAGTTTAGCAGTGGCTTCTGCTGTGATATTCTTCTTGCAGGCCATCATAATGGCCATCTTTGAGAACCTGTCGACGACCACAAAAACACAGTCATTTCCATGCTTAGTGGAAGGAAGGCCTGACATGTAATCCATGGAGATGGATTCCCAAGGTCGACTAGGGGTAGGCAACGGGGTATAGAGGCCTTGCTTCTTAATGGTCGGTTTGGCAATGGCACAGGCAGTACATGATCGGATGTACTTCCCAACATCCTGTCGAAGATTCGGCCAATAGAAATAGTTTTGCAGTACTGCCACTGTTTTCTCGACCCCGAAATGCCCAGCAGCCCGACTGTAGTGTGCTTCCCAAATCATCTTGGCACGCTCGCTTGAAGGAACACAAAGGTGACCGAGGTGGCATAATAGGGCATCCTGGAGGTGAAAATCTGCAACCTGCCGACCCTCCAAGAGTGTCTAGTATGTGTGGCCGAATTCTGGGTCGCTTTTGTAGAGAAGTGGCCAATCAGAAGTCTCGTGCCCGCAAGAGTTGAGCACGGTGGTTAGCGCCATGATCGGTGGTCGACTGAGGCAATCTGCAACATTATTGGTGCTGCCCTTTTTATACTTGATATTCAAGTGAAATTGTTGCAGGTATGTAGACCACTTCTGATGGCGATCATTCTGCAATTTCCCTTGGGTCTGTATGAATTGCAGAGGTCGGTGGTCTGTGTGGATGACCGTTTCCTTCCCCAAAATGTAATGCTTCCATTGTCGGCAGGCCTGTACAATGGAATACATCTCTTTATCATAAGTGGGGTACTTCCGGACTGTGTCTGAAAGTGTTTCACTGTGATATGCCACTGGATGTCCATGTTGAGTAAGGACTGCCCCAATAGCATAGTCAGAGGCATCTGTCTCGACCTCAAATGGTTGTTGTAAATCTGGTAACGCGAGCACTGGTGCCGTGCAGAGGCGATCCTTCAACTCCCTGAATGCCTTCTGTTGAGATTCAGACCAAAAGAATTTTGCTTTCGCCCCGCCCTTGGTGACTTGACTCAAGGGCCAAGAAATATGAGAAAATCCCAACACAAACCTGCGGTAGAAGTTGGCAAGACCTAGAAAGCTGCGGAGCTCTGTTAGAGTGGTTGGAGAGGGCCAATCCCGAATGACTTGGACCTTGGCTGGATCGACATGCACCCCCTGTTCATCAATGATGTATCCCAGATACTGGACCTCGGTCATGCCAAAAGTGCATTTCTCCAAATTGGCACATAGCTTGTGTTGCCGCAGTGTTTGGAGAACCTGTCGGATGTGGTGGAGGTGCTCTTCCCAACTCTGGCTGAAGATCAGAATGTCATCCAAGTATACTACTACAAAGGAGTTGGTGAATGGCCGCAAGATGTCATCCATTAGCCTCATAAAGGTTGCAGGAGCATTCGTCAATCCGAAAGGCATGACCAACCATTCGAAGAGGCCCTCCTTGGATTTGAAGGCAGTCTTCCACACATCTGAGGGTTCAATTGGTACCTGGTGATATCCTGACTTCAGATCGATCTTGCTGAAATATTTCGCCCCCTTTAGTTGGTCTAGGAGGTCATCAATCCGCGGGATCGGGTACCTATTACGGACAGTGATCTTGTTCAGCGCCCGATAGTCAATACAGAGTCTCCACGTCCCATCCTTCTTCTGTACCAACACTATCGGGCTCCCACAGGGCGAAGAACTCGGACGGATGTGACCTTTCTGTAGGAGCTCCTGAATCTGCCTCTTGATTTCATTGTTCTCCAGAACGGAGCGCCGATAAATTGGTCCATTGGGTAGCGGCGCACCTGGGGTCAGATCAATGGAGTGCTTGACTTGACAGTGCAGAGGAACCCCTGCCGGGGAGGTGAAGATGTCTTTGTACTCCTCCACAATCTTGTCCATTTGTAGCTGCCGTGCAGAGGGACCTCGTTTGGAGGCCGCGGCCACTGTCTTCTTCTTCCCTTGAGGGCGTATCATCAGGAAAACAAATTTCCTGGTTTTGGAAATGATCTTACTGCATTGTTTTGCAGTAATCAAAGAGATGGCGGCAGGTGGTGGTACCTCTGGTATCCTGAACAACTTATTTCCCAATGTAATAATAACAGCACGGGGCCTTGATTCATACACAGCATGTCGCTTCCACAAGTATGGTTGTCCTAGTAATACATCACAAACTTCAAGGGGAGCAATGTCACACAATACCTCATCCGTGAAGGGCTTGATGTTGTATGGAAGGCGACACTGCTGGCTCACGCGAAGATCTCGCCCTTGGTAAAGCCACCCAATGGTGTATGGTTGTGGATGTGCTGTGGTCGGTAAGCCCAACCGCTTCACGACCTCTGCCAAAATGAGGTTCTTTTGACTCCCGCTATCAACAATGAACTGTATCGGGGAGCCCTTGACCCACATCTGGGAGTGGAAGAGACGCTCCTCCTCCTCTGGATCTTCGGGTTCATTTTTCTGGATCTTTGCGGTAGCAACAGTGGCGCTGGGATCCGCATCAATGATCTGCTTCCCTTTTTCATACCCCTTATCGGGTTCTGACTCAGAGTCGAAACATGCATCTGATTCTGAAACCTTTAGCTCAGCCACCAGTGACTGTTTGGCCCGACACTCACTTGTGTTGTGAGTGGAGCTCTTATGGAACTCGCACCATTTTCCAGTGTCCTTTCTCGGCTTCGCGGCGTTGCTCTTTGCTTGCAGCTTCAGCTGGTTGTCTTGGGCTGTCCCGCCTTGGCTTTGTCCTTTGTTCTGTGGTTTAGGGGCACCTTTCCCCTGCTTTGGATTCGCAGATCCAAAGTCTCGCTTCTTTTGTTTAAACTTCTGCTCGACTTTGACGGCATACCGGTATGCTGCGCCGAGCGAGGGGATGTTTAGGAACTGTATTTCTTCCTGGATGTACTTGTGCAGGCAGCCACGGTATTTGAGTATCAAATGTTGCTCCGAATCCTTGATACCCAACTTTGTGCGAAGGGTATGGAAAAGATTGGTGAACTCCGGCACATCTTGGTCCCTTCCCTGCCGCAGCGTGGTCCACTTTATGTATTCATCCTCATAGCTTCCGACAGGGTAGTACTGCTCCTTGATGGCATCCCGGAACGAATCCCAGGTGGGTGCGGCTGAAAATAGTGAGCCAGTACTTTCATCCTTCTGCTCGCAGTAGGTTTCCCACCAGTCCTTGACGTGGGGGGCTGCTTTGAGAAGAGCAAAAACAATCTTTTCCCGACTCGAAAATTCATGAACAGAAAAATAACCCTCTAGCAGATTTAACCATTTATCTACGGCATCGGCGTCTATCTGACCCTCGAATATGGGGATTTCAAAATTAACTTGTACCTTAAAGGGTGTGGCATTTCCAGAGGAGCTGCTGGAAGCCGATGCGCCGCTTCTGGGTAGCCGCTGAAGGATCTGCGCAAAGCTGTCCATCATCGCGTTCCGTTGTCGCTCGAGCGCTTCTTCGAGCAAGATTTTGATGGGATCTCCTGCCCCCTCGTCTTTCTTCTCGTCCGCCATGGGAGGCCGTCGGGATTTGCGAGGCTGGTCTTGCAAAGGTTCAACCAGTTCAAGCCCTAACTCCTTATATCCCGACCTTGTTGGGGACATGCAAAGAAAAACAGAGAAAAAGCAGACCGCTCTGATACCACTGATCCAGATTTAAACAGGAACGCAACAAATTACAGAGATAACCATATACACAAAGATGCAGCGGAAATAATACTTCATTTCATTAATGGAAAATACTGACATATGCTTACAAACAGAAATGGCAATAAACTAGCTAGGGCGATGGTAGCTTATCTCTGAGAAGAGATGTGATGGCTACATGCCTCTGAACTGTTCTGAATTGTATTACAATGAGGCTCGAAGGCCTATTTATTGTTGAGAAACAATGGAAAACCCTTCACATACCGAAACCTAACCCTAGAAGATGAAACGCCAAATTGTGGGCCCCGTTTGGGTAAATTGGTACATCAATTTCCCGGGGTCGTAACTTTGGCATACGATCTCCGTTTGACGCGTACGATAGCTCGTTAGAAAGATCTATCCGAGTACTACCACTTTGGGAGGCAACATAGGGCTCGGTCGCCCCAGAATTCCAAAAAAACGTCGTTTAGGGCCTCAAAACGGCTCCGGAAGTTCAGGACCCGAAAAACTGCTAAAAATAGTAAACTGTGCTACAATTAAGGAAACTGAAAATGCTGAGAAAGACAATGGTGGGGGTCCAGGTGGACCTGGCAGGTGGCCACCAATATCCACCTGGATCACATGGTGACAAATTTTATTGTAATAGTTAATTTCGTCTTTTCAACTTGAAAGGGGGTTTTCATTTTGTTTGAGGCATTTATGCTTAGATCATCAACCTGTGTGGTTTATTGCGTGTAAGTTATGCTCGTTGTGCTCTCACTGGCATGTGCTAGTCAGTTGTGGATATTTTATTTAAAATTTTGCATTCAATCAGTGCTTAGTTAAATCTTTGAGTCATGTAAAGATTCAAGGTTTTAGGTGTTGTGGGCAAGGTTGGAGGAATGATTTGTGTTCCTTTGCAATTTTCCAATTATTGAGTTGTTGTCATGCAAACCCATACAAGGAATTCCGCTCAACAATTATAAGAAAACCAACCCTTGTCATATTTGGCATGTTTCTCCAATCTGATTGATATTATTCTAGTCACACGGGGTGTCCCTAATGGATATATGCTTCTACCGAATTAATAAATATGTGTACTCTGAGATGATCAACACACTCAAGACTCAATTTGAGACTGTCTGTAAACAATCAAGAGTGAAGGTGAGCTCAATAAATATTTTTCCCTGGTTAGGGTCAACTTTCAAAGATGTAAGTAACAATTAATTTAAATAGGAATGCATGAAAGATGTGACTTAAGTGAGAAAAATACTTGGTGGATGCATTGTAAAACTACCTATGACAACAATTTTTTTTCATCAACAACTAAGATTCAAAGAGATAAGAAAGAATGATTGTATAAATCAAATAAATCTGAAGAGTCTGGTTTAAGTCTTCCGAGTTCTGCTAGCGACACAACTATCATGCCAAGAACGTAAATGAATGTCCCAAATGCTATCCTTTGGAGCATCCTCATGTCGTGCCTGAGACTTGTAAATGTCTTGGCTAGTGTAACAAAGATCCAATTATACATGGGCATAACACAAGAATACTCAAGAATATGAAACTTTGAAAGGACGCATGATGGATCTTTATTAATATGTCCAATAGTATGACTAACCATTGTGATGCTAGTTTGATGATGAAAGTAGAACACCATGCAAAGACAGCCGCATAAATTAAACATGTTACCCAAATAGGAATACACCATGCAAAGAGATTGACCTTTTTGGCACTCAATATAATGTCATGAGATGCTTTTTCCGGGAAATCTTTATGATATCTTTGTGAAGTTGGTTTGGTATTGAACTAGAAATAAACGAATTCAATAAACTAACCCCCACTCCAATTTCTCGACCCAATATTATACAACCCAAATTGTAGAAACCCGTGTCTTTGTAGTGAACCTCTTAAACATTTTCTAAACCTAAATGTTCTTCAGAATGACATTGTTTTGCTATCTGAGTGAATGTAAAATTCACTTGAAGGTAAGGCAATAAAACTTCATAATTATCTATGAGTTCTAGTGACATGGTTTAAATTACATGATATAGTAGATAGCCACCATATAGGCAAACATATTTCACTTCCCAAGAATCTCCTGCATCAACTAATACATTGTAGGAATTTAGAGGGTAAGTTCCTCAGAAAGAACACCAAAAGGACACCGCTCACAACCAGATCACAGATCAATACACCAGTATTTTTGACGTGGTTAAAATCCTCAAAGAGGGAAACAGTCCACGGCCTGCGCCAACGTGGCTACTACAGGCAATTTATTAATCAAAGAATGAAAATTTACATAAGCTTCTCTCATGCACGGATTACCCGAACAATGACCCTCCATGCGCTTTAAATAGAATTCATGGACCAATCGGGTGTCAAGCCACGGATCAAGTGTCGGTAATACCGAGGAGAGAGTGAACCGTCGGATCACTACATATCGTGACCGTCGGATTGTAAGTTACAAAATGTACAACGGTAAAGAAACACACTTTACCTAACTCTATACCTAACTCTATACTAGACCAAGTTGAACTTAACTATTTCCTATGTGTCGGAATATCCTAACATCCCCCCTTAAGAACAACTTGGGATAGGATTGAAGGATTTACAAATATGACACAATAGGAGAAGGAAGGAGGCACTAGAGCCTATCCCCCCTTAGTGACAACTTCCTGAACTCCAAGCATATATCGAAGTTTAGTGAACTTCGCCTCTGTGAGAGCCTTTGTGAAGATGTCTGCAACCTGATCATCTGTTGAACAATATTTCACTTCAAGAACATGGTCACGAATGAGCTTTCTGATGAAGTGCATGTGTAGTTCAATGTGTTTGTTGCGCTGATGCTGGACTGGATCTTTGCATAGCTGAATGGCACTTTGATTATCACACCAAAGTGTGGTTGGATGCTGCTACTCAAAGCCAAACTCTGATAGGATCTGACGAAGCCACAAGGCTTCTTTACTAGCTTCCACGGCACCACGATACTTTGCTTCTGCTGACGAAAGAGAAATGGCAGCCTGTTTCTTACAAGCCCATGTAATAGGTCCTGAACCAAGAGTGAAGACATAACCGGCAGTAGACTTCCGATCATCAGGGTCACCAGCCCAATCAGAATTAGTGAAACCAACTAATAGAGGAGCTGCTTTGGCACTGTAATGAATCCAAAACTGTACTGTACCTCGAACATAACAAAGTATTCTTTTAGCTGCTTTCCAATGACTTTCACGGGGGTTTTGCATAAAACGAGCAACAAGGCCAACAACAAAGGAAAGGTCAGGACGAGTATGGGTTAAATACAAGAGTTTTCCTACAAGTTGACGGTATAAGGTAGCATCAACTTCAGGAGAAGTACAAGAGACTGAAAGTTTGACTCCAGACTGAAAGGGAGAAGGGGCTGGCTTACAGTCTTCCATGTGAAAATGACGAAGAATATCACAAGCATACTTGGACTGGGAAAGGGAAATACCCTCCTTGGATTGCAAGACTTGAAGACCGAGAAAATAGTGTAAGTGTCCTAAGTCTGTCATTTCAAATTTCTTTTTAAGGCTGGACTTCACATGGTTTATAAGGTTGGGATCACTACCAGTAAGAATAAGATCATCAACATAAAGAACAAGGATGATAAGAGAGTTTCCCACTTTCTTGGTGTAGACAGTATTGTCAAAATAACACCTAGAAAAGCTAGATTCTAAAAGAAAGCTATCCATTTTGGCATACCAAGCCCGAGGAGCTTGCTTGAGACCATAAAGGGATTTCTTAAGTCGACATACAAGGATGGAGTCTATTTGGGTGAAGCCAATGGGTTGTTCCATATAGATTTCTTCATGCAAGTCCCCATGCAAGAAGGCAGATTTAACATCCATCTGATGGACTTCCCATTTTAAAGAGGCAGCAAGGGAAAGAACAAGGCGGATAGAGTTCATTTTGGAAACAGGGGAGAATGTTTCAGTGTAGTTAATTCCTTCAACCTGTGAAAAGCCCTTAGCAACAAGACGAGCTTTATGTTTATCTACTTTCCCATCTGGTCCATACTTGGTTCTGTAAACCCATTTACATCTAACAAGTTTGCGTCCCTTTGGTAGAGCAACAAGATCCCATGTATCATTTGCCAACAATGAATGATATTCTTAATTCATAGCTGCTTCCCAATGTGGATGGCCTGAAGCTTCTGCAAAAGTGTCAGGATCATGATTTACTGGAGCTTGAGCCAGTAAAGAAGAGGCTCTTTCAAACTGAGAATGTGTATGTCGCTGATCTGTAGGATCACCGGCAAGATCACCTGCTGCATCTCGGGTAGCACGGACCCATCTTGGAAGTTGAGGATCCTGAGAAGGTGGGGGAGGATTGTCATCCTCACTTTCATCATCTGAAGAAGAAATGTTTTCAAAAGTAGAAGAGATAGGAAGAGGTGGCACATCCGCCGGACTAGGCTCGCAGGCCATTTATTTTCATCAAATTTTACATCTCTTCTAATGATAACAATTTTGGACTGAAATGGAATAAGTCTATAACCTTTTGCATCTTCAGAATATCCAACAAAAGTACATTTCTCACTCTTAGGTTCTAAAGCTTTATGCTTTTCATCTGGAATATGGGCCCATGCTTCACTTCCAAAAACACGAAAGTGACTTACATCTGGTTTAATGGAACTCCAAGCTTCTTCTTGAGTGATATTCTTTAGAACCTTAGTAGGAGTGCGATTGATTATATAATTTGCACAATTAATTGCTTCGGCCCAAAAACTAAGACTGAGTCCTTTAGATTGCAGCATACAATTAGCCATTTGCTTTAAGGTGCGATTTTTCCTTTCAGCTACACCATTTTATTGAGGAGTGTATGGAACAGTATGTTGCATTTGAATTCCATTTTCGGTGCAAAAGTTGATGAATGTGTTTTTAACATATTCTCCACCATTATCAGTTCTTAACTTAAGAATTTGATGTCCAGATTGTTTTTCAACAAAGGCTTTGAAGGCCAAAAATGTGTTAAATACTTCGCTCTTGAGTTTTAAGAAGTATACCCAAGTGCGTCTGGAGAAATCATCAATGAAAGTTAAGAAATACTTGCAGCCAGAGAATGAAGCAACAGGAAGTGAACCACATAAATCACTGTGCACAAGCTGTAAAGGGGCTGAGGCGTGCCAAGAGGCACGTTTTTCAAAACTGTCCCGATGATGTTTTCCGAGTACACATCCGGAACAAACACCATCTCTGCAAGATACCATAGGAAGACCTGTCACCATATTTTCTTTACATAGATGCTGAAGGGAGCGATAGTTTAAGTGACCAAATCGCTCATGCCAAAGTTTGCTCACTTCATCATTATGAGCAACAAATACTGAGGGAAGATTTGATGACCCAAAGTTGTGAAACTTATACAACCTTGTGGAATCATCAGCAATACCAGTAGCTAGAATCTGTTTAGGATCTCTCAGATCCTTGATTACAACATCATGAGGTGAAAATTCAACAATTTTACCTTCACCTGAATGAGTTATCTGATATACAGATAGAAGGTTGCAGGATAAGGTTGGAACACATAATACATCATTAAACTGACCATTGTCTAGATGAACAGTTCCAGTCCCTACAACATTAAGAGATCTATCATCACCAACATATATATTTTTGGTGTTACAATCATTTAAAGAAGAAAACATGGCTTGGTTTTTGGCCATGTGATAAGAGGCTCCAGAATCAATGAGCCACTCATGAGAATGAGAAGAAGAAGATACATTTAATGCATAACCAGACTGAGATGATTGACAACGACATGCAGAAAGTGCCATTCCTGAAGTTGAAGTTGAAGTATGCTCCACATGGATGTTATGTTTCTTCATTGCGGCTTCCAAGGCTTCCATCTTCTTAAAGCATTTAGATTCTAAGTGGCCATCTCGATTACAAAAGTTACAATGTCTATCAGTCTTCTTCCATTTGTTTTTATTGGTCTTATCATTTTGTTGAAATGATCTTTCAGTTTGAGGCTGAGTTTGCTTAGGACCCTTGTTTGGTTTAGGACCATTCTTTTTAGGATAGGACTTCTTAGGATTCTTTGAATTTGGTTGCTTCTGGGCGGCTAACGCTTTCTTGGAAGAGTTTCCAAGATTAAGAAGACCAAGGTGTAAGAGTTTTTCTTGTTCTCTTATTAAAGAATCACAAAAAGAGTCAAAGGAAGGGGCCTTGTAGTCTTTTCCTTGACAAATGAAAGCTTCCCTTGTAGAATGGAAAGTGGAAACAAATACAGAGTAGGCTAGTCCCAACTTAGTAAGGATGGAATAAATAAGGTTACTATCTTCTTTCTTAAACTTAACACCTTCCAAGAGATATCTAAGGGTCTTGAATTTGGACAAGAAATCTTCAATGCAAGAAAAATTATTAGGATCCAATGTAAGCAACTCATTTTCAAGTTGATGGGCTCTAATTTCATTTTTAATCCCAAAAACTTTAGTGATTTGATCCAATGCTTCATGAGGAGTCTCCAGTTCTGCAATATGGAATCTAAGATCAGGAGAAATAGACATCCCTATCAAACCACGAGCTTGATCTTGTCTATTTTCCCATTTTGCAGCCTTGTCTTCATCTTTTGGTTTCTTCTCTTGGCCTGTGGCTATTCTATAGAGACCTTTACTTCTAAGTAAATCTTCCATGTAGGCTATCCATTGGAAGTAGTTAGTGCTGTCAAGAATGACTTGGCATGGACTTTCCATTTTTTTTAAAAAACTGAAGCTAAATATGCTGAAAATAAGTGGTCCAATGGATAGATCTCGAAAAATTAGGCGGTTTTAAAAAAAATGGCTCTGAAAAAGGCTTCCAGATGAAGAAGTTATGGCTTTTTGAAAAAAAATTGTTGAAGTTGCCGGCAAAGTGCGCGAATATGCGGAAATGAAAAAATCCGCCCCCACAAAATGGAGACTTGAACCAAAGACCTCAACTCTCTTAAAATAGCTTTGAACCAATTGATCTATACAAAAAATTTGAGAGAGAGAGAGAGAGAGAGAGAGAGAGAGAGAGGGGAGGGCCTTGGTTTGCGTGCTTGCCTTGAGAAAGCTCTTTTTCCCTACAAAACACAAAACACAAAACCCAACACGGACATGCAAAGAAAACGAACCTTATGGCTCGAAGTTAGCTTTAGCCAAAAAACTAGATATTCTAAAAAATGAACCTTGCGGCTCAAAGTTAGCTTTAGCCGAAAAACTAAATATTTTTCTCAATGTTTCTGATTTTCCGAGATCACACTAAGGTGCAGGGAAAAGAACATACGCATGAGAAAAATCCTTCCTTTCTGTTTCTGATTTGCCCAGATCGCACAGAGTCGCAGGGCAAAGAGCATACGCAGAAATGAAAGGTATAGATCAGGTTAAAAAAAAGCTAAATAAACCGAAACCGAAATGAGCAGAGAGAAAATAACAGTAAACTGCAAATAAAGACTGTATACCTCTAGATCTTAAAAATGACGCAGCTAGGGCTACCGGAAACCTTTTCGCGTGAAACGAAAGGGGTTCCTCACTGGAACAGATGCTCCGAACACAACAGAGCAGTCCTCTCGGCCCGAAAGCAGTCAGAAATAGCAGATCTAGGAAACGGCAGTCGGATGCAGTTCTACCGGCTTCAGATTTGGATCACCAATGGACGCAGCCCTCAAATAGCTCTGATACCATCTAGGAATTTACAGGGTAAGTTCCTCAGAAAGAACACCAAAAGGACACCGCTCACAACCAGATCACAGATCAATACACCAGTATTTTTGACATGGTTAAAACCCTCAAAGAGGGAAACAGTCCACGGCTTGCGCCAAAGTGGCTACTACAGGCAATTTATTAATCAAAGAATGAAAATTTACATAAGCTTCTCTCATGCACGGATTACCCGAACAATGACCCTCCATGCGCTTTAAATAGAATTCATGGACCAATCGGGTGTCAAGCCACGGATCAAGTGTCGGTAATACCGAGGAGAGAGTGAACCGTCGAATCACTACATATCGTGACCGTCGGATTGTAAGTTACAAAATGTACAATGGCAAAGAAACACACTTTACCTAAATCTATACCTAACTCTATACTAGACCAAGTTGAACTTAACTATTTCCTATGTGTCGGAATATCCTAACATACATATGCAATCATATGCAAACCATGTCAAAAATCTTTGTGCCGAAGTGTGATGCCATACTTGTTGGCCTCATAGACAACAATGTCTAAGCCCTGAAAGACTTGTTCATGATATACACCAGGTGAAGTCTGCAATGCCTTGTGCTGGCCATCGTTGAAGTCTCGGCCTTGTGACGGCCATCATTGAAGTCCCAAGCCCTAGCAACATTTAGTTCATGAGCTGCAACTTATTCAAAAGCGGAGGTAACCCTATTTCTCTTTGTTGGATCTATTTCAATAACCAAAGCATGGTCTAGTTGCAACTTGTCAACTACCTTGCGTGTAACTCTCACAAATTCCATCAAAGGTGTAGCGCCCAATCATTTTTTTTACCACTAGCTTGTTTATTTCTCTTGTCTTAGAAAGGTTATTATTCTTAATCCGTTCACCTTTTCGAGGATCCTTATTAATGATATTTATGAATATTACAGTTAGTACTATTTATATTGATAATGCTAATGTTCGTACTAATAATTTCAATGTTAATAATATTAACGTTATTTATGTTAATATCAATACTTAAATGTTATTTTAATGTTAATGTTATTTAATAAATAATATTATTATTACTAACCTTAAAAATAATAAAAACGATGTAGTAATGATGTGATTATTATTATTACTCAAATGATTTTAATAGCTAACATTAGTTTCGTTAATATTAGTTAGTAATTTGTAATAAATTAATATATTTGTAACATCTGTTTTTCATTAATAATCAACATTAATGTATTGATATAGAAAAATGTTTACTAAAAATATACACAATGTAAAACCTAATTTCTAAAATATTCCAAGTCTAAATTTTCAATGTAAAATATAGTATTAGAGTTTACTTGTTTAATAGTAATACAATGTGTTTAATCTTTAATTTTAAACTCAAGTTTTAAATTCTTTTAACTTAAGAGAAGATGTATATATTTAGGATTTCTTGAGAGTTTCTCGTCTTATATGCTTTAATAAAAACACTATAGTTAAATATATTAAATAAGAAAACAATCCCATGTCTTATAATTTCATACATTGTGCCCATACCTACCTACTAGGTAGAGTGGTCTAGAACTACATAAGTTGTGCCCTTGGAAGAGATTCTTATTCATATGGATGGCTTGTAGAAATTATTTTGTGTTATATTTCAGAAATTGGGGAAGTATTCATCCTCCAATTTATATTTGATTGCAATAAGATTTAATTCAGACCTTAGTAAGAAAATAGAACTAGGAAACATTTGAGTTATTATTCCCATGATTTAATAGGAACAAGTAGGCCCTAAATATTAAAAGTGAACAAGTAGGTGCTAATTAAATATGTACAAAAGCTTCCCTTCCCCTCTCTAAACTTGGTTGCCCTAGTCTGATCCAACACTTTTGATTATGAAACTTTTACTGTAATAGAACAACAAACAGCACTAATTTTCTCTACACCTCCCACATCTAGTTAATCCGGCTGGAACTAAATTTACAATGAAAGCATAAACATGGTTGAAAATATAGATTTAAAGATGCAAGGAAGCTATTAATGAAAACTCCATCCACTGATGTAGAGGAGTCCGGGAGAAAAAAGGTTTTGTAATTAATGAAAGGATTGATTTGGAAACGTTCAGTAAGTGGATTCCTATTAGATCGGAAAAGAAATTTGAAAATAATGAATGTACTTAATCTAAAAACATTAATATGCACCTTAAAGAATTATTTTCAAAGTCTTGTAGAGATACATTGGGCTACATGGAAAACATGTGCTTGCGTGTATAACTTGGTTGTTAGCTATCTTCTTTTTGGAAAATTAAAAGTGACTTCCCAAAACCAAAATAAGTTGTTCAATCTCATATCATTATCTTTTCTCTTTTAATTAGAGGTGAAAACAAAAGTCTTATCCATTGTAGAATTGTGGCATCAAATATTTAATGTTACTATCTTGGGAAAGCAAAGAAACAAAAAAGTGATGTAGAAAATGGATATAGTAATAAGGCTTCATTTCACCCGTGAAAAGGAATAACATGCAAAATCTTGCTTTCCTTACAGATGCGTAATATCAACATACATGGACATAGATATAGTAAATAATCTATAGAGTCTTCACTAAATAATAGGGTGATGTTTATGTATATATTTTAAAATAATATAATATAAGTATATGTATCTTTATTATTTGGTGTTAAAAATAATATGGTCATGTCTATGTGGTTAAAAACAGCATAGTGATATGTTTATTTCTTTTGAAATGACTTCATATATCTTTTTATCATTTCAAATACAAAATGCATATCCTTTTGATAATTTCAAATACAAAATAGAACAGCATATCTCTTTTTATCATTTGGAATACAAAATGGAACTACATATCCTTTTTATCATTTGGAATACTTCACATCTTTTTTTTATGATTTGGAATACAAAATCTAAGTTCACATCGTCCACCAGAGACAAATAAATTAAATTTAGAGACGCGGATTGCTTGCTTACTCGAATATATTACACAATGAATGCAGTATGTGTTATAATGTGAGTTTGTTTTTTTCACGTCAGCCATATATGTGTTTCGTTTTGTTTGGGAGAGAGGCATGATGCCCTGGTTGATGTATTGAGGTCATGATATATGTTGTGTCAGTTAAACAAAACAGTGAAGAGGAAGCACGAAAATTTCACACTACCAAACAAACACCAGTACGGACTGATTGATTAATGATAGGAGTGTTTCTATAAATACTTTTATTTTGATTTGTTTCAATGATAAGAGTGTTTCAATTTCAAATACAGATACTTTTATTTTGTTTGCATCAGATGAGATGCACCGTGCAGGGATCCATGAAGAAGATATTAGGCAGTGTTGTGTCCATTAAACAGAAAGAGAAAGGTGTAAATGAAAATGACTATAACATGATAAAAATCTCAAACACCCATATTGTTGGAAATTTCTGGTAATTTCAAACACAAAAGAACAGAGAAAATGCTTTGTTTCTGCCACAGGATCTTTTACACAGGGAAGCTAACTTATTTTCTAAGAACAAAGATTTTTCACACCCATAAAAACTTCATATTCATTACTAAACTGCCTGTTACATATTTCATCCTCTTTCTTAGAGGGATTCACCAAGAACTTCCACAAAAAAAATTACTCTGCCTCTTTTACAAATAATTTTACACTGTTGTGTAAAATCTTCATTCACTGCTATGTGAAAAGTTTTTACATTGACTGCTGTAAAAATAAAAATTCCTTACATGGGTTTACTGCTAAAAAAAAACTTTCACATTCACTTCTGAGTGAAATTTTTTTTCATTACATTCATGGGTTTTCACATTACATATTCAATAAATAAAAAAATTACATTCCATTCCCATTCGTTTCAACGAACAGCTACAAGCACCTGTAAGAAGAATCCCAAATTTCATTCACTGCTGGGAGTCTTTCTTCATTTCATCCCTGCTCTGGTTTCAATTTTTCATTGCACTGGTTTCGCACTGCTGTGCTCTCCTATTTTTCTCCTTCGCTGCCGCGAGCCCCTTCTCTTTTCATCCCATGTGCAATAAACTCATATGTAAATGAGCACGCACAAGAAACATATACCAAAAGCATTAAAGGTAGGGTGTTGACTTGCCCATACCATTCTTTAAATTCGCCATGCTTTCGTGCAAACAAGACTTGAAAACGTTTACCAACTTTTACCTGCAATTTATGAAACATCATGAATCACATTAATTTCTTCATGTGGACGGTCAGACAAAAGTTCAGGCAGGTTGACAAAGATCCATGTCCGTTGACTTGATCGGACGCATTTCGCAAGCTAAAGCCACTCAACTTAATCGAAGTTTAATGTCCGGGGAATTGGTGGTTTCGGAGTTGTACACTGGACACGTGTCAATTGGTCGGGGTGTTCGGAGCCCCTCTAAAGAATACCACTCTTCGGCATAAGCGGTGCAGAGAAGTCTTCGTGGTTTTCTTCAATGGTTTTGCAGTCGCCGTTTACAGGCAGCCTCTGGCAATGTTGCACGACAGTTGGAATTAATATTCCAACACTCCCCTTTAATTTCAACTGCTGGGCATTCATTCATACCCAAAAATTTCCTCAAAAATTCAAAGCTTTTCTGGTCCAATGGCTTTGTCAAAATGTCTGCAACATGTTCCTGAGTCCTGCAATGTTGTAAAACAATTTCTCCATTGCTTACCAATTCCCTAATGTAGTGAAACCTTGTGTCGATGTGTTTCGTTCTCTTATGAAACACCAAATTCTTAGATAATGCAATATTGAGCTATTGTCACACAAAAAAATCGTTGTTGCTTTTGCCTGCTCTTGGCCTAAGCTCCTCAACATTCTTCTCATCCACACTGCTTGACATGTTGCTGCTGTAGCTGCCACATTTTCTGCCTCTGCTGTAGACAACACCACGATAGGTTGTTTCTTAGAAGCCCATGAAATGGCTCCTGAACCCATGTGAAGTACATAACCGGGAGTGCTTTTCCGATCATCTCAAAATCCTTTTTGCTGCCTGTTACAAAAAAAAAGGTCTTCCTATTAACAAAGGGATTACAAAATTGCTGTTACAAAAGAGTCTTCCTCACACAGAGGGATTCTCCAAGAGATTATGCTAAAGAGCATCTTCCTCTTAACCAGAGGGATTCACCAGTCTATGCTGAAAAGTATCTTCCTCTTGATAGAGGGATTCATCAAAGACAACAGATCAACAGATCTTCCTCTTAACAGAGGGATTCACCAGAGACTGTGTTGAAAATCACCTTCCTCTTTAACAGAGGGATTCACCAAGAAACTGCTTCAAGTGCAGTTCCAAAACAAAAATAAACTTCACTGTCTCTTCTGAAAAATACTCTCTCTCTGTCTTCAAAATTAACACTACTGAAGCACTGTTGTGTCTGCACTACTGTGCATTTTTCAAAAACAAAATACTTTGTCTCTTCTGGAACAATTACTCTGTCCCAACTTACAAATTTACACTGCTGTGTAAAAACAAGATCTTACATTTACTGCTGTAAAGAAAAATTTCTTTTACATGTGCTGCTGCCCATTACATTTCGTTTCTTCAACAAAAAAAAACTTCATGCTGCTGCATTTTTCATATTCACACTGCTGTGTGTTTTTACTACATATTCTCCAACAACAAAAACAAGACTTACATTACCCTTTTCACTGCTGTGTGAAAAATTTCATGATTGCACTGATGCGTGCTTCCGTTTTCTACATTACATGCTCCTCCTTCATTTTACACTGCTGTGTAAATTCTTCATTTCATTTTATTTTTTATTTTACTCACCTTCTGCTGCGTTTTGTTTCGCACTGCTGTGCGTTTCTTCCCCTTTTTCTTATCGCGTTGTTGCGCCTTCACTTTCATTACATTACTTTGAACAATAAAGAAAACTTACCTCACACTTCTGTGTGTAATGCATTACAATGCAACAACAAAAAAAATTTCATGCAGCCCCTGTTTTTACCCTCTTCGCACTTCTGTGCATTTCATTCCCCTTTCTTTATTCGCTGCCGGGTTCTCTCCATTTACATTACCATATTACATGCCGTGTAAAAACAAATAAACTTAAGAACTTTACCAATAACTCTACGGCCATAATAAATTCATTTACTACTTCGGCATGGTGAGGAATTAATTCAGTCAGGTTTACATACGGTTTTACCAGACATACGGAGGTCAAACAAAAATTTCACTCCACGCAATCTCCATGCCCTGCAGACTTTTCTTCTCTGCTTTTATGGCAGATTTAATTTCATATCTCTCCCCTATAAGAAGATTTTCATCAAAGAATGATTGTTAATCTAGTTCAGCAATAATGATCAAGAATTACAGGCTCCCCCTAAGTGTATGCATCATCTCCTTTTGGCAGAGTCCTCTCAAAAGAAACTTAGATTGGCTGGGGAGCTCAAGGGACTTTCGGACTGAATTTCCTTCCTTCTCCATACTTGTGTAACTTTCTTCTTTTGCATGGGTCTAGCTTGTGTAAGAACCCATGTTAAGTTACAATCACGTGTCATATGCCCAATGTTATGACACTTGAAACATTCTACATTGTTCATGAATAAGATTTCATGATTTTTTCCTGTAAAATTGTTTCTTGGAGGTTCTCGGAGACCATAACATCTATCTCTATGAAATGCTCTACAGTCTTTTGCCATATGACCAAAGTTTGAACAAGAATAACAATAACCCAAAAATGAACTTTGGTACCTGGGAGATGGAGGTTTCATTAATGTACTTCTAAAGCCTTTCTGCCTTGAGATCCTTTGATGATAACCATTGCCTCTTGCCTCTTTTACATTATCAATATTTCTTCTTGGAGCTGGTTTTATACTTGGAGTAGGATTTCTTCTATTGTAGCCTTGATCTTTCTCCTTGCCTTTGCTGGAACTAGGAGCATCATAATTTCTTTCTGCCTTCTTCACATCTCCTTTGCTTAAAGCATTTTCATTCTTGCTTGAGGGTTCACCTGCATACCCAAGTCCTGATTTATCAAATGGAGATCTGTGATAACTGAGCATGTCATCCAAGGCTTGAGAGCTCTTCATGATTTTGTTCATCCCTTCAACCTATTTTCTGAGGAGGAAAATCTCTTCTTCCAATCTTTCACACTCATTATTCTTCTTTGCAAGTTGTTCCTCAGTTTCTTCCTTGCTACGACTAGTTTGAGCTGCTACTATTTTAAGGGAGATAATATCAGAGTTCATTTTGAAGATTTCTTCATTCTTTGCTTGACTGCTCTCCATTTTCTTCTCAGCTTCTTGTGCCTACTTCCTGGCTTCTTGTAATTCAGACTTAAGGGAGGAGACCTCTACCTTGTACTCTCCAATCTCTTCTACAAGTTTGTTCACTCTCTTGTGCCTTTGTTCAAGTTGACTTGACAAGACATCTTCCTGCTTCTTTGCTTTATTCAATTGATTTTTCATGGATATGACTTCTTCATGATGCTTCCTTTTGCTTTGATCAAGTTCCTTCTTAAGCTTGGCAAGCTCTTCATCCCTTTCTTGTACTTGAAGCTTGATGAGGTCAACCTTATCATTTTCAGCGTCTATAATGGGTTCAGAATTTCCTTCTTGACTGATGGTCATGGTCAGTGTTCCCTTTGCATGAAGGTCATGAAGTCTGTCCCATATATCCTTTGCTGATGAACATTTTCCTAGATTCTTCTTTACAGAATCAAGCAGCCCATCCAAGATTGTCTTTGCTGCTTTTGCATTGTACTCCTTGAATTCTCTATCCATCCTACTATCATCAATCACTGATTCCCAAATTTCAATCCCTTCAGAATGTAAGAAAGTCTTCATTTTTATTTCCCATATATCAAAGTTCCCATTGAACCTTGGAGCCTCAAATAGAATGCTTTCAAATAGATTGTCTTCTATTTTAGTAGAAGAGGGAGACACATCCTTAGAAGGATTGGAGACTTTCTTCTTTGACCTTGCCATTCTTAACTATGCTTCAAATACCTGACTATGTATTTAAAATGACTGACTGTTTCTTCAACAACAACACAGAAAATTAATCTGAGAAATACCTTGGATTCTTTTGCCTGAGACTTCACTCTGCTGGAGAAGTTGTTGCAGCAAAAAACTCCTTCCTTCAGCTTCTTTATCACCTTCAAAGAGCCTGGATCTGCTCTGATACCATGTTGGAAATTTCTGGTAATTTCAAACACAAAAGAACAGAGAAAATGCTCTGTTTCTGCCACAGGATCTTTTACACAGGGAAGCTAACTTATTTTCTGAGAACAGAGATTTTTCACACCCATAAAAACTTCATATTCATTAATAAACTGTCTGTTACATATTTCATCCTCTCTCTCAGAGGGATTCACCAAGAACTTCCACAAAAAAAAATTACTCTGCCTCTTTTACAAATAATTTTACACTGTTGTGTAAAATCTTCATTCACTGCTATGTGAAAAGTTTTTACATTGACTGCTGTAAAAATAAAATTCCTTACATGGGTTCACTGCTAAAAGAAACTTTCACATTCACTTCTGAGTGAAATTTGTTTTCATTACATTCATGAGTTTTCACATTACATATTCAATAAAAAAAAATTACATTCCATTCCCATTCGTTTCAACGAACAACTACAAGCACTTGTAAGAAGAATCCCAAATTTCATTCACTGCTGGGAGTCTTTCTTCATTTCATCCCTGCTCTGGTTTCAATTTTTCATTGCACTGGTTTCGCACTGTTGTTCTCTCCTATTTTTCTCCTTCGCTGCCGCGAGCCCCTTCTCTTTTCATCCAATGTGTAATAAACTCATATGCAAATGAGCACGCACAAGAAACATATACCAAAAGCATTAAAGATAGGGCGTTGACTTGCCCATACCATTCTTTAAATTCGCCATGCTTCCGTGCAAACAAGACTTAACGTTTACCAACTTTTACCTGCAATTTACGAAACATCATGATTCACATTAATTTCTTCATGTGGACGGTCATACAAAAGTTCAGGCAGGTTGACAGAGATCCATGTCCGTTGACTTGATCAGGCGGCAAGCTAAAGCCACTCAACTTAATCGAAGTTTAATGTCCAGGGAATTGGTGGTTTCAGAGTTGTACACTGGACGCGTGTCAATTGGTCGGGGTGTTCGGAGCCCCTCCAAAGAATACCACTCTTCGGCATAAGCAGTGCGGGGAAGTCTTCGTGGTTTTCTTCAATAGTTTTGCAGTCGCCGTTTACAGGCAGCTTCCCGCAACGTTGCACGGCAGTGAGAATTAATATTCCAACACATATTAGAATGGTGAAATTTTTTCCCTTATTGCATATACATCACTATACACGTGGTGTAAAATTTTACTTTATTGCATATAGATCACTATACACGTGAGGGAAAGAGTGGTTTTATTTATTTATTCGGTTAACCGCATAACAGCAGAATCACTGGTGAGTGACTCACTCGTGGCATGAATGAATGAATGAATTAGATGAGTGGGCATCAAGCCAAGAATTTCCTTTGGAGAAGTTGCACCAGGGAGGCGTCGATGTTGAAAGCTTTGGCCAGAAGGGAGGCATCAACCGGGGGAGAGGCTCCAAACAAGGATTGGGCGACCTGCTGGGTTCCCGGAAGCTGGCTGCTCAGTGCAGAGATGGCCACTGCGTTGCCATAGCCCACGTTCTGTTGGAAGTGCACCAGACCTTTGGGGAACACGAACACGTCTCCCTTCTCAAGCGTTTTGCTGAACAATTTATTGGCAATGGTGATAAAGCCGACTGAGAGAGTACCCTCCATGACCACCAAGATTTCTGTGCCCGCGGATGAGTGTGAGGGGGATTAAGGCCGAGAGGAGCAGCGAAATCAATGGTAGTCTAATTATCATTAACTCATCCAAACAAATAAAAAATAAGTAAACTTAACTGTTAAAAACACTAATTTCCTTTATTAAAAAATACGCTTTAAGAAACTAATATTTATGCAAAGGTAATCATTTATGTTACCAATGAAGGAACCTCTTACATTGATTTGATTTGTAATCAAATACGAAATAAATATCATAGATATTATGATATTTAGTGATGTAGTATCATAAATATTATTATGAGAGAGCTCATGAACCTCGGGTCGATATCTTTTTAAGTCGACTATTCATGAGAATTAATCAATCAGTTATTCATTAAATAATTAGATGATGATTGTTTACCGTTTAAACACACAATTTGCCGAGAAACATGTGAGGTCAACCCTTAGGTTGTTTGATGATAGCCATCCCAATCAAAATGATATTGCATTAATAACGATCATTTATGTATTAAAGTGAGGATTAACCATGATTTTTATGTAAATTTAATGTATATCATGATTTATATATATATTTATATACAGAGAATTAAGCTAAGTAGTTTGAACATTTCTTGAGAGGGTTTAATTTTTCAAAGTGGTTTCTGTTTTTAATTCTTTCTAATAAAGGTTGAATTCGAAAATATGGTAGAAACTAAATTTAACCCAAACTAACTAGTATACACATCATGGATTTGGAAGAAATATTATTAGCTAAATCTTATTTTCATCATTTCACTAATATCGTAATATATTCACATTGAAAATAATTTTTCATTAAAATATATATTATGTTTTTGGTTTGTTAGTGTGTTGGTGATTTGTGGTACTATGGCTTAAGAAATTGTGATTTAGGGGTATTTAGATCACGCCAACACTTAACATGTTTGGATTTTTTCTTTGTGTCTCCTCCTAACTGTTGCAAGTTTTGAATCTTAACCGTCTTACAAAATGAAATACTTGAAATCAAATTACGCTAGATTTCCTTATGATCATACCTACTTGAGTATGTTACTAACTTCTCTAAGGTATTACTAAGCGCTGAACTTACCAGAGTCTATTAGAAGGGAAGATTTAGAAAAGAATTGGCCGAGTTAGCACTTTATGACTTCACAAACTGTGGCTCCCACACAACGAGCCCCTTTTCTCAATCCAATAAGTTATTTAAAATGAAGTTATGGAGGTGGACTTGTATTCACTTATTTGTGCATGAGTAATGTGATTGTTAATATAATCTTTTAGGCAAAACCACAAATTTCACCACTACTTCAAAATGCCTCATAACTTTCAAAATAAATAATTTTCATTAAAATTAAACTTTACCTAGATGAAAAATTCATTACTTTTCACTATTAATTCTAACCTCTTTAAACTCTCATATATATATATATATATATATATATATATATATATATATATATAAATAATTTATTAAATTATATTTTTCTAAAATATAACCTTTTAAATAATTAAAACATATTTATTTGAATCAATTCTTTTCAAATATATTATTTATTGAATTATACTTTCTTAAATCTTTATTTAGTGTTTTATGAATTGTGTTCATTTTTAATATCTATATACATTATATAATTTAAAAATTTAAAAATTAATTTTCAATGCAATATATTATTAATGACATTAATTTTTTGCTAAAACATTATATAATGGTTTAAGATAATTTAATTAAGAATTAAATACATGGTATTCAAATATTATAAGTATGTTTTTTTATATATTATTAGATGAAAATAGGTTTTACAATTCATCATGGGAGAGATGTTGTTATGTAATGTTACATTAAAATAAATTAAAAAATATTTACATTAATAAAATTAAAAAATGTTAATATCAAAAAAATAGATATCTAGATCAAAAAATATTTGGCCATAAGTAAAATACTTTAATGTCCACCATAAATAACATAATTGTACATTAAACTTTATATATAGCGGTATAAAGTAATTGGTAATGAAAATTTTGTAATTTTGTTTATTAGTGTTTTTTCCATTTTATTATCAATTTTAATATAAAGATAATGTGTAATTTCTTCATTACTCATTAGGGCATATACAAGTACATCTACATTAATATTGATATTATATTCCATTATGGAAAAATAGTAAAATTCCTTCCACCCTTAATATAGAGTTGACATATGATTTTTAAAAAGAAATATTATCTAAGTTGAATCTATTTTTTGGTCTTAGAGTAAGACCTGAAATTGTTTTTGATTAGTTAAAGGTTCATTTTCCTTGATTGCAAGGAAGTAGGTTAACCATTAATGACCCAAAACCTAAATCCATTTACTGAAAGTTAAACTCTACCCCTGGATGAATCATTAATAAATTATTTTAAGTGATATGGTTTTTCTTAAATAATATTAATAAATAAGTGTACATTAACAAATGACAATCAATGATAACTATTCTAATTATCAATTAACAACTAAATGATGATGATGATGATGATGATGATGATGATGATGATTAATGTCCAGTAAGATTCATATGATCTACAATACCTTAAGAAGGTAAGATATTAATAAAAAAATTTAACATTTTATTTCTATGCTAAAAAAGAAGTGATAAAAGTGTACCTAGATCACCTAGTTTTGTTGAGTTAAAAGGTCAAGAAGGTTGGTAATGTGACAAATATTTTGAAAATTGGATCAATAGGAGTATAAGATGGACAATATAAGAGAAAGTAATTTTTATCTTCAACCTTCTTAGGATCACAAATGTGACAAACTCTTTCAACTTGTAGCATTTTGAGAATTGACTAATGCCCAGTTTCACTATGAATCTCATGATAATTAGTTCTAATCTTAGGAATGTTCATTTTCTTCTTAACACTAGTCGACAAGAAGATAATTTTGGTTTTCAATATTAGGGTTCTTCGCATCCTTGTAATATCATAGTTTTCATTGTCCCTCCAACTCTTTATTTCCCACAATCTCTCTTTAAATTTGGAAGTAATAATATTTTTAACATCATCCAAATTCTATAAGATGATCTCCTCTTTTATTCCCTAATGGTCTAGCCAAGACTGGACATCCTTATGCCACCCTTGCTTGAGTCAAAGGTGATGGTTTTAGCAAGAGTTAGAAGCAATTTTAGGAAACCTCTTGGCATCCATGTTGTATAACTTCTTCTTATACATAAGATACCTAGTCATAGCCATGTTTTCAATGGGGGAAAGATTTGGTTCAATCATGAGGATATGGTAGGGAATATTTCCTTTAATCTTGATATTGTAGGTTATAAACTGCTTTTGAATATATTCAATCTTTCTCCATGACTCCCTAGATATATTGCAACTCCAAACCTCACATCCATATAAATAACAAAAGTGATAAGAGTCTCAAGGAGAAGCCTTTTTTTAATGCCAAATCCAAATATTTACCAACTTATAATTGTTTTCAAGCCCATAGTAAGTATTTCACCCTCCGTTCATCCTTTTCTCATTGCTATGATTCTAAATGAGCTTATGATGGATGTCAATTCCTACATATTTGTATGAAGGAAATTCTTCCAAAAAATTGTCATCATAAATTAAAGTATTATAATCAATATTTTTAAATTTAATTATCATGATTTTAGTTTTACGAATATTTATAATCATATCTATTTTGAAAAAAAAATCATAAATTTTTTTAAATAACTTTACCAATTATAATAACTTTTTGCAAAAATAATAATATCATCAACCTAGAAAAATTATGATATAGTATTAGAAAAATTATGATATAGTATTATGGCCATATCATTATATGCATAGTTTAATATTTTTTAAATGGAATAAAGTAACAAAAACGTTGAGACTAATAACTCCATTGAGTACGAATTGGGTTACATGAAAGGTAATGAACATATTAATAATTATCATTCACAAACAACTATGTGAAAAATAAATGATAGCTCCCTCGAGCTATGGAGACGAAGTAGGGCATGATGTGTGTATATAAGGTATACAAAGTTCAAAACATTATGATGAGAGCTTTTCATCTTTTATTATATCATATAGATAGGGTCCCATATATTATTACACAAGTTGAAGTATGACATGATGTGTGTACATAATTTATTATGATGAGAAACTTTTATTATGTCATTCATTACCATTGATACGAGTCTCATATATTAGTACACAATTTGTTTTTGATATTTTTTTAATGGGCAGGAATTATTTAATTATTTTTAATTTATATGGGTTTATTAAATTGTCATTTTTGGGTTAAAAAAATGTTTTTTAGATTTAATAGGAAAGAACTATGTAATTCTATTAATATTCAATATAAATGGGTATACAGTATTTAAAACAGATTAATAGCAAAAAGTGATATTTTAATATGACCATAAATAAAAAATTTGAATAAGAAAGAAATATAGAATTATTAAATTTTATTCTATATATAAGTTTTTTGGTGTGTAATTATTTCAATGTTTAGTATGAATTTCATAAGTGATATTTTTTATTTTAATTTTTGTAATTAGAGTAATTAACAATTGGTTTAGTCTCATACTAGCATGACAAAGGGTTGATAGTGCTACCACTATACCTCTAGGGCCTATGACTTGTCCTCCTTTTCGTAGTGTGAGTTACAATAGGAGGATTGAACCTTGGATATCTTCGTTTCAACCATTTCATATCACTTCAATAACCAATTGAGTTGCCCTTCGGGATTGGATTGTTGAAAATTGTAGCAAGAAATTCTCAGTTTGATTTTGCCATGATTAAATTGAGGAAATTTGAATTTCCACATCAGCGAACAACTTTGATGATGTTAACTTGTGTGACATGGCTTGTGTCACCTAGTTTACTTAGTAAATTCGAGTTGGAGGAGTTAGAGTTTAGTTCTGCATGTGTGATTACTAATTTGTAGCAATCAAGGTCAGTTATCTCAAGTTGTTTTCAGTTCAACTAGTTCCAACTTTTGGAGGAACTAGTGGAAGGTCAATTAAGCAGTGGGACTTTAGTCAAACTTAGTGATGATCCAATTAAGTAATCATTCATCCCAAAATAGCTAGTGCATGCAGATAATTCAAGGCACCCATTTTGGGTGGAGATTCCAGGGTATTGTAGCATTAGTTGTAGACTAGTCTTAAGTGTATAGGCATTGCATGCAATCATATGATCAACCTACAGAATTTCACAATTCAATTAGAAGAATTTTCTAAATAATAGGGGCTAATTCCTCAAGGAACAACACAAGGAAATATGAGCTTGAGATGACAAAAAAATTGGCTAAGTATGGGTCAAAGGCCTTCAGTGAGCAGAGCGATAGGTTGTGCACTTGCAGGGTGAGCTCAGTTGAGCAAAGAAATTGTAATACATCTCTATTCATTTGATTAATGCAAGCATGCATTAAGGTTTTTAATAGATTTCTTTCCCTAGATAAAAATACTTGTTGCATGTGTGTTATTTCTTCTTGCATGTCTGAGATTTTTGTTCTAAATTGTGAATTAATGTCCACAGAGAAGTAGAGTAGGTTTGTGTCTTATGATTTTGATTAAAACTTCATGAGAAGTTGCAAATCTATAGCCTAATTTCTACATGGTATCAGAGCTAGATTCACATTAGAGCAGGAAATTCGAAGTTGTTTCTCAGAGGTTCGAATTTGAAGATTAGTGTAGCAAGATTTCTTCAGAGCTGAGAAGATGGCCTTCAATGGACTAAGGCTAGAGTATGCCTTGGAAGGCACCTCTAATTTTGTTGCATGGAAGGATCGCATGGAGGCGGTATTGGATGACAATGGATTGCTAAAATACATGAAGACAGATGTTGCAAAACCACAAGAATTTGATGCTCAGAACCTCGCTAAATGGAAGAAATATGTAGGCAAGGTGACGAGAATAATATTGGAGGGAGTATGGGATCATATTGTCTCAAATCTCCATGGAAAATAAACACGGTTCGCAATGTGGAAATCACTGAAATTTTTTTTTGACAATAGTAGTGGCCACAGAAAGCTGGCACTTAAGGATAAAAGCAAAAGAAATTCTTGTTCTATATATAAGTTCTTTGATGTGTAATTATTTCAATGTTTAGTATGGATTTCATAAGTGATATTTTAATTTTAATTTTTTGTAACTAGAGTAATTAACAATTGGTTTAGTCTTGTACTAGCGTGACAAGGGGTTGATAGCTGTTACCACTATACCTCTGGGGCCTATAACTTGTCCTCCTTTTCGTAGCGTGGGTTACAATAAGAGGGTCGAACCTTGGATCTCTTAGTTTCCATGATTTCATATCACTTCAATAACCAATTGAGTTGCCCTTCAGGATTGGATTGTTGAAATTTGTAGCAAGAAATTCTCATTTTGATTTTGCCATGATTAAATTGAGGAAATTTGAATTTCCACATCAACAAACAACTTTGATGATGTTAACTTGTGTGACATTGCTTGTGTCACCTAGTTTACTTCGTAAATTTGAGTTGGAGGAGTTAGATTTTAGTTATGCATGTGTGATTACTAATTTGTAGCAATCAAGGTCATTTTTCTCAGGTTGTTTTCAGTTCAACTAGTTCCAACTTTTGGAGGAACTAGTGGAAGGTGAATTAAGTAGTGGGACTTTAGTCAAACTCAATGATGATCTAGTTAACTAATCATTCATCCCAAAATAGCTAGTGCATTCAGATAATTCGAGTTACCCAGTTGAGGTGGAGATTCCAACGTATTGTAACATCAGTTGTAGACTAGTCTTGAGTGTATAGGCGTTGCATGCAATCATATGATCAACCTATGGAATTGCACAATTCAATTAGAATAATTTTCTAAATAATAGGGACTATTTCCTCAAGGAACAACACAAGGAAAAATTTGGATAAGTATGGGTCAGAGGCCTTCAGTGAGCAGAGAGATAGGTTGTGCACCTACAGGATGAGCTCAGTCGAGCAAAGAAATTTTAATACATCTATATTCCTTTTATTAATGCAAGCAAGCATTAAGGTTTTTAATAGATTGCTTTCCCCAGATAAAAATAATTCTTGCATGTGTGTTATATCTTCTTGCATGTCTAAGATTTTTGTTCTAAATTGTGAATTAATGTCCGTAGAGAAGTAGTGTAGGTTTGTGTCTTGTGATTTTGATTAAAACTTCATGATCAATTTGAAAATATATAACCTAATTTTTACATGGTATCAGAGTTGGATTCACATTAGAGCAGGAAATTTGAAGTTGTTTCTCAGAGTTTCGAATTTGAAGATTAGTGTTGCAGGATTTCTTCAGAGCTGAGAAGATGGCCTTCAATGGACTAAGGCTAGAGTATGCCTTGGAAGGCACCTCTAATTTTGTTGCATGGAGGTGGTATTGGATGAAAATGGATTACTAAAATATATGAAGACAAATGTTGCCAAACCACAAGAATCTAATACCCATAACCTTGCTCAATGGAAGAAATATGTAGCCAAGGTGACAAGAATAATCTTGGAGGGAGTATGGGACCATATTGTCTCAAATATCCATGGAAAATAAAATTGATTCATAATGTGGAAATCACTGACAAAATTGTTCGAGAATAGTAGTGGCCTCAGAAAGCTAGCACTTAAGGATAAAATTTGAAGTATCAAGATGTAAAATAATGACACAATTCCGAGTATCTGAGCAAGTTTACACAGTTTCATGATGAACTTGACGGGGTGATTGGAACTTAAATAGGAACACATCAAATTAAAGATATAACCATAAATACAGAGATGCATCATAAAATAATACTTCATTTCATTAATATCAAAATACTAAAATATGTTTACAAACAGAATGGAAATAAACTAGCTCGGGCGATGGTAGCTTATTTCTGAGAAGAGATGTGGCGGCTAAATGCCTCTGAACCGTGTTAAAATGAGGCTAAAGGGCCTATTTATTATTTAAAAACAAGATAAAACCCTAAACAACTAAAACCCTAACCCCAGGAGATGGAACACCAAGAGTTTCTGGGCCTCGTTGGGGTTAGTTGGGTAGCCAACTTTCAAGGTCATAAGTTGGTCATAGTATCTCTATTTGGCACGTACGGTACCTCGTTGAAAAGGTCTCTCCAGTACTATAGGATTTGCAGTAGGCCCCTACCTATGGAAATGGGCCTACTGTGAACCTCAAAAAAATGTCGTTTAGAGGGTCAAAACTGCTCTCGAAGTCTAGGACCCGAAAAGCTGCTAAAAATAGTAAATGATGAAATAAACAAGGAAACAAATGAAACCGACTAGAGGTCTTGGTGGAATAGGTGGATGGCCACAAATATCCACCTGGATCAATCCTCCCCCCTTAGGAAGAAATGGTCCCCATTGTGTGCAAAGCCTCCATCAGGTGAGGAAATTTTTGTTGAACCTAGTCCCTGGTCAACCACATTACCTATTGAAGGAGTTGGCCTACTTTGACAACTCGGTATAGTTGGATCCTCTATTGGTAATTTTTCTTGGTCTACATGTCCATGAGCTGGTCATTTCTGGTCTGTTCCATGTAGTTTGGGTTGAGCTTTGTTGGTGTGATTTACTCTGCAATGTCGTATGTGTAAAAAAATGGTGGAAAGTATGGCTAAAGGCGATCTACATTGAACACTGGGTGTAGACCAAGGAACGGTTGGATGCTAAGCTCAAAGAAATTGTCACCTACAGCCTTAGTGATATTCTATGACCCATATTAGAGCAAGCAAAGCTTGCGGTGGGGTCCAGAGAAGCACTCCTTCTGTAAATGTAGCCAAACTTTGTCACCCACTTGGGACTTGTGTGCCACTCGATGTTTATCATGACGCTACTTGTACTTAGCATTTGCTTTGTCCGGTATATCATGGACCTACTGGAGGATGTGTTGAATGCACTTAATGAAGTTGCTAGCCCTGTTAGCTTTGGATTGGACGTGAGCCAGATCTACCTGAGCAACTAAAAATGGTATGGCCACAACAATGGGACATAATGACTAAAATCCTAGCCCTACTTGAAAGGGGATATGGCCCGTTGAGCTATGGAGAGTTATGTTGTAGTTTTTTTGGAAATAAGGGAGGCTTTCATACTATGTGCGTGGATGCTTTGAGGTGTACATGTGCATAATGTGTATGGTCATCTTGTTGAAAACCTTTGTTTGGCCTTCAGTTTGGGGATGGAAAGCAGTGGACTTAGTAAGTTTTGTATCCAGCATCGATTAGAGACTTGACCAAAATGCACTCAGGAATGTGTTGTCACGATTTGAGACAATGGAATATGGGATCCCAAAGTGTACCCACACTTGCTCAAAAAAGAGGCTAGCAGTGGCCTCTCCTATGATACTCTTCTTATAGGCCACCGTGATGGCCATATTAGAGAATCTGTCGACAACCACGAAAATGTAGTCGTTGTTGTTCTTAATAGAAGGAAGGCCCGACATGTAATCCATGGAGATAGATTCCCAAGGTCAACTAGCAGTAGGTAGAGGAGTATATAGGCCTTTCTTATTCATGATTGGTTTGGAAATGACGTAGGCAGTGCAGGATGCAATGTACTTCCCAACATCTTGACGAAGTTTCAACCAATAAAAATACTACTATAGTACCGCCACTATTTTCTCTACATGTCCAGTGACTCGACTGTAGTGTGCCTCCCTAATCATTTTGGCATGCTCGCTTGAAGGAACACATATGTATCCTAGGTGGCATAACAGTGCATCCTGAAGATGAAAATTTGGAACTTGCTTCCCTTCCAGGAGTATTTGGTATGTGCTATTGAATCCTGGATCATTTTAGTAAAGATGTGGCCACCCCAAAGTCTCGTGCCCATAGAAGTCAAGCACAATGATCAACGCCATGACTAGACTAGTTGGTTGAGGTAGTTTCCAACATTATTGGTGCTTCCCTTCTTGTACTTAATGTTCAAATGGAACTGTTTCAGGTAGGTGAATCGTTCATGATGGAGATAATTCTGCAACTTCCCTTGTGTTTGTATGAACTGCAGGGGTCAGTGGTCTGTGTGGATGACTGTTTCCTTCCCCATAATGTAATTCTTCCATTGAGGATAGGCCTACATAATGGAATACATTTCTTTGTCATAAGTGGGATACTTTCGGACTGTGTCTAAATGTGTCTCACTATGGTTAGCCACTAGATGCCCATGTTGAGTAAGAACTGCACCAATAGCATAGTCAGAGACATCTATCTCAATCTCAAATGGTTGCTACAGGTCTTGTAATGTGAGCACTGGTGTAGAGAAGAGGCGATTCTTCAACTTGGAAAACACCTTTTGTTGGGTTTTGGACAAAAAAAAAAGTTCTTTCGCTCTGCCCTTAGTGACTTGACTTAAAGGCCAAGTGATATGGGAGAACCCCAACACGAACCTGCGGTACAAATTGGGAAGACCCAGAAAGTTGTGGAGCTCTGTTAGAGTGGTTGGGATTGGCCAATCCCAAATGACTTGTATCTTGGTTGGGTCCACATGCACACCCTACTCATCAATGATGTACCCTAGATATTGAACCTAGGTCATGGAAAATTGCATTTCTCTGAATTGGCACACAACTTGTGTTGTTGTAGGGTTTGAAGGACCTGTCAAATATGGTGGAGTTTCTCTTCCCAACTTTCGATGAAGATCAAGATGTCATCTAAATACACCACCATGAATGCATTGGTGAAGGCTCGCAAGATGTCATCCATCAATCTCATGAAGGTTGTGGGGGCATTCATAAACCAGAAAGGCATGGCTAACCATGAAAAGGCCCTCCTTGGATTTGAAGGCAATATTACACACATTAGAGGGTTCGATAGGAACATGGTGATAACCGAACTTCAAGTCAATCTTGCTAAAATATTTGGCCCCCTTGAGCTAGTATAGAAGGTCATCTATCCATGGGATTGGGTACCTATTACAGACAGTCATCTTGTTTAGTGCCTGATAGTCAATACAGAGTCTCCAGGTCCTGTCCTTCTTATCTACCAATACAATCTGGCTCCCACAAGGTGATGAGATTGGCTTGATGTGCGCTTTCTGCAATAGCCCCTCAATCTGCCTCTTAATCTCATCGTTCTCTAGAACAAAGCATCCATAGATTGGTCCATTGGGTAGTGGCATGCCCGGGGATATACTACTTGACCTGACAGTGCAGAAGTACCCCTATAGGTGAGGAAAAAATGTCCCTGTACTCCTCCACAACTTTGTCCATCTGTTTCTGTTCTACGGAGGAGCCCTGTCGGGAAGTCATGGCCACAACCTTCCTCTTTCCCTGAGGGCGATTCATAAGGAAAACAAATTTCCTAGTCTTGGAAATGATCTTACTGCATTGATTTGCAGTGATCAAAGAGATGGTGGTAGGAAGGGCTACCTCTAGTTTCATATAAAACTTATTTCCCAAAGTAATAATCATAAAGCGAGGTATAGACTCATATACAACATGTCGCTTTCACAAGTATGGTTGTCCTAATAAGAGATCACAAAATTCAAGAGGAGAAACCTCACACATTACCTCATCCATGAAAGGCTTGACGTTGTAGGGAAGGTGACACTACTAGCTAACGTGGAGATCTCATCCTTGGTGAAGCCACCCGATGATGTATGGTTGCAAATGTGTTATCATCGATAGACCCATCTGCTTCATGACCTCTGCTGAAATGAGGTTCTTTCGGCTCTCGCTGTTGACAATGAACTGCAACGGATACCCCTTCACCCACATCTATAAGTGGAAGATGCTTTCCCCCTCCTCTAGATCTTCAGCCTCATTCTTCTGTATCTTGGTGGTGGCCATGGTGGCACTAGGATATACGTCAATGATCTACTTCCCTTTGTCATTCCTCTTGTTGGGATTTGACTCAGATTCAGAACATGCATCTGAATCGGAAGCCTTTAGTGTGACCACCAGTGACTGCTTGGCCTTGTTAGAGTCAGTGTGTTCAGCCCTCCATCAAAGATCAAAACCTCTTTGTTGCATTTCATATTAGGAGTCCCACCCAGTTAATGAGCCCCAATTTTTGGTACAATTTGGGCTCATTTGGCCTACTTGCTTTGCTCAAACCATTCATATTTTATTGCTTATGCATTCATTTCTTGGTTTATTCCTGTTGTTTGTAGGAATAAGGGTAGGCATTCTATCTACGTGACTAATACATGATGATTTCAGGTTTTTGGCATTAAAAGGGAGCAAAGACCACGAGAAAGGAGACAAGGAGACAGTAAGGTGGCACTGCTGGTTTTTAGGAGAGGATGTCCACAGTCTTGGGGACCTTCCTCGTGATTCCCACCATAGCTCCGAGCTCCAACCAATCTCCCCACCGAGCTTAGAGGCAGCCAACCGTTCTACAGGAACAGCAGTTACAACTGTTCTACAGGATCAGCAGTTTAACGTTCAGTTGGACAGCCGAGCTCCACAAATCAAGGAAACCTGTTGGATCCTCATTTTGAATAAATACTGAGGCTGTAGCCTTTGAAAGAAGCTTTTTGAACTTTTGCATTACTCTTGTAATTTCGAAGTACGAGCTACAACTCGGTGTTGGTTCTTTTTGTAAGCCAGTTTTGGCATGACATCAGATTTTTGGTTATGAATAAAGGCAGGCAGATTTTGATCTCATTCTGAGTTTCTAAGGGAGCTATAGCTCTCAGGTTAGGGCCCAACCTGAGAGCAATAGACCTCCTCTGTGTTGTAATGTTATTTTCCTTTCGTTCCAGCACTTCGTTTCTTTACTTTGACATGAAATTCGAATTTACAGTCTGCTGATTTAGTTTTTATGAGATTGAATAGGATTAGTTTATGGTGAATTTGCTTCCAGTTGCTTAGGTTAGAAGAGGATAGTTATAATTCATTGGAGCTCCAGACAAAGGTTGTTAGAGATCACTGCCATCTCTGCTTAGGGATTGGGGTGCAGTCCATATCAACCACCAAAAAGAAACGCAGTTCTTTTCACGTCCATGCAAGCTGCAACAGTTACTTTAGTCGTAGATCCATCCATGCACTTTGGTCTTGATCATTACTTCTTCATTCCACTTCCATGCATGAGTTTCTTTCACAAATTGCACTGCTGTTCATTGGTTCAAAATAGCACAGTTAACATAGGTTAAAGAGTTCTCGTTTTTGGTAACATTCATAGACAATTTGTTTCATCTACACTGCTCCACACCATTCCATTACCTTCCTCTTGTTGTCAACCACACCTGAAGCCACTCAACCGACCTCTATTCAGCTCGTTTACCTTCCAGCTCTTCCATTACTCACGTAGCTCCATTTACTTAACCTTTCGTTGATCCCATCCTTCCAGCCATCAACCTACTGCATGCACTCTTTCTCCATCTGACTTCTCTGCTCCTGAGCCATCACCAGTTCCATCTCCATCTCACCTATCCTCCCACACCACTCCATCACTTCACCATCTCCCAAAACTCCCACGGTCGAACATCCTGTAGAATTTCACAGACTTCCTGTAGAACCCTTGAGTTTCCTGTAGGATCCCCTGCAGACTTCCTGTAGAAGCCTGCAAACTCGGTTGCTGAGCATCCGAACGTGGTAGACTTCTGTGGACTGATGCTAGAGACCCTCTGGGACCTCTCCTAGCCATCCTGACCTTGCCCATGCTTTCCTTCCATTCGAACCGCTTCTGCACAGTCAAACCCTAATCAAAAGCATCATCACAATAAATCCAACCACTTAATGAAAAAATACAAAAACATGTCTTTTTAGATGCAAGTAGCTTAAATGCATGTATTTCAGCTCACTACAAGTAATGGCATCATTGGTAGAAGTTTCATTCACAGTTTTGCATTGTAAGGGCCTAGCTAGTCAAATTAGGGTTTACTAGGGTTTTCATGCTTTGTTGGCTTTCAGTTTCTTTCTGCAAATAGATTAGCCTCCTTTGAGTTAGCTTTCGTCCATCACTCATAAAGCTTCTTCTGTGAGCATATAGAAGTTGGCTTGAGCCCTAGCGGACTTGTGCCAGCTGACCAAGTGACAGCTGCGACAAGAGCTAGTACTTGTGCATACAGCACCGTCGCTTCCAAGTTTGTACGAACTACCGGGTTGATAAAATTAGAGATAAGAAGCTCCAAGAGTTGTAGCATTATTTCTACAATACTGGAGCCCACCATCTTTTTGGCGCCGTTGCCGGGGAAGCGTCAGAGTATTAGTAATTGTTGCTTTTCTTCTACTTTCTTACTCTTGCCTTCTGCTAAGTAGTTTATTTCATTTCCATTCTGCAAAAGTAGCATAGACATTTCCTGCTTTCATAGATTAGCATTTCCTGCTTTCATAGATTAGCATTTCCTGCTTTCATAGATTAGCATTTCCTGCTTTCATAGATTAGCATTTCCTTTCTGCAAGCGTAGACTAGCATTTCCATTCTTGCAATTTCATTTGAGCAAAGTAGATTAGTTCTTTCCTGCTTTCAGTTTAATTCTGCATCTTTCATAGTTAGTTGTAGATCAATCTGTTTCAGTTTTGCAGGTACCAAAGGAAAAAAAGCAAAAACAATCAAAAGAAAAAGAAAGTCTTTTCCATTTCATGCCTCGTAGGAACCGAGATAGATCAGGCAAATTCCTACCAAACACCCCCACCACATCACTGAGTCACCCTTCTCTCTTCTTTGGTGACAGTGACCCAGAAGAACCTATAGGTGAACATCCTGAGATATACAAAGATCCTATAGTAGAAGAAGAGTTAGAGACCACTCCATCTGAAGCTATGGCTGACAATAGAAGAGAAGATGAGAGAATAGAAGGTGCCTTCCCCATCCGAGAGACCAATGGAGAGACGAAAATGAAGAACATTAGCCCCTCCGCCTTACCTCACTTCCATGGGCTGACTACTGAAGATCCGGATACCTTCCTGTTTGAGTTTGCTGTCCTTTGTAGAACCTATGACTATACTGAAGATGAGCAAAAGCTGAAACTTTTCCCTTCCACTCTTAAGGATGCAACATTACGCTGGTTCATGGGCTTACCTGGGAATAGTATCACCACTTGGGCTCAGATGCAGCAAGCTTTCAATACCAAGTACCGGGATTACTGTAGGTCCAAGGAAAAAAAGGGGGAAATCTTTCGGATGACCATGGGAAATGATGAGTCCTTAGAGGATTATGAGGAGAGGTTCCAACTAAGCTATAAGCGGGCCAGGTGCACACTTGACCCTGAATCCCTCAAGTTGGTCCTGCTCCGAGGAGTCCCTGAAGACCTCTTAGATACCCTTCACATGTTAGCTGGGGGGGACATTTACCAACTGCCTTATGAGGACATCAAGACTGTGTTTAGAAACCACTCCAGGGCAGCTCGGAAACGAGGTAAAGGAAACCTCCTCTCAACTAGTGTCCCTTTCTCCAAACATGAGCTTGCAAATCAATTAGAAGATCTTAAGAGTGAGGTGAGACAAACCATTGCCATGCAGCTTGACACATTCAGGATTCAGCAAAAGAAAGAAGAAGCTGAGAGAGCCTTGGCTGTCTTCTGCCCTAGGTGCACAAGGAGACACCCTAAGAACGAATGTCCATTGCATTCGGTTGAGGTGTGTTTCGTTTGTGAGGAGGACCATCCCACAAATCAGTGTCCAACCTTACCTGGGTTTAAAGCCATGTACCAAGGGACAGAAGCTCCCACTGAACCTCTCTATTACCTCAACCAAAGGAGGCCACAAGGATCTAGACCTTATCAGCAGGGGATGCAAGGGGCATCTCAAGCTTATTACAGCCCCAACCAATCGACTCCTATGCCTTCCTGGGGTCCCCCTGCTCATCCTTCATGGTCCATGCCTCCTCCATGGTCTTATCCACCTCAGTACCCCACTCAACCTACTTCTCATTCATATCACTCACATGCCCAGCCACAGCCTCAATGGAATGCACCTCAGTCGGGGTGGAGGCCCCAATACAACACTCCTCCTGCCATCTTGCCTCCACCACCAGTTCAACCTCAGCCATTACCTCCTGCTCCTCCAAGGCAACCTCAAATGCCTGCTCAACCGAACCCGAACCCCAACAATAGACAGGCCCAACAGGTATACACTGGGGAAACCTCATGCCCTACCTATGCTGTGGAGATCCAGGAGATCAATCTTCGATCTGGAAAGACTCTACCAGATCGCCAACCTCCTCCCCCAGAGGATGAGGAAGATAAACAGGAAAGTGAACCAAAGGCTATTCCACCCTTTCCTGAGAGACTAACAGCCACCACACAACCCAACCCAGAGGAGGATGAGCTTCTGGGTGAGCTCAAGCAGTTGTGTGTAAAAATACCACTTCTCCAAGCCATCAAGGATGTGCCAATATACAACAAACTGGTTAAGGAGAAGTGTTTCAAACACCCAGGCAGACGGAAGAAAGATGCTTCAACTATCAATGTCATAGGACAACTGTCTGACCTTATGTTAGGACAAGTCATCTGCCCAAAGTACCTAGATCCTGGAAGTCCTGTAGTAGATGTCCACATCAATGGCACCATTATACCTCACACCTTGATTGATCTGGGGGCTGCCATTAATGTGATGACCAGGGATACCATGCTTAAACTCAATCTTCAGGGTTCCTTGAGGAAGACCTCGACAGTACTGCAATTAGCAGATCGCTCCACCGTGACTCCCGAAGGGATTGTGGAGGATGTCTTGGTCTCTATTGACTCTTGGGAATACCCTGCAGACTTCCTGGTTCTGCAACCAAAGGCAAAGCTTACTGGATATCCTCTCATTTTGGGAAGGCCTTGGTTAGCTACTGCAGATGCTTACATAAGTTGTCGTGCAGGAAACATGACCATCAAAAATGGTCCCATGTCCAAGCAGCTAGTCCTATACCCTCCTGCCCAACCCTCCTTAGAGCATGACTTACCACTCTGGTTGGAAGAAGGAGAGGAAGACGAGGTGTACTCAGCACCTCTGTGCACCTTAGATACCACTAGAAGAGACCCCCCAACCGAGGATGACTTGATCGAGACCTTGATCCAGAATCCACCTTCCAGTGCACTACCCTTAGAGAAATTGGTGGAGGATGCCCAAGCTAGCACCTTAGTGGATCTTTGTACAACCAACCCTGTTACTCCCAGAGTCAAGAATGTGGAGTTCGGCCCTGAGAAAGCATTGAAGATCAGCTCCTCCCTATCTCCTTCCCAGGAAAAGGAGCTGTGTAGTCTGTTGGCCAACCACCTAGATGCTTTTGCTTGGAGCTATAAGGAAATGAAAGGAGTCCATCCTTCGGTCTGTACCCATCATATATACATCAAAGAGGATTGTAAACCGGTTAGGCAACCTCAGAGGAGAATGAATCCAGCCCTTAAGGACATTGTCAAGGAAGAATTGCAAAAACTGTTGGATGCCGGGTTCATCTACCCCATCTCAGATAGTGAATGGGTGTCCCCTCTAGTGTTGGTTCCCAAGAAAAATGGGAAATGGAGAATCTGTGTGGACTACCGAGAACTGAACAAAGCTACCAAGAAAGACCATTTCCCTCTACCTTTCATAGATCAAGTGTTGGATGGACTGGCAGGAAAGAAGTTCTTCTCTTTCCTGGATGGGTTTAGCGGGTACAACCAAATCCAAATCAGCCCGGAAGACCAAGATAAGACCACCTTCACTTGTCCTTGGGGTACCTTTGCCTACCGAGTCCTTCCCTTTGGGCTATGCAATGCTCCTGCTACCTTCCAGAGAGCTGTCTTGAGCATCTTCTCGGAGCTGGTCCATGATGCAGTAGAAATCTATATGGATGACTTTACTCCTTATGGGGCCAACTTCCAGGAAGCATTGTCCAACCTGGGAAAAGTCCTAACCAAATGCACCGAGATGAACTTGTCCCTTAGTCCTGAAAAATGTGAATTCCTAATGACTGAAGGGACCGTGCTAGGCCATACCATTTCTTGCCAAGGGTTGCAGGTGGATCCTAACAAAATTGCTCTCATCAAGAGGGTTCCACCTCCTCAAAAGGTAAGGGATGTCCGGAGTTTCTTGGGATTAGCAGGATACTACCGGAGATTCATTAAAGATTTCAGCAAGCTAGCCTCGCCATTGTTTGGTCTGTTGGCAAAAGATGTGGAGTTTAAATGGACTGACGATTGTCAGAGGGCTTTAAATGAATTGAAGGACAAGTTGGTGTCAGCCCCAATCCTGAGAGGTCCAAACTGGGCCCTACCTTTCCACATCCACACTGATGCCTCGAACAAAGCCATAGGTGCAGCTTTAGGACAAGTTGAGCAAAAACTTCCATATGCCATTTACTTTGTTAGCAAAAACTTGTCCAAAGCTGAGCTGAATTACACTGTAACCGAGAAAGAATTCTTGGCTGTGGTCCATGCACTGAACAAGTTCCGACATTATATTACTGGTTACCAGACCTTTGTACATACTGACCATGCTGCAATTAGATATTTAATGAATAAACCAGATGTGAATGCTCGTATTATTAGATGGTTACTTTTATTGCAGCAGTTTGATTTGACCATTGTTGACAAACCAGGTAGAGAAAATGTTGTTGCTGACTTTTTATCTAGATTGGATTTGTCTGCAGATGAGGATGGAACAGTGGATGACCAGATGCCCGATGAACATCTGTTTGCTATTTCAGTACTCTCTCCATGGTTTGCTGATATAGCAAACTATCTTGTTTCAGCACAGTTCCCTCCGCACCTATCTTCCAGAGAGAAGAGCAGAATCATCAGAAAAAGTGCCTCATTTACTTGGATCGGGGGCAATCTGTTCAAGCTTGGCCCCGATCAGATCTTAAGGCGTTGTGTAAGGGAGGAGGAAGTCTTTGATATCCTCCTCACTTGTCATGATGGGCCTTGTGGAGGACATTTTGCAGCAAAGAGAACTGCCTTCAAAATCCTGCAGGCAGGCTACTATTGGCCCACACTTCATCAAGATGTCAGAAGATATGTCAGTCAGTGTGACCAATGCCAAAGAATGGGGAAACCGACCCAAAGGGATGAGATGCCTCTCCAACCTCAAGTGACTCTTGAGCCATTTGAGAAGTGGGGCATGGACTTTGTGGGCCCAATCAACCCCTCTTCGAGGCAAAGGTCTTACATCATTGTGTGTACTGACTATTTGACAAAGTGGGCAGAGACCAAAGCAATCAAAGCAGCAACAGAAGAAAAGGTGGCCGAGTTCCTAAGAGAAAACATCTTCTATAAGTTTGGCTATCCAAGAGAGCTGGTCACCGATCAAGGGAGCCAGTTCACCTCCAACCTGGTTGAAGATCTACTAGCTCATCACAAGATCAAGCATAGGACTTCCACCCCTTATCACCCTCAAGCAAATGGGCAGGTGGAAGTCACCAATAGAGCATTAGAAGGGATCTTGACTAAGGTGGTGAGCAGCAGCAGAAAGGACTGGGCAGATCGCCTGGTTGAAGCCACATGGGCTTACAACACCACTTGGAAGACCACCACCGGCTTCACACCGTATGAGCTGGTCTATGGGAAGAAAGCTTTGTTGTCCATTGAGTTTGAATACAACACTTTGAGGATGGCAGCTCAGCTGGACCTAGATCTCAGCCATGCACAACAAGAAAGGCTATTGCAGCTGAATGGCCTGGATGAGCACCGAATGCAGGCCCTCCTTCACTCAGAAGTGGTTCAACTTCAGAGAAAGGTGTGGCATGACCAACATCTCCATGACAAGCAATTTCAGCCGGGAGATTGGGCTTTGTTGTATGACTCCAGATACAAAGATTTCAAGGGGAAGCTGAGAACCAGATGGCTAGGACCATATGCAGTGGAAAAATGCCATGACAATGGATCTGTCCTTATTCGAACCATTGATGAGGAAGCCATTCCCATGCTTGTCAATGGGCATCGATTGAAGATCTACAGGAGACCTCTCTCAAGACAAGAGTTCATCAAAACTATGGAGAAATCTGTATTGGTCATAGAGAAGGGTTCTGCCTCTGCTTTTGGCATACCCTGAAAAAAAAATAAAAATAAAAAATAAAAAATAATAATAATAATAATAAAGATCCTTGGGTGAAAACCTCTCTGAGGCGCCCAATGCAGGTGGTAGGGGTGAAAACCTCATTGAGGCGCCCCTATTGTCTTTCAAAAAAAAAAAAAAAAAAAGAAAAGGTTTGAAAAAGATCCTTGAGTGAAAACCTCTCTGAGGCGCTCAAGGCAGATAGCACGGGTGAAAACCTCTTTGAGGCGCCCCTGTTATCTTTCAAAAAAAAAAAAAAAAGAGAAAAGAGAAAAAAAAAAAGAAGAAAAACAATAAGCAAAATATGGTAAAATTGCATGCAGGTTGCAGATGTTCTATGGAGGAGAGGAAGCCCTTCAACTCAAAGCCAAGGGTCCTTATCATGCTGTCAAGGGACCTCACCAGCACCTCCTCCAAGGATACCCATGTTTTTTCAAGGTATGTGCAATTTTATCATGGTTTGAATCTTCTACAGGAAGATGCAGTCTTTCTACAGGAAGACGCGGATTTTCTACAGGAAAGTGCAGACTTTCTACAGGAAGCCCGAACTTTCTACAGGAAGCTCTGTGTTCTACAGGAAACTTCCTGTAGAAGTTTGGGACGGCCCAGAATTCATTTTAAAAGGAGATCTAGTGACTACGGATCGGTTTGGACGCATGCAAGCCTCTGTTGGCACCCTTGCACATTGCTGTTACCTTGCTCTACCATCCTTGTCGACATGCAACCAAGTTCCCTGCACCAACAAAGCAGATCGATGAGTTCTCGCAGGAAAAGCCATTTTCAAAGATAAACAAGTGCTGAGAACTCATACCACAGGCATCAGAAGCTCCGGGAGCGTGATCGAAAAGCCAGATCCTCCGTCGTGCAGCATGCACCCAAGGAGGAAGAACTGTTACGAGACACCCCGCGGGAATCCTGTAACAGTTAAACCTGCTAGAGTGGATACCATTCACAGCACCGCCATCTGCAATGAAACGCGGGCGCATGCAACCAAAGCATCCACTCCATCGTCGGCAGCCTGTAACCATGAGCCTCTGGGTCTGTGTAAGTTCGCATGCAGCAGGTAGATCCACTCACCATCGTCCAAAAACTGGAAAAATCGTGTGCAGCCACGCAGGTAAGTGTCTCGACCCTTCCTTCCATCAAATCGCATGAATTTTACTTTGAATTGTTTGCACAGCGTAAAAGTGAATGGTTGAGCGGCCGTATGGCCAGTCGACTGGCCACGTCGGCTAGTTATGGTATAGTTGGATGTTTGGGTGGCGGCCACGACAAAGAGAATGAGCAGCACGCACGTGAGAACACTCCCGTCGGAAGCAATGAGTTTAACAGAAAGAGGCGGCGGCAGATCTGTGGGAATGGATGTGGCAGCAAGTGAATACGCAGGCGAATGATGGATGACGTCGCCCAACGGTCCGGCGGGGACAGCTCACCCCCCGCGCCACGGATTGTGCCGATTCAAAATCTAATCGGCTAGATTGTGCGCATGCATTTATCAACCACCACTTCAAACTCGAGTGGCTATTCTGATCTCCTCTGCACTTTGATACGCCGAGCTTTTGGCTACCAGAACGCCGGTGAAGCACACCTCGAGCGCAGGCCAACTACAGTCCTCCCCGAAATTTGCGCACTGCTCCTACAGGAACACAGCTTCTACAGGAATGCAGTCTCTACAGGAACGCAGTCTTCTACAGGGAAGCGGGTGCCTCACGTAAAAAGGTGGCCAATTAAAGAGGTAACCCTGAACTCTTCATGCAACTGGTTAGTAAGAGTGGCAAGATCATCGTCCACAGTCTGGTCATAAAGATATCGGTGAAATTGTTGTTTGCTGTGCCCATACTGTCGTTCTACAGGATGTCAGTGTAATTAGACTGTGTTGAATTTTGTGGATTATGTGCATGCTCTGTCTCAATAGACCAAATCTCTTTCGCATTTGCCACCTTTAGTTAAAACAACCGTGTTCATCATGCCGGGTGGGTTTATAAGACGGGAACCCACTGATTCAACCAAATTAAGGGAAAACCAGGAAGTGGTAGAGCTCTTCACACGAGCACAATGGATGTCTTTTTGTGATAAGCTGCAGGGTTACGATGATGAAGTGGCCGAAGAATTCTTGCAGGCTCTGAGGCCGAAATCCCAGACACTGGCCACAGTGAACTTCAGAGGTCTAAGCCTCAAGCTCACCCTGCAACATATCAGTCGGATCACAGAACTTCCTATGGGTTTGTCATGGGATAAGGAAGAAAGAAAGCTGAGCCAGCAGGCAAAGAAAGAATTCTTTCCACCTGAGGAGGAATTCTCGGAGGACAAAAATGGGGTGCGAAGAACGAGTCTGTTGCCACCATGGAATGAAGTCAGTTTGCAAATCATGAAATATATCACTTGTGAAGGCCGTTTTAGCATCGTGTATGCATATCACTTTCGGTTGCTCACTGAATTGAGGCACCAGATTGATCTTCCTGTAGAACAAAAACTGAGCATCCCCTATTTCCTATTGCAGTCTCTAATGGAGTGTGCCACAAAGCTAAAAGAGGGCATACCAGATCAGATAGCCCACCATGGGTTGATCAAGCTTCTTGTGGAGGATGCACTGCATTCATATAAGGTTCCCCTCTCATGGGAATCCTTCCGGAATTTGACAAAAGATGGAGACATTAAAATGTTGATCGAAGAAACGGGTTCCTCCAGCAGTGAGGAACAAGAAGTAGTGGCCCAGGGATAGAGAGAAAAAGGCCAGAAGACCCCGACCACAGTGCAGAAGAAAGAACAAAGAAGAAGCATGAGGAAAAGGATGACAAAGAAAAAGGTGGCACACCTATCTTGTCAGCAAGAGAAAAGAGGCTGAAGAGCAGAATGGACAAAGCTGAGGTGGTCCACGTCAGCCCAAGTACCTCAACAGCACCTGCAACCAAAGCAAAAAGAAAAACTCAGGCAGGTAAGCAAGCAAAGGTGGAGACACCTGTGTCTACAGGAAAGCAGAAACAGGCTTCTACAGGAAGCCCGAAAATCATTGAGAAACAGGCTTCTACAGGAAGCCCGAAAACAGAGACAAGGGCTTCTACAGGAAGCCCGAAATTGGAAAAAGGGGCTTCTACAGGAAGCCCGAAAATCATTGAGAAACAGGCTCCTACAGGAAGCCTGAAGACAGAGAAAGGGTCTTCTGCAGGAAGCCCGAAATCTGAAAAGGAGGGGCGCTCTACAAGGAGCTCTGAGAGAGCAAAACGCAAGAAAGAGAAGGCTGGTATTCTCGAAAAGGAGGCAGCAGCGGCGCTAGCCGCCCTCAGTACACCTCCAAAGCCGAAGGAGAAGAGAGAGAGGGAGATCCCTCTACCATCTGAAGCTAGGAGAAGTAAGAGGATAAACACGGGCAAGCCACAGCCTCCACCCAGCAGCCAAACCATTTTAGGGGATGTCCCTACTTCACCCAGTGCAAGAACCCCCTCTAAAACATCAGCCACCCCCGAGAGGGGAAGCCCAAAAATAACTTCCTGGACACGAAAAATAGGCCAATCGCCTTCCGAAGCCCGGCTCAAGGAAATGGAAAAGGGGGAAGAAGTGCCACCCTCGTCACCACCAGGGGCAGGAAAGGCAGGGCCACCAAAAACAGGAAAGGAAGAGCATGCTCCGGGCTCTAGTTCTCGGCCAAAGACGAGGAGCCAGAGCAAAGTTGGTCAAGGATGAGCAAATAGTTTAGCTGGGGGGTGATGATGAGCCCCAATTTTTGGTACAATTTGGGCTCATTTGGCCTACTTGCTTTGCTCAAACCATTCATCTTTTATTGCTTATGCATTCATTTCTTGTTTTATTCGTGTTGTTTGTAGGAAGAAGGGTAGGCATTCTATCTACGTGACTAATACATGATGATTTCAGGTTTTTGGCATTAAAAGGGAGCAAAGACCACGAGAAAGGAGACAAGGAGACAGTAAGGTGGCACTGCTGGTTTTTAGGAGAGGATGTCCACAGTCTTGGGGACCTTCCTCGTGATTCCCACCATAGCTCCGAGCTCCAACCAATCTCCCCACCAAGCTTAGAGGCAGCCAACCGTTCTACAGGAACAGCAGTTACAACTGTTCTACAGGATCAGCAGTTTAACCTTCAGTTGGACAACCAAGCTCCACAAATCAAGGAAACCTGTTGGATCCTCATTTTGCATAAATACTGAGGCCGTAGCCTTTGAAAGAAGCTTTTTGAACTTTTGCATTACTCTTGTAATTTCGAAGTACAAGCTACAGCTCGGTGTTGGTTCTTTTTGTAAGCCAGTTTTGGCATGACATCAGATTTTTGGTTATGAATAAAGGTAGGAAGATTTTGATCTCATTCTGAGTTTCTAAGGGAGCTATAGCTCTCAGGTTAGGGCCCAACCTGAGAGCAATAGACCTCCTCTGTGTTGTAATGTTATTTGCCTTTCGTTCCAGCACTTCGTTTCTTTACTTTGACATGCAATTCGAATTTACAGTCTGCTGATTTAGTTTTTATGAGATTGAATAGGATTAATTTATGGTGAATTTTCTTCCAGTTGCTTAGGTTAGAAGAGGATAGTTATAATTCATTGGAGCTCCAGAAAAAGGTTGTTAGAGATCACTGCCATCTCTGCTTAGGGATTGGGGTGCAGTCCATATCAACCACCAAAAAGAAACGCAGTTCTTTTCACGTCCATGCAAGCTGCAACAGTTACTTTAGTCGTAGATCCATCCATGCACTTTGGTCTTGATCATTACTTCTTCATTCCACTTCCATGCACGAGTTTCTTTCACAAATTGCACTGCTGTTCATTGGTTCAAAATAGCACAGTTAACATAGGTTAAAGAGTTCTCGTTTTTGGTAACATTCATAGACAATTTGTTTCATCTACACTGCTCCACACCATTCCATTACCTTCCTCTTGTTGTCAACCACACCTGAAGCCACTCAACCGACCTCTATTCAGCTCGTTTACCTTCCAGCTCTTCCATTACTCACGTAGCTCCATTTACTTAACCTTTCGTTGATCCCATCCTTCCAGCCATCAACCCACTGCATGCACTCTTTCTCCATCTGACTTCTCTGCTCCTGAGCCATCACCAGTTCCATCTCCATCTCACCTATCCTCCCACACCACTCCATCACTTCACCATCTCCCAAAACTCCCACGGTCGAACATCCTGTAGAATTTCACAGACTTCCTGTAGAACCCCTGAGTTTCCTGTAGGATCCCCTGCAGACTTCCTGTAGAAGCCTGCAAACTCGGTTGCTGAGCATCCGAACGTGGTAGACTTATGTGGACTAATGCTAGAGACCCTCTGGGACCTCTCCTAGCCATCCTGACCTTGCCCATGCTTTCCTTCCATTCGAACCGCTCCTGCACAGTCAAACCCTAATCAAAAGCATCATCACAATAAATCCAACCACTTAATGAAAAAATACAAAAACATGTCTTTTCAGATGCAAGTAGCTTAAATTCATGTATTTCAGCTCACTACAAGTAATGGCATCATTGGTAGAAGTTTCATTCATAGTTTTGCATTGTAAGGGCCTAGCTAGTCAAATTAGGGTTTACTAGGGTTTTCATGCTTTGTTGGCTTTCAGTTTCTTTCTGCAAATAGATTAGCCTCCTTTGAGTTAGCTTTCGTCCATCACTCATAAAGCTTCTTCTGTGAGCATATAGAAGTTGGCTTGAGCCCTAGCGGACTTGTGCCAGCTGACCAAGTGACAGCTGCGACAAGAGCTAGTACTTGTGCATACAACACCGTCGCTTCCAAGTTTGTACGAACTACCGGGTTGATAAAATTAGAGATAGGAAGCTCCAGGAGTTGTAGCATTATTGCACAATACTGGAGCCCACCACCAGTCATCTGCATTTCGTTAGGCGCATGTATTATCTGAAGAGAGTGGTTTTCCTCATGTCCCTCATGTCATTTACCTGCTGGTTCATGTCTGTTCATTAAAAAGGCATATACAGTCTTCTTTTCATTAAAAATTTGCAAAAGTTGTCTTTAGGGATTTAGTGTCAAGTCGGTCTAGGGTTTCATTAGGGTTTTGTCAATAAATGCTTCAGAGTGTCCGATAATCATCAGTAGGCCATGAGGAGGTTCTATCGCCAATAAATTTTGTTAATAACTCCTACACCTGCAAAAAACAAGCAAAGTTTAGCTCATTCAGTTCATCAACAAAGCCAAAAGGTGAAAAAACAGAGGTTGAAATGAAAGTGCCAAAGTATGCAATGTTATGAAAGTGGGTTTTGGCAAAATGAAATTAAAGGCTTCATGTATAAAACATCTATCCAAGTGTTTGAGGTTCATTCATATGCCAAGAGCAAAGAGAAGCAAGAAAAAACGATTTTGGTAAGTGAGTGACAAGTTTGGGTGAAACTTGACCGGTGCGGCGCACTGGGCAGGTGGCACAGCGCAATGGGCCTCAGAACCCAATGTAAAATAACACAGGTGCGGCACACTAGTGAGGTACAGCGCATTGGGCTGAGTGCGCGATGCATACAGCCAGGAAGCCTGAAATTTACCAAATCTGCTCCAAAATTGCATCAATCAGTCTTGATACAAGTAGGTTGAGTCTTCAAAGCTATTTTCCATAAAAGTTTGATGATTGTTTGATGGTGTATGTTTCATGGTGCTTGTGTAAAAAAATCAAACCCTAGCTTTTAAAGTACCTCCGAGAAACTTGATGCATAGGGTTTTGATGACTATTTTTCCACCAATTTTACTCCCTTATCCCTTTTTCATTGATTCCCTTATTCCTTAAATTCCATTACCTCCTTAAATCCACTAATCCCCTATCCCAAGTTCCCATTTTTCCAAAATCTTAACCATAAATCCCCAAACCCTAATTTCCTCTCCCACTGAGATAGGGTTGGCTACGGGATCAAAGATATCTGAGTAGAGGAGGCATAAAGGATATCAGAAGGTATGAGGTCATTTCATATCATCTAACATCATATCTCCATTATTTGTTGAAGAAGTCATTCCAAGGAGCAAGCCATTCATCACACAAAGGGATGGTTTTTCTTCAAATTGTGTTTCTGAGCTATAAAGAATGAATTTGGAAAAGGTGAGAGAGGTTTTTGTCCTTAATTGACCCAATAAGAAAATCCTCTTTCATTTTTTACACATCTATTATGGTTTTAGAGAAATGTCAAAAATACAGTTACCTCAGGCGAATTGATTCACCTCTGAAGTGACCTTGGGAAAATCAAGTTTTCTCCTAGCGTGGTTGGCCAAATGACTTGCTTGATGAGTCAAATGATAACTAGACACAAATATATTTCTAATGATCTATCATGAGCTCAATTTGGAGTTGAGGAAGCCCTTCAAAAGTTGACTACAATAGCACTCTACCCTGAGGCAGCCTCATTTGGCACATTTTGACTAGTCTTGGGAGGTTTGACTTTTGATAGGGAAAATGAACTCAAAATTGAAAAATTCAAGATTTGTTGGAAATTAAACTCAAATAAATTTCCAACGAGCTATCCTGCACCCAATTTGGACTCTAGGAAGGCCCTCCAAACTGGTCTGCAAAGAAGCACTATGCACAGAAATTTTTAACACAGGGTTTTTCTCCCTATGCGTCGCGCCGCGTGGCGCACACTTTTGCTAGGGAGCTCCAAATTGAAAAAAGTTTACATCATTGGATTTGAATTGAAAAATCATGACTTATGGTGCATTTACAAGAAGTTTTGGCAAGTTTTGAGTCCTCAGGAGGTCAAAAACACTCACAAAATGACATTTCTGCCCCTATTTTGACACACAGGAAGCAATCCTAGGATATTGCCGTTTTGGAGCAGAAACTTACCTCCAAATTGAACAATTCCACTTGGGTTGGAAAGTAGATAGATAGGGCTTTCCAATGAGCTATCTTGGGCTCAATTGGGACTTCAGGAAGTGCCTCAAACTCAGCCTCAAATTGGCGCAATGCATAGAGGATTTGGCGCATCGCATAGAGGATTTTTGCTCAATTTTTCACCTTCCAGCTCAGAAATTCGGCCAGTTTGACTAGTTTTGATTTTTGATTTAATTTTTGATCTATCTTGATGTAATTGGATAAAAATGATGTAATTTTGGCACTTATTTACTTGTTCTAGAGGATCCATTCACTAAAAAGTGAAAATTTAATAAATGAATCAGTTTCCCACCTTATAGAGGCAAGTTGTTTTGATTGCCTAGATTTTAGTGTTTTGTTTAGAATTGGTTGAAATAGCTCATAGAATGATGAGCTCAACCCCTAGAGACAAGGGAATGGGTTGGGCTAGTCTATATCATGTAATTCCTAAGTCATTTTCGGATACTAGGGATTTCTTTGGCATATCATTGTACATTCTATCTCTGCATTTTTGGCTAAGGAAAGACCAGGGTTTTGCAGCACTGTTTGGGATCCATGTGGCTTTATGTTTTGATGGTGTGCTTCTCTAAGTAATTGTAAGTTAATTATTATTATGTGTATCATTTTCCTGTCTCTTCTTCTGAATTTGAACAAATGAGTGATTAAGGTAGAATCCATTAACTGCTATGCTCTGCCTTTGAATTTGTTTAAATTTCCATGTTTTCATCTGTTTAAGGAGAATTCTTGAGACTCTCTTGCTCTCCTTAGATCCTCACCAGTCTGATCTATCCATTCACTCAATTTAAAGCATCAAAATGATTTCCTTCCTTGCCCCAATCAGAACTCTGCAGAAACTGTGCCTCATCCCCGAGCCCAAAATTGCCTTTCCCTGTTTCCAGCACAAAACCCCAAAAACTCAAATTAAACCCTTGTACTTCATACCTAGCCTAAAATTAGCTTTTATTTCAGTCATCTCAAGCCCCATCGCTTGTCTTTTGTCGATATCGATTCTGAGAGAGCCCTCTCCTGTCCTCATAGGGCTAGCTACGAGGCTGAGCGTGATTTGATGTGGACCTAGAACCTTGTCTTTTCAGCCTGAGGCAAATCTAGGCTCTAACATAGTGGTGACCATACCGGGGAAGAAAATGGTTTTCTCGTTGATGTAATTTGTGTTATAAGCTATAGACGGAGCCTGAAGTTATGCCAGGAAGCCTTCGAGACGCTTTTGCTTTGCATTAGCTGAAGTAGATAAACATTGCTTTAGTCAATCTCCGGTCTAGCTTGTAATCGTGACACTTGACTTGTTAATTGCCCCAATACATGTATCAAGTTCAGATATGATTGTTGATGGTGGATAACGATCAGACATTAGAAGGCTGAAATCATTCACCTGGCGACTTCATTCATTGAAAAATCCAGAGATCAACGCTTCATGGTGACTCCACTGCAGGAAAATTAGTAGCTTTAAGATTTTCAAAATGGAACGGGTTGCAAGAAGATACGCTCCCATGAGCCGAGATCACATTCCAGGTTTTCCAAATAAAATTCCCAAGGTAGATTGGCAAAAGAATTTGCCTATGTTTAAAGATGATGATAGGAAGGATGTTGCCTTACATCTGGTTAGACTTCACATAAATATTTGCAAGTTGAAGGTTGATTTTCCTGAAGATTGCTTGATGAAGATATTCATGGCCACTCTGGAAGGTGAAGCCCGATCTTGGTATGAAAGTTTGCCGCCTTCTTGTATTTACTGTTTGAAGGATTTTCATGCCATGTTCTTTGAAAGGTATAAAGAATATTATCCATCAATAAATTTAGTTCATGACTATTGCAAACATGCTTCTACTTTTATTGAAAATCTTGAGAAAGTTTATGAAGATGATAATTTCATGGATGATGAGATCATGGAAGCCCTGTACGAAAATCCATTTCAGCAGCATAAAAAGAGTGATACTTATCAAGATGATCAGTAAAATGTGCAGCAGGATCAAGATCTTAGTACAGCGGAAGATGAAGGAATTTTGCATCTTGACAGTCAACAGAAATTACATGAAATGGATCAGCTGTATGAGGAAAATTTGTATACACCTTCACTTCAAATTAATGAAGGCAATCACTGTTTGAGCAGAAGAAAACAAAAAGTATTATCTCCTCTCTCTGAATATGAGATAGATCAACTCTTGCACGGTCATGTTACAACTCAAGTTAACGCAGATATATAGTGTGCACATGGTCAAGAAGGTGATGGTGGATCTTCTTCCTCTTTTGAAAATGATGATAGTCTTATAAGTAGCTTTATAGATCAACAGGTTGAAGATTTCCATATGGCTGAAAGTGAGGAAAGAGAGAGTGTCGTTTCAGATCTGTCCATAGAAGAAGACAGCATGCATGGAAGTCAAGTTGCATGTGATAACGTTAAGTTAGCCATTTCCGACATAGATTCAGATTGTGAACATGAAGAATACCTTGTACTGAATCCCATGAAGGAGAACTCCGATGTTGAAATCATCTAGAATGAAGAAGATAGAGTTATGGATCCAAATGTTCTCATGCCATCAGAAAAAGGCCTTCATAAAAAGGTAATCCAGTCAGTTCATAAACAACATGATGAGATCTGCAGTCAAGTAAGTGAAAAGGTTTCTCTGGATGAATTTATGGTAAATGATAGAAATGTTACTGTTAGGTTTCACGAATCATCTAAAATTTCTTTTCTTATGATCGATGAATGTGATGAGAATCTCGCTATCATATCATATGAAGATAACCTAAAATATATTCAGACTACAGAAGATCAGACCATTCAGGATTCCATTTCAGATTCTTCCTCATATGTCTCATGTTTTGAAGTGTTCTTTGAAGAGGAAATCTACTCATCTACTTGTTCATAATCTTTTGAGGACTTGAAACATACTGAAGTACATTATGAAGGAAGATTAGAATCAAAAGAAACAGATACCTTGTTTCTTCAGCAGGAGGTAAATCTTCATGTTTTTCAGGATCCAATGGAAGATTTGTTGCAGTCAGCAGTGAAGGTGATTATCGCAGTATTTAGTGATGAAGGAGATCATGGTCAATTATGTTTTCGGATGCCCAGTTACCAATATCTATTGTTGACCAGAAGATTTGATTAGGACAATCAATCAAGAAGGAATCTGGTTGATTGGTTACATTGGAAAGCTCATTACACATGATTGTACATATTTGAAATCTTGATGGATCGCTGCCCTTCAATACGCTTTGTAAGTTCTTGTTTTAGTTAAGTCAGTCATGATTCATTTGTGAGTCAGTTTTCAGTATTGTTATTAAGTTAGTTTGTGTCAGTTTTTTAGTCATGCATTTTAGCTTGGGTTTTGACTCCATTGCCCAATGGATGAAGGCACTATCTGCTCACCCAAAGATCTCCGGTCCTTGGCACCTACAGGGAGCTACCATCCCCATTGGAGCCAATGTTAGAGTCATTCTGTTCAAACCTCCGTCAGAGATCAAAACCTCTTTGTTGCATTTCATATTAGGAGTCCCGCCTAGTCATATGCATTCTGTTAGGTGCATGGATTATCTGATGAGAGTGGTTTTCCTCATGTCTCTCATGTCATTTACCTGTTGGTTGATGTCTATTCATTAAAAAGGCATATACAGTCTTCTTTTCATTAAAAATTTGCAAAATTTATCTTTAGGGTTTTAGTGTCAAGTCGGTCTAGGGTTTCATTAGGGTTTTGTTAATAAATGCTTCAGAGTGTCCGATAATCACCAGTAGGCCATGAGGAGGTACTATCGCCAATAAATTTTGTTAATAACTCCTACACCTGCAAAAAACAAGCAAAGTTCAGCTCTTTCAGTTCATCAACAAAGCCAAAAGGTGAAAAAACAGAGGTTGAAATGAAAGTGCCAAAGTCTGCAACGTTATGAAAGTGGGTTTTGGCAAAATGAATTTAAAGGCTTCATGCATAAAATATCTGTCCAAGTGTTTGAGGTTCATTCATATGCCAAGAGCAAAGAGAAGCAAGAAAAAATGATTTTGGTAAGTGAGTGACAAGTTTGGGTGAAGCTTGACCGGCGCGGCGCATTGGGCCTCAAAACCCAGTGTAAAATAACACAGGCGCGGCGCACTGGGGAGGCGCGGCGCATTGGACTGAGTGCACGGTGCATACAGCTAGGAAGCCTGAAATTTACCAAATCTGCTCCAAAATTGCATCAATCAGTCTTGATACAAGTAGGTTGAGTCTTCAAAGCTATTTTTCATAAAATTTTGAAGATGGTTTGATGGTGTATGTTTCATGGTGCTTGTGTAAAACAATCAAACCCTAGCTTTTAAAGTACCTCTGAGAAACTTGCTGCCTAGGGTTTAGATGAATTTTTTTCCACCAAGTTTACTCCCTTATCCCTTTTTCATTGATTCCCTTATTCCTTAAGTTCCATTACCCCTTTAAATCCACTAATCCCCTATCCCAAGTTCCCATTTTTCCCAAATCTTAACCATAAATCCCCAAACCCTAATTTCCTCTCCCACTGAGCTAGGGTTGGCTATGGGATCAGAGATATCTGAGTAGAGGAGGCATAAAGGATATCAGAAGGTATGAGGTCATTTCATATCATCGAACATCAGATCTCCATTATTTGTCGAAGAAGTCATTCCAAGGAGCAAGCCATTCATCACACAAAGGGATGGTCTTTCTTCAAATTGTGTTTCTGACCTAGAAAGGATGAATTTGGAAAAGGTGAGAGAGGTTTTTTGTCCTTAAATGACCCAAGAAGTAAATCCTCTTTCATTTTTTACACAACTATTATGGTTTTAGAGAAATGTGAAAAATACAGTTGCCTCGGGAGAATTGATGCACCTCTGAAGTGACCTTGGGAAAATCACGTTTTCTCCTAGCGTGGTTGGCCAAATGACTTTCTTGATGAGTCAAATGTTAACTAGACACAAAGATATTTCTAATGAGCTATCATGAGCTCAATTTCGAGTTGAGGAAGCCCTTCAAAGGTTGTCTGCAACAACACTCTGCCCTGAGGCAACCTCATTTGGCACATTTTTACCATTCTTGGGAGAGTTGACTTTTTATAGGGAAAATGAACTCAAAATTGAACAACTAAAGTTGGTTTCGAAAGTAAACTCAAAGGCCTTTCCATCGAGCTATCATGTGCCCAATTTGGACACCGGGAAGGCCCTCAAAACTAGTATGAAAAGAGGCACTACGCACATAAATTTTTAACACAGGGTTTTTCTCCCTATGTGCCGCGCCACGTGGCGCGCGCTTTTGCTAGGGAGCTCCAAATTGCAAAACGTTTGCATCATTGGATTTGTAATGAAAAATAATGACTTCTGGTGCATGTCCAAGAAGTTTGGGCAAGTTTTGAGTCCTCGGGAGGTAGAAAACACTCACAAAATGACCTTTCTGCCCCTATTTTGACACGCAGGAAGCAGTCCTGGGAGATTTCAGTTTTGGAGGGGAAAATGACCTTCAAATTGAAAAATTCCACTTGGGTGGGAAAGTATACAGAAAGGGCTTTCCAATGATCTATCTTGGGCTCAATTTGGACTTCAGGAAGGGCCTCAAACTCAGCCTCAAAGTGGCATGACGCATAGAGGATTTGGCGCGGCGCATAGAGGATTTCTACTCAATTTTTCACCTTCCAGCTCAAAAATTCGGCCAATTTGACTAGTTTTGCTTTTTGATGTAATTTTTTATCTATATTGATGTAATTGAATAAAAATGATGTAATTTTGGCACTTATTTACTTGTTCTATAGGATTCATTCACTAAAAAGTGAAAATTTAATGAATGAATCAGTTTCCTACCTTATAGAGGCAAGTTGTTTTGATTGCCTAGATTTTAGTGCTTTGTTTAGAATTGGTTGAAACAACTCCTATAATGATGAGCTTGACCCCTAGAGGCAAGGGAATGGGTTGGGCTAGTCTATGTCATGTAATTCCTAAGTCATTTTCAGGGTTGGACATTAGGGATTGCTTTGGCATATCATTGTACATTCTATCTCTGCATTTTTGGCTAAGGGAAGACCAGGGTTTTGCAACACTGTTTGGGATCCATGTGGCTTTATGTTTTGATGGTGTGCTTCTCTAAGTAATTGTAAGTTCATTATTATTGTGTGTATCATTTTCCTGTCTCTTCTTCTGAATTGGAACAAATGAGTGATTAAGGTAGAATCCATTAACTGCTATGCTCTGCCTTTGAATTTGTTTAAATTTCCATGTTTTCATCTGTTTAAGGAGAATTATTGAGACTCTCTTGCTCTCCTTAGCTCCTCACCAGTATGATCTATCCATTCTCTCAATTTAAAGCATCAAAACGATTGGATTCCTTGCCCCAATCAGAACTCTGTAGAAACTGTGCCTCATCCCCGAGCCCAAAATTGCCTTTCCCTGTTTCTAGCACAAAAACCCAAAAACTCAAATTAAACCCTTGTGCTTCATACCTAGCCTAAAATTAGCTTTTATTTCAGTCATATCGAGTCCCATCTCTTGTATTTTTTCGAGATCGACTCGGAGAGAGCCCTCTCATGTCCTCGTAGGGCTAACTACGAGGATAAGCGTGGTTTGATGTGGACCTAGAACCTTGTCTTTTCAGCCTGAGGCAAATCTAGGCTCTAACGGGCCTGACACTCAATTATGTTGTGAGTGGACCTCTTATGGAACTCACACCATTTTCACATGTTCTTGTTTGTCTTTTTGGTGTTATTATTTTATTGTGGCTTCGGTGGGTTTTCTTCGGTTGCCTTGCCTTAGCTTTGGCCTTTGCTCTGTGGTTTGGGGGCACCTTTTCCTTGCTTCGGATTCACAAATCCAAAGTGTCACTTCTTTTGTTTAAGATTTTGTTCAATCTTGACAGCATATCAGTAGGTTGTGTCGAGTGAGGATATTTCCAGGAACTCCATCTCGTCCTAGATGTACTTGTGTATACAGCCATGGTACTTGACTACCAAATGTCACTTAGAATCCTTGATACCAAACTTAGTGCATAGGATATTGAAAAAATTTCTGAACTTTGGCACATCTTGGTCCCTTCCCTGTGGTAGTGTGGTCCACTTTATGTATTTATCTTCATAGCTCCCAACATGGTAATATTGTTCCTTGACGGTGTCTCGGAAATAATCCCAAGTGGGTGTGGCTGAAAATAGTGAGGATTCCCTCTCATCCTTTTGTTCACAGTAGGTTTCCCACCAGTCCTTGACATGTGGGGTGGATTTGAGAAGTGCAAAAGTAATCTTTTCCAAATTAGAAAAGTTATGAACTGAAAAATATACTTCCAACAGATTCCACTATTTATCTATGACGTCTGCATCTATCTAGCCCTCAAATATAGGAATATAAATTTAACTTGTACCTTTGAAGGAGTAGCACCTCCAGAGTGGTCGTTGGATGAAGATGTGTCACCTGTGGGTAGTCGTCAGAGGATCTACGCAAAGTTATCCACCATCACGTTCCTCTTTCAATTGAGAGATTCCTCGAGAAATATTTTTGAAAGGATCTCCTATGCGCTCTTCTTTCTTTTCTTCTACCATGGGAGGTCGTAAGGGTTTGTGAGGTTGGTATTGCAAAGGTTCAACCAGTTCAATCCCTAATTCCTTATACCCTGACCTCGTTGGGGACTTACAAAGAAAAACATAGAAAGAGAAAACCACTTTGATACCACTCATCTGAACCTAAATAGGAACGCAATAAATTACAGATATAACCATAAATACAGAGATGCAACAAAAATAACACTTGATTTCATTAATATCAAAATACTGAAATATGTTTACAAACAAAATGGAAATAAAGTAGCTCGGGAGATGGTAGCTTATCTCTCAGAAGATATGTAGAAGCTACATGCCTCTGAACTGTGTTACAATGAGGCTCAAGGGGCTATTTATTATTGAACAATAAGAGAAAACCATAAACAACCAAAATCCTAACCCTAGGAGATGTAACGCCTGGAGTTTGTGGGCCCTGTTGGAGTTAGTTGGGCAGCCAACTTCCTGGGGTCATAACTTAGTTATATTATCTCCATTTGACACGTATGATAACTTCTTGAAAAGGCCTCTTTGAGTACCACATGATTTGTGGCAAGCCCCCGCCAATGGCTATGTGTTGAATGTAGAACTCAAAAAATCACCATTTAGGGGGTCAAGACTACTCCGGAAGTTCAGGACCTGAAAAACAGCTAAAAATAGTATATGCTAAAATAAACAAGGAAATAGATGAAACTGACTGGAGGTCTAGGCGAAATAGGAGGGTGGCCACCAATATCCACCTGGATCATGGGGTTGGTGTTAATGTCCCTGAAGAAGACTTGGTAACCCTAGCTCTTCTGGGCCTTCCCAAGGGCTGACACAACTATAAAGATTCAGTGAATGGAGGGAGAAACAACTAAGTTGGGAGCTCTTATGGTATGACTTAGTATAGGAGGAAATAAGGCGGAATATCGGAGAAGGGACTTCATCGAAGGGAAAGGATGAAGAAAAATTTTCATTGGCTAGAAAGGAAAAGAAGGCAAAAGAGAAGGAATTCCAATCCAAACCAGAATCTAGTAAAGGGGAAAAGAAGAAACATTAGGGGTATTTTGAGGTCTAAAATGGGCTTCCTAAGGAAGTTATAAAATAATAGTGGAAATAATAAAATAATATTAGATTACATCATCAAATTTTAGAGGGAATGTTACACAAAATATTGTCACCATGACTATTTGTAGTTAGTATGGGTCTATCATCATTCATACTGTCCTCCTTAGCAAGTATCAAACTTCAGCTCTTCATGTCAAGCTTTAAAAATGAGAGAAAGTCCTTAAAAATCAATAAATCTCTGGTTCCGCACTTTCTCCTACTCTTACCTGTGGTCCTGCACCCCTTGGTCATGTTACCTGCGGACCTGCCCGCTCTGTCTCTAAAGGAGTGGGTGCGGACCCCTGTGAAAGTCAAAAAGGCGCAAGTTTATTCTTAAAAACTCACTTTGGGTTAATTCTAGATGATTCTAGAAGGAATCTTGACGTGGATGGTTCGCTCCTAGGTGGTTCATGCATCCCAAAACTAAAGGATCTAATCCCTTGATGAGAGGAGCTTATCCCTTTGAAGGTGGACCTAGTAACTTCCTTCCATTGCACTATAAATTAAGGCATTGGGCTAGTTTCTAGGGAGGTTAGAAGCTGAACATTTTTGAGGGTAAATGATGTTGGAATTGAGACTTCCTAGTTAAGCTTGAGAGGAGAGATTACATACCTTTTGGCTTCATTGGGAAGAGAGTGAAACTTGTCAAAGTAGAGGAGATTCTTGCTGGACCCTGGGAGGAGCTTGTATAGCATCAAGGCACTAAGGATGTAAAGTTCTTCTTTGATTAAAGTTAATACAATAAGATTCATTTTTCTTAACAAATTGTCTTATATGGTTTGTTTCATGAATTCCTTGATCATCATGATAAATATGCTTTGCTATATTGGCTTTTCAGGTGCTATTTAATGTGTGTGCTTGTTTGTGTTTGCAGATTCTTTACAAGGGAGCTCATTTGGATCAACGGAGCGTGGCTTCCACAAACTTGCACTGGACCCGAGGTAGGCCTAAAACACTTGTTTTCCTTTATTTATAAATTGCATATTTAGAGAAAGATAGAATTTGTTTGGTTTGCTTGTCGCTAGATATCATTAGATACTAGGGAGGTCGGTCTTGTCCGCAAGAACGACTTATCCGGCCGACAAAATGGCGACTCCACTGGGGACTTGAATTTTTTATTTTTACTTTGCTTTTACTTTGACTTGAGAAACTGTATCTTTGTTTCTGTTTTTGGCTTGATGTGTGTGGGATTGGGTAGGTTTAGTAGATCTTGAATTATTTTTTGTTTTTCGTACTTTTGGGAGAGGACTGCACCCTCTGCTTGTAACACAGTGCAGACATACCCGCACTTTTGCTTTACACACAGAGCGGTACCACACCTGGGTAAACTGGGGGCCTGCGGACCCTGTCAAAATTTTGAAAAACTTAAAATTTTCTCTTTCAGTCAGCTTAGGATTTGTTTATGTGTTTTTAGCCTCTGCCCAGATCTGCATGTGACTTGTTAGGAACTTTTCTTAGGTTAATTCCATTAGCATTAGGGTTTTAGGTGAAATTCCTGGAAGCTTTGTGTGCCGGGCTTGATTTTGATTTTGGTCTTGTAGTAACTCAGAGCTTAGAAGCCTTAGAAACCTCAGATCACCTTGGTTTTTGCTGGCCTTCTTATGAGTTTGACCGTTTTGTAAAATCTGCTTTTTTTGAGGAATCCATCTTGTTTTTCTCTTTGTGAAACTTCGAAAGAACTTGTGTTGAAAGTTTTGGATTTCATTTTTAGAAAAGAAAACAAAAGCTGGTTGTTTTTTGACTGATTTGTGATTCTGGACAAATTAGTCCTTAGTTTGCTCATAACTAAGTAAAACATCCTTGAAAAGAAATCTTGTAAGCTTTTACTTCAATTAGCTTTTTAGAATTTATAGATCTCAAGATTAGATTTTTCAATAGTTTTGAGTGTTTTATAAAAATAAAAAATAAAAATCTCTTTTGAAAAATTTTGTTTTAGTAGTAATTGAGTGTTTGAAAAGAAAGGGAAATTTTCGTGAACATAACTAGTTGTCTCATTTTTTAGTGTATTGGAAAAAAACAAAAAGTTCTTCTTTTGATTTGATTGTTAAGGAAAGATTTGTTTTTACAAGCATTTGCATTATCAACTCTTTCTTAGCTAGAAATTCATTGAAGAAAAATGATTGTTTTTTATCTTAAGTGCATTTTTAGTGACTTGGAGTCGAGTCTTCACACCATAAGTTTCATCTTCGTACCTTTTGACTTAAGAAAAAACCAATAAAAATAACGCTTAAAGTAAAATCTATCTAGCAATCTTTTTATTTCTAGGGCTCTTTATCACCAACATAGCTTAGGCTAGTATCTTGGAGTAGGGAGTAATTAACTCTCCAAGATAGTAAAACAAACAAGTAGCTGTATCTTGCAGTAGGAGATAAATTCCAATTGTTACATCTATGCTCTGGGAAGATCCTCTTATAGGAGTCAAGCACGAGATCGTGTCCGAACCAGTGGGGTAATCAATCCTTCCTCATTGGGAACGATACTAGATATACACGTATTAAAAACGGTAAACCTCAGATTAACCATTGTCGAGGAGCCTGGGGTCACTTGTTGGTAAACCTTGGATTATGTCAAGGAGCCTTCAAGAGGATTGAGCTTGCTACTCTGCCCTTGCGTGTGTATCGGATCACAGATTGTTCCCCCAGGTATATTTGTTTCCGTTGGTAACCATAGTGACCATATTCTATAGGATTCTTTCCTAAGGTGACGGTGGAGGGAAGATCCCACTGTACCTGGAGCAGACGTCGGCTAGACTCACTTGGATTTTCTGGGGGGTTCTCTTCACTCGAGACGGTTTAGTGGAGAAACTTGTGCCAGTCTATTCATTAAGCAGGTTGCCGGGGTAACTGTTCCAACCGCCATTTTTGTATTGAATTCTGCGACGTTGGATTTCATCACCAACTAGTGTTTTCGGTACGGAAAGTTACTGTTTGTGTGTGGTTTGACCTCCTAGATTCTTTAGGCGTGTGATTCAAAATTGTTTGGTTCTTTAGAGACTTTAGGTGGTTTTCATTGAGATTTTTCTTTGTTTGCGTGTGAAGTAGTTAAAATATTTAATCGTGGCTGAATTACCGAGGAAGTCCCGTAGACTTCGGGGCCAACCTCCTGAGTTTTCACCGAGCCAGCTTGAAGGGCTACGAGCCCTTGTAACTCCTAGTGACAGTAGAGTTGGGTCACCTGAAGAAGGAGAGTCTTCTTTGGTCGTACATCCTGATTACCAAGTTCAAGCACCAGAGTATATTTTAGAACCTCTTTCTTTTTCAGAAGTTACTGGTAGTTTTTCTTCTACTAGTGATTTAGCTGAGGAACCTGAAATATCTGAACCTGAAACTGAACCTGCTGCTACTCCAACATCAGGATTTGCCTCTCCAACTTCCAGTGGTCCTGGTTCACCCAAGGTAGAAAGAGTAATTACCCAAAATCTTCCTTCTGGACTTATAGTTATAGAACTTAGGGAGCGTGAATCGACATTTTACAGTCCACCTAGGAGGGACGCTTGGTATCTTTCATTGACCAATTTTTTGGAAATCCCGGGACTAAGTTTTTCACCACCTCACATTCCTTTTCATCCAACACCTAGGGGTTATTATCCTCCATTAAATATGTCAAGATAGTCGTCCATGTTTTCTCAATCTCCAGAAACCTTTTTATATGGCGGTCCTTCTGTTCCCTCTGGGTATCAGTCACTTACTGGTACTTTTTCGGGAGCATCTCCTCAACCTATTAAACAAGGGTTATTAATTGGTAATAACGGAACTAAGCCGTTGAGTGTAGAAGATATTCTTATGATTTCAGGTACCATTCCAAATCCGCAACCCCAAGGTGGCCAGTTACCGCCTGGGGGGCAACCTCAAGGTCCTCAATTATCGCCTGGGGGGCAACCTCAAGGTACCCAATTACTGCCTGGGGGGCAACCTCAAGGACAATACATACCTACGGGACAGTACATTCCTCAAGGTCAGCCCCAGACTCAGTATGTACCTCAAGGTCAACCCCAGTATCAGTATGTGCCTCAAGGTTATCAACCTCAAGGTTTGTACCCAACCCAAGGTTTCCAACCACCTTCTGGTCAATCATTTGTCCAAGGAGCTGGAAATGTAACTTTGAATTATCAAACCTACCCTCAACCCGGTTATGGTCCTCAATATTCTCAACCTTCTATGGGTTCGTACCCCGGAATGAACTTAGTGTGGGATCCATCTCAATCTCAACAGATCTTGCAACCGAATGTGCAGTTGTCATCTCAAACTGGACAACCTTTGGTTTCTGGTTCACTTCAGCAACCTGTCCAGTCTACTATTCAAACTTCTGCACCTTCTGTAGTTTCTCAGCCTGGGCCTAGTTCGCCTCGAACTCCGCCCCAAATGACTGTTGCAACTGCTGCAACATCTGTTCAATCTACCCCACCTACTTCTGGAGTATCGACAGCTCCGATTTCTATTGTTCCTGTATCAAATCCTCAAGCATCTTTACCTCAGTCTGGATCCACAATTCAGACTTCGGTTCAAATGCCTGTAGGACAACCTGGTCCAAGTACGGTTGTCACAAGTCAACCTCAATTTACTTATCAACCGTACCAGGGACAGTACCAATTCGGTCTTGCTGTGCAGCAGCCAGTTTATCAGTATCAACCGTACCTTGGATATACATATCAACAACCTCAACAACCCCAGTACGGTCCGGTTAATCCTGGTTTTCCGGGAGGATATAATATCCCAAATGCAATTCCAATTCCTAGTTATCCTGGATATCCTCCTCCTGGGGCTGGTCTCATGACCCAGGGTTTCAGGGACCCTAATCGTCAGTTACCGTTCATTGCAACTTTGGACTTGCCTGACTTGTCGCGCCTTACGAACGATCCAATTAACTATCTTCCGTTTTGGCCGCCAATGTCGAATAAGTTGCCTAGTGATATTCCTAAGTTTGAAGGCAAATCGGGAGAGGACCCGTTGAACCATGTGATGACTTATCACCTCTGGTGTGCATCTAACTCCATTTCAGATGATTCAATCTGTTTAAGGCTTTTTCAACACACTCTAATTGGTCTTGCGGCCAAGTGGTACATTGAGTTACCGCGAGCCACTTTTTATAACTTTAGTTAGTTAGCTACTTTGTTTTTAACTCATTTTCAGTTGCCAGTCAGATATGACAATGGCACGAAATTATTAACTTCATTAAAACAGTCAATGTCCACTTACATTTCAGATCACATTCATGAATGGAGACGTCGACGGCGTTTAGTGAAATTTTTTATCCCGGATCAAATCTTAGCTGAATGGTTTGTCAAATCACTGAGGATGTAGCTAAGGCAGGAGTCGTTACTGAAGAGCAAGTAATTGCTCAAGCTCAGTACCTTGACTTAGTTTATACGCAGTCAGGTACGTTACACGAGAAAATCCCCGATCTTCCTAAACAAAATCAAAGAACTGCAGCTCCTTCAGGGTCTCATGCCGCTGATGGTATGATTGGTACGGTTAATACCAAAAGTAAGAAGAAATCTTCCAAGAATTCTTCTCCTATCATAAATTTACCAGATTCCTCGACAGGAGATTCTTCCGCGGAAATTTCCGTCGATATTCATGTTGTAGAGTCATCTACAGCCAAATCAAAATCCAGAGGTAAAAAGAAAGGGAAGAAGAAAAATAAAACAGATAAAAATTCGAAAGTGAAACCAGAAAAAATGGAATCTACTGATGAGAAACGCAAACCTCATTATCCTTGTCTCATTTGTGATGAAGAGAATTTTACAAGAGACTGCCCTCATCGCGCTGAGGTTGCGAAAATTCTCAAAGGTTCCCAAATGCCTCTTGTTTTGAAGGATCCTTTTCCTAGTCAAGACAGTAAGATGATAGGTTCTTCCTCAAATGCCTCAGAAGAACCCATAATGATGATGTGCCATGTTAGGATTGTGACACGATCGCAAGATTATGGAAGTAAAAGTCTTGTTGGTGGTAAGGAAGTAGAATCTTCTAATTCGAACTCATCAACTTCAACTCCCGGTTCCGATCCACTACAGATCGAGAAACCTAACCCAGACTTAGTAACCAAACCGCCCTCCAAGGGTATACTTCGAAAGTCAGCTTTCAATCCACATGCGAGAGTGGCTCAGAACTATAACATTGTTGAAGATTTGGCTATTTCACCTTTAGCAATGTCAGCTTTGGAGGTGCTGCAATCATGTCCAGCACAACATAAATTTCTATTGTCGGCTATAGGAGCTGTTGACATTCAAGACTCGAACCTTATCATTTTTCGATCTAGAAAATAGTACACCTCACTTACCTCATCAAATGGCTTTCCAGATTCCAGTGTTAGTAAAATACAGACCTTGTTATAGGACTGTGATTGATGAGGGAGCCTCAATGTGTATTATGTCGATCCAATGTTGGAGATCACTTGGTTCTCCTACACTTAATCAATCCCTGACGATTCTAAAGGCCTTTGATGGCCATGGGTTCCATCCTTTTGGCATTCTACAAGATTTACCTATAGGGGTTGAAGGCAAAACTGTTAATCTAGATGTGGAGGTGGTTGATGCCCCTCTAGATTACAACCTTCTCTTGGGTCGTAGTTGGTCTTACGCTATGAAAGATGTTGTTTCATCGGTCTTTCGGCTTATAAAGTTCCCTCATAATGGAAAGATCGTAACTATAGACCAGCTAACTTACTTTTCATTCGACCCAGCCTCTTCTGAAAGTATTCAGCATGTCGGCAAAACAACTATCCCTTATAAGGATGTTGGAGTAGGACTAGTTAAAGATTCTGGTTTACTAGGAACTTTTCCTTTTCCTCCTATGCACGCATCGTCTTATACTACAACCATTCATATGATTTCATAAGACACTATTTTTTATGATGATCCTTGGATCGTACCTTCCGAATCTGAGATAGATTCATTTGGTGATGCTATGCCTTTGAGTCCATATGAAATTGCGTATCAAGCCGTGCAGTCGTTTTCCGACCCTTCTTCAACCAAAATTGACTTAATGAATGTGGTGTATGAAGAATCACTTTCAACATCAAACTCAAATTCAACAATGTTTTCCGAACTTGTTCACACTGATGAGCAAATTCGTGAAATCCTGTGTGTTAATGACTTACCATAGGAAGATCTTCATCATAGATCTTCATTTTTATCTGAGATTGATCGCTTTGAAAATGATTTTTCATCTATTTTTACGACTGATTATGTCAAGTAACCTCAGAATCCAATGAAAAACCCTGATTCTAAGTTAAATTTGGGAAACATTTCTTGAACTATTCCTATTGACATTTCGGTTAAGCCTAGAATTGTTGAAAACATTCATATAGGTGCCTCTTGTACAACATATGAAATTCAAACATATAAGGCCCTATTTCAAGAATTCTGTGACGTGTTTTCCTGGTCATATGAGGAAATGCCAGGAATTGACCCAGCAATTGTTGTTCATGAAATCAAAACTTACCCAGATGCTAAACCTGCTCGACAACATTTGCATCAGATCCACCCTCGAAAAGCTGCTGCTATTAAAGCAGAAGTTGAAAAATTACTTAAAGCAGGTTTCATTTATCCAATTTCGTTAACGGATTGGGTATCGAATATTGTTCCTGTTAACAAAAAGCAAGGAACAATAAGAATATGTATCGATTATAGGGATATTAATCGAGCCTGTCCAAAGGACAATTATCCAACTCCCTATATCGATCAAATCATTGATGATTGTGCCGGCAGTGAAATATTCTCCTTCATGGATGGTTTTTCCGGATACAATCAAATAAATATTCTACCTGCTGATCAACCAAAAATGGCTTTCATTTGTCCATGGGGGACATTTGCTTATTGCAAATTACCTTTTGGGCTCAAGAACGCCAGGGCAACTTTTCAAAGAGCCATGTCTTACGCGTTTCATGACATCAAGCACATTGTGCAACCCTATCTCGATGATTTACCTGCTCATTCATTACATCGAGCTGATCATCTCATCCATTTACGAGCAATTTTTATGAGGTGTAGGCATTATCGAATTAGGTTGAATCCACACAAGTGGGTTTTCTGTATAGAAATGGGTCAGTTACTGGGGTTTGTTGTTTTGAAAGCCGACATTCACGTCGATCCCTCGAAGGTTGAAGCTATTGTCAAATTGCCTCCTCCTTCGAGTCTTCGCCAACTCCAAAGTTTGCAAGGGAAAGCAAACTTTTTACGTCGATTCATTCCTAACTACGCCAAGATCACAAAGGGTTTTACTCGGTTGTTGAAACAGAATACTCCATTCTTTTGGGATGAGATAGCTGACAAATATTTTGATGCACTAAAACACGCGTTGACCCATGCATCGTTATTGCATCCTCCCAACTACAACCAGGACTACTTCTTATATCTCGTCGCCTCGCATTCCACCATTGGAATGGTGTTAGTTCAGGAAGATGAATTCGGTAGTGAACATGTGATATATTACCTTCATCGAAATTTAAATCCAACTGAGAAAAAATATTCACATGTGTAGAAATTGGCATTGGCAGCTGTTCAAGCTGTCCAACGTTTTCGTCATTACATTTTACTACGCAAAACTATAGTAATTTCCGATTGCAACCCTATGATCTATATTTTTACCAAATAATTGCTAGGGGGTAAGTACTCCAAATGGATTGTGATTCTGCAGGAGTTCGACTTGGAATTTGAAAAGTTTAAGTCAAATAAATCTTTAGTTTTTGCAGAGTGGATGTGTGACTTCCCGCGTGCTGACATGGAAACTGTGGCGGAGGATCCCATTGCGGATGAATCTTTGTTTCTAATCAGCACTTTAGATCCATGGTAAGGGGATATCATAGTTTATCTCCAAACCCAATCCTTTCGACCAGAAATTTCAAGATCAGAGCGTTGGAAAATACGATTCCAGTCCCAACAGTTCAAAATTATTGGAGATACACTTTATCGTCATGGGGCGGACTCTGTTTTCTGACGTTGTTTAACTCATGAGGAAGCTGAAAGGGTTCTAAATGACTGTCACTCTGGAGCGTGTGGTAGTCATATGTCTGGGTTTGCCACAGCCCAAAAGATATTGCGCAATGGCTATTTTTGGCTGTCTTTGTTTAAAGACTGTATTAACGCAGTCCGAAAATGCCAAAACTACCAAATTTTTTATCGAAAGATGCGTGCTCCACCTGCTCCTCTCCACCCTATAATTTCCCTCTGTCCTTTTGCAAAATGGGGTATTTATTTTATTACATGTAACCCTCACTCGACCAGGTGGCATGCGTATATCATCCTTGCGGTAGATTATTTTACAAAGTGGGCCGAGGCGATGCCTACATTTGAGGTAGACAGCAAAACTGCTGCAATTTTCGTGTTCAATCATATAATTGCTAGGTTTGGTGTTCCACAAGTGATTATCACTGATCATGGGCGTCATTTTCGAAATATTATGATGACTGAACTTACAGACCAACTTGGGTTGCGTCACGATAGTTCAACTCCATATTATCCACAGGCTAATGGTCTGGTTGAAGCCATCAACAAAGTTCTAGTCATCATGATCCGACGAATCATTGGGATTCATAGGTCGAATTGGAATAACATGCTATTTTCAGCACTTTGGGCATATCGAACCTCAGTAAAAACGTCAACTGGTTTCACTCCTTTCCAACTAGTTTATGGTTTGGAAGGTGTGTTACCCATTGAATGCGAAATCCCATCATTGCAAATGGCCATAGAATTACTTCCAGCCACTTCCGAAGAGGATAAACATTTGTTGTACTTGGCTCAGCTAGATGAGAATCGACGAGATGCTGCATTAGCAATCGAAATTCATGCAAAACGTATTAAAGCTTAGTATGATCGAAATGTTACCCCTCGTAATTTTTCGGAAGGAGACCTAGTCTTATTGTACGATCAAGCAAATGATAAATTAGGCGCTGGAAAATTTGTACCCATGTGGCATGGTCCTTATGTTGTTAAGCGAAAGCTGGCAAAAGGGGCCTATGAATTGGTAGACTTTGATGGGGTCTCTTTAGGTAAACCCAGAAATGGTCTTTACCTGAAGAGATATTATGCTTAAATCTGGGTGTGGATATTTTTTAGTTAGGTTAGTTTTCTTTCTAGCTGGTGTGCTTTAGATTAAAAAGTGTGCTTAGCTTAGAGAGTGTTTTTTGTCATTATTCCTGCTTATCTTGATTTTACTCTTGATATTGCAGATGTCGACGTCTCTCCAAACATACGTTGATTTTGCTGATGGTGCTTGTCGTAATACACGAAACATTTCTTCCACAGCTTGGGTCATCTATTCGCCCTCTGACGAGTTGGTATCTATGCATGGGGTAAGCCTTGGTCAAACAACAAACAACATTGCAGAGTATAGTGCAGTGATTGAGTTATTATTTGAATCCATCTCATTTGGGATTCAGAGTTTGATTGTGAGGTTAGATTCTGAACTCGTTGTATTACAGCTTAATAGAGTGTATGCCATTAGAAATCCAGTGTTATTGAGATTATGTTTGAGAGTTCGTCTCTTGGAACGTGAATTTGACTATATTGAATATCAGAATATTCCAAGATATTTAAATACATTAGCAGATGCAATTGCTTCTCGAATGTTAATTAGACATTTGCAATAATCATACAAGTAAATTTAAAAACATTTCATAACATGTTTTACAAGATAAGCCAGTAATAGTGATATAGTATAGCATAGAAGTGTTTCAAATATACATCGTCTTCGATCATAGGTGAAAACACCTTATGATCGGCAAAAATGATAGTACAAAAAGAAAAAAAGGTCATATGCGTCTACAACAGGCGATCATCCTATCACTGGTGATGATCACGATAAGAAACCACTGTACGGGCCACCCTACAAAGGAACCTCCTGAAAGGTCTTTGGACCCCAATCACATAGCGTTGTAGCCTAAGAGGAATTTCATCTATGCTGGTATCTGGAATGTCTGCTGTCAAATGCTCTAGATGGCTCTCCAATTCGGCCAAAGTCTCTGTAGATTCGTCCTGTGGGGCTGGTGCTACTGCAGCTGGCTGTTTCCTCTCATAGGGCCAGAGAGTGGCTGGTCACCGTGGACCTACATCTGCATTTGAAACTTTTTACTATCAATTTTGGGACGAAATAAAAACAAAAAAAAATAAATTAGAAAATGTTGAAAATGACTTTACCTGAGTCATCCCATTGCTCTCCTGGTGGAAGAGCCATGTCTGAGTCACCATGATAATCTACCCCAGCATAAGGAAAATCCTGAATAGCAAATACTTGGTTCTCCAACCAATGAAAATACTCAGGAGTAAATCGAACGACTTCTGTTCCCTCCTCAGGATGACGGGCCATAACTGCAACCCAACGCATTAGTTTGGGCTCTCGGGGAAGTCCAGCTCCAACGGTAAGATGTTGTGGGACCAACATTGGGACCCTCTCTAGACCAAAACTCACAACTAAAGCACCATATCCAAAGGTCTTCAGTTGTCCGTTCTTTGCTCTAGTCAGTTGGCCTTTTATATTAGCCAACACAGCCTCGCACCAGTTGAAGATGGTGCCTCGAAAGCAGTCTACTGCCATCCGCATTTGGGATCCAGTGGCTACATGTAGTGCTGCGCTTCCGCAGAACCTAGTAATAGTAAACGCAATCACTTTGAGTTCAGGATGGGATATGGTTTCGATATCAATCCCTTTGTCTCTAGTTTGGTCGTTGCAAAACTCTATCTGGAGGCTATCGACAGACTGGCCACCTGGCCTAGTCCCAAATAGAGTCAAATGTTCACCTCTCTTAGGAAAACCAGTCAAAATGTAAATGTCTTTCGGCTCCATTTCGAGCTGGTGGTCACCAATAAAGAAACACTAGTCCTGTATATTCCACCTGTCTACCATCCACTGCAAAAAGTCCACATTGGCCCTCATGCCAGGTATGGCCCAGAATTTGTATAAACCGCATGCCTTCAATGCATCAATCGAAGGTTGATGATTAATCGTGGCCAGATCCACATCCTCGTGCTCTCGTTCCCGCCAATAAAGCATGATGTATACCCTACATTCAATAAAAAGGCGGATTAGAATATTTAAAATCAAAATTTTTGGGTGGAATTTGAAAAATTTAAGTTTGAAAACCTATGCTCCGGGGACCGCACCCTCTCTGTTAGAGATAGTGCGTAGGTCCGCACTCTGCCTTCACGGCAGATGCGGACCCCTGACCTTTTTCCTTTTATGAAAAGGTCAGGGTCCGCAGGTTTCCTATGCTATGCCTGCGGACCCCCGTGCGCGGGTTTTTAACCTAGAAATTTCGTAGAAAACAAAATAAAGCCCTAAAAACAAATTTCAAACGGATGAAATGAAAGAGTAAGATGATGTGGATTACCTAGAGGAGACGGCGTTCGATTCCAACGGACGGATTTTCTGCAATCTTCACGGGAAGTTTCTGACCAAAAGCTCTCTTCACTCTGAAGTCAAATGGTAAAAATGAATTTACAAAAGCCCTTTTTATAAGCTTTTTTGAATAAATGAGTTTTTAATTTGTTTATTTTTCACTTTAAAGAGGTAAATTTTGAAGCATTTTTATCCATTTTAAACAGGTATGAGTAATGTTTGAGTTTTTGTGCAGGATAACGGATTTTTCAGGCAAAATTGGTCATTTTTGACGAAAAACATTAGAGTCACCTTTAAGCTCTTTTCTGACTCCTAAAATCTGAAAAGATTGCCGAGTTTTTCTTTTTAAGCTCGTTAAAATGGAACTAAAAATACAGTCCACTTACAACCCTTTTCTGACCATAAAAACATGAAAATATTGCCGGATTTTTGTCGTTTCAAATTCGATATTGGTTATAAAACGACGTGCCATTGATCTCTTTTTTACTTTTTCGGATCAGAGGCACTAATTATGAAAAGTACTCCTTGATCGTAATGGTCAAGCGGTTCTCTCAAGTATTATTTTATACTTTTTCGGGTTTGGGAGACACAAATTTAAGAAAAAGGACAACCATGGAGTTTTCTTAAGTTTTTTCAGACTCCCTAAAATTGAAAAACTCCGAGTTTCTCCTATACTGGACTCATTAAAATTTAACAGTAAAGGGCCTGTTCAATTACAAACAGGAACGGAACACTCCTTCTTAGGGTTCGAATCTAAACTAAGTTGGACTCATCCGAAGGATGAGCTTATAATCAAGCAAATGTTATCCTCCTCAAGCTTGTTAAAAATAAAAAGGTACTTGCCAGAAATGGTGGTGGAAAAGAGAGAAAAATGAGTCTGTTTGTCATACTTTATGTCTCGGAAAAACATTTAACCGCTCTTGAACATGACACTTTTTATTCACCTGGGTTGGGAAATCCTTTGCCTAATAGTTGATCAAACCATATTGAAAGTCTTCAGCCAGTTTCTGGGTATTAACTTTGGGTCAACTGTCACCAAACCATCTGCTGTGTCGTTATGTGTTCAAGAGGTCAGTGCAAATAAACCATTCATCTGCAAAATATCTGTCATCCATCTTGACCATCCCTGAGTCAATCCTTGCAACTATATTTCTTCAAACTTGATCTATGATTTCGTGTTGTGGGCTTGCCTACGACGGATCGCTTTCTATCGACTTGAGCTCATTATCTAGAAAGATGATCTAGAAATTGTCGGTACCTTGGGATCTGTATGCCTCAATGGCAGGTTCCTCGCCTTCGACGATAGGTCACATCATTGACCTTCAATCAAAGGATTCCGTGACATGTTCAACATCAACACATCTATTCACATCTCATGGATTGTACTGAGTACTTTGAGAGCCATTGACATTAATGGTGGTTTCTCTCACACTTGTTAACAGTTTACATCATTGACTGGTAATCAAGTGGTTTCTACCATGTTTGACTTCGACACATTCATTCACATGGATAGAATCATACTCTTTCGGGAAGTAGAAATCAAGACCCTGGATCTAGTTTCCACCATCTAGGCTGCGAGGAATTTTGTATTCATTATACAGTAGACTATTCATAAGCAGATGGCTGTGTCCATACTGTGTCTACATTTGTCTATACTTGTGATGTATTACAAGATCATTCCTATATCAGAGCAGTATTTAGTTTTCTAGTCAGTTTTGATCTGAGTATGGGAATGCCTACCTCAGCGATGATATGATCTCATATATATATTTTGCATTGAATGTTTTTACAGGTTCCAACCGGGCTCTCCACAAGATGATTCTCGAAATGATAAAGTACTTCACTCTTCTTAGATGATAAATGAAATCCTCATCTACTACAGACTTCACACTTTAGGGGGCAATCTGTTACACAAAATATTGTCACCATGACTATTTACAATCAGTATGGGTCTATCATCATTCATACTGTCCTCCTTAGCAAGTCTCAAACCTCAGCTCTTCATGTAAATCTTTAAAAATGAGAGAAAGTCCTTAAAAATAAATAAAGCTTTGGTTCCACACTTTCTCTTACTCTTACCTGCGGTCCCGCACCCCTTGGTCATGTTACCTGCGGACCTGCCCACTCTGTCTCTAAAGGAGTGGGTGCAGACCCCTGTGAAAGTAAAAAAGGCGCAAGTTTATTCTTAAAAACTCACTTTGGGTTAATTTTAGATGATTCTAGAAAGAATCTTGACGTGGATGGTTCGCTCCTAGGTGGTTCATGCATCCCAAAATTAAAGGAGCTAATCTCTTGATGAGAGGAGCTTATCCCTTTGAAGGAGGGCTTTATCCCTTTGAAGGTGGACCTAGTAACTTCCCTCCATTGCACTATAAATTAAGGCATTGGGCTAGTTGCTAGGGAGGTTAGAAGCTGAACATTTTTGAGGGTAAATGCTGTTGGAATTGAGACTTCCTAGTTAAGCTTGAGAGGAGAGATTACATACCTTTTGGCTTCATTGGGAAGAGAGTGAAACTTGTCAAAGTAGAGGAGATTCTTGCTGGACCCTGGGAGGAGCTTGTACAACATCAAGGCACTAAGGTTGTAAAGTTCTTCTTTGATTAAAGTTAATACAATCAGATTCATTTTTCTCAACAAATTGTCTTATATGGTTTGTTTCATGAATTCCTTGATCATCATGATAAATATGCTTTGTTATATTGGCTTTTCAGGTGCTATTTAATGTGTGTGCTTGTTTGTGTTTGCAGATTCTTTACAAGGGAGCTCATTTGGATCAACGGAGCGTGGCTTCCACAAACTTGCACTGGACCCGAGGTAGGCCTAAAACACTTGTTTTCCTTTATTTATAAATTGCATATTTATAGAAAGATAGAATTTCTTTGGTTTGCTTGTCGCTAGATATCATTAGATACTAGGGAGGTCGGTCTTGTCCGCAAGAACGACTTATCTAGCCGACAGGGAAAAAAGAAAAAACTATTTTTTCAACTCGTTTTTTCAACTTATCTCCCTAAGGTTTTACTCAAATTTCAAGTGGGAGTTGTCATTGGATGCAAAATTTACTTCCTCGTCCAAGGAGTACCCATGTTGCATACTTTTTATGGGCCCTACTATACAAACATTTAGAAATACATGAAAAAGTGATTGCAATCATGTGTTTTCATGTATTTATCATTTTTCGTGTAGAAGGGTCCATCAATAGTATGCAACATCGGTACTCCTTGGACGGGGAATTAAATTTTGCATCCAATGAGTACTCTCACTTGAAATTTGAGTAAAACATTAGGGAGATAAGTTGAAAAACGAGTTAAAAAAGTAGTTTTATTATTTTATTATTTTTTAGTCTTTTTATTTTTTTACTTTGAAAATGGCGAATCATCCCCCATGGTTGACATCATCATCTTGAATACTATTGGTTCTTATAAATATTATTTTGGTTGTACAATTTTCTTAGGAGGCCCATTTTAGACCTCAAAATTCCCCTAATGGATTTGTAAAAAATTAAATGCCTCCATTGTCATGAATTCAGGAAATAGGCCACGAAAAATCCACACAAGAAGGAAAGAAAGAAGAAATCGGGAGGAGAAGTAGGTGAAGCTTTGGTTTCACAACTCAAAGTTGACTTTACCCTCATTGCATGCATGGCCAACACAGTGATGGGGAGCGTGTGGTATTTGGACTCAACCACATTGTTCCACATGATGGGCAATAGAGACATTTTTAGTGACCTAGAAGAAAAATGTTTACAGATGCACATCGAGATGGGGTATGACAGAAGGTATAACGTGACTGGGATTAGTACAGACACCTTTCATTGGGAGTCAAGCTCCCCCCTCAGGCTCAAGGATGTCATGTTCATTCCGGGCCTAAAGAAAAATCTTGTATCTGCTATATTTTTGGAAGACTGTGGTTATGATGTGATCTTCAACAAAGGAAAGGAATTCCTGAGATGCATATCCATGGGTCAGTAGAAGCAAATCGAAGTTCATGTGAAGAACCTGTACAAGATATATGTGGAGGATTTTGCTACATTGAGCACAAAAGTGGAGAAGGTGCAGAGCCGCAATGGAAGTGAAATTTGGCATAGAAGACTTGCCCATTTCAATCATGGTGCTTTGAAGATCATGCAGTAGATAACCAAAAGCCTCCCCAATGGAGAAATTTAGTAGCAGGATATATGCAAAGGATGTACCTTAGGGATGTACACAAAATCCACATTCCATGATTGAGACAACAAAGCACATGCAAGCCTTGAAAGGATCCACTCTGATATATGTGTACCTTTCTTCACAACCTCCACTGCTAGTCACAAATATTTTGTCATTTTTATTGATGACTTTTCACGAAATTGTTGGATCTTCTTCATGCTTAAGAAGGATGAGACATTCTCAAAGTTTGTAGAATCCAAGGCACTGGTTAGAAATAAATGGGAAAGAAGGTTAAGGCTGTCATGAGCGATAATGGAGGTGAGTATGTGTCAAGTGATTTTAAAACTTTATGTACAAAAGAAGGCATTCAACGAGAGTTGATAACACCCCACAACCCACAACAGAATGAGTTGGCTGAGAGGAAGAACAATAGAATTGTGGGAGCAATGAGGGAAATGTTGCATGATCAAGGTCTACCTTTACATTTGTGAGTCGAGGCATGCAATAAAATAGTCTATTTGCAGAATCAGAGTCCTCATCAGTTTCTAGGCATGATTACACCAGAGGAGGCTTTCTCTTGCAGAAATTTGGATGTGTCACACTTCAGGATTTTTGGAGCCTCTATTTATTTCCATGTCTCCAAATAATCAAGGAAGAAGTTGGAGTCGAAAAAAAAAAATTGGGGGTATTTTTGGGTTACATAGAAACTCCCCACAACTACCGTGTGTACTTTCCATCCATGAGAATGAAATTTGTGTGAAGGGATGTAAAATTTGCTGAAGTAAAAGAAATGTGGTTCTCTCTTGAGAGGGAGCTTCATATCCCACCAAAAGAGGAGCCTTTAACTCCAAAGGAGGAGACTCAAGTAGTTATGGAGAAACCACAAATTGAGGAGCAAAGAGTGGAGACAACCACTCAAGTATAACCATCCGTAGGAGGCTGGAAAAGGACCAGTGAAGCTGAGAGACTTGTGTAGGATGCAAGGGAGAATTTGGGTGCTCCAAATCAGCGTAGGCAGATAAGGTCACCATATTGGTACATTAGCTACAAGGATCTAATGGATGAGATTATAGAGACTGAGCCATCCTCTTTCAAGGAAGAAGTAGAGAAACCTGTATGGGTTGATGAAATGGTGGAGGAATACAAATCCATTGTAAAGAACAACCTTTGTGAAGTGGTCCCAAGACTAGTAAAAAAATTAGTTGTGGGTTCAAGATGGATCTTCAACGTAAAGCATGCAAGAGGCGGAAGGATAGAAAAGTACAAGGCCATATTTGTGGCCAAGGGGTACTCTCAAGTTGAGGGGATTGTCTATAAGGATACCTTTGCTCATATAACAAGGTACTCATGAATCAGATCAATTCTTGCTATGGCTACACAGATGGGGTGGAAGATCCACTAGATGGATGTAAAAATATCATTCCTTAATGGAGTTATTCAGGAGGTGTACGTCGAGCAACCATAAGGCTTTGAGACTTTTGATCATAAGTATCATGTGTACAAACTTAAGAGAACATTGTACATTCTTAAGAAATCACCTTGTGCTTGGTACACTAGGATTGATAACTATATCACCAGTTTGGGCTTCACCAAAAGTGAAGCAGATGCAAACCTATATTATATCTTGTAGAATGTAAATTATTGATTATTTTCTTATATGTTGATGACTTGATTTTAATTAGTGATGAGTAGTTGATCAAATCGTGCAACAAGGACCTTGCAAGAGAGTTTTAAATGAAGGACATGTGTCTCATGCACTACTTCCTCAGATTGGAAGTATGGAAAGGTGATGGGGAACTATTTGTCTCTTAGGGAAAGTATGCAAACGAGATACTTCATAGGTTCCGCATGGATAGTTGCAAACCCATGGAGACACCTCTAACAACCAACTGGAGGAAAGAGGATGCCACTTCAGGTGAGAAAGTGGATGCTACTATTTACTGGGAGTTGGTGGGTTCATTAATGTATGTTGTGAACACATGACTAACCCAAGCTATGGTTAGGCCAACCAAATTATTTTGGAGTGCAGCTAAGCATGTTATATAGTACCTCAGAGGAACTACCTAGTTTGGACTATGGTATAGATAGACAGAGGGAGTGAAGTTGTGTGGCTTCACAAATGCAATTTGGTCGCGGAATCCATCAGACCAAAAGAGTACATCAAGTGGAATTTTTAGTGTTGGGTCCACAGTTTTTTCCCAGTACAGGAGGAAGCAAAGATCTGCGGCACTCATATCGGCAAAAACATAATACATGGTTGCCAGTCAAGCAACATGTGAGGTGATCTGGATGAGAAATATACTTGTTGGATTGTTTGGCTAGATGATGGATCCAACTGTGATATACTATGATGATTAGATTTGCATCAAGCTCATTGAATATCATGTTTTTCATGATCCACCCAAGAATATAAATATCTAGTATCTCCATTTACGGGACTGTGTGCAGAGGCAGATAATGTTGTTGCAGTACATTCCGACAGAGGAACTCGACGTTGACATTTTGACAAAGGCCTTGTCAAGAGGGAAGTTCGACTTCTAGAGGTGCAGGATAGGGGTGGTTGATAATCCATTTCTTGCTAATGAAAATTGCAGCAAGAAATTCTCAAATTGGTTTTTCCTTGATTAGATTGAGAAAATTTTAATTTCCACATCAATAGACAACTTAGATAATGTTAGCCTATGTGACATGGCTTGTGTCACCTAGTTTACTCAGCAAATTCGAGTTGGAGGATTTAGAGTTTAGTTCCACATGTGTGATTGGTAATTTGTAGTAATCAAGGTCATTTATCTCATGTTGTTTTCAGTTAAACTAGTTCCAACTTTTGGAGGAACTAGTGGAAGGTTAGTTAAGAATTGGGACTTCAGTCAAACTTAGTCATCATCTAGTTAACTGATTAATCAACCCAAAATAACTAGTGCATGTAGAGAATTCGAGTTACCTACTTGAGGTGGAGATTCTAAGGCAGTGTAACATTAGTTGTAGACTAGTATTAAGTGTACAGGTGTTGCATGCAGTCGGTTGATCAACCTATGGAATTTCACAATTCAATTAGAGGAATTTCGTAAATAATAGGGGCTAATTCCTCAAGGAATAGCACAAGGAAATAGGAGCTCAAGTAAAGGAAAAATTTGACTAAGTCTAGGTCAGAGGCCTTTAGTGAGTAGAGAGATAGGTTATGCACTTGCATTGTGAGCTCAGTTGAGACAAGAAATTTCAATACATCTCTATTCATTTGACTAATGGAAGAATACATTGGGGTTTTTAGCATAATTCTTTCCCTAGATAACAATACTTGTTGCATGTGTGTTATTTGTTCTCGCATGTCCGAGATTTTTGTTGTAAATTGTGAATTGATGTCTGCAGAGAAATAGTGTAGGTTTGTGTCTTGTGATTTTGATTAAAACGTCTTGAGAAGTTGCAAATCTACAACCTAATTTCTATATGGATTTCACAAGTGACATTTTTTTAATTATAAAAAAAACATTTCTATGTGGACCTTAAATAAAAACACGGTTCAATTTCCATATACTATATTTGGCACAAGGGTGATTGGCTTAATAATATTTTGTTCAACTCAATCTATGCTCGGGTGGTACATGGAAGTCCCTAACTTGGTTGGATTTTGCATATGTTTTATTTTCCTATTGTGATTTTTGAGCACTTATACTTGTTATTATGTTGATTTGATGGTTGTTTTGTCATGCTTAATATTCTGTTTATATGCATGGTTCTATGATGTGCTCTAGTTATGGCTCTTGTACATGATTTAATAAGTAATATAATAGTTTATGAATGCATGGGCTAACAAGTGTTTTTGCATCTACATGAGAGGGCATTATATCTTCTTAGTGATTCTCAGATAAATACTATCAGTTTATGATCATATATGCATTCATGATGTGTAGCTTACATGTTTACCATTTGTTTAACGAAATGTTTGTTATGGATTAGGAATATTTGGGTAAATTTATTTCTTGAGTTTGAATGGTTAGCATTGTTATCATCTTTTCTATGCTTCTGGAAAGTTACAGGAAATTATGGGTATTGGTTTGGAGGCTAGCTGAAAAGGTGGCATAGATCCCAAAACCATATGCTCAGAACTTGAGGTTTTAGGTCATAATCACATGGAGACAAGCCTGTGAGTGTGGTTATAGGCTTCCAACCACATGGGTGCAAGGTAAAGGGTTCGTTTATGGAGCTAGTTGAAAAAAAAGGGTTCCAAATCAGGGATTGATCAGTTGGGGTGGTTGTCTATCTCTTGAGTGATCTGTAGTCCTTGTGGGATGTCAGTAAGTGTTCAGTTTGTAGGTCCCACTTCCTTAACTAGAAATTGGAGGTTGGGTCATGTAATAGTGACACTCATCTCATACTTACCCTGGAAATTTTGCGAATTTGGGTAAATGTGGGAGGGGCAGTTACATATTCATATTAGAGAGAGGTTGCAGCACTGGACCTTGGGGTAAAAACAAATCATAATACAAGTTTATATTTTTGGCATGCAGGTATGATCATTAATGGTTTTTATATGCATTGTGGTTATATGGATGCCTATCATTCTATTGTTGTTTTGGTTACATGTGTTGTACCTCAGGAGACAGTTCCTGGCTATGAGGGAACCAATGCTTGAGACATTTTGAGATTAATTAAAAACAATTTAAATTCAATGGCTTGAAGTACATTCCATGAGGGATTGTAAGAAAAGCCTCTAATTATGAAACCTTAGCCTTCCAAAGCAGAATGGCCAGAGAAACTATGAGAGTTGTAGGGTGGAAATGTAAAGAAGAAAATGGAGGAGACAAAATTTTAGCACAGGAAATTAAGAATCTGTGCTTCAACTTTGTAGAAAGAATTATGGATGAAGAAGAAGAATATGAACGATATTCCTGGATGTGGAGCACTTCATTAAGGGCTTCAATATTAATTTTAATGATTACAACAAAATTTTAATGAGTACAATGAAGTAAATTCATTAAAAACATAATCTAAAGCACCAGTTGCATCTTACACTATCCAAGAGAGGAAAAGCATATATGAATGTTGGGTCACATGAGAAAAACAATCACTACAATACCAATGTTGAAATCAAACTACAATATCATATTAAAATTTTAGAAAGAATTTTGACTACATTGCCATTCATGCGTGACTGTGCCCTTCCGAACCTCTACAAAATATCCCTCTCCCCCTTTTATTTTTCAATTCTAATTATCTAACCCCATGCTCCAAATTTCACTAGAGACACTCCTTCCCAGTTTCAGTAGCATTTTTATGTGAATTTATCACAGGTTTTTCTCTTGTTTGTACTGAAATATCATTTGTCCTTTCTTGATTACCGAAAGTTATAGGATCCTAGTAATTGTGGTGTTTTCAATAAATCTTGGACTCACTCATCCCTAAATGCAAATCCAGTTGTTGAGTTACTTGCAGTGCTGGTTTGTTCCCTGACAGTTTTGAGAATGTACAACAAGGATCCATTTATCAAATGACAAATAGTATACACTGCATGGAATTCCAAGATGGTGGAACTACAACTTTTCTCTTAAGATCAGATGGTAATTTTTCACTCTTAGTTAAAACCTCAGGTTTTTGCAGCCTCTCCCCCTTTTATTTTTCAATTCTAATTATCTAACCCCATGATCAGTTTCAGAAATTGATTCTTGAAACAATTTCAAGAACTATCTTCCTTTTTACAAAAAAAGGATTTTTTAAAATAATGTCATTTTAAAATATATATATATATATATATATATATATAATATTAAATAGAATTTTTCTTAAAACAAAACTCTGACCCCCAATATTAAAACATTGGGTTTTCAAATTAAAATACAATCAACGAGCCCCATGGAAAACCACACATGGTTTTGTCAATCATAAACCAACTACGGAATCACTTATAGAAATTTTGGAACATCGAGACAGTGCTTCCATAATGAATATTAACCATTGGTCTTTTGATAAGTGGTTTGGGAAAAACCACCCCCGGAGGCACTTCTTCACTTAAATCATGCGCGGCTTGTGTTGTCGGTTTTCTGTTAGATCATGGTGACAACATCCTGCAAAGTGGGCAACGCTCCAAATTTCACTAGAGACACTCCTTCCCAGTTTCAGTAGCATTTTTATGTGAATTTATCACAGGTTTTTCTCTTGTTTGTACTGAAATATCATTTGTCCTTTCTTGATTACCGAAAGTTATAGGATCCTAGTAATTGTGGTGTTTTCAATAAATCTTGGACTCACTCATCCCCTAAATGCAAATCCAGTTGTTGAGTTACTTGCAGTGCTGGTTTGTTCCCTGACAGTTTTGAGAATGCACAACAAGGATCCAATTTATCAAATGACAAATAGTATACACTGCATGGAATTCCAAGATGGTGGAACTACAACTTTTCTCTTAAGATCAGATGGTAATTTTTCACTCTCAGTTAAAACCTCAGGTTTTTGCAGCCTAGAAATGTTGTGTTTCTATGATCGCAAAATATCTTCCCACAATTATAAACACGTTACAAAGTCTACAACAAAAGGTACATGTGTAGTGTGATCATAAGTAGTAGAATTCCAACTGAATAAATTAATCTCTGATACAGGAGATTGGAAGCAAAAGTGAGATGTTGTTGATGAACTAGAATATTATATTTTCCCTGGATTTTCTTTTTCCAACTCTCTAGGAAGGCTACAGGGTCCAACACTACCGTGGAAGAAGAGGATAAATTAGATTTCTTAACCCAATCACCATTGATGTTGATGATGGGATTTCCCATGACATCAGATATGGTGGACATGGAAATAAAGGAAAATGGTAAATAATCTATTTTCATCAACCAAAGATTGTCTTGGCATGGACTAGCTTGGTAACCCAAATTGCAGGATCGCCCCCCAAAATTGCAGTCGGGATTTGATGTATTTTGTGAGTAGATTTAACCTTGCTTGGATGAAGACTTGGGAATGTAGTGTTTAGAATCTCTCCTTTGTAGATGATGTCACTCTTGGAGTTGCCTGGCCAACAGAAGAATTACTAGTGCAAGTCTTTGAACACAAAGGAAGATCTTCCAAAGACACTAAATTACTAGTTGCACTTCTCGACTTCATAATAATTCTTCTCATAGATAAATATGTTCCATTTTCTCTTGGTTTTCCAACTCTAATTTCTTTTGTTTAAGACAACTAGCATACTAGACATTTAGTTGATATGCTAGTTTCTACAATAGTAGCACCATCTGTGCTCCCCGTATTTAATTGAAAGGATGAATATTTGCCAATTGTTTTGTTCAATCCTCCAATCATAAGCACACTACTAGTGCTTTCTCTAATTGTTGAAGCTTGTCCATCAACTTCGCTAAAGTCTTTCTTAATATTTGGAATTGATATTTCCCTTGGACTATTGATTAATCTTGAACGTGGGGTAAGGGGCAGCCCCACATCTGCTTCCTTCACTGATAAACTGACCTTATCTGTCAAAGTAGACAATACAGATGATAATGCATTGCTTCTTGTGCATATTTCCCTTGATTTTTTTTTAAAGGGGTTTTCTTCTTTCCAAGTGGCCAAAATAGGCTACAAAAGCATGCATGATAGATGCTAGATAATCAGTGCGGTCATATGCATGTGCATCGGTTAGTCATCCATGATAGTTAAATTTTTGTTATATGCATTGCACTCATATGCATGATGATTATAGTAATTGCAACTAAGATCTTGATATTATATGTATCATGCTAATCTAGATTGGCCTATGCATATGGTTGTGGTTATGATATTCATGTGGGAGTTAATATACTTCTAATATTGTGTCGTACTAATCTAGACTAAACTATACAAATGTGATAGCCGCCCCTAAGATACATTGAGGTATGAATTTGATTATATCATATATAGGGTTTATCTATCATGGTATGGTTGTAGGAAATAGAAGAGCAGGGATAAATAGTGGACTATGGTTCAATTGAATCCCCTTACAAGCCTAATGTGAAATATATGGAATGGCAAAGGTTAATTGAGTAGAAAGGGGAAGAATATTCTCCTAATCTAGGTGATACACTAAGGAGTCTGAGGGAAAAGATCATCATTTGCAAGGAAAACAATAACAAGTTGACTGAGATACATGAAAGGCTTGTAAAAGCTCAGGAAAAGCTACTAGAAGTCAATGCAACGATCCTTTAGAGCTTTTAAATTTCCAGAGACAAGGATATATGAGGAGCTTATTTGGGATGAGTTTGATGTCAAAAGATGCAAAACCATTGTAGTTTTGAACCTGTGATGGAGATCCTTACAAGAATGATTTTCCTTGTATTAGAGTGGCATGACAAAAGCGTGGCAAAACTCATATCTACATTACCTAGGAGGCATGGATAATTGGGGATGTTTGTAAGAGAATTACTCAAGTTTATACAGCACTTGATAAAAAGAAGGAAGATCATCAATAATTTATCATTGAGGTGCAAATGGAACGAAGGGGTAGAGTTCTAGGCAAAACCTCAATGCATATTATATTGGAATAGGTTCATGCTTTGGAATTGAGTGACAGAGCAAGTTAAAGTGTGTGGAAGCACTTTGGGGCCGATGAAGCTACATGGTAGACAATTGATCAAATGCAAGGATAACAATTGCTTTCCTCGTATGGATGGATTCTTCAAGGGAACTAGAATCCCTTGGGAGATGATATCTACAAGTGTTTAGTTGCAGGGCATTGTGCTTAGTACAACAGGGAAGGTAACGAGTATATTATTATATTTATTGATGCATTGATAGTTGTGTGTTTATGGTAGTATAATGCAAGGAATTGCATGGTAGAAGAGACTTCCATGAGATATTAAATAAGGCTCAGGTTGAGCTTTCCCTTGGAAGCCCTGGGAACCATAGGGGTTGAGTCATGGCATTTGTTGAATTTTTTTTCGCTTTCAGTGCTTTGTGATTTGTTTGTGTTTGATTTATTGTTTTGACTGTGATTGGTGCATGGCCATGCCACTTTTTTTGTGATGTTTTATTTTTGTTTGGTTTTCTTCTCATTTTCTTCTTTTTCTTGCCTTTTATGTTTTTAAGGTCTTGGGAATTTGTTGGGGAAATAGGAAAGTTAGTGGAGCTCAGGGAGAGTTGAATGAAACCAAACAGGTAATATAAGACTTAGATGAAGCCTCATGCATTAGTAAAGGGAAATTGAAGGCAAGAATATGATAGCCAATTTCGTTGGTTATGTCCATTGAGGATAAATGTACGATGGCGAGAAAGGTAATCAAGGAAAGGTAAAATAAATAGATCTGATGTATCAGATGCCTTGACAATGTTGGGAACTATTGTTCTCAATGTTGTGCACAGACAAAGGGAGTTCTCTTAACCTTGATCTTATTAACACTGGTAATTATGTAGTGATCATGATTATGATGGTGTGTGTGTGTGTGTATGCCATTGTCTGATAGGGTTGTGAGGGATCATTCTTGTGGAAGCATGATTGTTTCATGAATGTGAATAGCATGAAAAGGTTCCTGGCTATGAGGAATCATGTGGGCAGAGTAGCCGTAGAAGATCTATGAGGTTGGTATCATGTGGATATGATTTTCATAACATGTTCTTACACTATGCCTATGTTTATGTTATGGACAGATAATTTTGAAGGATACATGAATGAAATGACAACAATGTGATTTGCAATATGTTGGGATAAGCATGGACAGTGAAAAGAGCCACAGATTTTGGATTTGGATTGTGGATGCACAGAGTAAGGTGTGGGAAAGACACTAGAGGAAAGGTTGCCTGGTAGAAATAGTGTGGTCTCTGGATGTTTAGTACTATTGTGTGTATGTGTTGTACATGTTATGTTGTAAAAATGTGGTACTGTGCCATGAGTATTATGCAGTTATTTTATCATGGCATATGTATTCTTTGTATTCTACTTTGTGTATGTATATGTGTTGTGATTGTATATTGGGTGTAGGTTTATGTTTGGTATTGTACACTGGGTGTAGGTGTATGCGTGGAGGTTTATGTTTGGTGTTGTACACTGGGTGTAGGTGTATGCGTGGTTTTGTACACCATGTGTAGGTGTATGTGTTATGTTGTACATTGTGTATGTATATGTGTTATGAAGGGGATTGGTTCTTAGGTTCCCTATGGTTGTGGGTTTGAAAAAATGCTCTGGAGCCCTAGAAAAACTTTGGTTAAGTTACTAATTCTTGGGCCTACCAGTTGGAACAAATGTTCTGGAGCCCTTGATAGCTTGGTATGAGACCAATATTGAGTTTTTGATATAGAGGGTATGGGTGGTTTAGTCTTTATATGCCATTATTTTTGATATTGAGGGAGGAGGCGATATAGTCTCTGGATTCCCTTGTTGATTTGAAGAGAAGAGAAGGCATTGGGTGATTTCCAAGTTGGAAATAGATCTAGTGTGTGCACGTGGTCAAAGAGAAGAGAAGGCACTGGGTGCTTGTCAGGTTTGGAAACTGGTATAGTGTGTGTATGGAAAGGACAAAGAACAAAGGAAAAAGTAAAGAAACATTTGAAATATAAGTATCAATATTTTATTTCAGATTTCAATTATGCCCATAGTATATGATTCTAATCTATGATGGTTGACTATTGAGCTAACCAGATGTGAAATGTTTATGCATGATGATTTGATCAAAGAGCTAGTTTGAATTGTTGTGATTCGAATTAAACATAATTGAAAGAGTACCTTATTGATGGGACAACAATGAGGTATGATTTGAATTAATTTCAATTCCTTTTTAGTCTAATGGGAATTATGTACTTGGTATGATAAAGCAGGGAAATGCCCAATTTGGGTGGTTGAAACTGACTACAAGAATTAGTAGCAACAACAAAAGGAATTGGAACAAGAAAAATTACATTGGTAAAGCATTCAGGAGAAGGGAAATTGTCTGATACCAGTAACCAATAGTTTCCATTGGTTTTTGTTAGTGTTGATATCTACATACTTCCATCAGGGATCAAAATTCGCTCTTTGCATTTTAATTTTAGGGGTCCCATACTGAAAATTTTGCATCATTCCATTAGGTCATGACATACTAATCCACTTATGGTTGTCCTCTCTTTAGAAAATCTAAATTTTTCCCTCCTAGAGTATACTTCTTGATCCTTCTTCAGGTTGTCTTCAGTTTTGGTTTCATGATCAATCTGCAGTCATCATTTCATTAGGTCATAGGGCATGATTTCATTAGGTCTTAGGGTTTCACTACCAAGGTCAAAAGTTTGATTTTAAAGTGTAAATAAAGGTCAACAAGGGTATGAGGATGATTGATAAATCGAGCATGATGGTTTGTGAGTCGTATCTACTGAGTTATTATCATTTAACCTAATGTAATTTTCACCTCAAAAACATGTTTTTGAGGTGAAAACAGAGCATTTTAAGTTTATTTGTATTTCATATGTAATTTTAAGTCCCTATATGTAATAATTGATCTCAGCTGCACCAGAGCATTTATCCTTGCTACAAGATAAATAACACTGAAAAAATCAAGTCAAATTGAGCATTTATCCACCTGCAAAGACACAAAGAAGAAAAAGGCATTAAAACATACTTTTAAAGAAGAACAAGAAACATTAGAAAAGAGGGTTTTTCAAGTGAAAAATCAAAATAAACTCCTATTTAAGCCTTCACATTTCATTTTCAAATTCATTATCTTCATTTGCTAAGCAAGGAGTGAAAAGGTGAGAAAAGAAGACAAGCTTGAGTGAGTTAGAGTGAAGAATGCCTAATGTTGCGCTTTTGGCAGAGTGGCACTGTGCTTTTGGCTGAAGCAGATTGATGGTGAGTGCCAGTATTGCAGCAAGAATGCTGCAACTCCTGGGCTGCCAACTTTACTTTTATCAACCTAATAGTTCATAACAAACTTGGAAGCGTCGATGTTGTATGCACAAGTACTAGTTCTCACTGCAGGTTGTCACTTGGTCAGCCGGCACAAGCTCACTAAGAGCACAAGCCAACTTCTATAAATCTTAGAAGAAGCTCTATGTGTGATGAAAGAAAGAAATATTACTCTAAAGAAGCTATTCTAATTGCAGAAAGGAAAAAGATTGTAATGTAAAGCAAGACCTAGTACACCCTAATTAACAAGCTAATCCTACTCTTGCCAAAAACACTATGAAAACCATGAAACAAATGCCATTACCTACTCAAGAAAGTTAACAACATCTAACCATGCTATTTATAGAATTAAATAAGCAAAAAACATATTTTTGGATTTTTATGTGTTTTTATGGGAATTTGACATGCATCTAATTTATTGTGTGCGAGTGTGGCATCAAACAGGTGGCATTAAAGGGTGGTTTTTGAGCTTGGGAGGATGTAAGATGGTGTGGATGGGTCCTAGGAGGTCTTAGGTGGCCTTCTGGAGGCTTTTCCCAAACTTAGCCTTCCAAAGAAAGCCTACAGGAAAAGCTACAGGAGGACACAGGGAAACTACAGGAGGAAAATAGGGAAACTACAAGAGGCCTACAGGAGGATGCCGAGAGCAATTTTCGCTATTTTGAGGCTGTGAGAGTGGGTGGAAAAGGTAGATGAAGGTTGGGGTGAGGTGTTAGAGTGCCTAAGTTCGACCATGAATCACTAGGAGCGAGGAAGATGATTGGGTTTGCTCAAGGGGAGAGGAAGGAGTTCCATGAAAAATGAAGGAAACTAAGGTAGAATTGAGGTGAGGTTTGGGAGATCTATAGGGCATGGATCAGATGGAGGATGTGATTTCTGATAATCTAGCCTACTACTAGAAGAGATCTACTGCAAAGGAACTGACAGTCAACTAAGAAAGTCAAGCAACAAATGAAATGAGTGCATTTAGGAAAAAAAAATTTTTGCATTAAAATGGTCTAAACTATGATCTATGAAAGGAAGTGCTGAGAAATTTTGTAGGAAAGGAAAGTATGGAAGAGGACTATTGCAACTTAGGAAATGAACATGATAAAGGAGATCTAAAGCAAAGAAAAACTGGACTATTAACCTACTAAAGAGCTGTAAACACTAGAAGTCCTATGAAATGAGGAAAATATGTGTTTTTGGGGCAACAAGAGAGTCTTTGCCTCAAATCATGGTCCCAGAGGGAGGAAGAGAGGCCAAGGCACTATTTATAGCCTTTTGAATCTTTTCTAATCATTGCTTAACCTACTACAGAAAGCACAAATGGAAGCAAACTACTAAATCATCAAAAGCAACCTATTCTTAACCATAAAAGAAATACATCTAACAACAAATTAATCTACAAACTGAAGTAAAGCATAAAAATACAAGTAAAGAGAAGCTTGGCTACTTGGATTGGGCCCTAACCCAAGAGCTTCAGCCCTTTGAGGTAACTCAGTTCTAGCTCAAAAAGGATTCCATCTTCATTATCAAAAAAGTAGCAAGATTACATGAAACTGTCACAAAATAATAAGCTCGAAATTTGAGCAGAGTTTACATAAGAAAAAATCCAACCCTAGTGAGGCCTTAGGCATCTCTACTTATACATATAAAGCTACAAACAACTTCCTTATAATCAAGGAGGCTTGGCTCCCAAAACGCGAGATAACTATCAGTCATCCTCCACTTGCTCGACTGCCTTCTAGTGCATGATTCGGCTGCTTGTACTCCGAGTTGGATGAAGGGGAACTCAAAGTGAGGAGTAATAAATGAGGGAGATTCCCTCCTATAATTCCTCCCCTATGTCTACTTCGAGTTATTGTTTCCATTTGACTACTGGATCCTTGAATTTTTCCTCGAAATCCATCAATAATCTGCATTAAATACATGTTAGACCACATGTCATCATAACTAACTCAACTCGCTCTATAAGCATAAATATAATTAGAAAATCATACAATAAGCTAAGAGAATGGTTGATTTGACTAGGTTAGGAGGTAAAATGAGCCCATATAATTACCCATTTATGAGGCTCATCATCACCCCCTACTGAAGGTGTTGTTCATCCTCTGAGCAACTTAGTCAATCTCCTCATCTTGTATGGCCCTGGTGGCCTCCATAGCATCCCAGGCTTCTGATGTGGTCTGCTCATGTTGGTCATAAAATCCTGATGTTCTGTTTATGTCCTTCCACTACTCCTTCTCTTCTTCTTCTCTTCTGCCTTTCAACATTCCTAATAGGAGTGGAGGACTCAGTTTGAGGCCAATCCAGTTGACCTTCAGCCTTTGCATGGAGTGTTTGTACATTGGCACTCTTTTCAATGCCTCCCTCAGCCTCATTGGGGAATGGTATTCTCTGATCTGCAAGTTGTGGGGTAGGGTGTTCCATCTTCTCATGCAGGCATGCACACAGTCATCCCTAGGTAGCCTTTGCATATCTTCAAATTGTGCAATTGCTTGTGCCTGATATCTAGGGGTAATCTGAGGGTCATTGGCAAGCTGTTTGTGTGTGATGATGAGTGCCATAGGATCTGACAGCTCAGCTCTTATCATTAATGGCTCATTATGCTCTTTTATCATCAATATTTTCATTTCTGCTGCCCTCAATTCTTCATGGTTCATCCATAAGGCCATGGCAATTAATTGTAGATCCCCTAGCTTGGCATTGGGGTCCCACACATTCAAGTCTATGAGGGCCATATTGTGTAGGTAGAACTCTGCCATCTTTGATTTATCCTCTGAGGTACTTTGGTCACACAGATCCATGAACTGCCTGTAGTCTTGGAAAGACATTGTGGCTCTTTGTGCCAATGTATTTATTTGGAATTGAAGCCATTAGTCCTTTAGATAGAGGTCATAAGATTTGGCTGGTGTTCTGCATTGTAATTCTTCCATGGATAAGCTGGCTATGTATGACAGCTGAGTCTCTTTCTCTTGCAGCTACCTCCTTAGTAGTTCATTCTCATTTCCAAGGTGGCTTCTTGTAATGGCCTCTCTGTCTCTAAGAGCACTCAAGTCTCTGCCCATTTCCATGAGTTTCTTTTACATATGGACAACATCCTCAACTCCTTTGGATTTTGCTATCTACATCCACCCATGTGTTCTCACTTTTTCTTTCTCCAATTTGAAAAATAGTGGAATTGCAAATTTCTATGGGATTATCCTACCTCCCTCAAGTAGATTGTAATGGGAGGCAAGACTAGGCTGGGGGTCAGGTTCTTGTAGCTCTTGTGCTTCCTCTTTCATCTCTGGCTGTCCTCCTACCTTTTTCTCAAGATTTTGGGTCTCTTGTAGTTGGGCCAGTGTCTCCTATAGGACTATTTCAACCTCCTGTAAGTTTGGTTTAGGGTCCTATAGAATTGACTTCCCCTTCCATGTAGAAGATCTTGGAGTCCCCCTTTCATAGGTTATGGGTGTCTTGGAAGGAGATTCTTTCACCTTGGCAGATGGTGAATCTTCAATGGTAATGGGAACTTTTGAAGAGGGCTGAGGTTTGCCTGTTTTAATTCTTGTGCTCTTCCTTGCCCTGAAATACATGGAGGTATTTCTTTTCCTCTTCTGCTTTGGCTTTATTGGTGTACTGAGGGTAGTGAGGGTAGCTGCTACTTCTCTTTCCAGAGTCTCAGGGGACTCTTCTCCTTGCTCTGCCTTCTCTGCCTCCTTTTCTCCTTCTTTTGTCTCTTTTTTTGTCTCTTCAACCTTTCCATCCTCTGTTTCTTTTCCTTCCTCCTTCCTTTCTTGTTCTGCTATGTCACCATTGGCTTCATCTTCTCCTCCTTATTGTTCTTCCTCCTCGACTGACATCATAGGTTAATGCCTTTATGTCATCCTCAGCTGTCATATTTCGGAAAACTTACCATGCTATAGGGAGTGTAAAGGTATGGAGGGCTTCCTCTACTAGGATTTTGATTAAGCCATGGTAAGCTAACTGCCCTGAATTTCATGCTTGTACCTTGGTGCTGGAGTCAATGAGGGACTAAAGGAGAAAGTAAGGGATACTGAGCTTTTGAGGTGCTGGAGTATCCATGCCATACCTCAAGTCATGGAGGATTTTGAAATGATATCCATAGAAAATGTTGTGTCTCCCCTCACAAGAGATGTATTTGATTATTTGGTAGCTAACCTCATCCTAGGGATATGGTATACTAGCCCTTCTAATTCCATTTTTATCTTCAATAGGGGTTTCATTATTTTGGAAAAATTTCTTCTTGGTAGCCTGACCAATTGGTTTCTCATCTTTACTCCAAGGCAGCCCAAGAGGAAGGATAGTGACCCTATTGATGAATTCGGGGGTTATTTCCATGGAGAGGCCTCTAATGGTTACAATAGCATGAGTTCTTGTGTGAGGGACCAGAGAGAGAGAAAATTCTTGGGCAATTTCATCATCAAACCCTCGAAATTTCTCAAAGAAATTCATCTAGTTTTCCCTTGTGAATATGTCCACCACTTGAGGATGTGCATGGAGCCTAGTGGAGTTAGTGTGATCCTTTCTCATAAACCCTCCTATCGTACTGCGTGTACTTTTTTTTTTAAAACCCAAATATGGAGGTGGAGACAAAGAGTTTTGAGAAAAATAAAAACAGAGGAGACTGTGTGTTTTTTTTTAATAAACAATTTTTTTTTATGTATTTTATGCCCTCCTAAAGACTTATTTCATCTTCAAATTAAGACCACTTCTTTCATATATTGATATTCAATAGGGGGCATGCATGAACCCTACCTCTTTAGACTAAAATTCAGGCTAAAAATCGGGTTTTCTCCCTTCAAAATGACTCACTACCCCTCCTGTAGAAGCCCGTTGTCCCTCCTATAGATTTCCTGTAGGTGCTCCTGTGGACAACGTCGAGAGCAAGGATATGGAGGAAATCAATGGAGGATGGTGGTTACGAGGTTGTGGGGGCATAAGAATACTGTTGTGTCTGAGTTACGAGGAGAGAATGAAGAAAAGGTGGTGGAAATGCACAGGGAGGAGTGCTCATTACCCTTTATGGATATTTTCGGTTATGAGTGCTGAGCTGGCAAGGTATACGTTGGCCATATTTGGACTGTTGGTCCCCACCTGCTTTGTCATCATGGCCCCTCCTTTTAATCATCCCTCATTATTGCATCATAGTTTGCACTTCCTCCCACTACCCATCCTTGGCATCTTGTGCTTGAGTTGATTATGCACACGTGTGGGTGGCATCTCAAGTAAGTGGAGTCAATTAAATGAAGGTGTCCAAGTTAACTGGCCACCTTTCCCTTGTTCAATCTCAACCATCTCATTGCCTTGGTATGGTCTCTAATTACACAAATTCAAATAGAGGAGTGACTTAGTTACATACCTATGATCTGAGTGTATATGTTGTGAGGTGTTGTGGCTTTCTCTATTGAATGCCTTCATTTCCCTTTATGCATGCTGTCTCTGCTTGTTGATGTGTGGTTCTGTGCTTGTGTAGGTTCTTATTTGTTGGAGCTGAGCTGCATGTGCCTTTCCAACCTTCATGTGTTCACTCTCTTGCTGTTGGTGTTGGACTTCTATAGGATCAACTGCTACAGGAATTCCTACAGGAGCTCCTGTAGCTGCTTCTCCCCTTTTCCCTATGCTTGGAGCTCGAGAGTAATGCCAGAGGTGTCATGAATGATGGAGGGATGGTAGGTAAGCTTCATGTAAGGTTATTTGTGCCTTTTCCTCTTTTTTATTTTTGTTTTTTTCAAAACCTAGAAACTGTTTTTCTGTGTTTTTTTTTCTCGGACAGGAAGAAAAAATAATGATGCTTGGGGTGTGATGAAGGCTTGGAAATGATGGCAAGGAGGTTTGAAGGTGGTAGGAGGTATTATAGGTTCCTCATGAAGCTTTTTTTCCCTCAAATTGGCTTCTGTCGACACTTTTTTCTCTTTGTAATTCCTATAGGAGCCTCCTGTATAAAACATGGTTTTGGAAGAAAAAGGTACAGTGAGGTGAAAGAGATGCCAGAAATGATGGAGGAAGGTGTGGAGAAGTTGAGATGGATGTTGGTGTGAATGTCAGGGTTCCCTTGGCACCTTCTTCTGTTCCTTGTAGTCCTCCTGCAAACCTGCAATGCAATAAAAATTCATTTTTTCTTTTTCTTTTTTGAAAACAACTAGGGTGCCTCAGAGAGGTTTTCACCTTAATTGCCTGCCCTGGACGTCTCCAAGGGATGTTTTCACCTAGGGATATTATTCTTTTTCCTCTCTTTTTTGACATCACTGGGCCACCTCAGAAGAGGTTTTCAACCCAATGATGGGACTCAAGCGCCTCATGGAGGGTTTCACTTGTGTCCTTATTTTTTTATTTTCTTTTTCTTAAGTGAGTGGGTGAAGTGGAAGCTAAGACATGCTCCACTACCATCACTGTTTTATTCAAATCTTCAATAAACTCTCGCTTGGAGAGGGGTTTCTTGTAAACTTTCAACTGATGTCCATTGACAAGCATGGGGATGGATTCATCATCAATGGTTCTGATCAGAACTGAACCATTGTCATTGCATTTCTCCACAGTGTAGGGTCCCAGCCATCTTGTCCTCAACTTGCCTTTGAAATCTTTGTATCTTGAATCATAGAGTAGTGCCCAATCTCCCTCTTGGAATTAATTCTCCTTGATATTTTTGTCATGCCATATCTTTCTCTGAAGCTGGACTACCTCTGTATGGAGAAGGGCTTGTAATCTATATTCATCCAATCCATTGAGCTGAAGTAATCTCTCCTTCTGTGCATGGCTGAGGTCCAGGTCTAGCGGAGTGGCCATCCTTAAGTTATTGAATTCAAACTCTATTGACAACAAAGCCTTCTTCCCATAGACCAGTTCATAGGGTGTGAACCCGGTGGTGGTCTTCCATGTTGTGTTGTAGGCCCAAGTGGCCTCAACTAATCTGTCTGCGCATTCTTTTCTGTTGTTGCTCACTACCTTGGTTAGGATCCCTTCCAATGCTCTATTAGTGACCTCCACTTGCCCATTGGCTTGTGGACGGTAAGGGGTGGAAGTCCTGTGCTTGATCTTATGATGTGTGAGCAGGTCTTCAATTAGGCTAGAAGTGAATTGTCTTAGTTTGTGACCAACTCTCTCATGTTGGAATCATGACACATATTTGCAACTATGACATAGGTGTTGCCCTTGATGGAAACTCACTCAGATGACAAATCATAGTTTAGACTCACAAAATGAAGAAAATAGAGGTATCCGCAGGTTCCCCACTAACCAAGTCGCATGTACACTTGGGCTAGCAGACCAAAAGGAGTGTATAAAGTACACATGCACTTTCACATAAGGAAAGGCGCGTACATGTTGGAAAACTAAGTTTTGGTCCATTGTATTTTTATCCATGGTATTGGTCCAAGGTATCTGGTCCGAAGTGTTGAACCCAGGTATTTGGTCCAAGGTATTGGTCCTACGTGGTTTTTGGTCCATGGTATTGAGTAAGGCCTAAGACTATAAAAGGAGGAGAAGATAATTAGACAAAGGCACTCAAGTATTGAATATCTGATGAAGAGCAAGATCTAGTATACAGGTTATTGGGTTATGATGCATAGCTGGATCTAAACCAAGGATGAACCTTAGCGCTTGATAAAGGATAAGATCTAATGATGGGTCAATATCTTAAGGCGTGAAGTGAAGTATCTTTATGAGAATTGATCATTTATCTTAATAACTAGTGCATGTTGTAGTCTGTAAATATGATGATCTAGGTATAATTGAAGTCTGGAATTGTTGTAAAGTTTAAATCATCATTTACAGATCTGTACGTAGGTTCACTTTAGAAAAGGGGTGTATATATGTTGGTTTTGCATATCAAAATAGTGTATACATATTAAATTTGATTTTCATATCTGTACGCAAGTTCGTCTTGAGAAAAGTGCGTATGCACGCAGGTTCGACACATTGAAGTAGCGTATACCTCATAAAATATTCTTTAGCTGCTTCTGTTTCCTGTTGCAATGTTTTGGGTTCTTGTTACTGTATTATGGTTACAGCATTTTAAAAGATCAGATTGAAGGGTTGTCAAAGTGATTGGTTGATTCAGTTGTGGTTGGTACAAACGCGATTGGTTGATTTGATGATTAAATGATGCTATTGATGGATCCAGTCTAAAAAATTATGAAACGTGGTCCCTGGAAGAAAAGAGAAGGTTGTAGCCTTCTGTAGGCCGACACCTACATACTAGTAAACATATCAGCTAGTACAAGAGCTAGGGGTTGTAGCTCCCTTCCAGGAGAAGCTCGCGAATGAGAGAAGGTTGTAGCCCTCTGCAGGTAGAAGCTTGCATACTGGTATAAGACTGCACCAGTGTAAAAATTGTAAAAAGAAGTTTCTAATTTAAAAGAAGATAGAGACGATTGCAGCAGGTGGTTTTCACCCACATTGGGTTTCCACCTTATATCTTGTGTTCATGTGTGTGACTCTCTGTTCTGTTTTTACTGCACCTAGTTATTGTTTATATGGTTCTGATGCATTGATTAAGGATCAACATATGATGAATTAACTGAATCATAAGTTTGCAGGATATACGCTAGTTTCCTTAAACACAATTGCGTATACATGCGAGTTCCATTAACTGAAGTAGCATATATGAATCTGATTATGGAAATGAAAAATAATTGACTTGCTAATATTGATTCACCCCCCCCCTCTTAGTATTATTTCCAACAATTGGTATCAGAGTAGGTCCTTCAGAAGAAGCTTGATCACTTGAAGGAAGATCCATCATCATGAGTAACCATGAAAGAGATGGATCCATCAGACCGCCAATCTTTGATGCGAGAAACCTCGTCTATTGGAAGGTAAGAAGCACAACCTACCTTCAATATCTTGGAACAGATGTCTGGGAAATCATAGGAGGAGGATATAAATTTCCATAAGCAATTCCTACAGATGCGGCAAGTAAAAAGAAATATGAAACCAATGCCAAGGCTGTCAATACATTATTGGGGAATCTGTCACAATTAGAATTTGTCAAAGTTATGCAAATCAAATCCACCAAAGAAATATGGGACAAGATCATTCTAAGCTATGAAGGAGACACTCAGGTAAAACGTGCAAAACTGCAAACTCTAAGAATTCAATATGAAACTCTCAAAATGCATAATGATGAAAGCATAGCTAGTTACTTCTTACGTATAGATGTTATTGTTAATTGCATAAATAATTTGGGTGAAGAGATAAAAGAATTTACTTTAGTTGAAAAGGTTTTAAGATCCTTGTCTATTAAGTTTGAATCAAAAGTATCTGCCATAGAAGAAAAGTAAGATCTTCAGACTATTACTATGACACAGCTACATGGAATCTTAACTGCTTTCAAAATGAGAAAAGGAGGTCCATCAGATATGAGAGAAGCCACATTTAAAGCTTTAGGAAGAGAAGAACTCAATGAATCAGGACATATTTCAGAAGGAGAGGAAGAAGCAAACTTTGTCAAGAACCTTCAACGGGGTTCTGGAAGATTCAAAGGTAAATTACCTTTCAAATGTTTTGCTTGTGGAAGAGTCGGTCATTATGCTGCCAAATGGCATAAAGATAAGCTTGATAAAGGTAAGGAATCAACTAAATGGAATAGAAAACAAAGTGTAAGTAAGAAGAGCTACTATACGCATGAAGATAGCGATGGTTTATCAATTAATGATGAAGATGAAAATAACAATGACTATAGACTTCTGATGGCTTTTGAAGATGATGATTTCTTGGATGCTTTAGATGAAGATGACCTTTATGAAGAGATCTCTAAACTCAAAATCTATTTAGAAGAAAAGAATATGATTATAGATACTTTGACATTCCAACTTGCAGAAAGAGAAAAACACAATGAAAAACTAGAATGTGAAATTGTCGGTCTAAGAAAGGATTCTGAGGAAACAAAAGCTCTCAATATTAGATTTGCAAAGGACCAGAAACATTAGATGAAATTATCAAAGTGCAGTGTTCTCCTCTGATAAAGACAGGTCTTTGATATACTGAAGAAGCATCTCAAGCATAGAAGCCATCAACTTCCACTAAAAGCTATCTTGATGCAGCAAAGAGTAGTGAACAGTTTGACAATCATCAGCAAAGGCATAAAGCAGATCACCAGGTAAATCAGGCTCAATTTACTTCAAGGATGAACAAAAGCTACAACCAATCTCAGGTAAATCATACTCAATCTGCTTCAAGAATGAATATCAATAGAAACTACAATCACTAGGTCAGTAGATTCGATAATTGCAGGAACTTCTTTAATGGCCAATGTTTTTCATGTCATAAATTTGGACACAAAGCTGCTCAATGTGTTGCTTACAAGACCATCATGACTAGAGAAGCACAAAATCAAAGTAATTTGACAGGGATCATGAAACGGACCTACAATAAATTTTCTCTTCTTGAAAATGAAATAGAATGCTTTTTCTGCAACAACTTCAGTCATGAAGAATCTGAATGCAGGAGTAAATTTCAGCTAACAACTCAGAACGAGAAAACTTCACTAAGTCCCAAAATATGGAGAAAGAAAGAACCGCAAATAGAAAGATGTGGTATAGCCTTGTATGCAGAAGGACAAGAAAATCAGTGGTACATCGACAATGGATGCTCAAAACACATGACAGGTCACAAACAAAAACTTCAGTCATATAATGCCTTAGAAAGGGAAAATAAGGTCTTATTTGGAAATGACACTCCTACTGTCATAAAGGGTAAAGGTTTTGTTCCCTTTAAAGAAAAATTTAAAGATGGGAATGTTATGTATGTTGATGGTCTAAAGCATAACCTATTGAGTGTCAGTCAAATGTGTGATCAAGGAAATGAAGTAGTATTTCGATCAAATGGATGTGTTGTTCGTGAGCTTGATACAGGAGAAATCGTGATCAAAGGTATAAGAACTCCAACCAGCTTATACATGCTCAAGGGAGGACAACAACAGTGCTATCTAAGCAAAAATGATGAACACTGGCTATGGCATAGAAGATTGGAGCATCTAATCTTCTCTGAAATAAGAAAAGCATGCCGATCCAGGCTATTCGTGATCTTCCTGATATCAGCATCCCAGAAAATACAATATGCAAATCATGTCAATTTGGTAAGCAAACCAGAGTACACTTCCCTGAAAAGGAAGGATTAGCTAGTAAGCTTATTGAACTTGTTCATACTGATTTATGTGGACCATCAAGGAAAAAGTCACCTCATGGAGAAGAATACTTTATATTGTTCACTGATGATTTTTCCAGAATGTGTTGGATAGGACTTCTAAATCATAAAGATGAAGCATTTGAAAAATTCAAAGCCTTCAAATCCTTGGTTGAAAATGAATCAGATCACAAAATAAAATGCCTCAGATCTGATCGAGGAGGGGAATTTACCTCTGATGAATTCTTTGACTTTTGTGAAGAACATGGAATAAAAAAGCAAATCTCCACTGCAAGGACTCCTCACCAAAATGGAGTGGTAGAAAGGATGAACAGAACTATTCAACAAATGTCTCGTGCTATGCTAGATGAGTCTAGAACTCCTGCAACCTTCTGGGGTGACGCTACATTCATTGCTATCACTATTCTCAACCACGCAAATGTTTGGGTAAACAGCACTCAAACTCCACATGAACTTTAGTATGGTAAGACTCCTACTGTAAAATACTTCAAAGTTTTTGGAAGCAAATGTTACATCAAAAGGACTGATGAAAAACTTGGTAAGTTTGGACCCAGAGTAGATGAAGGCATTCTCCTTGGTTACTCTTCCCAAAGTAAAGGATATAAATGTTATAATAAAAGACTTGGGAAAATTATTCAAAGTATTGATGTTGTGGTTGATGAAGCATGCAAAAATCCAAAGCAAGTAAAAACCAAAGATTGTGAAGAAGATGAGGATTATCCTCCCACATCAAATAAGACTAATTCTGAAGAAGAAACCAATGAAGCACCAGAAGAACAAATAATGGTAGAAGAAAAGACTCCATTGAGGTATGTTCAAAAAAATCATCTAGAGACTCAAATTTTGGAACAGAAAGAGGCAGGTGTGCAGACAAGAAGAACTATTATAGAAGCTTCAAGCTATCTAGCATTGCTTTCCTCCACCGAACCTTGAAATGTAAATGAAGCATGCAAAGATGAATGTTGGGTCAAGGCCATGAATGAAGAACTTGAGAAAATTGAAAAGAATAATACTTGGGAATTAGTTCCTAGACCTCATGATAAGAATATCATAGGAACTAAATGGATATTCAAAAACAAGTTGCATGAAAATGGAGAAGTTATTAGAAACAAGACCAGACTTGTTTGTAAAGGATATGCTCAACAAGAAGGTATAGATTTTGAAGAAACTTTTGCACCTGTTGTTAGACTTGAAGCCATAAGAATGTTCCTTGCTCTTTCTAGTTTTGAGAAATTCAAAGTATACCGAATGGATGTAAAATTTGCCTTTCTTAATGGAGACTTAGAAGATGAAGTCTATATTGAGCAACTAGAAAAATTCATTCTTGGAAATGATGCAAAACTTGTATGCAGACTCAGAGAAGCTCCCTATGGTCTAAAACAAGCCCCAAGGATCTGGTAGTATTGTCTTGACAAATATCTCCATCAACAAGGTTTTTCAAAAGGATCAGCTGATAGCAATCTATAAACAAAGATTGATAATAATAAATTGCTAGTACTTGTTGTGTATGTTGATGATATCATTTTTGCTAGCAATGAAGAAGCCATGAGTCAAAATTGTGCTTCGGTAATGTAGCAAGAATTTGAAATGTCCCTGCTTGGTGAGCTTACACATTTTCTTGGTCTACAAGTTCAACAAAATAAAGATGGTATTTTTTTGTTACAAACCAAATATATCAAACAGATCTTGAAAAAATACGGCATGGAATATTCTAAACCAGTCTGTACCCCAATGGTAATAGGATGTAGCCTCAGTTCAAGTGATGAATCAACAACCGTACATCAACCAAACTATAGATCCATGATTGGTAGTCTGCTTTATATAACATGTACCCGACCAGACATCATGCATGCAGTAGGAATATTTGGAAGATTCTAAGAAAATCCAAAGGAATCACATCTTCAGGCAGTCAAAAGGATTTTAAAATATCTTCAAGGGACACAGAATTTTGGTTTATGGTATCCTAGAGATACAGATCTTACACTTCATGCATATACAGATGCAGATTGGGCAGGAAGCGTTGATGACAGAAAAATCACTAGTGGTGGTGCACTCTATATGCGTTCCAGATTAGTGTCTTGGTTCAGCAAGAAACAAAGTTCAATTTCATTATCTACAGCTGAAGCAGAATATGTGGTTGTTGCATCTTGTTGCACACAACTCCTTTGGATGATGTAAACATTGCAAGACATTCAGATCACATGTACTCCACCCATCCCCATTCTATGCGATAATACAAGTGCCATTAGTATTTCAAAGAATCCAGTCATCCATTCCAAGACCAAACACGTACCCATCAAATATCATTTTCTACATGAATAAGTACTTGAACAAAAGTTCAAATTGGAGTATGTTCCCTCCAAAGAACAGGTTGCTGATATATTCAGCAAACCACTACCCAGAGAGAAATTTGAATATCTCAGACAGAAGTTGGGAGTAGTTGATGCACCATCCTGCAGTTAAAACTTATTTGTTTCAGAGAAAGGTGGTTATACACAAGTTTCATGAAGCATAGTCACTGTTAGGCCCCTATACTACTAGTGATTACCCCATTAATATTGTAGTTATACCCCTTATTTATATTGTTTTGCCCCTATTACCCCCATATTGTTACTTCTGTGCCCCATAGAATCCCTCTATTGTTATTTTTGTGGCTTTATATTATTATTGTTAGGTCGGCTAGACTATATTGTGACTCCTTAGACTCCTATATATAGAAAGGAGGTTTTGTCATTTGTATCATCCAAGAATTGTTCATTTATGTAATGTAAAGGAGGTTGCCCCCTCGAAGAGGCTGAATTCTAAGGCGTTGATCTATCTTTTCTATCTTTTCTTGAGCTGGTTTCATAACATTTGGTATCAGAGCTTTGGATTCTAGGGTTTCGCTACTCCAAACAGGTCATCGTGGCATTTTCACTATAACGTTTTTTCTGTGACGTTTCAGAAGTCGCAACAAAAACCCATTTGAGAAGAAATCGCGCTGAACCGTGGGTCCGAATTTCAAAGCTTTTTGCGTGATATGTTCGGAGATATGATCTGAGGAAGTTGGTCTTTTTGCAGACTCCTGAATTACACTCAAAACAGGTGACCTGGGGAAAATCGTCATAACTTTCTTTCTAAGCATCGGATTGAAATTTCGTAAGAAGGTACAGAAAGAGGACGGACTGTAGTTTTCTTTTATATATTTTTCAGAGTGAAAGGTCGAAAAATTGACACGTGGAACTTCATACAAGTGTTCTCTTCTGGAAAGGTCTATAATCAGGTCATCTTGGGAGATTGTGCATAACTCTTTTTTGGGGAATCCAATTTGGATCAGACTGGTGGCATTGGAAAGAGGACATAGAGGGCTACTACAGGTAGCAAGTTTAGAACTTAAATATCCATAAGTACAAGGTTACAGTCATTTCAAGTTCGAGGTCCTAAAATCAAGAAAAAGGAAGATGAGGAAGTTTGATGGCAAGGATCCCGTAAATTGGATACTTCAGATGGAGGAATATTTTGATCTACATGATGTACAAATGTTACAAAAGGTATGTATTGCATCTTCATATTTAGAACCGGATCAGTTTTTATGGTATAAAGGGCTTTGTTCTCGTAAAAAACTTGTTACGTGGTCAATTCTCACGGAGGAAATGATAGCACATTATGAGGATACAAAGCGCAACACCTTCTTTAGAGCAACACCACAACAATTGGAAAGAGTAAAAGGGCTTTGTGACATATTTGAAAGTAAAATTATGGCAACAAGGAAGTCTACCCCTCACAACTATAAAGCTGGACGTGTTGTTCCTCCTAGCCTCCCACAACCTACAAGGGTTACACCACAACAATTGGAAGAAAAAGGAGAAAAGGGGCTTTGTTACAATTGTGATAACAAATGCACTAAAGGTCATAAGTGTGCTGAGAAGAAATTATTTTACATAGAGTATGAAGAGGAGGAAGAAAAGGATCAAGAAAAATCAAAAGAAGAGGATATATGCCAGGACCCGACCCCAGAGAAAGAAGAAATGAATCAGAACATATCTTGTAAACTATTGGCAAGAATGACCACTCCTCAAACTCTCAAGATAGAAGGAAATATCAAGAAGAAAAAGGTGCAAGAAGTGAAAGATCACATCAAGAAAGAAGAAATGAATCCAACCATATCTTGTAATTCACTGGTCGGAATTACCACTCCTCAAACTAGCGAGACAGAAGGACATATCAAGAAGAAAAATGTTCAAGAAGTGAAAGATCACATCGAGCATCAAGAAATGAATCCGACCATATCTTGTAAAGGATTGGAAGAAATTACCACTCCTAAAAATCTAAAGATAGAAGGACATATCAAGAAGAAAAAGGTTCAAGCAGTGAAAGATCACATCGAGCATCAACAACAAGTTCTCCAACTTTTAAAGGATAGCGCCACTTCGGTGCAAAATCAAATGAAACAACAGGTAGATCAAAATCACAGTGAAAAATGTTTTGATGTAAGCGATTGGGTATTTTTATTGCTACATCTAAAGCAAGCTATTTATGAGAAGGAAATGTTGGCAATACTACATGCACTTAAAAAATGGCGACCTTACCGAATGGGAAGACTCTTCAAGGATGAGCATGTGGAAGCATTGTTTTGTGCTATTTCTATTATCCAACCAGATTGGATAAACGAAGCAAGGGATGAATGGAAGAAGGACAAAGAAGTATGGCCACTTATTCAAAACTTGCAAAAGATCCCAATTCAAACAATATTGCCAGATATTGAAAAGGAAGGAAAAATCATATTGGAACCTGGAGCAGTCACAGAAACAAGAACCCGACAGCTACAAAATCGATCAATTTCAAAGTATCTCATCAAGTGGAAGAACTTACCCGCTGAAGATTCCACATGGGAGGACAATAATTTTATACAGAAGCATCAAGAACTACTCAAGCGTTGAGAACAACGATTTTTGAATGAGAGGGGCATGTTAGGCCCCTATACTACTAGTGATTACCCCATTAATATTGTAGTTATACCCCTTATTTATATTGTTGTGCCCCTATTACCCCCATATTGTTACTTCTGTGCCCCATAGAATCCCTCTATTTTTATTTTTGTGGCTTTATATTATTATTGTTAGGTCGGCTAGACTATATTGTGACTCCTTAGACTCCTATATATAGAAAGGAGGTTTTGTTATTTGTATCATCCAAGAATTGTTCATTTATGTAATGTAACGGAGGTTGCCCCCTCGAAGAGGCTGAATTCTAAGGCGTTGATCTATCTTTTCTATCTTTTCTTAAGCTGGTTTCATAACAGTCACGCGCATATGCTGGTTTCTGTGGATACAGTCGCATATATGTTGGTTTGAGGAAAAGTAGTGGACTAGACTCAGGATGAATGGGGTTCAGGGGAGCATATACTTCTAATATTATTGACACAGTTGTTTAAGTCAGGTGGAACAGGTTCAGGCAGAGATCATGGTTGTTGATCTGCATGCTGATTGACAGATGGTGCTGATGATAGTTGCTGATGACTATCGTGGTCTTGTCTCAGATATTTGTTCTTTGCTATATATGTCATGTATATCTTTTAATGTAAAGGTAATGAAACGACCTATTTTGTTATCCCTACTTGGTTCGGTGGATGAGTCAAACTTTATATATACCCACTTGGTTGGGAAATGGATGTATGAGTCATTGGCGATAGGAAGGTCATTTATGATGTATGTATAGAGTCATGTTCTTCTTTTTGAACATCTTTTTGCAGACTTTTCTTATATTCAGGGGGAGCATGGACTCGATCATGGAGCTCAATCAGCACACTTCAGCATCTCAGAGAATTCAGCATGTACTCAGGGGGAGCATAACCCTTTGCCCTTGATGACAAAGGGGGAGAGTGACTTGGGTTTCCATCAAGTCCAAAGGGGGAGATTGTTGGCATTATGACACAAATTTGGCACTATGACACAGGTGTTGTCCTTGATGGAAACTCACTCAGATGATAGATCATAGTTCAGACTCACAGAATGAAGAAAAGAGAGGTATACGCAGGTTCCCCACTGACCAATCCACGTGTACACGCAGGTTAGCAGACCAAAAGGAGCATATAACGTACACATGCACTTTCATAGAAGGAAAGGCGCATACATGTTGGAAAACTAAGTTTTGGTCTGTGGTATTTGGTCCATGGTATTTTGACCCTTGGTATTGGTCCAAGGTATCTGGTCTGAAGTGTTGACCCCAGGTATTTGGTCCAAGGTATTGGTCCTAAGTGGTTTTTGGTCCATGGTATTGAGTAAGGCCTAAGACTATAAAAGGAGGAGAAGATCATTAGGTAAGGCACTCAAGTATTGAATATCTGATGAAGAGCAAGATCTAGTATAAAGGTTATTGGGTTATGGTTCATAGCTGGATCTTAACCAAGGATGAACCTTAGCGCTTGATAAAGGATAAGATATAATGATGGGTCAATATCTTAAGGCTTGAAGTGAAGTATCTTTATGAGAATTGATCATTTATCTGAATAACTAGCACATGTTGTAGTTTGTAAATATGATGATCTGGGTATAACTGAAGTCTGGAATTGTTGTAAAGTTTAAATCATCATTTCCAGATTTGTACACAGGTTCACTTTAGCAAAGGAGAGTATATACATTGGTTCTGCATATCAAAACAACATATACATCTTAAATTTTATTTGCAGATCTGTATGCAAGTTTGTCTTGAGAAAAGTGTGTATGCACGCAAGTTCGACACATTGAGGTAGCGTATACCTCATAAAATATGCTTTAGCTGCTTCTATTTGCTGTTGCAGTGTTCTAGGTTCTGGTTACTGTATTCTGGTTATAGCATTTTGAAAGATCAAATTGAAGGGTTGTCGAAATGATTGGTTGATTCAGTTGTGGTTGGTGCAAATGAAATTGGTTGATTTGATGATTGAATGATGATATTGATGGATTCAGTCTTAAAATTTATGAAATGTGGTCGTTGGAAGAAAAGAGAAGGTTGTAGCCTTCTGTAAGTCGGCATCTACGTACTGGTAAACGTATCAGCTAGTACAAGAGCTAGGGGGTTGTAGCTCCCTTCCAGGAGAAGTTGGAGAATGAGAGAATGTTGTAGCCCTCTGCAGGTAGAAGCCTGCGTACTGGTATAAGAGTACACTAGTACAAAAATTGTAAAAAATAAGTTTCTAATTTAAAATAAGATAGAGATGATTATAGCAAGTGGTTTTCACCCACATTGGCTTTCCACCTTATATATTGTGTTCATGTGTGTGACTGCCTGTTCTATTTTTATTGCACTTGGTTACTATTTATATGGTTATGATGCATTGGTTAAAGATCAACATATGATGAATTAACTGAATCATAAGTTTGCAGGATATACACTACTTTCCTTAACGTGAGTTCCATTAACTGAAGTAGCGTATATGAATCTGAATATGCAAATGAAAAATAATTGACTTGCTAATACTGATTCACCCCCTTCCCCCCCCCCCCCCCCTCTCAGTATTATTTCCAACATCTCAGATACCCAAACTTGTAGAATATATTTTCTCTCAAAAACTCAGCTGCTTTTTCCTCTGTCACTGCTTTGATTTCTTTTGTCTCTACCCACTTTGTCAGGTAGTCGGTGCACACAATGATGTACTGCTTCTGCTTTGGAGGGGGGTTGATAGGTCCCACAAAGTCCATTCCCCACTTCTCAAATGGCTCAAAGGTCACTTGAGGTCGCATGGGCATTTCATCCTTTGGAGTGGGTTTCCCCATCTGACACTGATGACACTGGCTCGTGTATCTCCTCACATCCTGATGAAGAGTGGGTCAGTAGTAGCCTGCTTACAATATCCTGAAGGTGGTTCTTTTTGTTGCAAAATGACCTCCACAAGGTCCGTCATGACAGGTCAGGAGGATGTCAAATCCTTCCTCCTCCCTGACACATCTTCTCAAGATTTGATCTGGGCCAAGTTTGAAGAGATTGCCTCCAATCCAGGTGAAAGGGGCACTTTTCCTTACTATCTTGCTCTTCTCTTTTGAGGATGGGTGTGGTGGGAACTCTACTGAAACCAAGTAGTTTGCTATATCAGCAAACCATGGAGAGAGTACTGATATGAAAAATAGGTGTTCATCTGGCATTTTGTCATCTTGAATTACTTCTTCACTTGCAGGAAAATTTACTCTAGACAAAAAGTAAGCAACAACATTTTCTTTACCAGGCTTATTAATAATGGTCAGATCAAACTGCTGCAGTAAAAGTAACCATCTAATAATGCGAGCATTTACATCTGGTTTGTTCATTCAATATCTAATTGCAGCATGATCAGTGTGCACAAAGGTTCGATAGCCTGTGATATAATGTCTGAATTTGTTTAAGGAATGCACGACAACTATGAGTTCCTTCTCGGTCACTATGTAGTTTAACTCTACCTTTGACAAGTTTTTGTTTATAAAGTATATGGCATAAGGTAAATTTTCATCAATTTGTCCTAAGGCTTCTCCTATTGCTTTATTCAAGGCATCTGTGTGAATGTGAAAAGGTAGGGCCTAGTTTGGGCCTCTGAGAATTTGGGCAGTCACTAGCTTGCTCTTTAAGGTATCTAGGGCTTCTTGATAGTTTTCCGACCATATGAACTCAACATCCTTGCCTAAGAGGCCAAACAAAGGAGAGGCTATATGGTACGCCCTCAAGGAAAGAAGAAGACAGTGGCCACGGCCTCCAAACGGGGTCCCTCTACACGACAACTACAGATGGACAAGATTGTGGAGGAGTACGAGGACATCTTCACCTCCTCGGCAGGGGTTCCTCTGCACTGTCAAGTCAAGCACTCCATCGATCTGACCCCAGGTGCGCCGCTACCCAATGGACCAATTTATCGGCGCTCCGTTCTGGAGAACAATGAAATCAAGAGGCAGATTCAGGAGCTCCTGCAGAAAGGTCACATCCGTCCGAGTTCATCGCCCTGTGGGAGTCCGATCGTGTTGGTACAAAAGAAGGATGGGACGTGGAGACTCCGTATTGACTATCGGGCGCTGAACAAGATCACTGTCCATAATAGGTACCCGATCCTGCGGATTGATGACCTCCTAGACCAACTAAAGGGGGCGAAATATTTCAGCAAGATCGATCTGAAGTCAGGATATCACCAGGTACCAATCGAACCCTCCGATGTGTGGAAGACTGCCTTCAAATCCAAGGAGGGCCTCTTCGAATGGTTGGTCATGCCTTTCGGATTGAAGAATGCTCCTGCAACCTTTATGAGGCTAATGGATGACATCTTGCGGCCATTCACCAACTCCTTTGTAGTAGTATACTTGGATGACATTCTGATCTTCAGCCAGAGTTGGGAAGAGCACCTCCACCACATCTGACATGTTCTCCAAACACTGCGGCAACACAAGCTATGTGCCAATTTGGAGAAATGCACTTTTGGCATGACCCAGGTTCAGTATCTGGGATAGATCATTGATGAACAGGGGGTGCATGTCGATCCAGCCAAGATCCAAGTCATTCGGGATTGGCCCTCTCCAACCACTCTAACAGAGCTCCGCAGCTTTCTAGGTCTTGCCAACTTCTACCGCAGGTTTGTGTTGGGGTTTTCTCATATTTCTTGGCCCTTGAGTCAAGTCACCAAGGGCGGGGTGAAAGAAAAATTCTTTTGGTCTGAATCTCAACAGAAGGCATTCAGGGAGTTGAAGGATCGCCTCTGCACGACACCAGTGCTCGCGTTACCAGATTTACAACAGCCATTTGAGGTCGAGACAGATGCCTATGATTATGCGATTGGGGCAGTCCTTACTCAACATGGACATCCAGTGGCATATCACAGTGAAACACTTTCAGACATAGTCCGGAAGTACCCCACTTATGATAAAGAGATGTATTCCATTGTACAGGCCTGCCGACAATGGAAGCATTACATCTTGGGGAAGGAAACGGTCATCCACACAGACCACCGACCTGTGCAGTTCATACAGACCCAAGGGAAATTGCAGAATGATCGCCATCAGAAGTGGTCTACATACCTGCAACAGTTTCACTTGAATATCAAGTATAAAAAGGGCAGCACCAATAATGTTGCAGATTGCCTCAGTCGACCACCAATCATGGCGCTAACCACCGTGCTCAACTCTTGTGGGCACAAGACTTCTGATTGGCCACTTCTCTACAAAAGCGACCCAGAATTCGGCCACACATACCAGACACTCTTGGAGGGTCGGCATGTTGCAGATTTTCACCTCCAGGATGCCCTATTATGCCACCTCGGTCACCTTTGTGTTCCTTCAAGCGAGCGTGCCAAGATGATTTGGGAAGCACACTACAGTCGGGCTGTTGGGCATTTTGGGGTCGAGAAAACTGTGGCATTACTGCAAAATTATTTCTATTGGCCGAATCTTCGATAGGATGTTGGGAAGTACATTCGATCATGTACTGCCTGTGCCATTGCCAAACCGACCATTAAGAAGCACGACCTCTATACCGCGTTGCCTACCCCTAGTCGACCTTGGGAATCCATCTCCATGGATTACATGTCAGGCCTTCCTTCCACTAAGCATGGAAATGACTGTGTTTTTGTGGTCGTCGACAGGTTCTCGAAGATGGCCATTATGATGGCCTGCAAGAAGAATATCACAGCAGAAGCCACTGCTAAACTCTTCTTTGAACGAGTGTGGGTGCACTTTGGGATCCCACAGTCTATCATCTCAGATCGGGACAGTCGGTTTCTCAGCACATTTTGGTCCAGTCTCTGGTCAATGCTGGACAACAAACTCACGAAGTCCACAGCCTTCCATCCTCAAACTGATGGCCAGACAGAGGTTGTCAATAGGATGATTGTGCACATTCTGCGCATGTATAACTCAAAGCATCCACGCACATGGGACGAGAGCCTCCCCTATGTTCAACACAGCTACAACCGAGCTCTTCACAGCTCCATTGGCCATAGCCCTTTTCAGGTGGGTTTGGGATTCTAGCCACTATGCCCCATTGATGTGGCCATGCCACTTGCAGCTACTCACATGAATTTAGCTCATGTCCAGTCCGAAACAGATAAGGCCACCAGCTTCATTGAGCGCATCCAACATATTCACCAGCAGGTCCATGACATTCTTGAGAAATCAAATGCCAAGTACAAGCAGCGACATGATCAACATCGGGTGCCACACAAGTTTCAGGTGGGCGACAATGTCTGGTTGCATTTGCAGAAGGAACGCCTTACTGGAGCCTATCAGAAATTGAGACCACTCCGATATGGTCCTTACACCATTACTAAGGCTATGGGAGACAATGCATTTGAGCTCAGCATTCCCCCATTCCTTGGCCTGCACACAGTGTTCAATGTGGACCGCTTTCGGCCATACTTTCCACCATTGCTAGACACATCCGACATTGCAGAACAGCTCAAACCCACAGAATTAAATCCAGATTGCATGGAACAAGCTACAACTGATCGGATCATGGACACACAGATCAAGAACATTCGCCAACAGAATATCCAACTGTATCGAGTTGTCAAAGCAGGCCAACTCCTTCAGTAGGGCAAGTGGCTCACCTGGGAACAAGTTCAGCAGAAGTTTCCTCATCTCATGGAGGAGCTCAACGCAATGGGGACCATTGCTTCCTAAGGGGGGAGGAATGATCCAGGTGGATATTGGTGGCCACCTGCCAAGTCCACCTGGACCCCAACCATTGTCTTTCTCAGCATTTTCAGTTTCCTTAATTGTAGCACAACTTACTATTTTTAGTAGTTTTTCGGGTCCTGAACTTCTGGAGCTGTTTTGAGGCCCTAAACGACGTTTTTTTGGGGAATCCGAGGGCAACATGGGTCCATGGAATGGAATGATGTTGCCTGTTCCAACAATGATAGTGCTCAGATAGATCTTTCTAATGAGCTATTGTACGCGTCAAACGGAGATCATATGCCAAAGTTACGACCCCGGGAAGTTGATGTACCAATTTACCCCAAACGGGGCCCACAGTTTGGCGTTTCATCTCCTAGGGTTAGGTTTTGGAATGTTAAGGGTTTTTCCATTGTTTCTCAACAATAAATAGGCCTTCGAGCCTCATTGTAACACAGTTCAGAGGCATGTAGCCATCACATCTCTTCTCAGAGATAAGCTACCATCGCCCTAGCTGGTTTATTTCCATTTCTGGTTGTAGGCATATTTCAGTATTTTCCATTAATGAAATGAAGTATTATTTCCGCTGCATCTTTGTGTATATGGTTATCTCTGTAATTTGTTGCGTTCCTGTTTAAATCTGGATCAAAGGAACACTTTCCGTCATGTCCATTGGAATTAATACATATTGATCTATGTGGTCCTATGAAAACAAAAGGTTTAGACGATGAATTATACTTTCTGCTAATGACAGATGATTACACCAGAATGACAATCGCCGGTTTCTTTAAGAAAAAATCTGAGGCATTCGAATGTTTCAAAATCTAAAAGGAATTGGTCGAAAATGAAACTGATTTGAAGATAAAATGTCCGAGATCATATAATGGTGGAGAATTCATGTCCAAAACATTTCAGCAATATTGTGACAAAAATGGAATAAAAAGGAAATTCTCAACAACTAGAACACCACAACAAAATGGAGTTGCTGAAAGAAAAAATAGAATCGTACAGGAAATGGATAGAACAATGTTAAATGACTAAAAATTAGATGATAAATTTTGGGTTCACGCAATCGATACAACCATATTCATTATAAATAAAGGTCTTCTCAGGAACAATTGTAATATGACTCTGTACGAACTATGGAAAGGAAGACTGGCTAACTTCAAATACTTCAAAATATTTGGAAGTAAATGCTACATCAGAAGAGAAGAAAAAAAATTGGGTAAGTTCGATTCCTGTGTTGATGAAGGTATTTTCGTTGGTTATTCATGTAAAAGAAAGGCTTATAGATGCTGCAATCTGAGGCAAAAACAAATATTTGAAAGCATAAATGTTACTTTTGACGAAGACTGTGTTCTAAAGGATAATAATGAGATTGTCTCTTCAAGAAAATATGAGGGGCTTGAGGTAGAATCTGTGAAGGATAAAGAAGAAGCTCCAGAACAAGACCAATGAAATAAGGAAACAACGGTCAACCAAGAGGAAATAACAAATGATCAACATGATTTACAAGAAAATTCTCCAAAAGTTTTAAAAGAATGGTGTCAAAAGAATCATCCATCAAATAAAATCATCGGTGACATAAGTGAAGAAATTGGAACTAGAAGAAGTCAACAACTTTGTTCATCACAACAAGCCTACTTTGCTCTTTTAGCAACTTTTGAGCCTAGCAATTTTGAGGAAGCTAGTTAAGATGAACACTGGGTAACATCTATGAATGAACAACTATATCAAATTGAGAAGAATGACACTTGGGAATTGGGTCTACGACCAAAGGATAAAAAAGTTATTGCAACTAAATGGGTCTTTAGAAACAAATTGAATGATGATGGATAGGTTACCAGGAATAAGGGAAGATTAGTCTGCAAAGGATATGCACAGGTAAAAGGAATTGATTTTGAAGAAACATTTGCTCTCATTATTAGAATGGAAGCTATTATGATGTTTCTCACTTATTCATGATCAAGAAAAATCAAGGTGTACCAAGTGGATGTTAAGTCAGCCTTTCTAAATGGTGAATTGGAAGAAGAAGTTTACATTGAACAACCTGAAGGTTTTCTGCTCTCTCACAAGGAAGACTACGTCTGCAGATTAAATAAGGCACTATATGGTCTCAAGTAAGCTCCTAGAGCTTGGTATGCTCATCTTGATGGATATCTACATCAACAAGGATTCAAGAAAGGAAGCATCGATAACAATCTCTATGTGAAAGTGGATCAAGATAACCTAACAATTATCGAGGTATATGTGGATGATATAATATTTGGAAGCAATGATGACAAATTAAGTAAAAACTTTTCCAAAAAGATGCAAGTGAGTTTGAAATGTCTCTACTTGGCGAGCTGAAATACTTTTTAGGGCTTTAGATATCTTAGCAGGATAAAGGAATATTTATATATCAAACCAAGTACATCAAGAAAATGCTCAAGAAATTCAAGATGGAATATTGCAAGCCTATCCTTACCCCAATGGTAACAGGTTGCAAGTTAATTTTAGAATATTCGTCAAAGGATGTGGACTAGAGGTTGTATATATATATGATTGGTATTCTTCTATATGTGACAACTTCTCGGCCATACGTAATGCAGGCAATTGGACAATTAGCAAGATTCCAGGAAACACCAAAAGAATCTCATATTATTGTCATCGAAAGAATTCTTCGATACCTTAAGGGAACAACAAAATATGATTTATGGTATCTCAAAGGAAATGATCTAGTTATCCAAGCTTATACATATGTATATTGGGCATGAAGTGTTGATGATTGAAAGAGTACCAATGGAGCCACATTCTTGTTATCACCAAAAAATGATCACCTAGCCATTTCTAACTAGGCAAATCGAAATACACCGTGTAGATTTAATTTTACCATAGTAAAATCACTTTCGCTGTGGAAAATAATTTAGTAAAACACTTTTATTAAATTACTTTCTAATTTAAATTAAAAAAACCCATGAGAATAATTAGATAAATCACTATTTATTTAATTTTCTCTAGGAATTATTATTAAATTATTATTTAATAATTATTCCTTGTCACATTTGAATAAATCCATTAGGAATATTTAAATAAACCATTATTTATTTGAATTTCCTTATTTTGTTATTAGAATAATTATTAAATCACTATTTAATAATTATTTTGATTTCGCACCTTTCTTCTTTCTTGTGAAATAATTAATAAATCATTTTATTTGTTAATCATTTCTAAATAAAGGAATTTAAACATTTTATTTTTTTTTCCCTCTCCAATAAATATAATAAAGTATTCGAAATAGTTAGATCTAAATTTGGTTAATAATGTTTTATTGTTCTCCATTTTCGAGATTAACTCCATATGTTTCTATATAAAGGAGAGTTTTTCATCCATTCTTCACCATGATCATTATCATTGTCAACATTGTCATCATTTTCTTGATCTCCCATTTGAGTTCTTCACTTTGTTTGGATTTTTCACACGATTGAGAGAGGGAATTATATTTCTAAAACATCAAGGATATCAAAGGACCCATCCCATAGAGGGGGACTTACAGACCAATATGTAGATCTCCTTCACCAAGAGTTATCAATAAAGATGTATTCATTTAAAATTGTCTTTCCAATTGGGTTATTATTTTGGATACATTATTTTGCCGCTATTTATTTTAGATCGTGTTTTATTTTACTATAGATTTTCCATTTGTATTATAGATCTAGAACGAAAACAATCATCAATTTTTTGTTAGGGTCACTTGTCACCTAGTGACTTAAATGAGTATTTTTGGTACACCTTCCAGGAATTTTCACACTAACAAATGGCGACTCCACTGTGACTTTAGTTACATTTGTTGTCAACAAATGGTGACTCGAGTGGTTTAATAACCACATTTTTGGGTGGCTGAAGTTTCAAAAATTTTAGGGATTCTTCAACCATTTTTCAGGTCTCTTAATTTTTATTTCCATTTTAAGCCCTATTTTGTCAAATTTTCAGATTCTGACGGGTTTCTAGTCTTTTTCGCAAGTCACAAGTACCAGACGAGCAGAAGACAACAACATCTATCAGAGATCTATCTACCGAGACTCCCGAGGATAGGGCACACTTTTTTTCCCCTTTAGTGCACTCCAGTGTGCACTTTTTGGCCCAGGAACTATGCTCTCACTGAAAATAGGTCACTATCTATGTTGTGCAACTTTTTTGAAAAAAATTCAATTTTCTTACCATTTTCCGAGAGTGTTGTTGATGGAAACCTAAACCGATAATGCCCTGTTCCCAAAAATTTTGTCTCTAATTTTTGTTTTTACCAGACATAATGCTTCTGAGTGAGGTTTGAAAATTCAATTTTTGGAGGCCTTTCCCTGGGTATTTTGTCGAGTTTGATGACTCAACAGAAAGTAGACACACAAGGCTACTTGACCCAATAATGAAGGTTTGAAATGAGCTCCTAAAAGTTGATTAAAAACACAATTTTGAATCAACGCGACCCTTTAGTAGGCTAGCGTGACCTTTCTGTAGGTTAGTGCGACCCTTCTATCTCAAGCACGACCCTTCAACTACAGGTGTGACCCACAGCATGACCTTTCTATCTGCTACACAACACTTTTGATTCTGAGTAACCTTTTTGTTCCAGGTGTGACCCTTCTGTGACTGAAGGTTTTGTTTTCTCGGGGCGATTTTAAGCAAGAAAAAAACATAAAAATTCGAGAATTCTTTATATCTATCACTAAGAAAACATGCAAATAGGATAAAATACTCACAACATTGAGTAGATCTATAGATCTATCTTTTTTGGATGCAAAATTCTCAAAGATACACAATACTCTAGATATCAATCTACAGGATTCCACCATTAACTATAGTAGAATGACAAATACACCAAGAGACTCCATTGAATCAATTATGAAGAAAAATCACAACACAGAAAATTGTTTTGGCCCTTATTGACTTGATCTACATTCAACATCTCAAGAATATGCGTTTTTCTCCTTTTTAATGCTCGTCTCTAAATTCAAATTTCACAAAAAACTTAATCCCAAAATGATATCTAACTTATTCCCTATTTAGTTGGCCTAACACAAACCTAAGCTAACAAACTTTATCACTTCACTCCTAATATGGGAACTCCAAAAAAATTTCACAAACAAATAATAAATAGGAACATTTAAGAGGTACAAACCTCTTTAGTAAATAATTTTGACCGGTCACGTCAAAGGTAATTTATCTCATTTCATGCTACTGCATCAGACTCCTGGGGAAGAAAAGAAGGTTCCATCAATTATTTCAGATTCAGTTGATATTTCTTTAACTCTTCTATTGTCATCCAAATAGCATCTTCAATTGGACATCCCTTCCATTTGATTAGATATTGATAATATATTTTCCCCCTAGTTTTTTTTGTTGCTCGCTTCTCCAAGACTGCTTCCACTTCTTCCTTTGTTGTCCTTGGCATCTGTTCCTCCCAATTTAGAGTCTGAACTTCCTCATCTGCAGGGTCATCCTGTGATTTTTCCTCTGTTTCCTTGTATGGGTAAACATATGTAACATTAAATATAGGAGATATTCCAATTCCTTCTGGCAGTTCAATCTCATAAGCATTTGAGGAAAACTTCCTTAAAATTCTGTAGGGTCCTATCTTTGTAATTTTTATTTTTTTATAAGTCCTTACAGGAAATATTTCTTTCCTCAGGTAAAACCTAACTAAATCACCCACTTGGAATTTCTTTTCTCGTCTCTTCATATCAACCCTTTGTTTATACTTCCTGCTACTCACCTACAACATTTGCTTGACACCCCCCTGCAATTTCTGCAATTTTTCTACAAATTCTTCAACATTTGCACTCCTTATCTCTTGTTTTCCCAAATATCTAAGCTCATATACTCCTCTAGGATGAATTCCAAAAACAATCTGAAATGGGCTCATTCTTGTACTCTTGTGAGGAGTATCATTATAAGCAAATTCAGCTTGAGCAAGCACTAAATCCCACATTTTGGACGTTTGTAAACCTAGCTTCTTACTATGTTTCCCAAGCTCCTATTCACCACTTCAGCTTTCCCATCCATTTGAGGGTGATAGGCTAAACTAAAACTGAGGTTTGTACCTAACTTCTTCCATAGAGTCCTCCAAAAGTGTCCCACGAACTTAGTATCTCTGTCTGAAAAAATACTTACAGGTAGCCCATATAACCTTACAATTTATGAGAAAAAGAAATTAGCAATATGAGTTGCATCACTATTTTTCTTACAAGCAATGAAATGATCCATTTTCGAAAATCTATCCACAACAAAATAGATAGAGTCATATCCTCTTTGAGTCTTTCGCAAATCCAAAACAAAATCCATGTTGACCGCATCCCAAGGCCTGCTTGATATTGGCAATGGCTAATATGACCTACTATTTTGGCTCCTTCCTTTAGCATGTTGACAAATCTTACATTTCTCAACAAACTTTTTAACATCAGTTTGCATTTTTGGCCAATAATAAAAAGCATTCACATGAGCGAATGTCTTATCCTGCCTAAAGTGTCCAAACAATCCTCCACTATGATTTTGTTTAATCAAATTTTCCCTCATGGAACATTTAGGAATATAAAGTTTATTGTTTTTTAACAGAAAACCTCCTTGAATTAGGTAGTCTAACCATTGGCTTCTATTATTAATAACAGGATTTTGAACAGCTGCATATATTTCTTTAAAATCTGTATCTTCCTTGTACATGTTAATCATTTCTTCAAATCCCAAAACACCAATCTTCAACTCCTGCATAACCAAATTCACTCAGCTCAAAGCATCAACGACTTTATTTGACTTACCTCTTGTGTGCTTAATTACAAAGGGGAAACTCTGTAAGTACTCCACCCACTTAGTGTGATTTTGCCTCAAATTTGGATGATTATTTATGAACTGTAGTGCATGATTATTAGAATACAAAATAAATTCTTTGGGCAACAAGTAATGCCTCCATTTCTTTAAAGCTTGAATAACAACATAGAACTCTTTATCATATGATGAGTAATTCCACTTGGCCTCATTCAAATTTTCACTGAAATAAGTTATAGGTCTCTACTGTTGACTCAACACAGTTCCAATTGCTACCCCACTAGCATCAATCTCAACTTGGAAAGTTTTATCAAAGTTTGGTAGGGCTTGTTAGCTACCTATACCAATAGGTTTCATATTTCATGATTGGCAAAGAAAGGTCCAAATATGCTCTGCTTTGGTGATGCAAAGATCCCATATTTCCAAGAGAAAACAATGTGTGTACATAGCTTGAGGTTGACTAAATTTTGATGGGTGGTCCAACAGCCTAATCTGGATCATACCATATTTCAATTTTTTGTTGTAAAATAGAGAAAGAAGTCTGTCCAAATTGTTTAACCTTGGCAGACAAGTAGCTTAGGTAGAGAAGTAAGGTTCCCAACTGCTTAATCTGGGACCTTGGAAGTAATAAGGGTAGTTCTAGATAGAAAATCAAAAGAAAAGGACAAAGAAAAGAAAAGGCACATAAGGGTCTACAAGTCTAAGTGCACCCTCCAGGAAGTAACAAAAAATGCTAGGAAATAGATGGGTAAGTAAATGGGGTTGCAGAAATCTCATTCCTTTCAAGTGAGTGTTTGATAACATGTTTGCAAAGGAATATCAGTGGATTGAGAAGGTTCTCTTCTCCATCATGTTGCAGCAAAACAAAGGAGCATGTCTAACTTCCCATTTTCCCCTTTCACATCCATTTACTAACATCCCTTCATCAGTACAGATTCATGGAAGAATTTAAGGTTTTATGTTGGTTCCTATTCCTTTAAGAAGCCACATTTCTTGTCTAAAATTCTTTTTATTTTGATCTACTTCCTAACTAAGTTTAAGCTCCATAAAGCTTAGTAAACACCATTTCCCATTCTCATTCCCCCCCCCAGTACTAAAAACTAACTCTATCTATTCTAAATCCCTTATGTTCCCCTTCCCCCTACTATAATAACACCATGGTGTATAAATCCCAAACAATGTATAGATATCCTCCCCTTTTAGCACTATAGCTAATAAAGTTTGTCTAAGGGAGACATTAGTCCACCAGGGACTATGGTCAACCCTGTCATGGGATTGCCCTGACCTCTGGTTGGAGTAACAACCTCCCCCTAAGCCCTCACTTTTCCTCTGTTCAACAAATTCCCCAAAGAACCCCCTTACCTCTGCTAAAACCCACTAAAAACCCTTTTTCCTACAGAAAAAACCAAAAAAAAAACCCAAAAAACCCTTAAACCTAAAGTTCTCCGCCCAAAATATTAATTTGAATATTTTAATATGCCGGCAGGACCCCCCCAACATGCACGATCCGTCGGGAGGCCCGCCAGCCGTCCATCATCTGCCATCCCCGATCCAACGTTGGGCGGGCATTTTCAGATTTGGATCTGCCGACCTTTAGCGTCCGGGGAACGGTGGTTTTCCGCCCCGTACATGGGATGCGTGGCAGGCGGCGGGGTTGTTCGGAGCCCCCCTCCCCGATACTGCCTTTGCCCAAAGGTGGTGCGGGGAAACCGCTTACCACCATCCCCGTTACCACCTCCCCCTTATGTCATCCATGCGTCATCATGACGTAGCACCATCTCCCGCCCCCGCGCCGCGTGGCCCTCCACGTAGCCCTGCCACCTTATCCCTCCGCCACCGTGTTCGGCCACGCTGGCCTACACCTCAACAGCCATGTCAACCTCCGTACCTGAGCCCGCCATGACGTCATGCTGACGTCATCGGCGGAAAGGCGCCAATTACTCATTTTTTCCGAATTCGTCGTTAAAAGTCACGGTTTGGGCCGTTTTATGTCATTTTCGAGCGAAAAAGACATAGCCGTTGCTGCTGGTTCACTGCCAAATCGCCTCCGGACCTCCAAATTCAAACTTGCGACCGTGCCAACTCATCAACTCAGCTACATTCAGCCTTCACAGTTCGGCCCGCAGGCTTTCTAAGCGATTTTATACAGGTATTCACCATAATTCTCCCATTTCGCCCATGCATACCATTTCTCTGCAAATTCACCATTTCTCTGCAAATTCACCATTATAACACCTGTCAAGTTCCACAATTAAGCATTGTCTGCTACTTAAATGAGAGCTAAAGAAACCTGCATTGCCCCAGCACTATAATTCGACATTGAAATAGTCAATTCGCGGACTAAATTTGTAAATTTTTCCTCCAGGTGCCCAGCATTGTTCCCTTTTGCCGGGTGTAGACCAGCTGCAGCTTCTTACCAGAGTAAATCTCACATACCCTCCGCAATTTACCCCCAGCAATTCACAATCCCTGTGAAGTTACCAAAAACTGTAGAAACAAGCCTGCCTTTTCCACTGAGAAAAACATTTCAAACATTGTCTACAGTGAGTCTATCACTTAAGCCTTGAGGAACCTTGCAATCCATTTCACTCACCTTGTTCAAAATCAGATTATACAATGGCTGCCCCTGCACCCTCAGCCCTTAGTGTAGCTCCATTAAATCCACCAAATAAAGACCTTGAAGCCTTGCCCTTTGCTGACAAGGACTACCTCATTGAAGACTTTGTGGGTAACAGGGACTTTCTGCAGACCTTCAGGCAATTGAGAGAGGACTACCTAAATGGTCATGATACATATGGGATATGGGAGTCAAACCTGCCATACTATTGTCTCCCCTCTGTCAATGTTTTTCCGGAGATTATTCGCCTATGTTCTGAGAACTATGATGTGCAGCAAAGAGCTATTAAGTCTCCATCTGGGAGCATCCTCTTTCACATCAATCCTGAAACCATCAATAAGATGCTCCACTTTGATCAAACTAAGCTGCTGTTCCCATTTTCCATGAATTATCTGCTGGACAATGGTGCCAAGATGACCAGTGAAGAGATCCAAAGAATCACCAAGGCATTTATGAGGCCTGAGTGCCAGCCCACAGGGTCACCTCCCTACCTGGATGTCTTTTTCACTGATGTAGGCAGGCTTTTGCTGGACATGATTGCCTATGTGTTGGGGTACAGAACCAGTGAGCATGTGGATGCAACAATGCTATTATTGTTAGCTGCTTACAGCCCAGGCCAGCCCCCTGCCTGCAAGTACAACTTTGCTAAGTTCATAGCCAACAAGATTCATGATCAGTTGAGCAGAGTGGACAGACAGGGTGTCTTCAAGTACTCGGCCTATATCTATCAGCTTTTCATGTACTATCAGTCTGAGGCTTTTCCATGCTACATCAAAAAGCTGGATTATAGAGGGGAAAGAAGATCTGTTATCTTCTGGACCTCTGTCTATCACAAAGTCTCAAATTCACCCTATTCCTATTATGAATTTGTTGACCAATTTGTATACCCAGTCTCTTGCCTATTGATGAGGTCCCCTCCTCCCAGAATATCAACTGAGATACAGAAAGCTCTGCAGCTTTCCAAAAAATACAAAATAGGTGATTGGTACCTATATGAGAATCATACAGTCATCAGAGTCTATGGCTGTGAGCTCTGTCCATACAGGCTCCCAAAATATGTGCCTATGAGGTTATTTGCCTTGGAGTATTACAGGCAGTTGATTCAGTCCGACCTCAACCACTTCCACAGCTCCAAAAAGAAGGCCCACCTCAAGTTCAAACACCAGTTGGGCCCCTTCATCATGAATAAGAAAGAAGGATGGGAAGATGCCGACGTAATCCTCAAAGATAAATACAAGCTGTCATATAGTTTTCGGTGGGTCCCTTATGACCCTCAAGGCTTCATTATTGCTAGAAGAACCAAGTACAGGCTTCTAGGTTATAGGCATTGTCAATACCCACACATTGAAAGATATGCCAACCAGCAAGAATGGCAGCAGGGTACTCTAGTTGAAAAACTAACTGAAGAAGAGACAATGCTAAAGAATGTAAAGGAGCTTGAAAAAACTATTGACCTAGACTCTGTGCAGCAGGTACCTTTCAAACGGCCTTATTCAGCAGGAGAAGGGACCTCGGCCTCAAGGACTGCACCAGTCGTACAGGCACCTTCCACAACAGCACCAGCTACAGACAAAGGCAAAGGGATAATGGGTGCAGAAGAAGAAACAGTGAAAGAGAAGCCTGCCCCTTCAAATGAGCAGCAGCAAGGGCAGCAACCAGAACAGCAACAAGAGCAGACTGCCCCTCCACAAATGGAGCTACCAGCAGCTCCAGCAATGCAAACTCCACCTCCACAAACTGAGCCATTGACTGCTCCAATTTTGCAGACCCCAGCACATGAGGAAAGGGGTATGAAAAGAGATAGAGAAGAGTCCACTCCTATTAGTGGATCCTCCCAACAACCAGGAGCCAAAAGGCAAAGGGTAGACTCCCCAGAGGTAGAAGACATCACTGAAGATGTCCTGGACAGTGCAAGGAAAGACAGGGAGGGCAGCCAACAGACAGGTACAAGCTCCTTTCAGCAGGAGCAAGGATTACAACTTGGTTTGGAGGTGTCTTCCTCCTCCCAGCAGAGCAAGAAGCCCAAGAGCACTAAGGCTTCTTTCAAACAAATAAAGGCTCAGAATGATCTGCTGAGGGCAGAGGTCTACAAACAATTTATAGATGCAACACCAGCCCAACAAGAAAGGCTAATGTCTGTGTATGACATTAAAGAAGAAAAAATCATCCTCAGTCACTTTAAGCCTACAATACCGCAGCCTAAGTCAGCTGCAGATTTTGTGAAGACAAGGGTGGAGGTCATGGCCAAAGACATCCATCCCATGGACCAAATTGAACTCCACAAGCAAGCTGGAGAGATGGTTTATGCAACCTTAGTGGAGAGGGCAACCATGGCCCATGAGCTAAAGGAGTCCCTAAAAAATACCAACACACAGTTGGATTTTGAGAGAATGTCCTCCCTGGACAAAGACAATAGAATAAAGTCACTTGAGGACATCATTATTGATCTAGGACATGATCCTAGTGATCCAAAGGGTGTAAAGGCCCTTCTGAAGAAGAAAGAAGATGACCTAAATGCATTAAAGAAGAGGTTAAAGCTGCTGCCCACAGAGCACCCTCAAACGGCAGCGCTACAAAAGGAAAAACAGGTTGATGACCAACTGGACCTCATAATGCAGCTAAACCAGAGGGTCCTGGACTTGGAGAAAGAGATGGAAGGAGCATTACAAGATAAACAGGGAGAGTCCACATCCCAAGCTCCTCCAACTACTTCAACAACAGCAACAACTACAGGGGCAGCAGTGGCCCCCACAACAGAAGCAGCAGGAACAACAACAGCTCCAGATGCCAGCACAAGTGTAGAAGAATTGACTAAGGCCATCAAGGAAATGGAGCTCCAGGCAAATGAGATAAAGAAGGCCAAGGAAAAATTGGCAGAACTGGATGCCAAGTATGACAAATCAAAAGTAACTGTAGCAGAGCAGGGCAGAGAAATAAAGGCCCTAAAAGACAAGATAAAGGCCTTAGAGAAGGAGCTGAATCTAGAGACTGCCATGGCCGACATAAAAAGGATTCTATGGGCCAAAATTGGCCAATCCATCAATCAACAATGGAGGTCAATCAAAACAATACATGAGCAGATGGACTTAATGAGCCAAGCACAAGCAGAAATCCATAAGGCCAAAACATTACTGGGAGACAGACCTGAACAGGCCAACAGAATGATAGACTTCCTGAATAGGCAAGAAAAGGAGGAACTGGCAGCCATAGGCATTGCCAACAGAACAGAGGCTGTCCTCACTGCCAAGAAGGTACTAACTCTCAGGAATTATGTACAAACAGTGGAGAGGAAGTGCTATGAGATACAGGGTGATGTGGAGGAATATAAACTCAAGATGGCAGTGCTGCAAGCAAAGGGCCTGCCCAGCCTCCTAAGCGGTGCAGGAAGATTGATCTCCCGAGATCAATTTGCCAACAGAATGGCAACCTATATTGAAAATCAGATTACTGCATCTGGTAGTACATCTGAGCAAACAATACCTCCTACAGGACAAAGCTTATATGATAAACTTGAAGGCCTGTTCTTCATTGAAAATGAGGTGAATCATCTTTTTGAAACTCCTCCTAACTTTTATAGATATACAGAGGCCGATGAGACTTTGATAAAAATTCGGAGACATCAAATGCCTAAGGAGGATTGGTGGCAAGCAATGCTTCAGATTTTGCCACGGTAGCCTCAGTTGTTCGGCCACTGCCAGCTCCAGGTCACTACAAAACAAACAGCATGACAAAGTCAGCATTAAAGGCAGCTGAAAGGTGACTCAGCACATGGACAATGACAGCTAGCCTAAGGGATAAGACAATACGCAAAATTTTGACAGCGTATCCTCAGCTGACTCCAACAGCCGCCAAACCAACTGCTTCTGACTATTTTTGATAGCTAAGGCACTAAAGAGTTATTTCAGCATTAACTCTCTCAGCTACAATGCTCCAGGAGTCGGCATAACATAAATGAGCCATTAACTCATTGTCTGATATTTTTCTTATGTAAATTTTGTATATATACCCCCCTTGGCAACGCATTAGGGGTTGGTGATTTTGACTCTAAGCCAAATCTATTGTATACTTTCAGTTGATCTAATACAAAGGGCTGGACCAGCTCAGTGATTTCCTGAAATATTTGATGTCTGGATGATGCTATGTGTGCTGATGCAGAATTCCTGTGCTGCCTGATGAAATAACAAGTTTTCCTCAATCTCTGTTCTTGTCTTCTTATGTTTATTAAATCATACTCATGTTACACTAAACTAGCAGTAGAGAAAAAGAATAGTGCAAGATTTGTTTTATTACACCTTGCGCTCAATTTTTACTGTTGTAAATGTTTGTCTTCAGAATTAACCATGGACATGAATTCTTAATTGCTCATGTTTCTATTAATTCTATAAGTATGAATGTTATCTAGAAATTCTTCATTGCTTCCAGAATAATATTCTCACTGTCTTTCTTTAGCAGTTTATTGTAAGATTCTTAATTGCCTTGCATAAACTGGATACACCACATTCAATCACCATTTCAAAAAATTGTTTCTCAGACACTAATCTGGCTCTGCAGCATCACTTCATTATCACACAGCACATCAAGCAAACTAAAGGACCACTGACTCCATGCCCAATGCACTAAGACATGCTAGTAAGCACCTATATATATTGACTAGAATCATCACCAAACACATTCCAAGAACAAAACCTTGAACATCATAGCTAGCCTAAAATATTATCAGAACAGAGACAAATCATAAAGAGAGAGCCCTCTCTGATTACAGTTTGGCTAGAAATTGTAACCCAAAGATTGGTTAGTGGTTACCCCGGCCGTATTCCCTTGGGAGTCATAGGGAACAACCTGGGTGTTAACAGGGCTAAAACATGTTTTTCAATAATCTTCTTTTTCAACAGTTTGAAGTTTCGGTCTATAGCCTCTGTCCACTTAAATGGTTGTTTGTTTTCCTTTATTGTTTCAACTATCAGTGCATAGATAACTTTCTATAAAAACTTGCAAGACCATGAAAAATTCTTACCTCAAATATGCTCCGTGGAGTTGGCCAATTCAAAATTGCTTGTATCCTTTCTAGGTCCATCTTCAAACCTTCTTATGAGACTACAAATCCCAGGTAAATGAGCTCTTTCTTCATGAAACTGCACTTCTTCAAATTTATCAGCATCTTCTCTTTTTGTAAACTATTTAAAACCAACTTAAGATGCTCCAAATTCTCTTCTTTACTCTGAGTGAAAATTAGGATATCATCAAGATAAACTATCATAAATTTTCTATCATATTCTTTTAAGACCTCATTCATCTATCTCATAAATGTACTTGGTGCATTAGTGAGCCCAAAATGCATCACTAACCATTCATATAACCAACTATTAGTCTTGAAAGAAGTCTTCCATTCATCCCCCTCTATAACCCTTATTTGATGGTATCCACTCTTTAAATCTATATTAGAAAAATACTTTGACCCACTCAAGAAATCCATCAAATCATCCATACATTGTAAGGGAAATCTATACCTGATAGTAATCTTATTTATTGCTCTAGAATCAATGCACATGCGCCATTCACCATCCTTCTTGGGGCTAAGCATTGCTGATACTACACAAGGACTTAGGCTCTCCTTTATTAGTCCTTTATCCAACAACACCTGCACTTGTCTCCCAACTTCTTCATTTTCCTGAGGAGTTAGCCTATATACTACTTTATTTGGTAAACTCGTACCAGGCATTAAATCTATGTGATGGTAACAATGTGCTTCTTCCCATCCTTCTCTAAGGTATATGTGTTCCTTCTACCATCATGAACATCTTTCCTATCAAAACGCCAAGGTCTCCCCAGCAATATATGACACACATCCATTGGCATTACATCACACAATACCACATCTTTATATGTACCAATCTGTATATCTACCCGGCATTGTTTTGTCACCAACATATGATGTCCTTTCTACAAATAGGGCACTTTGTAGGGAATAGGGTGTACCATCTTAACCAAACACAATTTCTCCACCATCTCTGTATAAACAATATTGTCAGTGCTCCCACTGTCAATCACAACCTTGCAGCATTTCTCTTTAGACTTGCACACAGTCCTGAATATAATTTTCCTTTGAGATGGTTCATTGGCTTCTTTTTCTGCCTTTAGCAATACTCTTTTTAATAATAAAGACTCTCCCACCTCAAGTGGATCTTCTTTCCCCATGCCTTGAGGGCTTTCTTCTTTTGTCTCAGCTATATTTACATTCCTTGGATTTGCTAGTTTGTTTTGAGGGTAGTCCCATGACCCATGTCCTAATTCTCCACATGTATAACACTGAATTTACCTTCCTTGGCTTCTACCTCTGGATCCTAATCTTACTCTACCAAATTTTCCTCTCTGTGGTGGTCGATTACTAGTCCCTCTTGTTTAATTCTGAAATTCCTAGAATCTTGGTCTGGAAGCTCCTCTTCCTCTTGCTGGATTTTTACCTATGTTCTTTTGACTTTGCTTCCTCAACAATTTCCCCTCTTCCTTTAAAGCTGCTTGAAAGGCACCTTCAATTTTCTTCAGACTTAGCAAACTAATTTCATCTTGAATATCGTATCTCAAATTGTTGATATATCTGACTACTTTTTCGATGTCATCTTTAACATTTCCTAATCTAATGCTTAGCTTATAAAACTCCTTTGTGTACTCTCCAATAGTCATCCCTTTCTGTCTTAAGTTTTGTAACTGTCTGAAAAGGTTTAATTGGTAATCCTTGGGCATAAATTTACCTTTCAATTTTCTCACCATTTTATCCCACTGCTTAATCTTGAGTTTTCCCTTCTTTTCTTTGGATATTTGTAGCTCACCCCACCAGATGGTTGCATGGCCCTTCAATCTGGTAGCTATGAATTTCACCTTCTTTTTATCTTCAACCTCTTCATAATCAAAATACTTATCTAATGTGCTAATCCAATCCATCAGACCTTCCGCATTAAGGTTTACTTCATACAGAGGTATTTCTACCTTCGGTCTTTCACTTGCTTTTTCCAACATCTTGAGAACTTTGGTTGTTTCACATTCACCTCCTTCTTCCTCAGAAGATTCTTCTTTAGCACTGGCATCTCCCTCATTGGGGAATCTTCTCTAGGCAGTTTCCATCACTTCCATTCGTGTGCGAAGATGTCTAATTTCTTCAAGAAGAACTGCATTGGCTATAGGTTTTCCCCAACCTATGCCATCTCCTCTCCTGGGTGGAATATTTGTTGAAGTTCTGAGAACAATACTCTAAACCTTTCTCTCATACCAAATGATGGCAGCCTCAACCACGAATACTCTGTTCCCAAAACTCTTGTTTCCAATTTTTTGTTTTACCAGACACAATGCTTCTGAGTGAGGTTAGCAAATTCAATTTTTGGAGGCCTTTCCTTAGGTATTTTGTCGATTTTGATGAATCAATAGAAAGTAGACACGCAAGGCTACTTGAACCAACAATCAAAGTTCAAAATGGGCTCCTAAAAGTTTCTTAAAAACACAATTTTGAATCGGCACGACCCTTCTGTAGGCCAGCACTACCATTTTGTAAGTTGGCATGACCTTTGTAATAGGCGAGCACGACCTTTCTGTCTCAGGCGCGACCCTCTACTGCAGGCATGACCCATGACATGACCTTTTTGTCTCAAGCGAGACCCTTCTGCTTCAGGTGCAACCTTTCTATCTGCTGTGCAACCCTTTTGATTTTGAGCGAACTTCTTGTTCCAGGCACGACCCTTTTGTGACTGAAGGTTTTGTTTTCTCCATGCAATTTTAAGTAAGAAAAAAACATAGAAATTAAATAATTTTTTAGATCTATCATCGAGAAAACATGCAAATAGGATAAAATACTCATAACATTGAGCAGATCTATAGATCTATCTTGTTTGGATGCATAATTCTCAAAGATACACAATACTCTAGATATAAATCTATAGAATTCCACCATTAACTACAACAGAATGATTTCTCATCAATTGAAGCAAACAATTTCTTAACATAAGATGATGGCAAATACATCATCAAATTCCACTAAATCAATTATGAAGAAAAATCACAACACAAAAAATTGTTCTGGCCCTTACTGACCTGATCTACATTCAGCATCTTAAAAATATTAGTTTTTCCCTTTTTTCATGCTCCTCTCTAAATTCAAATTTCAGAAACAACCTAATCCCTATTTAGTTGGCCTAACACACACCTAAGCTAACAAAATCTATCACTTCACTCCTAGTCTAGGCACTCCAATAACTTTTACAAACAAATAATAAATAAGAACATTTAAGAGGTCCAACCCTCATTAGTAAATAATTTTTACCGGTCAGTTCAAAGGTAATTTATCTCATTTGATGCTCCTGCATTAATTGTCTGCAGGTTGGTTTGGGTTATTCAACTTAACTAATCAGTCTACCTTAGGCCTAGATCCACTTGTTTTGTCTCTTTGAGGAAGGAAATAGCCCCTTAGGGTTTAGAGTACTCCTCCACATTGTTAGGAAGACATTTTTTGAGTGAAGATTCTAGGGTTTTCAACATTTTTAGCCTTTATTTTTCTGATCTAATCCATTAATTTTCAAATCCATTGGATATGTTTATTTTACCTTTTCTCACTTTAGAGTTTAGGTGTGCCCTTTCCCCCTTAGGATCCCCTTGAGCATCCCAGGTCTTAGAGCTTCATACATGTCCTTTACACCAGTTTTCACATCTATTTTTTGTTGTTTATCTGCACCATTTCTAGTAACTAAGGGCCTTTAGATCCCAATCCCTTAACATCAAATATTTTTGGACTCTTTATGTGTCTTTGAGTAGACTATTTGCCTTCTCTTTCTTAGCTGCTTAGTATCCCTTGTGGGTGGGGTGGTGTATTCTTGATTGATTGTTTAATTTTCTATCATTTCAGATTCATTTACAATATTTCATCATTTTAATTTTTGTAGCATATGGCATCATGAAACATGCTTAATTAACCCATCCACCTAACACATATTTTCCACACACTCACACCTTATGTGAATGAGAGCTTGGTTAACACTGCCAAGCCAAAACTTTAAACACTACACCTTAATAAATCAACACACATAGATTAAGCCCACTTGGGCAACATGGCCAAACAATCTTGATAGTGTAGGTGTAAGGTTGGTGTGATAAGATCCCAATAACACCCATCGGTCACTTCTCATTGAGACATAGAAGTTTCCATATTGGGGATCTTAAAATCATTCACCATCCTACAGCCAAAGCCGAAGTGCGTCAAAAACCCAATTCAGAGGGGGTTAGGCTAGGTCATCGTGCAAGTAGTTCTCCTCAGAGCTACCCAACCCGTGGAAGGTAATTTTGTGTGGTGGCTAACTACCAAGAAGCTCAAGACTTGACGACCCCCATGGGATGAAGGTAACCGTAGTGACCAATGTTAGGAAAACACCTTATAGGATTGGCTGTGGGAAGCATTTGGTCCTCTACCCCACCTTTCTTTGGACAACTCTACTTGCGGGGATGATATTTCGTCAATTAAGAAGTTCTTTGGAAGGCCATCTAAAATAATAGATTTAGGATTGTTTGAGGATTCAAATCACCTATAGACTAGAGGTATTTTTTATTTGATAGGAAATATTTTCTTGAATTAGAGTAGCATCATTAAAATAGTTAGTTTACACTTGGCACCACTACACTAGGTGTTTTCTTGTTGTTTGTCGCTCTCTTCTTCCTATCATTATCACTTAGTCTAGAAATCATAGCGCATCCAAGGCATTTGTCACATTGAATTTGAGGGCTTCACCCTAAGTTCCCATTAGGCCATATCACCCCTCCCTGTCGGGTGTGAGTTCATCCTCTCAATCCTCCATCGAGTCATCATTCTGATTCTGATTCTGATTCTATTGATTCATCCTTTGATTTCGTGCCCCCTCATCCTCATACTACCATCATGTACAACACCAATGCTGGTACAGGAACCTAGGGTGGTAACCCAAGTGCTAACTAGGGTACCTCCACTAGTAAAACCTCAACCAGTATTGTCACTCTGACTCCTTTACTTCCTTTTGTCGTTGGTCCAAGTCTCCCATATTTTAACTAGCTTATCAATGATCCCCTTCTCCATGATCCCACATGGACATCAATTCCTACAAAACTCCCTTCAGACATCCTGAAGTTTGAGGATAATCTGGAGAAGACCAAATGAATCATGTTCACTCCTTTCATATGTGGTGTTCATCCAATTCTATCACCGACGAATCCATTCGTCTTCGGTTGTTCCCACACACGCTCACTAGATCTGTTGCAAATTTGTATATAGACCAACCTAAGGCAACTCCTTCCACAACCTTTCTTTCATATTTTCATTTACCTCTCTGTTATGATACGGGTACTAAAATTTTTATTTCATTGTGTCAAACTTTTGCCACTCGCCTTTCCCACCATGTTCAGGAATGGCGTAGAAGGAAGAGCATCTGTCTAGCTCCTAAATTTGAAGGCCGAGTCTATATGGATTGGTTTCTTAGATCACTATTGGCCCCCATGTCGAAAGATGTCTCTTCTCACATTTCTCAATCTGAGGAAGAATCTCTCTAGATAGCTCTTAAATTTGACCTGATTTATGCCCAGTCAGGTTATGTTTACATTGTCATCCTCGATCTACCTCAGCCTGGTGCTGCTAATGTATCGGGGGCATCTCATGTTATGGATGAAATTGTTGTAACCATTTCCCACCCCCAACCATATGCTCCTCCTCATATGAGTTATGGTCAACCTCAGGGAGGGACCAGTTCCATGTATAATTTTCCCTCCCCCAATCCTTCTCAGGGCACTCCTTATCTAGATCATAGCACACCATATGCATATCTCCATCCACATCAACTAATGCCAGGGCCAGTTATTGCACTACCTTCTTATACCAATCTTTCCCCATCTCCATATTATCCATACGCACAAAGTCGCGCTTCGGCTCCTTTGGCACCAATGCCCCAGTCCCCCATGCCTGCTCCCCCTCCATCATAATAAGCATCTCCTCCATAAGGAAAATGTATTCTCAGTAGAGTGGTCCCAATCCAGAATGAGTAGTCACAAGGTAATCAAGGAAACTAGGGTTCTCCACCCAATGCCCCTCAGGGTACTCAACCTAATCCCGCAACCCAGCAATAGGGAGGTCAACCTAAGCAGAACAAGGGTCTTCGTACGAACTAAACTTGTGCTTGTTGTGGAGTCTATGGTCATTATACTCATGAGTGTCCCCTATTATCTTAGATGCGCTAGGCATGGGAAGCTCAAGCACCTTCTCGAGGATTGCAACCCTCTACTCCTCCTCCCCCTCATGCTTCATCTCAACCTATTGTGCTCACCAACCCTTTCCCCACCAAGGGTATATAGTTGTCCAACCTTTGCAAGGTCAGGTTGCTCAACCAGCTCCTCCATGTAGTCACTGTTAGAGTCGGTCTTAAGCCCTCCGTCAGCGATCAAAACTCTTTGCATTTGCATATGTAGGTGTCTCATCAGTGTCAATTTTTGCATCCCGTTAGGCATGCCATAACCCTGATGGAGGAGCTGGTGTGTTGTACCCCTCTTGGCATTGCTGGTTTAGGTCATTTCAGTCATTAAGCTCTTTCAAGCTTGTCTTATCTTGTCTTGAGGTCAATTTCCTAGGTCTAGGGTTTTGGTCAAATATGTTTACAGGGTCATGTGTCTCAAAAGTCAATGAGTATTCAACAAGCCATAGGGATGATTGTAAAAGTGTTTCTTCAAGATTTCTTATCTGGTACAGTTAATCTTCACCTTGGATTTAAAATCTCTGTTTTTAAAGCCAAGGTCATTTTCCAAGTTTGTAAATAAGTGATGAAATTTCAAAAGTCTTCAGCGAACAAAATGCAACCCTGGTCCCCTTGCTAAGATCCCTCAGATGATCTACCTGCAAAAAGAATCAAGTCAAAGCACTCAATGAGTCAAATTCAGGAAAAAAGAAACCAAAAAGTCAGTGTTATAAAGTGTCAAAGAGAAAACATTAGAAAGTGGGTTTGTGAATGAATTTTTTTCAAATGAAACTTATAAAACCCCAAATTCCCTCCTATCACTCTCATTGTGCATCCTAGACGCTTGCAAGAGAGGTTTGAGAGAGTGATTGAGAGAAAGGAGCGAATAGAGAGCGAGTTCGGGCATTGGACTGGTGCGCGACCCGTCAGGCCAGGTGCGCGACCCGTCAGAGGGTCTTCCACAGTGTGAAAATACAACGGGCGCGACCCGTCAGAGGTGCGCGACCCGTTGGGCGTGGTGCGCGACCCGTCGAGCTGTCTCCCTGCAAAACGATTTTAAATTTGCTCAAACGCTCTCCAAGCCACAAATTTGTTTGAGGTAGGTGTTCTAAACTTGAAATGGGTGTGGTTATGATTGGTGGATATCATAAAACATGTTTTAATGATTGAAATTGTACAAGTGAAACCTCTTCATATGACTGCAATGTTAATGGGTAAAATGTGCTAGGGTTTGTGTTGTTTCAAGGTGTTTTCCCTTTGTAATTGTTTCCCTCCTTCCCCTTTCCACTCACACTTGTATGTATGCCTATTTTTCTCCCATGCTATTTATAAATTAAATGCAAACCCTCCCTTCTCCCTAATAACTAAAAGTGTAAACCCTACCCCTCTCCCAAAGCATTCAAAACCCTAATCTCCCTCTACCATATGCATGTGTAAACAATGGAAAATGTTGGTGAATATGTCAGCAGTTTTGTGCATATGTTTCCCTATCTTCCCCTATTAATGCTGCATGTTTTCATATCCCCATATGTTCACTTTCATACATATTTTTCCCATATGCAGTGATTTTTGCAAATGATTTCCTAATATCCCTGATTTTAAATATGTACTCCTATATGCATAATGGTTTGCAACATTTTCCTTAAAAATTCCCTGTCATATTTATATATTCCCAATTCCTTGTAAAAAGGTCCCTCCCCTAACATTTCCCTCATGTCTTTTTCCCCTTGAAACAACATAGAATTCAGCACTTTTTACAGGCAGAGACAGCAGTACAGTTTGTCCACTTTGCTCCTAAACTATGTCAGAAACCGAAACTTACGAGCAAAGTGATGACCATTCATCATCTGCAGAGGTTGAGGTACAGAGGAGGCCTCGTAAGGGTGGTAAGGGTGGACATCATAAGCGAGAGGAGCCCACTTCTTTAGCAGAGTTACAGGCCTGTCCTATGGCAGTCACTTGTTTTCAGTACATGTCTTGTTATGAGTTCTGTGAGAGGATTTCTCGGATTCAGCACCACAGAGAGTTGGCCCGCCTTTTTGTTTTACACCTCCATGATGGACATGTCAATCTTGCAGGGGTGAACTTTACATTGACACCCGAGGTGATCTCACATGCTACAGGGATACCTAATGTTGGTGAGGTGTGGAATAAGCGCAAGATGCTAGATATTGTTCACTTTGAGCCTTATGTCCGGCCACCATTCATAAGACATTTGGCGGGTGTTTTTCCATTCAGGTTTCTCCGGAGCGAGTATGCTCCCATCATGAGGCTTATTATGCACTATTTTACCTGTGAGGGCAGATTTTCACAGGTGTACTCATATCACATTCGCCTTTTGATGCACTTCACCCGAGTGAGGATGATGAACATCCCTGTTTTCTTCTTTCGGAACATTCAGAGGATGGTGCCCATGTTGCAGAGGAAGACCCCGACACAGCAGTACAAGAGCCTTCATCATTATGGTTTGATTCAGCTAGTAGTATTGCATCAGTTGACTCAGCAGGGCATCTCATGGGAGGAGTTCATCTCTCGTGAGTTTTTCACAGCGCCATCACAGCCACATCCTGAGGTTGTTCATGAGGAGGGAGGACCATCACACCGGCATCACATCCCTGTCACTAGACATGTTAGTTCCTCATCTCAGCTCACTTATCAGAGAGGCCAGAGGGCCTTGTTTGCAGCAGCTCGGCGAGTACTATCTCCACAGCAGGTGGAAGGGGTCTCGCCTTCATCTTCAGCTCAGCGAGTGTTATCTCCACATCAGGTGGAAGGGGCCTCGCTTTCTTCACCAGCACAGGTACCAGAGAGGGGCAAAGAGCCCATGCTTGATGAGGGTCCATCAGGAGTTCCCGATGTTGAGTTTGTTGATCTTGAGACCAGTTCTCCTAGCCAGGAGGCAAAGGAGATCATTCAGCATCTCAGAGCTGAAAATGATGCTTTGCAGAGGAGATTTGAGGGTGCCCAATGGACCATCACTTACCTGGAGCAGCGCAACAAACAGTTGGAGGAGGAGAAAGCACTTGATGAATTATGGAGGATTCGTAGTGACCGAACCTTAAACCGTAGAAGACCCGGTGACCCATTGCCTGCTGACCGAGAGTCTATTCTTATCCAGGAGAACGCACACTTGGAGAGGCTGTTGGCTAAGGCCAACCAAGATAAAAAGTTGCTGAGGAACATGAAAAACCATTACTGGGCAAGAATGCATGTGTGCAAGGCCAAAATGAAGATGTTTCAAAGGCGGTTGTCCGTATCTTGGCTGAGGCTTCACTCAAAGATCATGGCACTCAATAGCCTAGCCACAACTCAAATCCCAATTTTTTTTTGAGAATTTTGGGTAATTTTGGCATTTTTTGGTAATTTACAGGTTTTGTCTCTTTAACGGGTCTCACCCCCCGTGAGACCCTTTGTCATGGCAACTCCTTTTCACAAAAACTCAGCATTTCCTGATTTGTTATGCAAAGTTACATATGCCCATGGATGGACTTGAGTTTTTATGGAGTTTTGGGCCTCCAGAAGGTCAAAATACATGCAAAATTTGACTTTCTGCCACTTTTTTGAACTGCAGAAAGCTGTCTTGGGAGAATTGGTGTTTGACAGGGCAAATGAACTCCAAATTCAAAAATGCCAGTTGGGTTGGAAAGTCGACTCACAGACCTTTCCAACAAGCCCATTTTTGCTCAATTTGGCCACCTGAAAGTACCCCAAACAGAGCTCCAAAGGGGCGTAACCCGTCAGGCAGGGGGGCGCGACCTGTCAGGCAGTTTTTTGCCAGATTGCACTGTACAGCCCAGAAAACGCAGATTTGACTCAGTTTGACTTTTTGGGGTTGAAGATGATTATCTTTGATGTAATTTTTGTAACTCTAAGACAATTTTACTCTTTTTTAACACTTCTAGAAGATTCATTCATGTAATGGGTAAATATGTAATGTATGAATTGGTTTCCAAGTTTATAGAGGCAAGTTGTTTTGACTGCCTAGTTTTTAGTGCTTAGTTTAGAAGTGGTTGAAACAGCTCCTAGGATAGTGAGCTCGACCCATGGAGGCAGGGAAAGAGGTTAGATCATCTATATTATGTACTTTCTTTCTCATTTTCATGGTTGGACTCTTGAGGGAGAAGCTATCATTGTATTATTTCACTGTATCTCTGCAATTTTTGGCTAAGGAAGACCAGGGTTTTGCAGTCCTCTTTGGGATTCTTGTGGACTCATGTGTTGATGGTGTGTTTCTTAATTTTATTGTAAGTGTGTTTATGTGATTCATCTCCTTTCTTTCCTTCTGCATATTAAACAAATGAAGTGTTAAAGTAAGAATTCATGCTTGCCATGCTCTGCTTTTAAATTTGTTTAATTTCAATGTTTTCTACTGTCTAAAGGGAATTCAAAGTCATTGTTTGCTCTCTTTAGCTCCTCATCTTTCATTCCTGATCATCCATCTCAATTTAAGGCATCAATACTGTTTCCTACCTCGCCCCAAGGAACCCCCTGCAGAAACTGTGTCAAATCCCCGCACCCAAAATTGCAATTCCTCAAATTGCCACCAAAAACCCAAAAAACCCCAAATCAACCTTTTAAATCAGTTTACTAGCCTAATATCAGTGTTACCTTGTTGGTCATCTCATCCCATTGAAGATCTGCTGAGATTGACCGGAGAGAGCCTTCTCCTGCCCCGTAGGGCTAGCTACGAGGCTAAATGGTTTGATGTAGCCTTGAGGTTTACCTTTCTCAGCCTGAGGCGAAATTTCAAGCACTAACAGTCACCACGAATATCAGATTCTCATGATGAATTATGATGAGGTAAACACCCAACAAGTCAACCTCCACACTCGATTGTGTTAGTATGACAAGCTACCTGCTAATTCCGCGACTGGGTCCCAACCCAAAGTGACTATCAAGCCTCTATTATCACCCAATGGTACCTTACAGATCCCTCAACCTAAAGTTGAGGTCATACCCAAGATCCCTAAAGGTTTGTTACATCAAAATGCTACTTGCACCAAATTTGACCATAGATATATCATAGTAGATGACTTGTCATAGTCTCCTGCTACCATGTCAATGCTGGAAGTCCTCCAGACGTGTACATCACAAAAAAAATCTCTACTATCTGCACTAGGCATCGTATATCCTCAATATGATTAGATGATTGTCTTCCATGTTGACAAGTCATAGAAGACAATCATCTGATCATATTGACCTTCATTCGTTGCTTTCCAAATTCCAGTCACCATTCAAAATGCCATTTTCTAGTGGTGTATCATTGATGAAGGAAAATCCACCTATGATGGCTGCCAGTGTTTGGAAACAACTTGGTTCCCCTGACCTATCTCTATCCACCATCACTTTACGTGCATGGGATGGTCACCCCTCACAGTCCCTTGGCTTATATCGCAACTTGCCAGTCACAATTGCTGGCAAGTCTGTATGTATTGACATCGAAGTCATTAATTATCCCCTTGACTATAACATCCATTTGGGTCATAGTTATACTTATGCCATTCCAGCTATCACATATTCGATGCACCATAATATGTGATCCCCCCATAATGGAAAGATAATCACAATCAATTAGTTGACATATTATGATCCAAAATCCTAGACTTCGCCTTAGACCATCATTTCTTCTATGGCTGACAATAAGATTGTCTCATCTATTTCTCTAGGAGTCTATAAATATTCCTCTTTACTTGGTTCTTACTATGGCCCCCCACCTAATCCTTCTGAACCTAGCTCATCTAGTGTTTGCATGCTCCATGCATCATGGGCCACCAAAAGACATGCCACTATGCCTTCACAACAGTCTGCACCTTCCCAAACTACTGTGCGACTCAACCACGCCTAACATTACAACTCTTCAAGGACCACCTCCTTTTGCTGGTGTCTCTCCTAATATTTTTCTGCCCATATCCATTCTCCTAGCCCTTAACCATGTAGGAGTTGTTCCTCTAGGTCATTACCCTTTTGGTCAGATATTGTTCTTGTTTCCACCTCCTAGATTTTATTCAACACTTGTCATGGCTACATTGAGTCTATGTAATATCACCCTATGGATCATAGTCTGGTACAGTGACCCCCCTATAAGAACTCCACCTCATCAGCTGAAACCTTAAATCACTGTTTAATCGGTCATTCCTACCCTTGCCTTTGCTTCAGTTCCACAACAACCTCAATAGGAGCCTACTCCTACTATGAAAGCATATGGTGAGGGGGGGAAGCCTGAATTAAGGGATTCCAAGACAAGGGTCCCTTAGCAACTCTAGTTGCCCCTGAGCCCCCAAATCCTCTTCCTCCTTGTCCTTTGTGTGATATTGTCGGTCATTTCACTAATAACTATCTGAACTCCCTCACATTAAAGAGGTTGTCGCTAATACCTTCCCTGATTCCAACCTTCCTGAGGTCCATGTCACCTTACCTAAGTCATCTAAGAATATCTGATCATTATGCACAAACCACCCTTGTGCTTTGTGTGATAACTATGGCCACTATTCCTATCACTTTCCTCATCTTGAAGATTTTCACGATACACTTCAAGTGCTTCGTGAATTACAGGACGCTCGTAATGAGTCCACCTCTCCTTTACATATGGATTTTGATCCCACTTCTACACCAGAATAAGGAGGTCTCTACATCACCCATCGTGATCCTTCCCCCTGATGTCGAGATGAAAGATAGTTCTTCTCCTATTATATACCTATTGTCATTCATGAGATCATTACCTGGAAACTCCACAGGCATTTCCTTTCACGCTTCTATTGAACCTTATTCATCAAGCACATCGATCTCAACATTGGTAGATATTCCATCTACTAGTCATATGTCTTCTACTTTTGATAATGGCTATGTTAACCTTGTCTCTCATGAAGAGGCTTCAGGTACCTCTTCTCCATCATTTGGTCTTTCTTCCTTTAGTCTGCCCATCTTCCATTCTGATGAAGACATTAAGGAAGATATGACTACCCCTAATTATCCTTGGGATGATATGCACCATCATGCGTACTTCCTTCTGCATCACACCCATGACCAATATGCTCTAGAGTCCAAAGGCTTCATCCATAGTGAGGTCAATTGGTTTAACCACCCCTTACTTTGAACCCATGAATTCGAATCACATCCACCTTGTGGTCATTACATCGCCACTCAATGTTTGGGTAAGGGGGCATCCATTTTTTAGAGTCCATGAGAAGTAATTCTCCCTAACCCTCCTAGTGCATATGATAGTGTCGACCCTAATACTATTATTCTTCCCCATTTAGAAGAATCTCTAGAGTCTCATATCACTTCATATCACTCTTGGGATGATACACTTACTCATTCCTCCATCTTACCTCAGCAACCCAGTCCCTTAGAAATTTTTGTTGTTTAACCACCATGTTTTCTATGTGAGCATCAGTTCATTATATATGAAGCCACTCTTTCACATAGTGACACCATGTATGAAAAACAAGAAATTCTATCCACTTGATTCATATATGTAGTACCAAATGAGATTGGTAATCCACCATTTCCTTTCTCTAATTTTATATATCCATTCTTCCCATAAGAAGAAAACCATAAACAAATGGTGAAACACATCATCAAAATGTGTTTGGAATCCAATACGCTAAATCCATATGGTATGCCCATAGCATACTCCATCTATCCCAGTTGGGGGCACATATGCCCCTTCATCTCCTCATCATCCTTTGGAGGATCTTGTGCCAGTTGGGCCATGATGCTTGAATTGCTTATTCGAGCAGTTGGAACACAATGGTGCTCCACAAATTCCTCCTACTATGGGGTGTCATTTCCACCTTAGCATATAAGATCAATCCCCTCCATCACATATGCTTGGGGCTAATATCCCATACTTGGGGGCATGATGGTTCCCCCCTTAGCCACTTTCTCACTTGATTAACATCAGTCTCGGCCTAGACCTCAATGATCTAGGTATGGTTAATTATCCTTCCATTCCTTGAATAGTTTGTCCTACCAATATTTTCGGCGAACCATATATACATTGCATATCATAGACGCTTGATACCACATTTTCAAACAATCTACTTTATGTGATTCCTCACTTGCCACTCGGTCCCCATGTTTTACTTGGTGGGCGGGGATGATCCTAGACCTTCTCTAGTAGTTCCTTCCCGTGTTCCTCTTACCTTAATCCTTCACCCGGAACTATCCTTCCAAGAAGCATTATGGCCATTTTAGACAAGTAATGCCACCAACTTGAATGTCATAGATCCTAATGCTGATGGTCATTTTGTCCACTATGATCTCCACAAGATTTTGGATCTTCTCATCCTCTCCAAATTCTCCACAAATCACTATGAAAATGAATTGGATTTGGAGGCAAAAATCCTTTTTATTGGAAAAACCCTAGTTTTTTCCATTGCCCATTGTGACCAAACCGTAGCTCCATTTGAAAATTCTTCAACACCATTGGAAACCTCTCACCAATTTCTATAATGGGTCTCCTTTTTTTTTGGTAATTTGAAACTTCACCAGGAAGCCATTTTTTCCATGAGGTCTCACTTTACCGCCTCTTAAACCCAAATCTTTACATTTGAGACACCCGTACTCTTGTACCACTTTACCTTTGCACTAGTTGAGTCACGTGTCAATTTTCATCAAGAGTAACCATCATTTACTCATGTTTTCATGATCCCCACAAGCCCCCCCCCCCACGTGGTAGCATCATCGAGTCACCCTTCTTCAGAGCATTTGAGATGTGTCACCCTTGTACTTATGGAGTCTATTTCGAGTCCCCATTGCATCTCATTATAGTGTTTCATTCATCATCATGCCACATTTCTTCCATTTTATTCATATTTGGCCTCCAGTCCTTCTACTCCGTCTTTTTCGAACCCCCATTTGAGTCATCGACCATCACCTCCAGAATAAAGTTATTTGATGCTAGGTCAACCACTTTTATTACACTTTGAAAAGGGAAGTCATCTTCCTTCCATCATCCTCCCTAGTGTTAGTTCATCAGTCACTCTACAATGTTCCCTCGCTCCTTTGTTGAGGATTCCTCATTTTCTTAACTCTGGAAAGCTATATTATGTTGACCTCAACACATTTATTCCAGAAGAGTAGCCTAGAGGGTGGTGTACCTTGGTTCCAACATCCATCTTTGTTCGGTGCCTCAGATTAGGAAAATGGGCTCATTATTTCCCTTTGACTTGGTTGTTTCTCACGTGCTCAACATCATCTCCCTATTGCACGATTAAGATTCGTACGCTTGATGGTTCAGTGATCGAGATGATTTTCCTAGTGATTCTCAGGTGTGTGTGAGATGTTTCATACCTCATGATGGGGTGGCACTTTAGGTAACCCTCTACATACCCAGATGACCACAAATGTTGATCCAGCCTCCGATGCAGTTTTGCAAATTTAATGGGTTCGATTTCTGCTGCTTGCAGCGCCCTCAACATGCATGTCTCCTTCAGATGATTCATTCAAATCTTCAAAGCCATTCCCTATTTAGCAGGGCTTCCTTGGTTTTGATCCCCCCTCCCCATGTCAACTTGAGATGCATTATATTTCATGTACTCAGATGTTATTACATTTAGTCTTGGCCTATGTTTTCCATGCGCATTTTGTATATGATATCCATTGTATTATTTTTTGGCCCATTAATACTAGTGTATCATGTATCATATATCATGAGCTTTACAGCTCGGTCCCACATTGTTGGGCTCACCATTATTCTTTGTACTCAGTTATCTTAGTGAGTATGGGTATGCCTCCCACGCCTCACTTGAGATCATGTAATACAACATAAAAGGAAACTTCTATCAGTATTGTAGGTCTCGCCCCCTCCATTATTTGTCCATCCTTGACTTGCTTCAGATCTCTCTCTCTCTCTCCCCTTTTGGCGTGTCGTGAAAGTTTAATTTACAATGTATTTCGGTCATACAATTTTCTCCTAACACTCATACATGTGGGGGCAATCTGTTATCAGAAAAAAATGATCACCTAGCCATTTGTAACTAGTTGGATTGAAATACACCATGTTGATTTAATTTTACCATAGTAAAATCACTTTCACTGTGGAAAATAATTTAATAAACCACTTTTAATAAATTATTTTATGATTTAAATAAAAAAACCCCATGAGAGTAATTAGATAAATCATTCTTTATTTAATTTTCTCTAGGAATTATTATTAAATCACTATTAATAATTATTTCTTGTCACATTTGACTAAATCCCTTGGGAATATTTAAATAAATCATTATTTATTTGAATTTCCTTATTTTGTTATTAGAGTAATTATTAAATCACTATTTAATAATTATTTTGGTTTCACACCTTTCTTGTTTCTTGCGAAATAATTAATAAATAATTTTATTTCTTAATTATTTCTAAATAAAGGAATTTAACCATTTTAAATTCTTTTTCCCTCTCCAATAAATATAATAAAGTATTATAAATAGTTAGATCTGAATTTGGTTAATAATATTTTATTATTCTCCATTTTTAAGATTAACTCCATACATTTCTATATAAAGGAGGGTGTTTCATCCATTCTTCATCATGATCATTATCATCATCAACATTATCGTCATTTTCTTGAGCTCCCATTTGAGTTCTTTACCTTGTTTGGGTTTTTCACACAGTTGAGAAAGGGAATTCTATTTCTGAAGCATCAAGGATATTAAATGACCCATCCCACGGAGGGGGACATATAGACCAATCTGTAGATCTTCTTCACTAGATGTTATCAATAAAGATTTATTCATTTAAAATTGTCTTTCCAATTGGGTTATTATTCTGGATACATTATTTTTCTGCGATTGGTTTTAGATTGTGTTTTCTTTTACTACAAATTTTCCATTTGTATCACAAATCTAGAATGACAACAACCATCAAATTGTTGTTAGGGTCACCTGTCTCCTAGTGACTTAAGCGAGGATTTTTGGTACACCTTCCATGATTTTTCACACTAACAATTATATCTAGGTGGCTTCCTTGTTTCTTCGTTAAGTAAAAAAAAATCTTCAATCTCATTATCCATAGTGGAAACAAAATATATCACGACAACATTTTGATGTACTCGAGTTCTATGGATGAAGAAAAATTTGCAAGATCTTCAATTCAAGTTTAGTGACTATATTCCCATATTCTGAGATAACACCAGTGCCATAAGTATCTCCAAGAATCTTGTGTTGCATTCCAAAACAAATCACATTCCGATCAAATATCATTTCCAAAAGCTTTGGATTCTCCCAATTTCTCATTAGACTCTTTCTCTTATCTAACTAAATAGAAAGGGGGAGTAGAGGTGTGTACAAGTTTGTAGGATGAAAGTTTTTTAGGGGGAGTTATCCTTTTCCATTGATGAGAAAGGCGGAGAGAAGGTAGTAGGAAGAGGTGTCATGATTGCAAGGGGAGTACTTATGATGCCATCAATGGCAAAGGGGGAGATTGTTAATCAGTGGTTGTCACTGATGTCAACCCAAGAAGCACCAGGGGCTACCCCAATATTGCATGAAAATTTTGACTTGAAAAATCATCCTATTATAAGTCAACGATTTTCTATATGAATTCTACTCATCGAGTTGTTTCCATTGATATATGGCATGCCACGTAGTTCTTCACAGTTTGATAGTTATTCGTGTTTGAAATTAGTAACACAAGTTAATGGGCTAAAACCCCATGAGCTTTTGGCATGGCACTCATCATTGGTTGTGGTCATTGAGTATTCAATAATTAATAATGTTTTATGCCCCTAAAATCCCTCCAATGTTCACTTGTTGAGGACCCTCTCAACTCAAGACATTTCTATAAATAGTGACCCTCATATCCTCCTCTAGTAAGCACTTTTCAACGAACTACCTTGTGAGAAGATCTCTATAATTTTTCGGCCCTCATGAGCTTCTAACCTAGGATATGTTGTAGGGAGATTAAGGTTTCATTGAGGTCTGGTTAGGGCACACAATTATGACCAAGTTTGAAGGTCTGTTTTGAAGCAACCTTAGAGACTTGGATTCTACGATTTCATTGCTTCCAACAGGTCATTGTGGAATTTTCGCTATAACTTTGTTTCAATGAAGCTTTGGAATTTTAAATTAAAACCCATTTGAGCCGAAACCTTGATGCACCTCATGACCACATTTAAAATCTTGGTTCCCTATATTTTCGGAGATATGATCTGAGGAAGCTAGGTTTTTTGCAGGATCCTGAATTCCATGTCAAACAGGTGACATTGGGAAAATCGTCATAACTTTCTCTCTGAGCATTGGATTCAAATTTAGTAAATCGTGATAGAAATAGAATGGACTATAGTTTGTTGGGTATCAAGACCAAAGGTCAAAACAATGGCATGGGGCACTTCATACAAATTATCTCTACTGAACCAGTCCATAAGCAGGTCATCGTGGGAGCTTGGGAATAACTCTTTCTTAAAGAATTCAATCTCGATTAGACCTATGGGGTTGGAAAGAGGACTTCGAGGGATACCACAGGACAAAATTTCAAACCTTGGAGATCCAAAATTACATAGATACAATAGATTCAATATCGAACTCCTAGAAGGCAAGAAAAAATATGCATTCAAGGATCACTATGGTAAGGACCACATATCAACAGTCAAGGGGAAGTCTGCTACAACAAGGTATGTATGATTAGTTTTTGCATTTTAATTTTGATTATCATCTCTAACATATGCTTTTGCAGGACAACGTAAGTATATTGTTTTATATGTTTTTGTGTCTTGCTTGTTAATGCATGTGCAGGAAGGATGACACTTTAGAACAACTCAGACACATACTAGAAGGACATGCAGTGCCAAATTACCATTACTTGAAGCAAGCACAATAATACCTAGGAAGCTACAAATAATCCAAGAAGCAATGTAGAGTCACATGTCAGGTCTTGTCAGAAAGCCAATGTTGTAAAAGAGTCATCATTGTAAATTTGTAAAAGATTCATCATTGTAAGAGTCATTATTGTAAACGAGTCAATTTTCCTAGAGTCGAAGAGTCATTGTTGGGAGGTATAGGAGTCATTTTTGGGATGATGTCATGGTTGGATTGCAGGTCATAATGTGATTGGGTGTTCAATCAATTACAACAAAATCATTGTAAATCATATTGTATTGTGTATCATTGTCCCTGGTACGGGAGTCCACACTCTTGTCTCACTTCTGATCATTATAGGGTGGTAGGGAGGTGCTAGGTAGGTGCATGAAGTTGCCTACAGGTAGGAGCTTGTGACCAGTTCAGGGTGGTAGGTTGGTCTAGGATGTTTGAGCATCCATTTAGTTGACTATTGAAGAAAACAGGGCATTGGGGCGTCCTTCCTGTGGGAGATGGAGAAGAATGCTTTTCTAGAATTCTAGGAATTTGTAACTTTCATTTCAGTTGAGGTTGAAGATTAAATAATTTATTAGAAAAGTGTTCAGTGGTTTCTAACCCATAGGGGGTTTTCCACCTAAAATTCTTGTGCCTATTTTGTTCTTTTGTTTACTCTTGTTACTAGATAAACATTAATAATAATTGAAGATTAACTAATGCTCTGAAAATATTTAAAAGTGCTAATTGCTAAGGAATATTGATTAACCCCCTGCTTAGTATTTCCAACAAACCTTTCATGTTATTTGCTTGAAATTCTACCACAATTTTGGTTCTCTTCTTTTTTACCATTTCATGGGTTTTGTTTTTTTATGGTAAAGGTTTTTCAGCTTAATGCATGTGTATGCCTCACTATTTTGTCCCCATTCCTCTTTTGAAACCAATGGGAGATATAAGTTGTTAGGGTTTTAATGGATATTGGATAGCAAAATCATTTTTCCTGCATGGTCAAAATAATCCTTGAGCTATGATACATCTGCATCAAATTACCTAGAACTTGTGGCTAGAATCAACTTATTCATGCCATCTACAGAGGTTTGGTTATTTCTTCCCTAACCCTTTTTTCAAACCAGCAGGAGATATGGTCTGTTAGTGTTTTGATATAATTAATCTTGAAATGTTATTTGTGGAGTATAATGCAAAAGAACATTGATAAAAATTCCCTGACACCTCGAAAAATAATTTCATTTAGCCCAAGAGATTGGGCACCTAATGGAAGGACAGCTAGGTGGAATCCCATCCCTTGGTCATGACTTCACCATAGGATTGTGGCTCTAACAAAAAATGTCAAGGCGGAAGGGCTCTTTGACAAGGGGACTAGCCCCAAGTCCTTTGGACACTTATGTGACCAACAACAAAGTTTAATGGGGCCCAATGGAAAGGGGGGAAACTTAAGACCATCCCTTGACCCCATGGAACCCACATGACCACAACCCCATGTTTAGGGGATAAACTGGTAGGGGCGAGTGTTAAGGCCTAGCCCTTGGCCCCATGTGGCCCATATGGGCATGATTTTTGGAGTTAAGGGGTCATTGGGAAAATTAACCTACAAAATTCACGGTGGAGGGTAATTTTGTAGCTCGATTAGTGGAATTCGAGGCAAAATCGTAGGACCATTAGACAGATTGTCTGATTTGAAGGATGATTAATTGTAAAACTTATATGGAGCTTTGGAGAGCCATATCTTTTGGCGTTTTTGGCCAAATTGAGCTCAGAAAGAGTGCACTTAGGGGTTTTTGGATATTCTGAATCCATTGGTGACCTCTAATTTTTTTATTTGAGCACATCTAAGTAGTCTTTTTGTAGGTTTGAGACTAAAACTGTATGGATTAATCAGGGTTTGGAAGCAGTTATGGAAGGTGTTTGGGCATGGAGAAGGCCTTGTAGGGGTATTCTGACCTTCAAAAGTCTAATGTAACAGTTGTAACTTGCACGGTTCAACTCAGGTTCATTTTTCTCATTATGTTATATTGAGGGATGTTTTTTATGTTCTTCAATGTGGAATTAAATTGCTCACATGCTCATTTTAACCCATTTCAGTTGGAGTATGACATCTTTGTAGGAGATGTTTTGTGTTGTTGTTGTTTGTGAGAGTTATTTGTAGGAGGACATTATCTTGTAGGTGTAATAGGCACATGTTTAACATTAGCTAATTGTTTATGTACTCCATTTTTCTATTGAATATATGAGTGGTATAGCTATGTTGGTAGGGCTGAAGATGTAGCTCAAGAGGGGTGAACTCCATCAACAAATATTTTGTTATATATTCACTATGCCTACATGAGTTATGTGTTGTTATGTTTCTTATGTTAAGTTAAATATGAAGACTAATTCATGATTTGAAGAGACATTAGAAAAAATTATTTGTTTCAAGACCCATTTGATCTTGCAAAGCATCAACATAGTCCTATTTCTATTTTTATTTGATTCTAGAGAAGAGGAAGAAATCACCTACTCCAATTTCAGATCAATATGGTATTAGAGCACGAGTTGACCAAGTTTCAAGAATGGGCAGCAAAAAAAGTCTCCAAGAGCTAGAGGAGAAGAATTTGGCTCTTCGTATGGAGAACATAGAGTTGAGAAGGATGCTAGAGATGGTTGAAGAGGAGAAGAGGCACATGCGACTTCAGTTGTAGCATGTATTTGAAGAAAAATTTGTTGAAAGTTCTACTCCTGTACCAACAAGAGAAACCTCCATAATAAAGCCAGTATGTGGTCATGGTTCAAATAGTGGTTTTGGACCATATGTGGAAGATGATGCATGTGCACTTGGCAAACATCTTCAAGAAGCACACCATATGCCAATTGATAAGAGTGGGCAGCTATATTCATCTGTAATATCATTGTTGTCATCACAAAAAGATGTAAAGATGAATGACAAGTTTAAGGAGGTAATTAGCATTTCAAGTACCATTCCATCTATTTATGTGCATGACACTTCTTTTACAACATTTGAGCAACATACCAAAGGCATATGTATGAAGTTTCTTTCCAAGATGGGTTATGAGGGTGGAGGCATCAACATAAATGGCCAATGTATTACCAATCCAATTATGGTTGAGGAGAGACTGAAGTATCAGGGATTAGGATATGGTCTAAGGGAGTTTAGAGAATGCTCCAAATGGCTTGAGGCACATCAACCATCTGAGGATGAGATTTCACCACCTTGTAACAATGTTCATTCATCTCCCAAGTGAGATGAATACATGAAGGAAACTTGTGTGGCATCATCCACTCCCTTCTGTCAAAGTTGCATCCCTAGAGATAGGTATAACTCTCATGTGTGTTTTACAATGCATGGTAATTTTGAATACTTGTGGAATAAGTACCCTTTTACTTTTTGTGATGCATTTGACCATTGTGTGGTTGTATGTGAGCAACGTATGATAATGGTTAAAAGAATGAATCAAATTCTAGGCATCAAACATAATGACTCTCCTTCGCATGAGAGAACTTCAATGTTAGAAAACAAAAGAAGGTTCTTCTGTACTCATTGCAAGATTAATGGGCATGACACTGAACAATGTTGGAAGTTACATTCAGAGCTTCATATAAAGAAGGGAAAGTAGATTGTGCAACAAAATTGAAGGCAAACAAGAGTTGGAAAATAGGGCTTGCAGCAATCCTAAGAAATCTTCAAGGAAAACATGATGCAAGAAGAGAACACATAAGCTTAGGAGAGGCAAAGTTTGGGCAGACTTATTGTAAAGTTGTTGTGTAAATTTTGTAATTACTTGTTGTTCTTTACCTATTTAGGTATTTTATAATGTGAACAATAATTGGCACTATGTTCAACAAGTAGATGCTTTTTATTGATTGTTTTAGATAATTTGGTATCTATGGATAAATACTAATTCCCTAGATAAGTAGCCATATCTAGAACAATAGTTTAAAGCACTTTAGCCTTTTCTTATAAGAAATATATAATAAAAAGAAGCTGATAAGACCTACTTATAGTTCCACTTTCCTCTTGTCTCCTTTGTATCAATCCTGTCGCTCCTTCCTATACTTAACACGCTTGAGAAGTACTTGTAAACATCAACATAAGGCAATGAACTGATCAAAGCAAAATATCTATTGAATACAAGTAAATGGAATAAGATACATTCACACATATAAACATCATATAACAAGATAAGCCTATGGGAAAAAGGTTCAAATACTTTATTGAATAGAAGAAGTAATTACAACCATCAAGTCTGATTCGAAGTCACTCCTCCAGCTTGGATCCCATCCACATCACATCAAAAGCATGAAAAACTTGTAGCATAACAATACTTGTCTCAAATTCAATTCTCATAGCAACATTATTTCCTTACAATTCGACATAGTCCAACCCCTGACCACTTAGATGAGTGTTCAATTTATAGGAAGATGAAGGAGGTTATGTCATAAATGGGGGTATTAAATGGCCTTCCATACTTAGAATTAGTTCCATGGAGGAAGGGATGAGAGGACAGGATGCATATTAACTCATTCCTCATCCATTTTCGAGCTCATAGGAGTTGATAAGTGAGGGAAACTTCTAGATGACTCCAAGAGATAAGAATATTCCTCAACCCCTATGTGAATTTCACTCAATCTCGCCCAACGTAGGTGAAAGAGGGCCTAAGTGCTTTGCAGAGCACCCTGGCATGGACTCATTTCAGGATGTACCTATGCTAGTCCCTTGAGAGGTGATTTCAGGATGTCTTCAAGTCATGAAACTGTCTGGGAAGGAGGCATTCAAAAGGGTGACTTGCTTAGGGCATGTAGCAACTGAAATTAGGGTTTGATGAGCCCTAAAATACTGATCTAGATGATGGGAGTGATGTGCCCAAATGGATTTGTAACAGTTGCCCCCTAAAGCATGAAGTCAAAAAATATAAATGTCGAATGAAATACTTTACGATGTGATGAGGAGGTTTTGAAGTGGAAGGTGACCTGCATCATTTACAATACATATATCATGATTTTTTTATTTTTTCATGAATTACTGACGGAAGGCATACCCATGGTCAGCATATAAAATTTTCATTACACGTACATAGATCAATGTAAATGCATTGTACATATGATTTAGTACTCCTAACATTGCAGCCTGGATGGATGAAACTATATCTGGGGTCTTCTATCTCGTTCAATCATTCGCTCAAGTACGAATCTAACCATGTGAATATGCGATCTGAAGTTGAACATGGGAAGACACCATATGATTGCCAACCAGTGATGTAATTTGTTAACGGACGCAAGGGAAATCACCGATAATGATAATGATCCTCAAGGTACTGCAATACATTCTACATGGTGTGAATGGATTATTTGTTGTCGAACACCATACAAATTCTTTCAGTCAAAGGCCATTAATGTCAACCTATCATTGGAAGTGAGAAACCTGCCATTGATGTATGCAAGCCTCAAGGTACTGGAAGGGTGTTTCTAAGTCAACTTCTTGGATAATGTGTTGATGTCAACAAGAAGCGACTCGTCATAGGAGGGCCTTGATGTATCCCACATCAATGACACGAAACGAGTGTAATGATTTTGGAGATAGAATTTGACTGATGACACAAGGTTCAGGAATGGTGGTCATGAAAATGAAGGTTTATGGTATTGCAAAGGATGAATTTAAATTGGATGACTTCTCTTGAACATGTCGGCGACACTGAAATGAATTGGTAGAATTGACCAAAAACAAAGTGATGGATGGTATGATAGACTAATGGTATGATAACCATCAAGTTAATAACCCAACCCAAGTAGTCATGGTGATTAAGTGAAAGTGTCATGTTCAAGAGCGACCTGCTACCATAAAGTGGTTTTCCCCTTTTTCCCATTTTCCCCAATCATTCCTGACCAATACCTCTTTATTTTTATCAAGCTTGAGGAGGATAACATATGCTTGTTGTATAATTCCACCCTTCGGGTGAATCCATCGCTATGTGATGTTTTAACAAGTCTAGTGAAGGTGAAACTCAATTTTGTCATGATCGACAATTTTGTCGCTATTTGATGTTTTAACGAGTTTAACAACAAAGATAACTTGGTCCTTTTCATGTTTAGAGAGTTTGAAAAGGGACAAAAAGAAAACTCCACAAGTTCTTTTTCGTAGATTTTTCTCTCAAGCCCAAGAAAGCATAAAAAAATACAAGAGAGAACCTACTGACCATGTTCGGTCAACATATTCCTTTTTCGTAGTTTAATCTATCTTAGCCCAAAAAAAGGTTAAACTTATACTGAGTAGATGTCATTTCCAATCCATTAATGAGCTAAAAATGACAAGCGCTTGGCAATATTTTCATGTTTAGAGAGTCCGAAAAGAACTTAAAGAGGACTCCAAGGGGGTTCATTTTTCATTATTTAACAGATCTCGAAAAAGAGATAAAAGTATGCTCTGTGGTCAAAGGTACAATTTACAATCGAGCACGTCAAATTCTATAAGTCAGCTACAAAACCTGCTCAAAACACCACCAAATGGATTAAAAATACCTATTTCATAGGTAAAAATAGGAAAATACTAATGTTTACTCGATTAATGAACATGAAATAAACATAAAACAAGTTTTTACCATGAAATTTTTACCATTTGATACTTACCATTCAGTTTTGTGCTCTGGGCTAGTTTTTTACCTTGAACTTCATCAGCTGATTGTGAGAGATTCTGTGGACCATTTCTCGTGCCGTCTAGACTAGGTAGGAGATCTACCCCTCCTCTTTCTTTTCAAGTCATTATTTTACTGTTTCATGTAAGTTTTAGGGTTTTTTTGGGCCTTTGGGGTTTGATTTTTTTCGCCCTAGGATCGATGTAGGCTTTCACATCTAAAACTATGTTGAAGAGTACCCTGATAGAAGGCTTCCTGCTCTTCAATGCATTATCTATGTGCCTAGCTGTGCTGGGTGAGTTTCCCAAGCTAGATTTAGCTGTTTTCTCCAAAATTTGTCTTGTGTTTGCATGGAAAGGATCCTAACTAAGCTTATGATTCTATTTCAGGATTTCATCAAATCAAAATGTCGATTACATGGTGAGAAAGAGAGCATGAAGAAAAATACATGGTTTCCCTAAACAATCTAGATACAGTCGAGGCCCTAAAAAACAGTGGGTTACTCAAATACTTCAGGTTGTTCTGAATGAGGCAACAAATAGGACTATTGTAGTTCCTTGTTCATGCATGGGATCTGATAGATCAGAATTTTCACATAAGGGACAAAATGGTCCCTATTACCATTGATGATATTTACGTTCGTACCAGATTGTCGAGGCGAGGTGCCTGTGGAGGTGAATCGGTGAGGGATTACATTCAGCAGTTTTATCGGCCAGGTACACTATCTAGAAAGGATGGGAAAATAAAAATCAGAGATGAAGGTGATTTGCCTTTGAGAATGATCCTCTCCATAATCGCAAAGTTGGCTGGCAGTGTGACACTTCATATGGCGAACAAATCATATATGCAGTATGCACTTGAGTGTCTACAGCCAAAAGTATTCAACTGATGTGAGGTCGTGCTTTCTTCACTGAAAGAACAAGTGACAAAGGTAAAAAGTGGTAAGATGAAGAATTCTTGTTATGGTTCGATCTTAATCACTTTTACCTTAGAGAGAATCCCATTGATGCAACTGCAGCATGTATCACTGGGTGTGGCTGGTCCTAGAGATCCACATATGCAGAGGTGGGTCAAATTGATGGCTCGACATGCATATCTGTCAACAATAATCTTTTCCACTACATTCTTTAGTTGGCTCGATTGAAAACACCTTGTCATCAAGGAGCATCCATACTCAAGGATGGATTTTCGTGGAGATCCAGACTTGATTCTACGAGTTGTAGCACAATGGGGTGCTTTAGGTAAATTGTTTGACCAAAGTGTTATTGATTTTTCAAGTTTCTACATGTTTTTGTGTCTTTTAATGTTTCCAAGACTAAACTAAAATCATTTTCATGCATGTAGATGTGGGTACTATTCAATCTGTGGAACACCAGTAGGGTGCAGGTGCGCCAGTGTGGAGAAAAATTGGGAGAGCAATTCTCCAGGACTTGGATTTTACCGAGACCTTGGCATAGTTGCAGGATCACATAGAGAGATTAACCATTGGTATTCTGAATGTCTGGATCGAGGAGTTACCTATGAGGCTGCTGCGCCACACTATTGGTGTTCCTAGCCATTGGATGAGGTTTTAAACATGATAGCACAGGTTGTGACCTGTTATCATGAGCATCACTAGGTCTACTTAGGATATTTTTCATGCATTTTGAGTTTTTGAGTCAGATGACCAAACTTGTCTTCGACACAAATTTTGTACGACGAGTTGTGAATCCAGCCTAACAATGATTCGGTGAATGGCAAGTGAAATGGCATTAGAGATAAGTTCGATCAATGCATTATACTCAACGATATTGTTTGTTGAACAACTGATACAAATCCCTTGAAAACTCACTAACTCGCCACTTGGAGCGAAAATAGCCCATGCTGCAAAAGATAGGTTCTACGTACTATGACTAGCACCATCGACGTAACCAACAAATGGTTCCGAAGATTCCGACATCTCCAACAAATGCAAAGCAAATTACTAACCAGATAAAAAACTCTAAAATACACACACTGACACACACACATGCAATGAAAGCATATATACAGTGAGTTTTACTACACTCAACTAAGCATAGTAATGTTTGAGGTATAGCTCATTTCGGGGCTACGAAAATGGAATCCCATCATATTCTACTAAATCGTAGGCACCTTTTTCCAAAACATGCTTGACAATATAAGGATCCATCCACATCAGTTCAAATTTCCCTGATCCAAGTTTATCAGCTTCCTGATTGTAAAGCAAGACCAGGTCTCCTTCTGAGAAGATACAAGACATTTCTATCATATTGCGCCTTGATTCATTTCTTATGCGCTTCATTAGCCAATGCAGCATTACGACGAGTTTCATATAGATGGATAAGTTCCAAGAAACGCACCTCTTCTTCATAAGTGTCGAGTAACAGGTCAATTGTGAGTTTGAGAGACGAAATTTCACATTGTATCAGTAAAATTTCTTCCAAACCGCACAACAACTAAAAGTGTGTGAATCCAATTGCATTTCTCACTGAGGTTCGATATGCCCACAAGGAAGAGTACAAGATTAAATGCCAATTTCTTTTATGAACCCCTATCATTCTTTGTAACATTAACTTAAGAACTTTGTTGATGGCCTCAACCTATCCATTTGCTTGCGGGTAATAAGGGGTAGAACTATCATGTGATAGTACTAACTTAGCAGTCAACTCAGCCATTATGTGATTAGGAAAATGTGACCCATGATCTATAACTATGACCTGTGGTACACCAAACTGGGAAACCACATGGTTGAAAAAGAAAAGAGCAGCTGTTTCGCCATTGTTTTTTAATGTTGACATCGCCTCAGCCCATTTGGTAAAATAGTCAACGACGACTATAATATACCCATGCCCCCTGACGAAGGTGGGGTTACATGTCATGAAGTCAATGCCCCATTTGGCGAATGGTCCAACAGCAATGACTGGATGCAATGGTGCAGGTAGTAATCTAACTTTATGATCATAGATCTGGCATGCATGACATCTTTTGATGGAAATTATACAATATTTGAATATATTAGGCCAGAAGTACCGGCGCGGAGAATTCTCTGTGCGATAGCATAACCAGATAAGTGTCCACCACAAGCACCTGAATGGCAATCATTCAATGCTTTCTTGGCTTCCTCATGTGTGAGGAACCTCCATAAAATTGTATTGATACCACGATGGTAAGTAGTGTCACCAATAATCCGATAATCTTTGGCTTGGTATCAGATACGTCGCTATTGCGAGTGAGAGGTATTAGGCCTGAAAGTTTGGGTCTAGAGATAAATTAGTATGTCTCCATACGATGGGTCATATGATGATATCAGGAATAAAGACTCATCCAAAATTGATGGCTCAGATGTTGAATCAATGGAGGTCAAGGGAAGGTCACAAAGTAGATCGGAAAAAATGAGAGATTTCTTTGATTGGACTTGATGAATTCCAGATCAAACTCCTACAAAATGACTATCCATTTTGTGTATTTGTCCCCCAGCAATTGACGTGACAAAATATATGTCATAGGGTTGCAATCCGAAATGACAGTGGTCTTTCGGAGCATGATGTAGTGGTGAAATCTCTGAACAGCTTGCATAGCTGGCAAAGTTAACTTTTCAACATAAGAATAATTACTTTTTGTATCATTGAGATTGTGGCTCAAATAATATTTTGGATTTTCAATCCCATCTTCTTCTTGGACTAAAACCATGCCAATGGTCGTATTTGCAATGGTGAGATACAATTAATAATCATTTTGATAATTCAGAGAATATATTAATGATGGTCTAATCAAGGTACCTTTAAGAGAATCAAAGGAAGCTTGTGCAACCTAATCCCAATGGAAGGGTATCCCCTTTTTCAGAATACATGTAAAACCTTTTGCTATTTTAACATAATTGGGAATGAACCTCCTCGGAAAGTTAGCCTTCCCTTGGAGTCTTTGTAACTGTAAAAGATTTGAAGGTGGACACAAATCAAGAATTGCCTAAACCTTTAGTGGATCAAGTCGAATTCTATCTCTAGACACTATGAATCCAAGCAATCGATCAGAACCAACACAAAACACACATTTGTGTGGATTGAGTCATATCTTGTAGTGTCGGCACTGTAAAAATATTGCTCTCAAATGTTGCAGGTGATCAGTCCACTTTTGTGAATGAGCTGGTAAATCGTCAAGGTAAGGTTGAACAATGTGCTTGATGTCATGGAAGGCATAGTTCATTTCGCTATGGAATGTGGCCCCTGCATTTTTCAAATCGAAAGGGAGTTTCCTATAAGTGAATGTGCCCCATGGACAAATAAAAGTTGTTTTAGATTGGTCCTGTGGGCGGATATTGATTTGATTGTAACTAGAAAAACCATCCATAAATGAGAAAATTTTGCATCTAGCACATTCATCAATTATCTGGTCGATAAAAGGAGTAGGATAATTGTCTTTTGGACAAGCCTGATTTACATCCCTATAATTGATGCACACTCGAATTGTCCCTTGTTTTTTCATGATAGGAACAATGTTGGAAACCCAGTCAGTAAGAGGTATAGGGTAAATGAAACCAGCATGCAAAAGCTTTTCAACTTCTGCTTTAATGGCAATGACTTTCTTTGGATGAACAGGTCGAAGCCACTGTCGTACTGGTTTGACATCAGGATACATTTTGATTTCATGTTCAACAATACTAGAGTCTATACCTGGCATCTCCTCGTATGACCATGCAAATATATCTCGAAATTCATGAAAGAGAGTACGGTAATTATCAAGTTCTGATGGAGAACAAGATTTTTTGACATGAATATTTCTACAACATTAGGTTTGGTCAAAATATTAATAGAAATCGTTTCTTCAATATTTGACAGGTTTTTCTTAGAATCTACTGTATCTATGAAAACAAAATTCGAAAGGAAATCAACAACTGAAGGGTGGTTAAGTTCATTTGAATAATCTTCAATGTCATCTCGGAGATGGGAACGATGATGAATATCTTCCAAGGTTCTTCTCCTATCTTCATTGATTGGATGATTCCTTCATCTATAGAAAATATACGTGAAAAAGGATCTAAAGAAGTACCATATTCTAACGAACAGTCTACCCATACAATTGTTGAAAGTGGATTTGGGTTTGTCGCACAAGCTTAGCAGCATAAATTTAGTATTACTATCAACTTCAAAATTGTTGGTAATCCTCCTTAAATCAGATGAGGTGGAGGAAATCATGTTGCAAGTCTATACTCTTGTTACTTCTGCCAAATGAGATGGTGATGGTAGCGTAAAAGTACCCATTAGGGAAGGATCTTTAAAGAGACCTACACCAACATTTTGAAGTGATAGCGGGGGTCTGTGTCCCAACAGAATGCTTCCAGTAGCCTAAGAACTAGATGCAAAGAAGGCAAGCTGATCGATAACTGTGATTCCACCTTTATGAGGGAATGAAATCGTACGAAAGTACATGGAAACCATAACAGCCATAGCATATACCCATGGCCTTCCCAATAAAATGTTGTAGTCGAAGGGTCCATCAAATACCTCAACTTCAACAGTAACTGTTTTGTCCCCTAGCTCAATTTGCAGGTTACTCAAAATCCCACAAGGCGTATATGTTCGTCCGTCGAAATCTTTTAACGTTGTTGGTGATCGTGACAACGGCATTGAATCAAGTGTTTTCTAGCAACTCATTGACATAATGCAAGTAGATGCCCCCTCGTCAATAATAGTTAGGTGAACTTTTTTATTTAGAGCCTTTACTTGATTTAGGAAAGCTAATTGTGCCGATAACTGTGGTGTATATCCCGCATGGTTAAAAACCACAAGATTGGAATCTGTAGGGTCTATTCCACCAATTGCTGACAACAAAACTTGCTTCTACGAGGGACAGGTTTGTAACACCTCGAGCGTCGACATAGCAGAAGGTGATTGAGCAAGGTCTTCTACTATGTTATACTTTTGCGCTGCTCAAGCTCGAGGGTTAAATGTTGATTTATGCACAACTCCCTTTGGTGCTTTTATTGTCAATTCTGGTGCAATAGGCGGTGGAATATTTTTAGATGAAGTCAAAGTCAAAGGATTAGGTTGATCACTGGCCTGATTATTCGATGATGATGGTGGATTTCCATAATCTTCATTTCGTGTTGACACCAAAACTTTGTTTTTAGGCTTTGTAATGAATATCATAAGTACGTAGGATGTGGAAGCATGGTTTGTCACAACCAAATGTGTCTCCGGTTTGGAAATAGATCAGTCAACATTGCATATGTGTTATAAGTCTTTAGAAGCTTAGAGACTTTTGAGCGATGTGGACAATCTCTTGTAAAATGCTCGTCATTACAGATTAGACATGGATAACAAGGTTTCCTTGCCAAAGTAGAGGAATCAGATGATTTCTCTTGAGGTGGATTATCTTGTTTCTTCTTGTTTTCCCCTTCCTCTTACCTCCTGGTTGATTTTGATTCTTGCCTTTGTCAGATGACACGGCATTAACTTTGGAAGCAAGAGTTTTTTCTGATGCATTGGAAGCTTGATTCGAAATGGAAAGTGTTTGACCAGATGGTCTACCTACCATTTGCGTTCTCAAAGAACCAATCACACCATCGCTGGCATGAGAGTCCTTACTCAATTGTGGAGGAGGAGGAACAATGAAATCTGGTCGGGGTGCATTCCGAATCTTGTCGTAGAGCATGCCAGATTGTGTATAAATAAAATCAAAATATTGTGCACGAGCAATTACTTGCTCTTATGTGACAACTCCACCTTTTTCCACATCCTTGGTGATTGATGGCAGCAAGGATTTTATAAACCACTAAGCCAAAATCTAATCAGGAACATAAGTCTTAACCATTCAACGACAACGCCGCCTCTCATGAATATGATCTGATATATGAGTTGCAGTAGTGTATTTAAATTTGGTTAGGAGTTCTGTTGTTACACAGTAATTTGTCACTGTCTCCCTGTCAGTCACCCTACTGTGTCAGGAATTCACAATAATCAAGTTCATGCCTTCTGAACTAGCCCAAAACCCACTTTTCTAAAGTTTTCCTCATCAGCGCGTCTGTTTCTAAAATATACGCGATGACTAGCGCTTCATAACAGACCGCGTGCACTGCCAGCGTGGAAGCACACGACTTTCCCGCGCTGATCGAATTTCATGACCAGCGCAGCCTCTGTTTGTATTTACCCGCGCTGACATGGCCCTTTCCATTATGTCTTTGCGACGTTAGCGCGCCAGACAAGTTATGCACCCGCGCTGATCCAGTTTGGGCGAATTTGTTCCAACAACCAGCCTTCCAGATAACTCCAGACTTGGTTGTTGGCCTTGTGAGTATCGAATCCCTTCTATGGCATGTCTGTTCGACCCTTTGCAACTGCTTCCCTCGGAGATAAGCTCATCCTTCCACCATTCAAGGAGACTCCTTATCCTATATAAACCTCTACCATTACCATGAGCAGCTAGTTTTGGAATAGCTTGGATTGTGTGGAGCTTATAGTGCTCAGATTGCTGCTACTATAGGTAGTTGGTGTGATAAGTGTGGAAGTGTTTGATAGCTTAGGGAAGGTTGTGTTGTGTTGCTTGTGTAAGAGAGAGAGTTTCTTGTCTTGGGAGAATCATTTCCAAAGGTGAATGCTTAAGAGACTTACTGACTGACCCCTCCTGAGAAGGATATCGACGTCAGAACACTTGGTTGTACTCTTCTCTGTTTGATTAATAATAGATGACTACTATTATTGTTCCATTCTCATTTGTCTCTACAATGGTTAAATGTGAATTACATCCTTTCTGACTGATGTATAATTGCTTTTATTAGATTTCACGCTTGTGTTTGTCTTCTCTTCGTGTGTGCAGGTATCTATTCGCGGGGATCGCGGGGGATCGTGACCAGCCAGAGCGAAGGAGCGAAGGTGACATCTCTTCATCAAACAACAGCGCTGGAATCCAAGTAGGTGTTCTTTGCCTACCTTTTAATTGCAATTAGGAACTTGCATAGTAGCATTGACTGATTATTGCTAGACCCACTCTGGGCTAGTAGGGATCGCCTCTATCCGTAGAGGGGATTTGCCTCTCCAACAATTTGGCGACTCCGCTAGGGAATCCAGCCTTTTGTCTCTTGTGTCCATTCTTGTGTTTGAATTTGATTGTTCTCTCTTTTCGAGTTTGGGGACTAGTTCTCTGTTTTTAGACTTCCTGGGTCAATCTGGGAGGTGTATGAATTGTTTAAAGAATTCTGGCCTTGGTCTGGGAGTTCTTGGCTTGTTTTTGCCTCTTTTTTAACCTCAGCGCGGTTTATATCAAAACAGTTGCGCTGACAGTGCATAGCTGTTTCTTTAAAACTGTTGTCATCGCGCTTGTACATAAAACAGTCGCGACGGTTCTGAAATCGAACCAGCGCGCTTAATCCGTGTCCTTCCGCGCTGACAGCGCCAAGTTGCTACGCGTGACCTAGTTTCAGCGCACAGTTGCTGAAGGCTACCCGCGCTGATCCTGTAAAATTGAAGTTGTCTCAGTTTTACCTCCTGAACCTGTTGGTTTGGCTATCTCCAGCTCTTTCTATTTGGTTTGTGACTTGATATTCATTGTTTCAACTGTTGCACACTTTCTTGCAAAGCCTTGTCGAACGAATCTCATTTTTGTGCCCCGTGACCTAGTGCCATCATCCAGTTTTCACTGGACCAACCTTGGTTTGTTCGCTTGTTCACTTGTTCGCAAAAGTTCGTTGCTGCTTGCCTTTGCCACTGCATAAACCTTCCTTTTCGCTTTCTTTGCTTGGTTGTTTAGGTGATTGTCCTCGAACCAGCCCTTCGGTTGTTTCGGCTACTCTTCGCCACCCAGACATAGATTACAATTGCTTGGGTTCGACTAGCTCTTTTCACGCTTGTTGTGTGTTCCATTGAGTGATTTTTGTTTCCTTTACTCATTGTTGTTGTCTCTCAAAATTCATTGTAAGTGCATTATGTCATTGAAAAAAGAATCGAACTAATATCTTTTGCATTCAATAGTTAATCAAAGGAAAGAGCATTTTGTTGATTTGCATTCTCAAAATAAAAGTCTCATTTCTTTGTCATTAGCTGCATTAGATTGTTTGATTGATTGAGTTCATTTTGTTTGTTTGAAAGCTCTTAACCTTCTCATAGTTAGAATTCATCGAACGAAATGATGTTCTTTGGCATATAGCTTGCATCTAGGTAATTGTGAGAGATCACACGATAGGGCCTGAAATCGAAACTTAATTTCAAGATCAACCATAAAATGAACTGAATTAACCTAAAAACGCATTGGAACTAAACGCAAACATCTAGAGGTCTAGGTTAGAGACGTGTTCCGGCGTCTTTAAACATAGTCACTATTGTTTCACATTACGGTTGGGTGATTCCTCCTTCTGTGACTCGATAGTGGTCTAACATGGACTGTACTCCCACGTACCGTCACGTATATAGGGAGACCCCACTAGGCTTTTATCCTTGATCCATAGGAAGCCGAGTCTGCCGCCTTGTGAACCGTAACGCACCGAACACAGCATTCGGGAAGATTGACTGCAGTATGGAAAGTCCTTGGCTCTCATACGATTGCTAAGGTGTATAAGCAGTTTTACGGATCACTTGGTAAACCCTTTACCTAGAGTCTCCAGAGCAGTCACTTTTGATCCTTTTCGGACTCCCTAAATGAAAAGGTGCCTGTGAGCGTCTTGTCACTTCGTGCTCATTAAACATTCAAAGGAGACTGGAGTCATCTTTTCGTCCTTTTCTCGACTCTTGAAACATGAAAAGGTCAAGTTTGGTTCCTGTGTCTTAAAAATTTATTCGGCCACGATAACATTACCTGGTTAGATCTTGTGTGCGTTAGCTTGAGTAGGTTTCTTTTTGTTTGCAATGGCAACTTTTCCGGGGTTCACTAACCCAGGTTCCCCGCCTGATGGGAATCCAGGTCACTTCCCTCCTCTTGGGAATGTTGGTGCTTCATATATGGCAACGTTGTCCCTGCCAGGGTTAACTGTTGGGTTACCTGTCTGGTTGTTTTCAACCTCTTTGGTCCCTACCGTGTCGGTTGTTAGTCCATCAGTCCCTCCACCTGAACAACGTCATGTTGACCTTAAGGTGGATCTCTCCCCTTCGACGCCTACTTCTACGTCTTCCTCTTGTACTTCACCTGGTGAAACTCTCGATGTGAGTAACCGGGTGGCTAAGAAGAAGAAGAGGAAGACCAAGAAAAAGAAGTCTCCTAAGGGAGAGCTTACACACACAGTCCCCCCCTCAAGTCCAGCTATCCACTCCAGTATACCTGAAGTCGGGTCACCTTCTGCTCCTCCGCGGAAGGTCAAGTTTCCTTGTCGATTATGCAAGGAGGACCATCTGCTTCGTGATTGTCCTGGCATTCCCAGGGTATTAGAAGTTTGGTCTCACGATCTGGCCCACCCTTCATCGTCCACTGATGATCATGGCGATGCTACCTCATCAGTTGGGAATGGTAAGGAGAAAGGGAAGCTTTGAATCCCCTGTCGAATTTGTGAAGGCAAACATCCCCTTCACCTTTGTCCACTCATGGATAAAGCCTCTGCTGTGTTGGAAAGTCTTGCTGCTCCTCCGAATCCATTTCCCGCTGGTTATCAACGTCTTTCTGCGACTGCAGATCGCGTCCCTGCTGACCGAGAGATTGCTTTAGATTCTTCTCTTGTCCAGCCCCCTCTTCCCGAAACCGGCTGTTCCCAGCCTGTCCCAGACCAGTCATCGGTCGGACAGAGTGTTGACTCGAGTTCGCCACTCGCTCACTCTGTTCTGGAAGAGCAAAATTCTCATGTTCTTCTCGTCTCCTCAGATTCTCCTGAGCTTGATAAAGGTTCTCCTATTGCAACCTCTCCAGAGAATTCAGATTCGGTTCTTCCCGAGCAGGGGGGCAACCATATGGTTCCCCCACCAAGTAGTTCGGTCATCTCCTTTGATTGGAGTTGCTTGACTGCCCCTCCCCTTCCGTCCCATGTGCCTTTCTGGGTCACCGCCTATGCTTGCAATAAAGCGCTGCCCGACACTGTGTTGGACGAAGGAGCATCGGTTAGTCTCATGCTCGTTACTACTTGGCAAGCTTTGGGTTCCCCATCACTTGTACCTGTCGCACCGCATCTCACCGCGTTTGACGGAGGAACGAGTCAGCCATTAGGGATCCTCCCAAAGTTTCCTATTACTTTGGGGGGTAAGACTGTCTATATAGACGTCTCAGTTACCCAAGGTTCTTTAGACTTCAGTCTTCTCCTTGGTCGTGATTATGTGTATGCCATGGGAGCCCTTGTTTCTTCACTTTTCCGTGTGGTTTGCTTTCCACACGATGGAAGAATCGTGACATTCGATCAATTATCGTTTGTTCGTCCACAAGCCCCTCCGGTGCACTCGTCCTTCCCTCCTGGCTTTCACCCACAAGTTGCATCTGCCTCGCCGCAAATCAACTACGTGGCCACCTACCCCATGCCCGTACCCAGTGATGACACCATCGTGCATAGTGTCTTGGGGGCATTAGGCCCTGATTTCCAAGATGTCTTGGAGGCCTCCACTTCCCGTTCATTATGATGAAGTCTGGATGGAGCATAGTTCCTTGTCTTGTGTCAAGCTCGCTATACAATGAAACAAGGCGTTCTGAGGACAGTTCTTTCACCTGTGTCAACCTCGTTAAAACAATGAAACATGATCTCGTGCAATTCGAGCGCAATAACCATTTTGTCAACCTTAAACCCATTTTCAATGGACTGAAGCTTGGGGGGCATGTACCTCGAATTGAGACACAATGCTGGGGGCATGCCCGTTTCCTTTTCCATCAAGCATAGTTTGCATATGTACCATGTGCTTTTAAGCTTGCATAAAAATAAAATTTCCCATCAAGCATAGTTTGCATGTATATACGTGCCTTTAAGCTTGCATCAAAAATAAAATCCACTTTCGAAGCATAGTTTGCATACATGATTATCATGTGTGTTTTCAAGCTTTCATAAAAATAAAATATATGCGTGTAGATACATTCCATCATGGGTCGTTTGTTATGCAGTAGATACATCAGATTACATGTGTGTCGAACCGTTGCATAGCATATAAAACATACAATCATATGTCAAAGATCCATCTAGGATAGGCACATCTAAATAAGATATTTTCCAAGCATAGTTTGCATGCGTGTCGTGTGTGCTTTTAAGCTTGCATTAAAAAATTAAAATACATGGGTCGTGTGTTGTGCGATAGATGCATAGATCACAATTGTATCAAACATTTGCATAACATAAACAAAACATCATCACATGTAACAAGATCCATCCAAAAATCGGTATGTATATATATATATATATATATATATATATATATATATATATATATATATATATATAGATATCGTGTGGCGCACTAAGGCGCTCAAAAATAAGTGTATATGTCCAAAATGGAATCACTGTCCTCAGTACATCCGAGACATATGTCTCTCAAAATATCAGTGGAAGTAAACCTAGGCGACTACTGTGCTGGGTTATGCTCTCTGTAGCATACAGTTGCTCGTGCCACCCGCCTCAAAAGGCGGTGCATCCTGGGTGCCACCCCCACTGTGTGGATCTGATGCTCTATAGGGACCTCCTCGACCCCCTGGTAATCCGGCACTCCCTCCAGTAAACCCTCGAGGTTGCGAGCTACAGTCTCCGACGTATCCACTCTTGGAGGAACCAAGGCCAGGGCTCCAGCTCCTTGCCCCTCCCTCCGTGCCGTTGGGGCTAGGCCAATGGGTCTCACAGGTCCCACATCTGCATACAGTGACATCTATTAAGACATGTACATGAAAAATCAAAAAATATTAAAAAATATTGAAAAGAGATCAAGTATCATACCTCCGTCGTCCCAATGCTCTCCTGCGGGCAGTGGCATGTCAGGATCGTTGCGGAAGTCCATGCCAGCATATGGCCAGTCCTCCACAATGACAACCTGGCGGTCCAGCCACTCTCTGAAATACACTCCCCAAGATACTGGGCGGCCTCCACCTCCACGTGGCATGACACGGGCCCATCGGCTGGCCCTCGTCTCCCGGGGACCTCTAGGTGGATCCACAGCCATCGTCTGTAGCTGTAGAACTGGCACCCGCTCTAGCATGAGCGGAAGAAGAAGCGACCCGTACGCAAACTGCTTTGTCTCTCCGCGACGACAGCTGTTTAGTTTCCTCTTCATGTTGTTAGTCACAGCTGTCGCCCAGTTGAAAATGGTGGGCTGTAGGCACTCCAAAGCTAGCAGTAGTTGGTTCTTCGAGGCCTCATGATTGGCCAAAGAACCCGCTGCTCGTGTCACTAGGAAGAGTATAGTGCGAAGAGGCATGTCTCGCACTGTCGGGATACCAACCTTCCCGCTCCGTGTTTTCGCGGCTCCTGGGCATACTCGAGCCATCAGCTGGTCCAGTGTCTCACCGCTGGGTCGCTGCCCCTCCAGAATGGGCATCTGACCCCGGCGTGACAATCCAGTCAAAAAGTAAATGTCCGTGGAGTCAAACTCGATATCCTCACCACGGATTCTGAATTTCCCATCTACGGGGTTCCAAGCTCTGATTAGGAACTCTAGTAAGTCAGGTTGCGCCCTCAGGCGCAGAGTCAGGAAGAATTTCAGGAAACCGCATGCCCGCATTGCATTTCGGCATTCGGGAAGTGCATAAGCTGCTATATCCTCGTCATCATGGGATCTCTCTTGCCACACAAAAGACATTTTGCCCTGCAAGACCATGAAAAAACATTAGAGTGCTAATTGTGGAAGTTTGAATGTTCATTTTATTAAAAATCAATTTTTTCCGCACCAGCGCGACTGTTTTTAAAACAGTCGCGCTGAAAATGGCGCCCCTTTGTTTTTTCCTTGGGTCAGCGCGGAAGCACACGTGTTTTCCGCGCTGACCCAAGAGGTGGTACGTGTAAAGATAATTCGATCAGCGCGATCCCGCGCAGGAAACCCGCGCTGACCGAGAGCGCATCCACGCTCAAAAAATCCGCCCATAGGGCCACATTCCACCATGGAATTGCTCAAAAAAATGCTCAAAATGAAACGCAGGGAGAGGAGAACCTACCTGGAAGAAGCTACCGGATGAATGGTGTCCACACGGGCTGGAAATCGCTCCGTCAACTTTTCAGCTCCTCCACGTTCTTCACAATCCAAAATGGTAACAATGGTAAAAAATGACTTTTACCCCCCTATTTATGGTAAAAAACTCATAATTTGCTATAATTTCTTGTCAATGTGGGTTTTTGTCGTATTTTCACCATGGATTTAGCACTAATGCCACTGTATTATGCCTTTATGCATGTTTTAATATGTTTTTACACATGTCGAACAGATTTATGCGGGTGGTGTTCTTGTGCAGGTTTAGGTACCCGGCGTGGTCGTAAGCAGTCTTTCGTATACTTGGTCCCAAAAACGTCGTCTTTGAGCTCTTTTCCGACATAAATCAAGAAAAGATTGCCGAGCTTCCTTTCGGCTCGTTAAAGGGAATGAGAGGCGGTCGTTTTAAGCTCTTTTTCCGACCGTGTAACTTAAAAAGATTGCCGGGTGTTTGTCGTTTCGCACTCGTTTTTGGCTCTAAAATGACGTGTTTCCGACCGCTTTTTTACTTTTTCGGGTCGAAGGCACTATTTACGAAAAGTACTCCTCGATCGTAATGGTCGGGCGGTTCTTTCAAGCATTGTTTTATACTTTTTCGGGCTCGAGAGACACAACTTTACGAAAAAGGACCCCCTTGGAGTCTCCTTTTCCGCTGTCTTTTCAGACTCTCTAAACAAGAAAAGACGCCGAGTTTTTCCTTTGTCAGGCTCGTTAAACACTTGATGACATCGGGCATCGTCGAAGTGACACTCTTCAAGCATATGCTATCCCCGTCAAGCTTGTCATCCAAAAATAACTGGGGTACCTGCCAGAAATGGTGGGGAAAATGGAACTGTGATTGTCGTGTCGGCAGTATGTCGCTCTTGAACATGGCACTGGTCTGCATTTGTGTCGGGTGGGGATTCTCATTTTGTTTCACAACTGACCTCCGTGGGTACGGGTTATCCTATTCGACCTCTCATTCGCTCATTGCCTCGTTACCATACCCTCTGCTCATTTGATGTCAAATACTGCCAAATCCACTGTCGTGCCGCTGATATGTTCAAGAGAAGTTGACCTCTGCAATAATACAACCTCATCTGCTATCTCACACAAATCATTTTACCTCTGTCTCGTGTCGATGATGTGGGAAACATTATGGCCCACCTTCGATCAAGGTCCCTTCCTGTCGACTTCAACTCATTATCTGGGAAGGTGACTTAGAGACTCCCTTCAGGTGCCTTAGAGCCTGCATGCCTCAATGGCAGGTTCTTCGTGTTCGACGCGAGGTTTTCATCATTGGCCTCCGATCGGATGATTCTGCGGGTGTTCGACACCAGCTCATTGATTCACACACCGCAGATTGTACCCATAGTACCTTGAGGACCATTGTCATTACTGGTGGTACCTCTCGCATCTGTTAACAGTTCCCATCATTGACTGGTAATCAGACGATGTTCATGCATGTTCGACTTCAGCTCATGTATTCACATGCTTGGACTTGTACTTTGTTCGGGTCGAGACGGAGCGCAAGACCCTGGATCTCTGTCTGTTATGGTCCAGGTTGCGATTTTGTGGATGATCATTACATGACTCATTGATGGATGGCTGCGCCCATACCTGAGTCTTCATGGATGGCTGCGACCATACCTTATCATTATTCTGGTCTCTTTAGCTGGGTGGCTGCGTCCATTCCACAGACCTTTCGCACGTCTTTCGGATGGCTGCGCCCATGCCTAGACTGCATGTACTTGATTATCAGAGATATTCGGTCCTTCCTGGTGGTGTCCCAGTTCGACAAGTTTTGCAAAGCATTTCACCCCTCCTACTCTCTCGGTCTTCATGCTTTAGGGGGCATCTGTTACACAGTAATTTGTCACTGTCTCCCTGTCAGTCACCCTACTGTGTTAGGAATTCACAATAATCAAGTTCATGCCTTCTGAACTAGCCCAAAACCCACTTTTCTAAAGTTTTCCTCATCAGCGCGTCTGTTTCTAAAATATACGCGATGACTGGCGCTTCATAACAGACTGCGTGCGCTGCCAGAGCGGAAGCACACGACTTTCCCGCGCTGATCAAATTTCATGACCAGCGCAGCCTCTGTTTGTATTTACCCGCGCTGACATGGCCCTTTCCATTATGTCTTTGCGACGTCAGCGCGCTAGACCAGTTATGCACCCGCGCTGATCCAGTTTGGGCGAATTTGTTCCAACAGCCAGCCTTCCAGATAACTCCAGACTTGGTTGTTGGCCTTGTGAGTATCGACTCCCTTCTATGGCATGTCTGTTCGACCCTTTGCAACTGCTTCCCTTGGAGATAAGCTCATCCTTCCACCATTCAAGGAGACTCCTTCTCCTATATAAACCTCTACCATTACCATGAGCAGCTAGTTTTGGAATAGCTTGGATTGTGTGGAGCTTATAGTGCTCAAATTGCTGCTACTATAGGTAGTTGGTGTGATAAGTGTGGAAGTGTTTGATAGCTTAGGGAAGGTTGTGTTGTGTTGCTTGTGTAAGAGAGAGAGTTTCTTGTCTTGGGAGAATCATTTCCAAAGGTGAATGCTTAAGAGACTTGCTGACTAACCCCTCCTGAGAAGGATATCGACGTCAGAACACTAGGTTGTACTCTTCTCTGTTTGATTAATAATAGATGACTACTATTATTGTTCCATTCTCATTTGTCTCTACAATGGTTAAATGTGAATTACATCCTTTCTGACTGATGTATAATTGCTTTTATTAGATTTCACGCTTGTGTTTGTCTTCTCTTCATGTGTGCAGGTATCTATTCGCGGGGATCGCGGGGGATCGTGACCAGCCAGAGCGAAGGAGCGAAGGTGACATCTCTTCATCAAACAACAGCGCTGGAATCCAAGTAGGTGTTCTTTGCCTACCTTTTAATTGCAATTAGGAACTTGCATAGTAGCATTGACTGATTGTTGCTAGACCCACTCTAGGCTAGTAGGGATCGCCTCTATCCGTAGAGGGGATTTGCCTCTCCAACATCTGTTCCAGTCTCATCAAAGTATTTTGGTTGGAAATGGGTCAAAAATGTGGTGGCTAAAGTCGTAAAGTTGTCAAAAGAAGCTCGTGGTAACTCAATGTACCACTTCGTAGCCGGACCAATAAGCGTTCTTTGGAAAAGACAGAGTCTAACTAAGTCATCATTTAAGGAGTTTGATGAACACCACAAATGAAAAGTGATGACATGATTTGATGGGTCTTCTCTGGGATTTCCATTGAATTTCGGAATGTTAGAAGGTAACTTATGCAGAATCACTGGCCACCAAGGCGCATATAAAATTGGATCATTAGTGAGCCGATTCAAATCTGGTATTTCAAGAGTTGCTACAAATGACAACTATCGATTCAAGTCAGGTTGAGAATACCCAGGATATGATGGAATTGCCTGAGCAATAGGTCTTTGCATACCAGAATAGGTCATCTGTATCTGGTAGCCTTGATAAAGTGGTTGTTGAACAAATCTGGTATAAGGTGGTTGTTGGTAACCGGGTTGAATTTGCGATTGTCCATAACCACCAAAGCCTTGTTAACTAGGACCTTGGTAAGCTTGATATTATCCAAACCCGGGTTGAGCTTATTGGGAAGGTCCAAATTGGGGTTGGAATTGCTGGAATTGAGGTTGTTGATATTGGGGCTGCCACGGTTGTTGAATCAGTTGTTGTTGTTGTTACAACTATTGTTGATTCAATGGTTGTTGTTGCCCAGTAATGTAAGGTTGACCAGTTTGTGAATAAACTATACCAGTGTAAGCTTGAGTCACTCCAGATAAAGGTACACTAACCTAAGGTTGTTTGTTGACACCTAATCCGAAACGGATGAGGTGAAGCCGGACAGTCATCTAGAAGATGAACTGATCCGTTTTTGTATTTGTATAAATAATAATAGTTGAATGAATAATATCACTCAGTTGTTTTGCGCTCATTAATTTCTGAGCTAGCCTGGCCTGACATGGTATCAGAGCCCAGGTCCCCAGGTTCCAGAAATAGCGTAACTCCTCTGCTGCCTCATGAAACCTCTGCTCCCTGGCATACGCTCTCTGCTCTGACATCCTGAGCGCTGCTCTGCTCTGACTGTTTAATTCTCTGCGCATTGCCTGAACGTTTTCCTGGCCTGAGCGTTGGCCAGACACTACTCTGCCTCTGTCGCTGCCCAGAGAGGCATGTAACGTTCTCCCACCGAAATGACTGTGGTTTGTTCCTCTGAATCCAAGGGAGCCCGCGTGGAGAGAAGCTGGAGAGAAGCGATATTGCATTCCTGGTAAGACGGAGGTTGGCTAAAAGAAAATTTCCCACAGACGACAAGGGAATTTATGGTATCAGGGGGAGTTGTCTTCCTCTTTATTTTCTGTATCTTAGAATTCGTGTTGAGTTCGTTGACAATTACTTGATATTGTATGGTGGTTATACACGATTTTTGAAAGGCGCAAAAGCTTTTGTTTGGTATTGAGACTGCGTTTTGCAAGATGATGCTGTGACCTGCATTTTTTGCAAGGTATTGAGACTGCGTTTTATGGTATCAAAGACCTGCCTTTAATGTTATTAAAGTGGTATATAGAAGCCTGCGTTTACCAATTGTCTGCGTTTATGGTATATTAAAGCCTGCGAATTGATGACTGCGTTTAATATGCCTTTAACGTTTTGAAGAAGCCTGCACTGTGGTATACAGAACTGTGTTTTTTAATGGTTGAGTGCGTATATGGAATGGTGACTGCGTTTTCCTTATTGAAGACTGATACATGGTATTGCTGCGTTTTTTTAATGCTGGCTGCTGCTGTTGAGAGTAGCTAATGGTATTGCTGCGTTTCTGGTGCGTTAATGGTGCCTCCACGTGCTTTCTTCATATGGTGCCTCCACGTGCGTTAATGAAATACTGCGTTTTCATATGAGTGGTATACATTGCTGCGTTAATGAAATACTGCCTTTTTAAAAAAAAAAAAAAAAAAAAAAAAAAACAGTGATATACATTGATATGTATGTGAGATATGTATATGAGCACCTTTTTTAAAAACAGTGATATACATTGATATATGTGAGAAGTCATATATATATGAGCGCCATTTTTTTGTTGAACAAGCGGTGAGCGCCCTCATTAAACAGTGATATATATGTGAGCAGTAATATATATGCTATGGAATGTTAGAAGAAAAATAAATGCATAAGGCAATCATATAAGGATTTAGTTTACAGAAGTTTTTGGCAGAGATATTTTTTTTTTACAGAATGCATAAGGCTATGACATAAGATTTTTTTTCCAGCAGAAGTCTTGCTGTGGCATAAGTATTTTTTTCTATCAGCAGAAGTTTTTTGTTTACAGTATGCCTTCAAGAGAAAGAAGAAGATACTTCAGAGGCAGGGGGGGCAGACATCCTCAAGCAGAAAAGTCAGATCTGCATTGCATTCGCTGCAAACGAAATGGATCACATGATGCTTCTACATGCAAGCTACCATGGGACAAAGTTGAGCAGAGAAGAAATCAGCAGAAAGGTAAAACTGATGACACAGACAAAGGTAAAGCACCTGAATCCGCTCACTATATTGAGGCACAATGTAACATTGGAGTAAATGAAGATTTGTTTAATGCTTCACTTGCTTCTTCGAAAAATGAATGGTTGCTTGATTCAGGAGCAACCTGTCATATGACTCATAGGAGAGATTTCTTTGAAGATTTCACTAACAATGTTGATGGAGCAGTATACTTTGCAGATCAGTCAAAAATCAAGCCATCAGGGCTTGGCACAATCAGGCTTAAACTGCCTGGTCTTCCAGACTTTCTTCTGGATCATGTTCTATATCTCCCACAGCTGAAGAGAAACTTGCTGTCCCTGGTCCACATCCGCCAGCAAGGTCACTCCATTCACATGTTTGATGGCAAGCTTGAGGTAAGAAAGGCATCTGACCACTCACTTGTCATGAGGGGTATAGAAGAAGAAAGACTCCTTAAACTGCAAGGAACCTCTGCTCATGCACAACATTTCTCATATATTTCTCATCATGAAGAAGGTGCACTTCCATCAAGTTTATTATGGCATGCTAGATTTGGACATTTAAACTATGATAGTCTCCGATTGTTGAAGAAAAATGGTGTTGCTGGTTTGCCTACAATTCCTAGAAAACATAAACAATGTGATGCTTGCATTCTAGGAAAGCATAGCAAACAGTCTTTTCATGATTCACATTCAAGAGCACATAGGAAGCTTGAACTTATTCATTCAGATTTATGTGGTCCAATGCCTGTTCCTTCTGCAAATGGAAATAAATATATCATGACATTTATTGATGATTACACCAGAATGTGTTGGGTTTACTTATTGAAGAACAAATCTGATGCTTTTCAAACATTCAAGAATTTTCATAAATGGATTGAAAATGATGCACAATCTCATATTGGGTCTATTCGCACTGATAATGGAAAAGAATATACATCAAATGAATTTGAACACTATCTTCGCCAACATGGGATTAAACATCAAACAACTGTGCCTTACAATCCTCAACAGAATGGTGTAGCTGAAAGAATGAACAGAACAATTTTGAATATGGTACGATCCATGCTTTTCTTCAAAAATGTAAAGACAATGTTTTGGGCTGATGCTGTTCTATGTGCTGCATATATAAAGAATAGATGTCCATCTAGTGCTATAAGAAACAAGACTCCTTATGAATTGTGGTATGGACATGTTCCTTCGGTAAAACATCTCAGGATTTTTGGTTCCACCTGTTATGCTTTAATACCAAAGGTACATAGAAACAAACTTGGTGCTAGAAGTCGTAAGTGTATCTTCCTGGGGTATTCAAACACATCTAAAGCATACCGCCTTTTTGATGAAGTAAATAACAAGTTTGTTTTATCTAGAGATGTCATTTTCTTGAATCATCCAAATCTGACAGTGTTGTTGAGCGGCAACTTGATCGCTTGGATAGATTCACAAAACCAAAATCATTTCAAGAGTTTGATAATCAGATTCCACATCTTGAAGGGGGGATTCCTATACTAGATCAACATGTGGAATCTTCTTCTGAAGAACAATCTCCCCTGCATGACACTCCAACAACGGATGATGCTTTAAGTGATGTAATTGATAGAATTGGGAGACTCAATCTTGATTCAGACCCAACTCCATCAACAGAACAGCCTGGACCATCTCAGAAAGGTCCCCCAAAGTGGCTGACAAAGACACTTGAAAGTGTTCATCCTGATGAAATTGGAAAAACAGGAACCAGAAATTCAAACCGACAAGATGGAGGTGATGTAGATAACTCTAATTCACCTGTTGATATGGATGTTACTTATGATTGTGAATTGAACTTGTCTACAGATTTTGAACCAACTTCCTTCAAAGAAGCTGCTTCTCATGATGAATGGAAAGAAGCGATGCAGAAGGAGTATGATGCCCTCATAAAGAATGGAACTTGGAAGCTGGTTGATCCTCCATTTGGAACCAAACCAATTGGCTGCAAGTGGGTCTACAAGAACAAGTACAAAGCTGATGGCTCACTTGACAAGCACAAAGCTAGGCTTGTGGCAAAAGGTTTTGCACAGAAGGAAGGGGTCGATTATGAGGAAACTTTTGCTCCCACAGCAAAATGGGCCACCATCCGGACACTCTTTGCACTAGCTGCTCAGAACGGTTGGAAAGTCCATCAAATGGATGTAAAAACTGCATTCTTGAATGGAGATCTAAAAGAGAATGTTTTTATGTCCCAGCCTGAAGGATTTGCTGTGAAAGGACATGAACACAAAGTATGCAAACTTGTGAAGTCCTTGTATGGCCTCAAACAAGCACCACGAGCCTGGTATGAAAAACTAACTGAGCATCTTCTAAAACTCAACTTCAATCATTTTGATCTTGATGATGCAACTTTATTTGTCAAGAAAGTTGGCAAAACGGTTGTATATCTTGTGGTATATGTAGATGATCTTTTAATGACAGGGAACAATGAAAGCTATATTGCATCCATAAAGAAAGAATTAGGAAAATTTTTTGAAATGACTGATTTGGGCTATGTTCATTACTATCTTGGCATTGAAGTAACCCAACACCCAAAGTCCATATTTCTTTCTCAAAAGAAATACATTGGAGATTTGTTATACAGATTTGGCATGACAGAGTGCAATCCCCTTTCTACTCCAATGGAACAAAACTTGAAGCTCACATCTATTGAAGGAAAGGAATTTGAGGATGCAACTAAGTATAGACAGCTTGTAGGAAGTCTCATCTACCTTACTACTACCAGACCAGACATTTCATTTGTTGTTGGAATCCTCTCCAGGTTTATGCAAAGGCCTTGTGAGGGACATTGGTCTGCTGCAAAAAGAGTTCTAAGGTACTTGAAGGGAACTCAAGACCTTGGAATCAAGTATACATAGGTGGACGACTTCAACTTGATTGGATACTCTGATTCAGACTTCGATGGAGACAAAGAAACTGGGGTATCTACTTCAGGATATGCTATGAGTCTTGGATCAGGAGCTGTCTCCTGGAGATCACGCAAACAATCAGTACCAGCAGATTCCACAACAGAAGCAGAATACGTGGCAGCAGCTGAAGCAACGAAAGAAATTGTGTGGCTCAGGAAAATTCTTGAAGATTTGCAAGTAAAACAAATACAATCTACTCCACTCATGATTGATAACACATCTGCAATAAAGTTGGCCAAGAATCCAAAGTTCCATGATCGTACTAAGCACATCAATACTAAATATCATCTGATCCGACATCATGTTGAGGCCAAAACAATCCATCTCTGTCATTGTTCCACAAACGAGCAAATTGCAGACATCTTCACCAAAGCGCTTGGAAGAGAAAAGCTTGAAAGATTCAGAACGATGCTTGGACTCACCAACATCCCTTCAGATTAAGGGGGGGAATGTTGACACCTAATCCGAAACGGATGAGGTGAAGCCGGACAGTCATCTAGAAGATGAACTGATCCGTTTTTGTATTTGTATAAATAATAATAGTTGAATGAATAATATCACTCAGTTGTTTTGCGCTCATTAATTTCTGAGCTAGCCTGGCCTGACAGGACCCCAGCCACAAGCAGTTGTTGTACAACAGCCTGAGAAACTTGGACTTCCTGACCCGAAACTTGTGGTTGCGGGGTAGAAGAACCGGTTTGTACAAGTTGAGATACAATCGTTTGAACTTGTGACTATGGTACAGTGGTAACAATAGGTGTAGTAGGAACAACTGACATAGTTTACATTGGTTGTGTTGGATATACAATCCTTGTTTGAACCGGAATTGTTGGTTGCCATTGACAGACTCGCATTCCAGACTAACCTGAATACAGCGGGATACTACCATATGATATTCCTCTCGGATATGGAGGATAAGGTGAATAAGCATATTGCTCTGCATATGGTGAAAATCCAGTATGTAATGGATACATAGGTCATTGTTGACTAGATTGCCCAGTTTGATATTGATATGCAGGATCAAACTGTTGAGTTCCCGTAAATGAAAAACTAGGTAAAATTCTGGTTGAGGACATGGGTGATGACCATGGCATAGAAGAAACCCCTGAGTGGGTTCCAGATAAATATTGGTAGCCAACTGTGATCCAGGTGGATCCAGAGAGACACATAGGACAAAGAGGGCTTATGAATGCTTGAAAATCAAAGTGCTCAGAATGACATCAACCTAGGACCAGAGCGTAGATCTCGTCGTCCTGATCGTGGAGGTGCAAACGGTTCGTCAATCCGAGCTCATATGAGGAAGAACGATCCAGTCAAAGTTTTGGTCAAAGTTGGGTTATGGGCCAAGTTTAAGTGTCCTACAATTTGACCGACCCCGAGGCATAAAACTAGCTCCTGGAATCAGCTGAAATTGCGGCCTCGTTAATTTTCCCAATGACCCTTATTTTCTAAAGATTTTAAAAATACCTCTATTTTATAAAAAGTCAAAAACGTTATTATGAGGTGGTGGGCCACCACCCCCACCACCCCCACCACCCCAAAAATTCATAACAAAGAGTGTTATTAAAAGGGACATGAACCCCGCCAGCCTAACCCCAACCACATAACATTTAACCAATATTTAAATGGCCGACGGCCATGACCCGCTGGACCCTCCAACTACCCCGCATCAATGTTAAATGTACTAATAGGGGTGGGCACGGGCCATCTCCGGTGGACCCGACCCACACCCCAATACCTCAACCACCTTTAAATGCATGCCAACACAAGGATATGGGACTGATGGGGGCCGAACCCACCCAGCCCACGTGGTCGGCCCCCAAGCGGGGAGCCCTAAAACAAAAGACAATGACATTAATGTGAGGTACCAACGTACCACCCAAAACTTTATGCACCCAAACTTAAAACTATACAACCGTTACACAACACATGGGGGTATGGGGGCAGTCACCCAATGCGGACCCAACTACCCATTTATGTATGTTGGTTTTTTAAAATATATCATGTGCAAAAAATAGGAGGGACGAGGTTTAACCACCCAACCCCTCCTCAACCAAGTTCCTTATTTACCACAATGCCACAACTAATTATTCAGTTTATTTGCCCAAAGATTTACATAAACCAAATTTTTTCAGTGCACAGGCAGATGGAGGAACAAGGATTGGGCACACAAATCGAGGTGAATTAATTAATTTTTAATGTAGGAACCATGAATTTTGTAGGAGGGCCAAATTTCCACTTTGTCATATTTTGACAAATTTTATATGGATTCAACACCTCTCATCGCCATGAATGCAATGGCGTTCTCCATGTCTCCATCAAAGTTCTACATTTTTTGGCCATTTTTCAGTATGCAGGTGGAACCATGATTGTTGTAAAAACAGGGAGTGGAACCATGAGCCTTGAAATTTTCCCAAGGAGGTAAAATTTTGCCATGTCGGAATATAGTCAAGTTTATACTTGTTTTTCATGGTTTTCCACAGGGATCACAATGGCGAGGTTAGATTCGACATTTGAGTTGCATATTTCCAGTCCACACATGGAGCAGAATCTTTGAGGAATCCCAGGGGAATCTAAAATATTCCTTGAGCCCTAGATTCTCAACTTCTCAAAATTCAGATTTTGGACAGTTGATTTTGCACTATTTGATGCCACAAATCTGATGGTGCATTCAGATTTCTCATTCTCTCATTCTATTCTTCAGCCACTTTTCTAAGTGGAATGTAGGTGTCAACATTCATGTGCAAGCCACTTTTCATGTGATCAATGTCGTGAGATCAATGGTCCGTGTAGCTTCAGTAGTTTGACATCCGCTTCTTCAGATGGCCCTTGGTTGTGAGGCATATGATGTGTTCAGGTACTTTTTTATGCATTATGCTGCATAGATCCTTGATTGATGTTGATGCAGGATCTTGTTTCTTACATGTTTTCATGATTCCTTGCTTGATGTGATGCGGAATCATCTATGTGATGTACTTGCTGTCAAGATTCGTCATGTTATGTTTTGAGATCCCTTTGTTGTATGTTGCTGATGATTTACTATTCCTCTTCTTTATAGCATGCATATGTATTCATTAATGTTATTTTAAAGATTCAATCTAACACATCATGAAAGTAAAAGGTCTTGGAATGGTCCTTCGTCACACCTGGACCTGGATCAAGTGGTATCAGAGTGGTCTTTGCGTTGATGTGAATTGCAGTGTGAACAATGGAACGTGTAGCGACAAAGGATGAAAAAGTGATGTACGAGACCATGCTAAACATTTCCAAAAGAGTGGAAATCATGTATGAAACTCTACAGAAAGAGACAGAGGAAAAGGAGCGATTGCAACTTTAGTTACAAGCCACAGAAGAGGCCATGGAAGAACTGAAGCAAAACAAACATAATCTTCAAACAGAGAACGATGAATTGAAGATGCTTCTACATGAAGAGAAAGAGGAAAAACAAAGTTTGCTACGACAGCTGCAAGCAAAGGACGAGGCCTTGGAAAATCTGCAGCGAGACCCATGTGAGGTAAAATGTAGTTGTCCATCTTCATGTATGTTTCTTGATGATGATTTCATTGTTTTTGAAAATCAGTCCACAGGAATTGGCTCCAAACTATTGAAGAGAATGGGGTATGAAGGAAACTTAGGGCTTGGGCATCAATGGCTAAGGCATTATCAACCCCATCAAAGTAGAAGAATTACCCTGTCAGGTAGGACTTGGGTATGTCAGAAAGGAAGTTGGGGAATGCGCCATGACAGTTAGTGAACCACCCACAACGGATGATGAGAAACTCTCACCAGTTCTTTCCAACTCGAAAGAGGAGGTAAAAGATGTTGATTTCCTTTTGGTTTCATCTTCTCATAGTATTCTTTCTGTTGGAGATTTGGAGATCCTAATTACTGGGACAAACATGAGGCTCCTTACAAGGATGAGGCACGAGGAGAAAGAAGAACTTGGTGTTAATAACCAAGGCATAACTCAACCTTTGGAGGTTGTGCACGAACATCAATTTGTAGGCTTGAGATACACTAAGGGAGAGTGGTCGAAGGTGTCAGATTCATCCGAGACATCATTGAAATTGTCGAGGAAAGAAAATGATGGGAACACATCCCCATCATCCCACGGCAATGCCCATTACAGGGAGAGAGATGAGGCAAGCTCTCATCACCATACTGATATGAGAGATAGCAAGGAAATGTATAACCACTCTCGATCTTCGAATGTTCATTTTTGATGATGATCATGTTGTTAATAATGAACGTAAAACATGGCATCGAAAAACATGCACCTTTTGTGGATTACATAACCATAAATTTTCTAAGTGTTGGAAAAGAATGGAAACACACAAAAGGATGAGGCATGAAAGACCCTCTCAATAACATGAAAAGAAACAGGTTAAGAAGATATGGAGAAATAAAACCTATTGCGGTCATTGTGATAGAAGTGGCCATGAAAGAGCTACTTGTTGGAGGCTCCATCCAGAACAGTGCCTGAAAGACAAAGTGTCGGTGCATGAACCAGGTGAAGCAGTTGTTCGACAAGCAAAACTACCTCAAGGAGGTGATCCATTCACATTGATAAGTGAAAAATGGTTTCTAGACATGTTGTCATTTCATGGTTTTTCTTTTGTAAATAATGTGTTTCATTTTAAAATGTAAAAGTGATGATGTGTTTCCATTTGGTTAGCAACAATGATGTCTGGTCTTATTTTGAGTTGCATGATAAACTGTGAAAGTGATGTCGTGTTTCCATCACTTGTCAAAACAATAGTGTTTCGCCTTATGTATTTAAGTCATGTGTTGCAGTGATGATGTGTTTTCCATCAATTTTTGAAGCAACAATGATAGGTTGGCCTTTGTTGTCATAGCTGGGGTCTTGCGCCAATCTTGATGTAAAATTGACCACCAAGTATGTGTTATAAACTCGTTGCAAGTGTGGGACATTTGGGTCACTAGTTGGTCATAAAAGTCAAGCATATAATTTGCAAAACAAAGTACTATAGGTTGTAGAGGTAGTAGGTGTCGACTTTTCGCTTAAGGCTTCGAAGAACAAAGGTGAAGGAGATGGAAGTGAGACCCTTTCATGACGCTTGTGATGCAGACAACAGAAGTTGCATATTATTTTTCATGCTTTTGGAGGACCAAAAGCTCCACAGTGGGGAGGATTGATCTAGGTGGCTCCAGAGAAACACATAGGACAAAGAGGGCTTATGAACGCTTGAAAATCAAAGTGCTTAGAATGACATCGACCCAGAGCCAAAACATAGATCTCGTCGTCCTGATCGTGGAGGTGTGAACGGTTCATCAATCCGATCTCATATGAGGAAGAACGGTCCAGTCAAAGTTTTGGTCAAAGTTGGGTTGTGGGCCAGGTTTAAGTGTCCTACAATTTGACCGACCCTGAGGCATAAACCTAGCCCCCAAAATTGGTCAAAATTATGGCCTCGTTAATTTACCCAATGAACCTTATTTTTCTAAAGATTTTAAAAATACCTCTATTTTATAAAAAGTCAAAAAAATTATTATGAGGTGGAGCGTGACCACCCCCGCCACCCCAAAACTGCATAACAAAGAGTGTTATTAAAAGGTCGATGGGCCATGAACCCCACCAGCCTAACCCGAACCACATAACATTTAACCAATATTTAAATCGGCCAGCGGCCATGACCCCACCGGACCCTCCAACTACCCTGCATCAATGTTAAATGTATTAATAGGAGTGGGCAAAGGCCACCTCCGGTGGATTCAGCCCACACCCCGATACTGTTAGGATATTCCGACACATAGGATATAGTTAAGTTCAACTTGGTCTAGTGTAGAGTTAGGTATAGAGTTAGGTAAAGTGTGTTTCTTTACCGTTGTACATTTTGTAACTTACAATCCGACGGTCACGATATGTAGTGATCCGACGGTTCACTCTCTCCTCGGTATTACCAACACTTGATCCGTGGCTTGACACCCGATTGGTCCATGAGTTCTATTTAAAGCGCATGGAGGGTCATTGTTCGGGTAATCCGTGCATGAGAGAAGCTTATGTAAATTTTCATTCTTTGATTAATAAATTGCCTGTAGTAGCCACGTTGGCGCAAGCCGTGGACTTTTTCCCTCTTTGAGGGTTTTAACCACGTCAAAAATACTGGTGTATTGATCTGTGATCTGGTTGTGAGCGGTGTCCTTTTGGTGTTCTTTCTGAGGAACTTACCCTGTAAATTCCTACATGGTATCAGAGCTATTTGAGGGTCGCGTCCGTTGGTGATCCAAATCTGAAGCCGGTAGAACTGCATGCGGCTGCCGTTTCCTAGATCTGCTGTTTCTGACTGCTTTCGGGCCGAGAGGACTGCTCTGTTGCGTTCGGAGCATCTGTTCCAGTGAGGAACCCCTTTCGTTTCACGCGAAAAGGTTTCCGGTAGCCCTATCTGCGTCATTTTTAAGATCTGGAGGTATACAGTCTTTATTTGCAGTTTACTGTTATTTTCTCTCTGCTTATTTCGGTTTCAGTTTATTTAGTTTTTTTTTTAAACCGGATCTATACCTTTCATTTCTGCGTATGCTCTTTGCCCTGCGACTCTGTGTGATCTGGGCAAATCAGAAACAGAAAGGAAGGATTTTTCTCATGCGTATGCTCTTTTCCCTGCACCTTAGTGTGATCTCGGAAAATCAAAAACATTGAGAAAAATATTTAGTTTTTCGGCTAAAGCTAACTTTGAGCCGCAAGGTTCATTTTTTTAAAATATCTAGTTTTTCGGCTAAAGCTAACTTTGAGCCACAAGGTTCATTTTTTTAAAATATCTAGTTTTTTGGCTAAAGCTAACTTCGAGCCATAAGGTTCGTTTTCTTTGCATGTCCGTGTTGGGTTTTGTGTTTTGTGTTTTGTAGGGAAAAAGAGCTTTCTCAAGGCAAGCACGCAAACCAAGGCCGCCCCTCTCTCTCTCTCTCTCTCTCTCTCTCTCTCTCTCTCTCTCTCTCTCTCTCTCTCTCTCTCTCTCTCTCTCTCTCTCTCTCTCTCTCTCTCTCTCTCTCTCTCTCTCTCTCTCTCTCTCTCTCTCTCTCTCTCTCTCTCAAATTTTTTGTATAGATCAATTGGTTCAAAGCTATTTTAAGAGAGTAGAGGTCTTGGGTTCAAGTCTCCATTTTGTGGGGGCGGATTTTTTCATTTCCGCACATTCGCGCACTTTTTCGGCAACTTCAACAATTTTTTTTCAAAAAGCCATAACTTCTTCATCCGGAAGCCTTTTTCAGAGCCGTTTTTTTTAAAACCGCCTAATTTTTCGAGATCTATCCATTGGAACACTTACTTTCAGCATCTTCAGCTTCAGTTTTTTTTTTTAAATGGAAAGTCCATGCCAAGTCATTCTTGACAGCACTAACTACTTCCAATGGATATCCTACATGGAAGATTTACTTAGAAGTAAAGGTCTCTACAGAATAGCCACAGACCAAGAGAAGAAACCAAAAGATGAAGACAAGGCTGCAAAATGGGAAAATAGACAAGATCAAGCACGTGGTTTGATAGGGATGTCTATTTCTCCTGATCTTAGATTCCATATTGCAGAACTTGAGACTCCTCATGAAGCATTGAAAAAAACTCACTAAAGTTTTTGGGATTAAAAATGAAATTAGAGCCCATCAACTTGAAAATGAGTTGCTTACATTGGATCCTAATAATTTTTCTTGCATTGAAGATTTCTTGTCCAAATTCAAGACCCTTAGATATCTCTTGGAAGGTGTTAAGGTTAAGAAAGAAGATAGTAACCTTATTTATTCCATCCTTACTAAGTTGGGACCAGCCTACTCTGTATTTGTTTCCACCTTCCATTCTACAAGGGAAGCTTTCATTTGTCAAGGAAAAGACTACAAGGCCCCTTCCTTTGACTCTTTTTGTGATTCTTTAATAAGAGAACAAGAAAAACTCTTACACCTTGGTCTTCTTAATCTTGGAAACTCTTCCAAGAAAGCGTTAGCCGCCCAGCAGCAACCAAATTCAAAGAATCCTAAGAAGTCATTTCCTAAAAAGAATGGTCCTAAACCAAACAAGGGTCCTAATCAAACTCAGCCTCAAAATGAACAATCATTTCAGCAAAATGATAGGATCAATAAAAACAAATGGAAGAAGACTGATAGACATTGTAACTTTTGTAATCGAGATGGCCACTTAGAATCTAAATGCTTTAAGAAGATGGAAGCCTTGGAAGCCGCAATGAAGAAACATAACATCCATGTGGAGCATTCTTCAACTTCAACTTCAACTTCATCTTCAGGAATGGCACTTTCTGCATGTCGTTGTCAATCATCTCAGTCTGGTTATGCATTAAATGTATCTTCTTCTTCTCATTCTCATGAGTGGCTCATTGATTCTGGAGCCTCTTATCACATGGCCAAAAACCAAGCCATGTTTTCTTCTTTAAATGATTGTAACACCAAAAATATATATGTTGGTGATGATAGATCTCTTAATGTTGTAGGGACTGGAACTGTTCATCTAGACAATGGTCAGTTTAATGATGTATTATGTGTTCCAACCTTATCCTGCAACCTTCTATCTGTATATCAGATAACTCATTCAGGTGAAGGTAAAATTGTTGAATTTTCACCTCATGATGTTGTAATCAAGGATCTAAAAGATCCTAAACAGATTCTAGCTACTGGTCTTGCTGATGATTCCACAAGGTTGTATAAGTTTCACAACTTTGGGTCATCAAATCTTCCCTCAGTATTTGTTGCTCATAATGATGAAGTGAGCAAACTTTGGCATGAGCGATTTGGTCACTTAAACTATCGCTCCCTTCAGCATCTATGTAAAGAAAATATGGTGACAGGTCTTCCTATGGTATCTTGCAGAGATGGTGTTTGTTCCGGATGTGTACTCGGAAAACATCATCGGGACAGTTTTGAAAAACGTGCCTCTTGGCACGCCTCAGCCCCTTTACAGCTTGTGCACAGTGATTTATGTGGTCCACTTCCTGTTGCTTCATTCTCTGGCTGCAAGTATTTCTTAACTTTCATTGATGATTTCTCCAGACGCACTTGGGTATACTTCTTAAAACTCAAGAGCGAAGTATTTAACACTTTTTTGGCCTTCAAAGCCTTTGTTGAAAAACAATCTGGACATCAAATTCTTAAGCTAAGAACTGATAATGGTGGAGAATATGTTAAAAACACATTCATCAACTTTTGCACCGAAAATGGAATTCAAATGCAACATACTGTTCCATACACTCCACAACAAAATGGTGTAGCTGAAAGGAAAAATCGCACCTTAAAGGAAATGGCTAATTGTATGCTGCAATCTAAAGGACTCAGTCTTAGTTTTTGGGCCGAAGCAATTAATTGTGCAAATTATATAATCAATCGCACTCCTACTAAGGTTCTAAAGAATATCACTCCAGAAGAAGCTTGGAGTTCCATTAAACCAGATGTAAGTCACTTTCGTGTTTTTGGAAGTGAAGCATGGGCCCATATTCCAGATGAAAAGCATAAAGCTTTAGAACCTAAGAGTGAGAAATGTACTTTTGTTGGATATTCTGAAGATGTAAAAGGTTATAGACTTATTCCATTTAAGTCCAAAAATGTTATCATTAGAAGAGATGTAAAATTTGATGAAAATAAATCGGCCTGCGAGCCTAGTCCGGCGGATGTGCCACCTCTTCCTATCTCTTCTACTTTTGAAAACATTTCTTCTTCAGATGATGAAAGTGAGGATGACAATCCTCCCCCACCTTCTCAGGATCCTCAACTTCCAAGATGGGTCCGTGCTACTCGGGATGCAGCAGGTGATCTTGCCGGTGATCCTACAGATCAGCGACGTACACGTTCTCAGTTTGAAAGAGCCTCTTCTTTACTGGCTCAAGCTCCAGTAAATCATGATCCTGACACTTTTGCAGAAGCTTCAGGCCATCCACATTGGGAAGCAGCTATGAATGAAGAATATCATTCATTGTTGACAAATGATACATGGGATCTTGTTCCTCTACCAAAGGGACGCAAACTTGTTAGATGTAAATGGGTTTACAGAACCAAGTATGGACCAGATGGGAAAGTTGATAAACATAAAGCTCGTCTTGTTGCTAAGGGCTTTTCACAGGTTGAAGGCATTGACTACACTGAAACCTTCTCCCCTGTTGCCAAAATGAACTCTATCCGCCTTGTTCTTTCCCTTGCTGCCTCTTTAAAATGGGAAGTCCATCAGATGGATGTTAAATCTGCCTTCTTGCATGGGGACTTGCATGAAGAAATCTATATGGAACAACCCATTGGCTTCATCAAACAGACTCCAGCCTTGTATGTCGACTTAAGAAATCCCTTTATGGTCTCAAGCAAGCTCCTCGGGCTTGGTATGCCAAAATGGATAGCTTTCTTTTAGAATCTGGCTTTTCTAGGTGTATTCTGACAATACTGTCTACACCAAGAAAGTGGGCAACTCTCTTATCATCCTTGTTCTTTATGTTGATGATCTTATTCTTACTGGTAGTGATCCCAACCTTATAAACCATGTGAAGTCCAGCCTTAAAAAGAAATTTGAAATGACAGACTTAGGACACTTACACTATTTTCTCGGTCTTCAAGTCTTGCAATCCAAGGAGGGTATTTCCCTTTCCCAGTCCAAGTATGCTTGTGATATTCTTCGTCATTTTCACATGGAAGACTGTAAGCCAGCCCCTTCTCCCTTTCAGTCTGGAGTCAAACTTTCAGTCTCTTGTACTTCTCCTGAAGTTGATGCTACCTTATACCGTCAACTTGTAGGAAAACTCTTGTATTTAACCCATACTCGTCCTGACCTTTCCTTTGTTGTTGGCCTTGTTGCTCGTTTTATGCAAAACCCCCGTGAAAGTCATTGGAAAGCAGCTAAAAGAATACTTCGTTATGTTCGAGGTACAGTACAGTTTGGGATTCATTACAGTGCCAAAGCAGCTCCTCTATTAGTTGGTTTCACTGATTCTGATTGGGCTGGTGACCCTGATGATCGGAAGTCTACTGCCGGTTATGTCTTCACTCTTGGTTCAGGACCTATTACATGGGCTTGTAAGAAACAGGCTGCCATTTCTCTTTCGTCAGCAGAAGCAGAGTATCGTGGTGCCGTGGAAGCTAGTAAGGAAGCCTTGTGGCTTCGTCAGATCCTATCAGAGTTTGGCTTTGAGCAGCAGCATCCAACCACACTTTGGTGTGATAATCAAAGTGCCATTCAGCTATGCAAAGATCCAGTCCAGCATCAGCGCAGCAAACACATTGAACTACACATGCACTTCATCAGAAAGCTCATTCATGACCATGTTCTTGAAGTGCAATATTGTTCAACAGATGATCAGGTTGCAGACATCTTCACAAAGGCTCTCACAGAGGCGAAGTTCACTAAACTTCGATATATGCTTGGAGTTCAGGAAGTTGTCACTAAGGGGGGATAGGCTCTAGTGCCTCCTTCCTTCTCCTATTGTGTCATATTTGTAAATCCTTCAATCCTATCCCAAGTTGTTCTTAAGGGGGGATGTTAGGATATTCCGACACATAGGATATAGTTAAGTTCAACTTGGTCTAGTGTAGAGTTAGGTATAGAGTTAGGTAAAGTGTGTTTCTTTACCGTTGTACATTTTGTAACTTACAATCCGACGGTCACGATATGTAGTGATCCGACGGTTCACTCTCTCCTCGGTATTACCGACACTTGATCCGTGGCTTGACACCCGATTGGTCCATGAGTTCTATTTAAAGCGCATGGAGGGTCATTGTTCGGGTAATCCGTGCATGAGAGAAGCTTATGTAAATTTTCATTCTTTGATTAATAAATTGCCTGTAGTAGCCACGTTGGCGCAGGTCGTGGACTGTTTCCCTCTTTGAGGGTTTTAACCACGTCAAAAATACTGGTGTATTGATCTGTGATCTGGTTGTGAGCGGTGTCCTTTTGGTGTTCTTTCTGAGGAACTTACCCTGTAAATTCCTACAGATACCTCAACCACCTTCAAACGCATGCCAGCATAAGGATACGGGACCAGCGGGGGTCGAACCCGCCCGACCCATGTGGTCGGCCCCTAAGCGGGCAACCCCAAAACAAAAGACAACGACATTAATGTGAGGTACCAACGTACCACCCAAAACTTTATGCACCCAAAATTAAATCTATATGACCATTACACAACGCGCGGGGGTATGGGGGTGGTCCGTGCAATGTGGACTTGACCCCCCATTTATGTATGTTGGTTTTTTAAAATATATCATGTGAAAAAAATAGGAGGGGCAAGGTTTGACCACCCGACCCCTCCTCAACCAAATTCCTTATTTACCACAATGCCACAACTAATTCCTTGGTTTATCCGCCCAAAAATTTTCATAAACCAGATTTCTTCAGTGCACAGGTAGATGGAGGAACCAAGAGTGGGCACGCAAATCGAGGAAAATTAATTAATTTTTAATGCAGGAACCATGAATTTTGCAGGAGGGCCAAATTTCCACTTTGTCAGATTTTGACAAATTTTATATGGATTCAACACCTCTCAACGCCACGAATGCAATGGTGATGTATGTGTCTCCATCATAGTTCTGCATTTTTCAACCATTTTTCAGTATGCAGGTGGAACCATGATTGTTGCAAAAACAGGGCGCAGAACCATGAGCCTTGAAATTTTCCCAAGGAGGTAAAATTTTGCCATGTCAGAATATAGTCAAGTTCATACTTGTTTTTCATGGTTTTCCGCAGGGATCGCAATGGCGAGGTCAAATTCGACATTTGAGTTGTAGATTTCCAGTCCACATATGGAGAAAAATCTTTGAGGAATCCTAGGGAATCTAAAAGATTCCTTGAGCCCCAGATTCTAAACTTCTCAGAATTCAGATTTTGGACAGTTGATTTTGCACTATTCGACGCCACAAATATGATGGTGCATTTGGATTTCTCATTATATCATTCTATTCTTCAGCCACTTTTCTATGTGGAATGTAGGTATCAACATTCATGTGCAAGCAGTTATTTTCATGCGATCGATTTTGTGAGATTGATGGTTCGAATAGCTTCAGCAATTTGACATCCGCTTCTTCAGATGGCCCTTGGTTGTGAGGTATATGATGTGTTCATGTACTTCTTATTTATGCATTATGATGCATAGATCCTTGATTGATGTTGATGCAGGATCTTGTTTCTTACATGTTTTCATGATTCCTTACTTGATGTGATGCGGAATCATCTATGTGATGTACTTGCTGTCATGATTCGTCAAGTTATTTTTTGAGATCCCTTTGTTATATGTTGCTAATGATTTACACGTTCCTCTCGTTTACAACATGTAGATGTGTTCATTAATGTTCTTTTAAAGATTCAATCTAACACATCACGAAAGTAAAAAGGTCCTGGAAGGGTCCTTCGTCACACCCGTACTTGGATCAAACCGGGATGAATGATTCACCATATAGATGTGACTCAGGAGTAGTAGAAAACATCGAAGAGGTTGCAATAGAAGACTCTGTTGTAGCTGCATCATATGATATAGTCTGGGATGTCAACCATAGTTAACTAACCCAATAGATGTCCTATAGAATCAATGGGTACTTGAAAAGAAGCAGGATCAAAAGGAGTAGTAAAATGAGGAGTATAAGGGTAAAGATAAAGCCTGGTTCCAAAATGGAATGGGGTTCCAGGTGTAATATCTTCTTCAAATTCTTCCTCAACAGCAATTAAAATAGGCGGAAGAACTTCACCGTTAGGTCCGTAATAGACTTCTGGTGTTGGTAAAGTGGAAGTTTCAATAGTTACTAATGTCTGAGGGTTAACCGGTTAATCATCTTCCAGTAAAGTAACAACTTCTGAATGTTCAAATTTGAAGTCTAGATGTTCTAGCAAAAGAACAACAATTTCAAGGAGAGGTTCCTGAACAACTTCAAGTTCAGAAGTAACTTATGTTTGAATTGTGATAGGTTCTGGATTAACTTCTGGTTGAATTGATTCAAGTTCAGAAGTAATTTCTTTTTGAGGAACTTCAAGTTGAGGATCAAATTGCTATCAAACAACTTTGGTTACTGTTTCAGTAGTATCAGTTATAATGTCCTTAGGTAATCGTGAAACTTCTTCTTTAGTAACAGATGTACCAGAAATAGTTGGAGTAACTGGAGTCTTAGTACTTACCGAAATGGATGATTCTGGTAATTTAGATGAAGAACCAAGAGTTCTTAATGTACTTGAATCAGTTAAAGGAGATCGATTTGACCGAATAGGTGTAGCTTCGGGCGGAAAAGGTGGTTTTCTCGCTACTCTTCGTGAATGACGGGGTAAGGGTTGATGTTCCTCCATGATTTCTGATTAATTTTATTACAAAAAGAAATAAACAAAAAGGGGTAAGCTAGGAAAAAGGTTTACCAAGAAACTATGAACTGCAGAATACCTCCTGGTGAACCAAGAAGTACGGGTAGAAAGTCTCCCCGAATGCTGTGTTCAGTGTATCACAGTGTACAAGGCGACCGACTCGGTTACCTAAGGATGGATAGAAACCTAGTTTTCCCCCCCATATATACTCGAAAGTACGTGGAGGCCCAATTTGTATAAGCGTTGTCTAATGCAAAACTGCACAATGAGAGCATTCCCATATACTTTATGCACTGTAACACCACCCTATATACCCGAAGGTACGTGGACGAGCTACGATATACTCATGTATGTGGAATGAGATAACACACTCGGGATGTATTGCAGACAAGTTAGTGACAGATGTGTAGGTTTTAACCCCATACAGAAATTACCTGCATACGAATTCTAAAACACAGAAAATAAACAATGTGAGAGCATAAGACATAAAACACATGTACACAGAGATTTTCCCCTGGATCCCAAAACCAAGATTACCAGATTTATTTTTCATTATGTTCCTTTCAATGTTACAATACATATTTATACATGCTGAAGCAACCAATACCATGGACCGAAAAACCATCGCGTTCAATACCATGGACCAAAAACCATCGCGTCCAAAAAACATGTGCAAAAATCATGCACAAAACCATAGGTGGGTGCGCCCAACCTAACATAGGGTCCAAAACCAAAATTTTCCGCGGCACTATCCTGGACCCAATAAAGTGGGGTTACGGGTACACCTCAAACCCCCTGTGACCTCCCCCCCTCTAACCCCCAGTTAACTACGTGGGCTAGTCGTGGAAAGAATATAACACAAGCCAACATTCTCCCACTTGTTGTTTTCTTTCCACAGGGGGCCACAAGAGAGCTTAGTCATTTTTCCAGCCCTAAGATGCCCATTGTCTCTCTACACCAAGAGAACTTCTCAGAGCTCATAAATTTTGTCAATGCATCTGTAGTATTCTTCAAAGTGTCTACCTTTACCAGCAACACCTTTTTGTCTTCTATCATATCCCTCACAAAGTGATACTGAACATCAATGTGCTTTGTCTTTGAATGATATGCGAGGTTCTTTGCCAAGAAAATTTCACTTTGGCTGTCACAGTCTATCCTTATAGCTTCCTGTACTAACCCCATACTTGAACATAATCTTTGCAACAAAACTAGTTCCTTGCTTGCATGAGTGGCTGCCATGTATTCTACCTCTGTAGTTGATAGTGCCACTACAGATTGTTTCTTACTCATCAAACTAACTGTACCTCCAAATAGGTTAAACACATACCAACTTGTAGATCTTCTCTGATCTAGATCTCTAGCCCATTCTGCATCAACAAAGCCATGAATATCCAACACTTTATCCAACCCTGGTCTTCCTTGGTAGCACAAACCATAAACACTAGTGCCACGTAAATACCTGAAAACCCGCTTCACTGTTGTCCAATGCTCCTTCCCTAGTTTTTCCATAAACCTGCTCAATACTCCCACTACATGTGCAATTTCTGGTCTAGTACAGACCATTGCATACATCAGGCTACTGACTGCACTTGCAAATGGAACATGGGACATTTCCTCTTCCTCTTCTTGTGTCTTGGGACACTGTTCAACAGATAACCTCACACCTACAGGAATAGGAACCTTCACCAGTTTACTATCCTACATATTAAACCTCTATAGTATTGTCTCAACATACTTCCTCTGGTTTAACCAAAGCTTCCTCTTTTCCCAATCTCTTTTAATTTTCATGCCCAAAATATAGTTTGCGGCACCAAGATCTTTCATGTCGAATTTGGAGGACAATTGAGTCTTCAAATCCTGGATAATTTCTTTATCATTTCCAACCAGCAACATATCATCCACATACAAGACCAAATAAATAACACGGTCACCAATTAATTTAAAATACACACAATGGTCTGCTTTACTTCTGGTGAATCCAAGTGCCTGTATAAATGTATCAAATTTTTGATACCACATGCTTGGTGACTGTTTTAACCCATACAGAGACTTCTTTAACTTGCATACTAGTTCTTTCTTACCCTTCACCGCAAGGTCTTCAGGTTGCTTCATGTAGATCTCTTCTTCCAAATCCCCATGAAGAAATGTTGTCTTCACATCCATCTATTCTACCTCAAAATCAAAAGTAGCAGCAACAGATAAAAGTAATCTAATAGAAGTTACCTTGGCAACAGGAGAAAAAATATCACCAAAATCAATTCCCGGCAACTAGGAATAACCTTTTTCTACCAATCGAGCTTTGTATTTCTCCACTTTTCCTTCTGCATTTGTCTTCTTATTGAACACCCATTTGCTGCCAATGGGTTTCCTTCCAGCTGGCAACTCCACCAGATCCCAAGCCTCATTTTTGTGCAAAGATGCCATTTCATCAACCATGGCCTCTTTCCAGAGTTTTCCATCCTCTCAATCCACTGCTTCCTTCACAGTTCTGGGATCATCATCAGTAACAGACAACGAAAAATTTGAACAGAAAGTAGATGGACTATACCTTTTTGGCTGCCTTCTTTCTCAAACTGATCTTCTCACACCTGAAGTTTGTGGCTCTACATCTTCTGATTCCTCCTCTGTTGTAGAGTCTGATTCTTCCTCCTTTAGCTCAAACTCTATCTTCTTAGGTTCCTTTGGTTGGACTTCATGTTTAATAACATCTTTCACCTCTCTGAACACCACATCTCAGCTATACACAACCTTCCTTGTTACTAGGTTCCAAAGCTTATAACCCTTTAAACCATCCTTATACCCAATAAAGATGCACTTTTCAGATTTACTATCCAACTTGGTTCGTTTCTCCTTTAGAACATGTACATATGCATCACATCCAAATACCCTTAGATGTGAAAGAGAGGGTTTCTTACCAGTCCATACCTCTTGTGGAGTCTTATCCTCCAACGTTGATGAAGGTGACTTGTTGACCAAGTAACATGCAGTATCCACCACCTTTGCCCATAATTCCTTTCCTAACTCGGCACCACTGAGCATGCTTCTTACCCTTTCCATCAACGTCTTGTTCATTCTTTTTGCAACTCCATTTTGTTGAGGTGTATATGGAGTAGTCTTTTGTCGTGCTATACCACACTTCTTACAGAATTCTTTAAATTCCTTGCTGCAAAACTCTCCACCATTATCTGTCTTCAGCACCTTTATCTTCTTCTCTATCTGATTTTCCACGAGAGCCTTAAATTCTTTAAACCTATCAAACACTTTAGATTTCTTCTTAAGGAAATATATCCATGTATTCCTTGAGAAGTCATCTATAAATGATACATAGTACACAGATTTACCCAGTGATGGAACCTTCACAGGTCCAAACACATCACTGTGCACAAGCTCTAATATTTGTTTTTCCCTCTTACTACCAAAGGGGAAACTCACCCGATTTTGCTTCCCATATACACAATTTTCACAGAAATAAAAATCCAGAGAGCTATTACTCATACCTTCTACCATTCCTTTACCATGAAGTATTTGAAGGCCCTTCTCTCAAATATGTCCAAGCCTTTGATGCCACAACATGGTCTTCTCTCCAGAGACCACTAGATTTTTAGCTCCACTTTTAGGAACCACAAAACCATTGCACCCTATAGGAATTTACAGGGTAAGTTCCTCAGACAGAACACCAAAGGACACCGCTCAAAAACAGATCAAAGATCAATACACCAGTGTTTTTGACGTGGTTAAAACCCTCAAAGAGGGAAACAGTCCATGGCCTGAGCCAACGCGGCCACTTCAGGCAATTTATTAATAAAAGAATGAAAATTTACATAAGCTTCTCTCATGGACGGTTACCCTACAAATGACCCTCCATGCTCTTTAAATACAGATCATGGACCAATCAGGTGTTAAGCCACGAATCAAGTGTCGGTAATACCAAGGAGAGAATGAACCGTCGGATCACTACATATCGTGACCTTCAGATTGTAAGTTACAAAAAGTACATAGTAAAAAAACACACTTTACCTAACTCTATACTAGACCAAGTTATACTTAACTACTTCCTATGTGTCGGCATATCCTAACACACCCATCAAAACCAGTGCTACCTTGCAACTTGTACACAGTTCCAATTTGAACTCCCCACATCAATACCAGTGCTCCCTGAACCATCTTTCAGGTATCTTTCTCGAACACTATCTTTACACCTGCATCATCCAGCTTGCTTACAGAAATCAGATTTCTAGCCAATGCAGGAATATGTAGAAAACCCAAAAGTGTTCTAACCCTTCCACCTTGCAACTGCAACTTTACTTTTCCACGACCAACGATTCTAGCCTTCCTATTATCCCCCAAGAAGACATCACCACTATCGTATTTCTCATACTCGCAGAACCCTCTTTATGGGGAGTGAAGTGAAAGGATGCACCTGAGTCAATCAACCATGCCTCATGATCTACATGTGTACTTGAAGAAGCCAAGTACACATCCCCACCTTCATCTGAGGTGGTTTTCACCTCTGTAGAAGGAGCATCATCATATCCCTTTCCTTTATCAATAGCTTTAGATTTATAGTCCCTTTTGTAGTGCCCTTCCTTTCCGCATTTCCAGCACACCACCTTTATAGGTTCTCCTGGAGATTTAGATCTCCTTCTAGATTTAGATCTCCCACTCGATGACTTATTTTTGTTTCTGTTCTGGGACCGTCCTCGTACAGATAAGGCATCACCATTCTGGCTCTCCATATTTTTCTGTCTCATCTCCTCCATCAAAAATGCTGAGACTATTTCATCAAACTGCAAGGCAGTTGCATTGCTACCTATTGCAATAACTAGACTATCCCACGAATCTAGTAGAGAACACAACAAATTAATGCACTTATCTTCATATGAAATTTTAATATCAATAGACGCTAACTGACTTACCACAATATTAAATTCATTTAGATGCTCTGCCACCGAGTCTCCATCTTTCATCCTCGGGTTATACAACTTTTTCCACAGGAACAATTTATTCACTAGAGACTTAGATTGGTACAAAGTCCCTAACTTGTTCCACAAAACCTTCGCTGTAGCTTCCCTTGATACATTCAATAATACTGAATCTGAGACACACAATTGTATTGTGCTCTTTGCCTTCCGATCCAACTTCTTCCATTCTTCATCGGACACTCCCGTTCGTTTAGTACCCAGATCTACCACGATCCACTGATCTTTATCCACCAACAGATCCTCCATCTTGAGTTTCCACAAGTCAAAACTCTGACCATTAAATTTCTCGATCTCTATCTTTCCATTGCTCGCCATCTTCTTTCACCACTAGAATCGATCTTGCATATCTCCCACTGAATAGGGTCTACCACAGGCTCGAGCGAAACCCCTTAGCAACAGAGGCATCCCCTTGAAGCCAAAACAACTCTAATACCAAATATAGGTTTTAACCCTGTACAAAAATTACCGGCATACGGATTCTAGAACACAGAAAATAAACAATGCGAGAGCATAACACATAAAACACATATACACAGAGATTTTCCCCTGGATCCCAAAACCAGGACTACCAGCTTGATTTTTCATTATGTTCCTTTCAATGTTAAAATACATATTTATTCATGCTGAAGCATCCAATACCATGGACCGAAAACCATCACGTCCAAAAAACATGTGCGAAAATCATGCACAAAACCATAGGTGGGTTCGCCCAACCTAACATAGGGTCCAAAACCAAAATTTTCTGGGGCGCTGTCCCGGACCCCATAAAGTGGGGTTACGGGTACACCTCAAACCCCCTGTGACCTACCCCACTCTAACCCCCGGTTAACTACGTGGGCTAGTCGTGGAAAGAATATAACACAACCCAAGAAGATGCTTTGTTTTACATGTCGAAACACGTCTCTAGCCTAGAACCACTAAATTTTCTTCGTTAGGTGACAATGCTCCATTAGGTAAATTGATGTTAATTTTAAGTTGATCTTGCTTAGGAATTTGCCTTTCAAGTTCACCATGTGATGTATTCTGAAATTCTTAGGAATGCAACTATTATGATAAGAATTCTTTCCATTCAATTTAACAATGAAAATCTTAGGTAATATGGATAAAGCAATCAGATTTCTTTCGATCAAACAGAAAAGAGCACAATCTAATGCAATTTCCCTAAATTATTCCTATGAGCACACACAAACTTTTGAATGTAGAATGCATGTATTTCTTTTTTGATTTCCTTAATGTGAATGTGAAAAAAAGGAAACTAATGCACATACAATCAATCAATCTTTAACAAGAACAAAGACTTTATGACAGTTATGTTTCGAAGGAAAGGAAGACTTTTACGACACTTTCTTTCGAACAAAGATTAATAAACTATAATCTAAATTTGACTATGGATCGATAATGACAAAGAAAATATTTAAGAAACATTAATCAACCAAGTCAAAGTAGGGCTAGAAAAGGAGATAAAAACTTGTTTTCTAAGACATGACATTCATTGATCAATCAGCAAGAAATCAAACAGAGGAAATTTGGCAAAAAAACTCAATCCAAATGTGGGAAATTGGCCCTAGGAGGATCAACACAGCCTTGAATGGGAGACAATGTGCTTTAGTGCACTGTCCCTAAGCCAAGGGTGCTCTGAAGCGAACTGTTTCCCTCGCAGGCCTGCACTTGTGACAGTGAGCCATTTCAAGAGGCAAATTGACACACTTTTTGACCAAAATTCAATGCAATAAAGTTGAAATACAATCAATGAAAACAAGTAGTGTCTACAAGAGCATCCTAGGAGGTGGATAAGCTAATAGGAAGGATGATTTGTCCCCAATATGGTTGCCAATTTGTTTTGGAGAATTTGGTATCTACAGATAAATACTAATTCCCTAGATAAGTAGCCATATCTAGAAAAATAGTTTAAAGCACTTTAGCCTTTTGCTATAAGCAATAGATAAGACACAGAAGATGAGACGACCTACTTGTAGTTCCGCTTTCCTCTTGTCTCCTCTGTATCGATCCTATCACTCCTTCTTGTACTTAACACGCTTGAGAAGTACCTGTAATCATCAACAGAAGACAACGAATAGATCAAAGCAAAGATCTATTGGATACAAGTAAATGGAATCAGATACATTCACACATATAAACATCATATAGCAAGATACATTCACACATACAAACATCATATAACAAGATAAGCATATGGAAAAAAGGTTCAAGTAATTTATTGAATAGAAGAAGGAATTACAACCATCAAGTCTGATTCGAAGTCACTCCTCTAGCTTGGATCCCATCCACGTCATATTAAAAGCATGACAAACTTGTAGCATAACAATACTTGTCTCAAAGTTAATTCTCATAGCAACATTATCTCCTTACAATTCAACATAGTCCAGCCCTTGATCACTTAGATGAGAGTTCAATTTATAGGAAGATGAAGGAGGTTATGTCATAAATGGGGGTATTGAATGGCCTTCCATACTTAGAATTAGTTCCATGGAGGAAGGGATGCGAGGATAGGATGAATCTTAACTCATTCCTCATCCATTTTCGAGCTCATATGAGTTGATAAGAGAGGGAATCTTCTAGATGACTCCAAGAGATAAGAATATTCCCAAAACCCTATGTGAATTTCACTCAATCTCGCCCAATGCAGGTGAAAGACGTCCTAAGTGATCTGCAGAGCACCCTGGCATGGACTCAACTACTCTGCAGTGCACCCTTACATGGGCATACCTGCGTTGGTCCCTTTAGAGGTGATTTCAAGATGTCTTCAAGTCATGAAACTGTCTGGGAGGGATGCATTCAAAAGGGTGACTTGTTTAGGGCATGTAGCAACTGAAATTAGGGTTTGATGGGCCCTAAAATACTGATCTAGATGATGGGAGCGATGTGCCCAAATGGATCTATAACATTGATGTTTGTATTGGCTTACTTATAGCCCACATTTTCAAGGACTTTTATGAATGTACAAGCTTGTCATTAAAAGTTGTCTACAAGTTTGTTATGCATTCACTGATACAAGTATTTGATATGAAACTTGTGTGAATAGAATATTTTTTTTCAAGATTGTACAAGATGACTATGCTTTTTAGGCAAGGCCAATTATATCATGGAAGATTTTGCAGCAGTGTACTTTTCATGTACAAGCTTAGCTTGAAGATGTTAAAGCAATTCTATGTTGTTTATGAATTCCAAGATGGAATCAAGTTTATATTCAATAGTTTAACTTTAGAATGAAGTGTTTTTTATCCATGTAAATATGAGACTAAAGAGAATGTTCATATTCCACTCATCAATATTTTGTTCCTGCATCAGCAATAAGAATTTTGGCTCAATTCTTAACATGATAGCAGGTTTTCATGAAGAAGATAGGTGAAGTTCCTTGATTGGGGATTAAAGGGCACCAATTGAAAAGTATGCGGTTTGGATTGAGTTTTTGGGTGTTTTTGAGTTCCAGCCTCTTTATATTAACTAGGGAAGTAAACGTTTGGAGTCCAAATGTTTGTAGTGGGGAGGTGTGACTAGGTGATCAATTTTTAACTCAAAAATGAAAGTGCATAGAAAGTCTTGAAACTAGCTTTAAGCTGAATTTCTCATCGTTCTGAAACCAATGATGCTCATTTAACCTCAATCTGACACTATATGCTATAGATATCTCGTTCTGATCATTTTCCCAAATAGGTAAAATTTGAGTAGGTTTGTTAACTAGGCAGTTGATTGGGTTGACCATACTACTGAGTCAGTAGGGTGACTATGTAGGTACGAGCCAACCAGGTGTTGACACTTGGAATCCTATGCTTATTTTGTAGTTGTGTGATTTTGATTGGTTTGTATAGGCTTAAGTGGACCAATGAAGTGGTGCCACATGGTCGAGCTATGGGTTTCCACGTGGCATCCCAACAGAGGCCAAAATTTTGGTAATGGACCAAATATACCTTCGGTGGTTCAAACACGGGACCTATTATCCAATAACAAAGTGCCTTACCAATAGGCTAAGCGGTGGTTCTTGATAACCATAGAACCAAACTTGGATATAAATTTTATGGTGGTACCCATCGGAGGAAGTGGTCAGGCTGCCAACCTTGGGACCTGGTCATGTTTGTTACCATATATCCTTGGGGCTTATGGAAAGTGATTATGGAAGATGGCGCCTATGAAGAGTCCAACCCCTAGTCATCCAATTTCTATAATACCACGGTGGTAAAGGTTTAAGCATCCAATAATCTAGGTGGCTCTAATGAAGTCATTAATAAATAATGCGAAATATCACTCTCCTCTTAGAATTCTCTTCCCTGTAGGACCACATACATCTGTAAGCACTAGCTACAATGGTCTTGTTGTAGAAAACTCCTTGGATTTGAACCACACTGTTGTTTGTTTCCCAAATTGGCACGACTTGCATATTGTGTTATCTGATTTAGCCAACTTGGGTAATCCTCTAACTGCTCCAATATTTATAATTTTCATTAGGTTATCAAATTGAAATGACCCAATATTGTATTCCATAGCCAAGATTCTTTTATTTTTCTCATGTAGCAATTTTTCTTAGTGTCGTTAAAAATATACATGTTTTTGTCACTTCTGATGGCCTTTTCCACCAACTTCCCTAATTTTGCATTTTTGATCTTACACTCTTTAGATCTGAATGTCACCTCATGTCCATTATCACACATATAACTCACACTAAAGATATTTTGTTTCAACCCATCAACATAGAGCACATTATGAGCTTTGGTCTTCTTGCCCAATCTAATTATTCCTTTGCCTTTGATGGGTACCATTGAATCATTTCCAAAACTGGAATTACCTTTCTTGTACTCCTTTAGCTGCAATAATTTTCTCTTATCACCAGTCATGTGTTTGGAGCATCCACTATCAATCAGCCACTGCTCATGTTGATCATGATCTATCAAAGCAAGCTCACAATTTTCATAATTTTGAACCTTCTTCTTCCATCTTCTCACAACTTTCTGTTGATTAGATTTCTCTTGTGTGTGTTGCATGAAGGAGTTTGGAAAGATATATCTACACTCACTAGCTTTGTGACCAAAGTTATTGCATCTGAAACACTCGATCTCATTCATTAGTGGAGCAAAAGAATTATTTCCATTAGCATGCAAACTATTTGGTCCTTGAGAAACTCTTGATCTATCAACATTTCTTCTAGAAAACATCTTCAATCTACAATTTATGGCCTTGTGTCCAAAATTGTGACATGAAAAAAAATAACCATAAAATAGAGTAGGATACCTGACTTTTTGTTGCCATGAAAGAGGAGTGAAATTTGATGATATTTCTTGCTTCACATGCTAATTTTCTATTGATTGGATTTCAGCTCCACTATCTTGCACGTCCTTGTTGGTTGTTGAATATTTTCTTGGTTTTACATTCCTTTTAAGGCATCTATGTAATTGGTACTTGGTCAGTCTTTGGCATTTTATAGAGGAGGCTTAAAGCCCAAACAAATTTTGTTGTTTGGTGACCTTTGCATGTTAAGAATATCTTGAAAGGTTTCAGATCCCTTGATGAATTTTTTTATTTAGACGTGTTTTAGATTATGAGTTTGATATGTTAGCCCTTAATGCAACAATTTCTTCCTCAAGTTTGTGACAATTTTCCTTCCATTCTTCTAGTTGATTAGCAAGCACATTTTCTTTCATCAAGCTTACCTCTTCCAATTATTTCTTTAGATAGATGATGTCCTCTTCATGGGTGCATGCAATTGAAGCTCCACCAATATTCTTCTTCATGGATTCATTTTCTCTTTCCAACTTGGCCATATTGTTTTGTTGAATCACAATTTGTTGCAGAAAATTTTCCTTGAATTTCTCAAGCTCATCTAACTGGGTCTTTAAAGAATTATCAACCAAAGGAGGCTTATTCTCCTTTAGTTTGCATATTTCTTCCTTCAACAACTTGTTTTTGTTTCTAGCCTTGCTTAGCTCATCAAGTGCAATAATGAGCTCACCTTCATAATAAATCTCTCCATCCTCAAGATATGATTCATCTTTAGACTCAAAAACCATAAGAACACATTCACTGTGCTCTTCTTTTTTGGATGAATATTTCTCACTTCTTTCTTCTTTGGAGTAATAAATCCTTCTATTTTGGGCATTACCTTTTCGAAATTTATGAGTTCTATCCTTGCTTTGTTGGCATTATGGCTAAAGTGTTGTCCTTGATGGCAACCCATTCAGGTGACAGGTCACTGTACTTCAAGTCAGCAGCAGAAGTTGATGATCAGCTACCAAATATTGAAGGAAATAAGGAGGACGCAGGTATACCTTACAGAAAGTGCGTACCCGCAGGTACACCATGCAGAAGCCGCGTCCAGGGACGCAGTCCAGCCATTCAGAAGGTGCATCCACCCAGTGCACACTTTTTAAGGCAGAGAAAAGCACACGTGGGGGTTTCTTGTGATTTACTCCTGGTATCTAGCCGACGGTATTGTGTTTTTAAGGTGTCGGCTCGTGGTATTGTTCCTTGATTTGAGGAGGAGCTTGCCTATATAAAGCAAAGGAGATCTTTTGGTTTGTGCATATCTTTGGTTGAATATCTTATTGGGTGAGATCTAGTCTAAATCTAAAGAAGGCGAATCTACTGAAGGACTAAGATCTCTTTGGCGCATGATCAGATCTGTAGATCTGTGTGTTTGGGTTTCTCTTAAAGTCTTGAAATCATTCATACCCGAAGGCACGCAGGTACAGTGAAAGGAAAGTGCGCCGGGACGCAGCGCAGCAGAGAGAGACCTGCGTGGGGACGCAGGGCAGACATGGCTCAGGTGCGTCCGGGACGCAGTTCAGTAACAGGAGATCTGCGTGGGGACGCAGGATAGACCAGGTTCAGGTGCGTCCCTGAGGTAAAAAGACGCGGCGCGATAGTATCTCTGGGTGCGTCTTTTGAGCAACTGGACGCGGCGTGATAGTGTTTTTGGGTGCGTCCCTGCAGCAAAAGGATGCAGAGCAGTTGAAGGAACAGTGCGTGGGCACGCAGTGCAGCAGAAGGATCTCTGTGGGTGGTCGCAGGAAAGCAGAAGGTGAACTGCGTCTATACGCAGGCCACAGAAGGGAAAACTGCGTCTCTGTTCTGTTGATTGTATTTCTCTGTTGATAAAGTGTTCTGGGTTAATTCTGTTATTGCTGATCTGATAACTATAGTAGACAGTAACTGTTATGTACTTGATGATCATTTGATGCTTTATGAAAAGAAGTAGAGAGTTGTAGCTCTCTGCAGGTTGCAGCCCGCGTACTGGTAAATGACTGCACCAGTACAAAATCATTGTAAAAGGAGTTTCTAATTTGAAAGAAGATAGAGACATATTGCAGCAGGTGGTTTTCACCCACATTGGGTTTCCACCTTACATCTTGTGTTCTTTGGTGTGACTATCTGTTTTCTTTGTTCATGCTCATTATTTTATGGTACTGATATGCAAGAATAATTCAAAGATCAAATAAAGAAGATTTGTTAAATTGCTAGATAATACTGATTCACCCCCCTCTCAGTATTATTTCCAACAATTGGTATCAGAGCAGGTCCTTCAGAGAAGCTTGATCGCTTGAAGGTAGATCGTTCATCATGAGCAACTACGAGAGAGAAGCATCAATCAGGCCACCGGTTTTTGATGGGACAAACTTCAATTATTGGAAGGTAAGAGTTACTGCATATCTTCAATCTCTTGGTACAGAAGTTTGGGACATTGTAGAAACAGGCTATGCTTTTCCTTCAGCTACTCCTACAGATCCAGCTGAGAAAAAGAAGTATGAAACAAATGCAAAAGCAGTCAGTACTCTATTAGGAAGTATATCCCAAACGGAATTCATGAAGGTAATGCACTTCAAATCAGCAAAAGAGATATGGGACAAAATGGTCACGAGCTATGAAGGAGATGAACAGGTAAAGCGAGCTAAACTTCAAACTCTCAGGATTCAGTATGAGACTCTCAAGATGTATAATGATGAAAGTGTGGCTAATTATTTTCTTCGGGTAGATGAGATTGTTAATTGTATGAAAAATTTGGGTGAAGAAATAAAAGAGGCTATAGTAGTTGAAAAGATTCTAAGATCATTATCCCCCAAGTTTGAATCTAAAGTATCTGCAATAGAAGAAAAGGAAAATCTCTGAATTCTCACTATGTCTCAGCTACATGGAATTCTAACTGCTTATGAAATGAGAAAGGGAGGTCCATCAGACAGAAGGGAAGCTGCTTTCAAGGCATCAGGTAAAGAAGATTACTATGAAGCAAGACATGTTCCAGAAGAAGAGGAAGAAGAATCAAATTTTGTCAGAAATCTTCAAAGGGGTTCTGGAAGGTTCAGAGGTAAGCTACCTTTCAAATGCTTTGCTTGTGTAAGAGTAGGTCATTATGCTGCAAAATGTCCCTATAAGGATAAAGATAAGGAACCTGCTAGATGGAACAAGAAACAAAGTACAAATAAGAAAAGCTACTACACCCATGAAGACAGTGATGGTTTATCAAACAGTGATGAAGATGAACAAGGTAATAAATATAAGTTGTTAATGGCATTTGAAGATGATGATTATGAGGATGTTGTAGATGTGAATAACCTTTATGATGAAATTACTAGACTCAAGAGATGTATAGAAGAAAAGAATGTGATCATTGATACTCTACAATTTCAGATTGATGAAAAGGAAAAACATCTTGAAAAACTAGAAGGTGAAATTGTTGGTCTCAGAAAAGAAATTGAGAAAACAAAAGCTATTAATATTAAGTTTGTCAAAGGATCTGAAACTTTGGATGAGATTATCAATGTGCAGCGATCTCCTCTAAACAAGACAGGTTTGGGTTATAATGGAGAAACCTCTCAAGCATCCACCTCAAAAAGTTATCTTGATGCGGCAAGAAGAAATGAGCAGAAGAACAATGAAGATAATCAGGTGAAGCAGGGACGAAATACAAACAGAAACTATCAAGGGCAATCCATCTTAAGGGTGAACAAAAGCTACAACCAGCCACAGGTAAAATCTTCTCAGTTTGGTTCAAGAATAGATGAAAATAGAAATTACAATCAGTTGGCAGGTAGATTCAATAACCGCAGAAGCTTCTTCAATGGACAATGCTTTTCTTGCCATAATTTTGGTCACAAAGTAGCTCAATGTGTTTCATATAAAACAATCATGACTAGGGAAGCTCAAAAACAAAGAAGCATGACAGGGATTACAAAAAGGACCTATAACAACTTTTCGGCTCTTGAAAATGAAGTTGAATGTTCCATTTGCAATAATTTTGGTCATGAAGACTTTGAATGCAGGAGCAGTTTTCAGGAGAGAAAGGAACAAGAGCAGAAAAAGGAACAAGCCTCAAGCACCAAAACATGGAGAATAAAGGAACCTCAAACAGAAAGATGTGGGATAGCATTCTATGCAGAGGGACAGGAAAATCTATGGTATATTGACAGTGGATGTTCGAAGCATATGACAGGTGATAAAGAAAAACTTGAGTCTTATTCTACTTTAGAAAAGGGAAAGAAAGTCTCTTTTGGAAATGATACTCCTGCAACTATAAAAGGAAAAGGTATTGCTCCTTTAAAAGAAAATGTCAAGGCTGGAAATGTTTTGTATGTTGATGGATTGAAGCATAATCTACTAAGTGTCAGCCAGATGTGTGATCAAAGAACCGAGGTTATATTCAGATCAAATGGATGTCTTGTTCGTGATCTTGATACAGGTAAAACAGTACTCAAAGGCAAAAGAACTCCAAATAATCTGTACATATTTGAAGAAGGACAACAACAATGCTATCTGAGCAAGGATGAAGAGCACTGGTTATGGCATCGAAGGTTGGGACATGTAAGCTTCTCACAAATAAGGAAAGCTTGCAAATATCAGGAAGTTCGCGATCTTCCAGATATCAAAATTCCTGACAACACCATATGCAGATCATGTCAGTTTGGAAAACAAACCAGAACTAACTTTCCAGAGAAAGAAGGATCAGCTAGCATGCCTCTTGAGCTAGTACATACAGATACATGTGGTCCATTCAGGAAAAGAACACCTAGAGGAGAGGAATACTTGATATTATTTATTGACGATTTCTCGAGGTTTGTCTGGTTGGGACTTATGAAGCACAAAGATGAAGCATTCGAAAAATTCAAATCCTTCAAAGCCTTGGTTGAAAATGAATCAGGTCACAAAATTAAGTGCCTCAGATCCGACAGAGGTGGGGAATTTACTTCAAATGAATTTTTCGATTTCTGTGATGAACAAGGGATAAGGAGAGAATTCTCTACAGCTAGAACTCCTCAGCAAAATGGAGTTGTTGAAAGAATGAACAGAACAATCCAACAAATGGCTCGTGCTATGCTTGATGAATCAGGAACTCCCGCAACTTTCTAGGGTGAAGCTGCACATGCTGCGGTCGTTATTCTCAACAAGACAAATGTCCGGGTGAACAGCACTCAAACTCCTCATGAGCTTTGGAGTGGCAGGACTCCTTCGGTAAAGCACTTCAAAATCTTTGGGAGCAAATGCTATATCAAGAATACTGATGAGCAGCTTGGAAAACTTGAACCTAGAGCAGATGAAGGCATTCTTCTTGGTTACTCTCCACATAGCAAAGCATACAAGTGCTACAATAAAAGACTTGGCAGAATTGTTGACAGCATTGATGTGGTGGTTGATGAGAAGGGATACATTCCTAGGCAAGTACATCGGGAAGATATCGAAGAAGATGAAGGCTACCCTCAAAGACAGAATGATGAAGAAGAAGAACCTCAAGAAGAACCAGAGGAGCAAACAAGAATAGAAGAAAAGACTCCATCCAGATATGTTCAGAAAAACCATCCAGAATCTCAGATTATGGGACAAAAAGAAGCAGGTGTACAAACTAGAAGAACAGTTGCAGAAGCCTCAAGCTATTTGGCATTACTCTCCTCGACTGAACCACAAAATGTGAAGGAAGCATGCAAAGATGAATGTTGGGTGAAAGCAATGAATGAAGAACTTGAGCAGATCGAAAAGAACAACACTTGGGAGCTGGTTCCTAGACCAAAAGATAATAATGTTATCGGGACAAAATGGGTCTTCAAAAACAAATTGAATGAAAGTGGAGAAGTAATTAGAAACAAAGCCAGACTTGTTTGTAAAGGGTACGCACAGCAAGAAGGAATAGACTTTGAAGAAACTTTTGCTCCTGTTGCAAGACTTGAGGCCATCCGAATGTTCCTTGCTCTCTCAAGTTTTCAAAACTTCAAAGTATTTCAAATGGACGTGAAATCAGCCTTTCTGAATGGAGACTTGGAAGAAGAAGTGTACATTGAACAGCCAGATGGGTTCATTCTTGGAAATGATCCAAATCTTGTATGCAGATTGAAAAAGGCTCTCTATGGTCTCAAACAAGCTCCAAGGGCTTGGTACTACCGGTTGGACAAATATCTTCATCAACAAGGTTTTTCAAAAGGTTCAGCAGATAGCAATCTGTATATAAAAGTTGAAAATGACAAATTGCTAATACTTGTTGTGTATGTAGATGACATTATTTTTGGCAGCAATGAAGAAGCTATGAGTCAAAGCTTTGCCTCGGTCATGCAGAAAGAATTTGAAATGTCCTTGCTAGGAGAACTGACATATTTCCTTGGTTTGCAAATCCAACAAAAAGAAGGAGGAATCTTTTTATCTCAAACCAAGTATCTCAAACAGATTTTGAAGAAATATGGCATGGAAGATGCAAAACCAGTATGTACACCCATGGTCACAGGATGTAGTCTCAATGCAAATGATGAATCTGCAGCAGTACATCAACCAACCTACAGATCTATGATTGGAAGTTTACTATATTTGACAGGTACCCGATCGGACATCATGCATGCAGTTGGAATAGTTGGAAGATTTCAGGCAAATCCGAAGGAGACTCATCTTCAGGCAGTGAAGAGAATTTTCAAATATCTTCAAGGGACTCAAAATTATGGCTTATGGTATCCTAGAGATACAGATCTTACTCTTCATGCTTATACAGATGCAGATTGGGCCGGAAGCGTGGATGACAGGAAAAGCACAAGTGGTGGTGCGTTCTTTATGGGTTCCAGACTGGTATCTTGGTTCAGCAAGAAACAGAGTTCGATTGCCTTGTCTACAGCTGAAGCAGAATATGTTGCTGCTGCATCTTGTTGCACCCAACTTCTTTGGATGATGCAGACTTTGCAGGATTTTCAAATCACTTGTACACCACCTATCCCCATCTTATGTGATAACACAAGTGCAATCAGCATCTCAAAGAATCCGGTTATGCATTCAAAAACCAAGCACATACCAATCAAGTATCATTTTCTCCGGGAACAAGTGCTTGAACAGAAGGTCAAGTTGGAGTATGTTCCTTCTAAGGAACAAGTTGCTGATATTCTCACCAAACCATTGCCCAGGGACACTTTTGAATACCTCAGGCAAAAGCTGGGGGTTGTTGATGCATCATCTTGTTGAATCTTTTCTGATTGATGGTACAGGTTCAGGGGGAGCATATAATGCATTGTTGGCATTATGGAGGATGGTCAGAAGGAGGTCTTGGAAATAGCTGCAATATGTCTCTATCTCTTTCATGGTGGATTATGGTTCTTTGTTGCAGATCTGGTTCATATTCAGGGGGAGCATGTCCTTAGGGGGAGCATACCCCTTTGCCCTTGATGTCAAAGGGGGAGAATGAAGCTGAAGGTTGTGAGGTTGCCATCAAGTCCAAAGGGGGAGATTGTTGGCATTATGGCTAAAGTGTTGTCCTTGATGGCAACCCATTCAGGTGATAGGTCACTGTACTTCAAGTCAGCAACAGAAGTTGATGATCAGCTACCAAATATTGAAGGAAATAAGGAGGACGCAGGTATACCTTACAGAAAGTGCGTACCCGCAGGTACACCATGCAGAAGCCGCATCCAGGGACGCAGTCCAGCCGTTTAGAAGGTGCGTCCACCCAGTGCACACTTTTTAAGGCAGAGAAAAGCACACGTGGGGGTTTCTTGTGATTTACTCCTGGTATCTAGCCGACAGTATTGTGTTTTTAAGGTGTCGGCTCGTGGTATTGTTCCTTGATTTGAGGAGGAGCTTGCCTATATAAAGCAAAGGAGATCATTTGGTTTGTGCATATCTTTGGTTGAATATCTTATTGGGTGAGATCTAGTCTAAATCTAAAGAAGGCGAATCTACTGAAGGACTAAGATCTCGTTGGCGCATGATCAGATCTGTAGATCTGTGTGTTTGGGTTTCTCTTAAAGTCTTGAAATCATTCATACCCGAAGGCACGCAGGTACAGTGAAAGGAAAGTGCGCCGGGACGCAGCGCAGCAGAGAGAGACCTACGTGGGGACGCAGGGTAGACGTGGCTCAGGTGCGTCCGCGACGCAGTTCAGTAACAGGAGATCTGCGTGGGGACGCAGGACAGACCAGGTTCAGGTGCGTCCCTGAGGTAAAAAGATGCGGCGCGATAGTATCTCTGGGTGCGTCTTTTGAGCAACTGGACGCGGCGTGATAGTGTTTTTGGGTGCGTCCCTGCAGCAAAAGGACGCAGAGCAGTTGAAGGAACAGTGCGTGGGCACGCAGTGCAGCAGAAGGATCTCTGCGGGTGGTCGCAGGAAAGCAGAAGGTGAACTGCGTCTATACGCAGGCCACAGAAGGGAAAACTGCGTCTCTGTTCTGTTGATTGTATTTCTCTGTTGATAAAGTGTTCTGGGTTAATTCTGTTATTGCTGATCTGATAACTGTAGTAGACAGTAACTGTTATGTACTTGATGATCATTTGATGCTTTATGAAAAGAAGTAGAGAGTTGTAGCTCTCTGCAGGTTGCAGCCTGCATACTGGTAAATGACTGCACCAGTACAAAATCATTGTAAAAGGAGTTTCTAATTTGAAAGAAGATAGAGACATATTGCAGCAGGTGGTTTTCACCCACATTGGGTTTCCACCTTACATCTTGTGTTCTTTGGTGTGACTATCTGTTTTCTTTGTTCATGCTCATTATTTTATGGTACTGATATGCAAGAATAATTCAAAGATCAAATAAAGAAGATTTGTTAAATTGCTAGATAATACTGATTCACCCCCCCTCTCAGTATTATTTCCAACATGCTTTTCATCTCCTTATTCTTCTCCTCCTTTTCACCTCTTTTATGTTGAAACTTTGTAGCAAAGTGTCTAATTTCTCCACATCTAAAACCCTTGAAAGGAAGATTTCCTTTATACTTTCCAGAAACTCTCTTTAATTTCCTAGCAAACTGAGAAAATTCTTCATCAGTTTCACTAGTAGAATAATCTTCCTCTTCCTTGATTTTCTTTGGAAGTTTCTTGAGCTTCTTGGTGAGATTATTGACCTTTTTGGAGGTGTTTGAATGATGCTTCACTGGGCTCATATTTCTCTTCTGTAATGTGCATCTAATAAGTTGTAAGAATTCCAAGCAATTTCTCCATAATGAGAGTGCCCAAGTTAGCCATCTTCTCAATAGCAGAAGCCTTAGGGTTAAATATTGCTGGTGAATACCTCAATATTTTATGAATAATGACTTCATCTTGAAATTTTTCATCTATGCTCTTGATCATATTGGTCATTGTTTCAACCTTTAGGAAATACTATCCAATAGTTTCATATTCCCTCATTCTCAAACTCTCAAACCTCATCATATAGGTTTGGAGCTTCACTTTCTTCACATTCTTATCACCTTCATACTTATTCTCAACTTTGTCCCAAAATTCTTTGGTTGATTTACAATGCATTGATTTTATTACCTCATTCTCACTAAGCCCTACCAAAATAGACTTTTTATTCTTGGCATTGTTTTTCAAGATCTTCTTTCCATCAGAGTCTAATGCAAGGACATATGGAACAAAATACCCAAACACCACATTAGAATAAACATTAGCATCGAGACTCATGAGGTGTCCCTACATTCTCATCTTCCATAGATTGTAGTTCTCACCATAAAAAACTAGAAGCTTCACATCATGGCCAACCATTGTCCCTTCTCAATATCTCCTTCCAGAAGTCAAGCTATAACAAAGGATTTGACTCAGATACCAATTGTTAGACACAAGTAATATTGAGAGGGGAGGGGGGGCTGAATAAGTATTACATAAATATTATAAACTTTCTGCAAATAAAAATTATTCATAAATTAACTTCAAAAATATATAACAAGATCATTCAAATGAACAATAAAAACACAATTAATCATCACATGTAGACACTTGGATTTTAGGTGGAAAAACCCCCCTCTAGGGAAAAAAAAAACACCGAACTATTTGTTGCTTCTTTTTATTATTGTTAACTAGGCAATCCCTTCTATGGATAGAAGTGATCCCTCTAGTCCAATGAGTGGATCTAGTAACAACTGAAACAAATACATGCAAAACTCTCCTAGTTTAAATCAAAATGACATGAGAAAGGAAAGTTGGCCTACCTCACTCTTGTGTGGTTTCTTTTCGATTTTGATCTCGATATGCTCACTTCCAAACTCATTCCTCACTATTATGTTGCAAAAAAATACTTGCAAGAGAGATCAAACAAAGACAACAAAGGGAAAACATAGCATATGCATTATAATGTAAACCTAATGATAGATCAATGAGTATCATTCTAAGAAAGTAATCATTTACACGCTTATGGAAAGCATATGCATTGTATTAATAATAAACACAAGAGGGAAGTATACAACCACTTCCTTGATGTTGGAAACATCCTTCGGGATGGGTTTCCAAGTCTAAGCCAAAACTTCTCAAGATCTCATTTCTCCTTCACAAATTGGTAGCAATTAGGCACAATTTAGTAGCAGCATGACCAATCTAGTCTGACCAACCATTTGAGGGTGTAAGGAATGCATTTATAGGGAAGGAGAGGGAGTTAGGGATCCACAAAAGGAGTTATAAGGTCCACATCCTAAGGGGAATATCCCTAAAGGTAGGATGAAGGACTCAAAATGGGAGAACTTGACCATATCCTTATTCAACAATAACTAGCTCACTGTTCTCGAGGAATCTAGTAAGAGAAGCTTTTGCTCCATTTTTAGAGAAACTGCCTGAAGAGGATCAATGTATATTTTCCTATCCAAATTTGTGCTACCAGAGCTAGTCACTAGTTAGACCAAAGGGTACCAACACATTTTTTCTTGCTAAAAGTAGCATTGGGCTTGTAAATAGGGTTTTTTCACAAGCTCTTCTAGAATTACTTCAAGGTATTTCTTCTTCTTTTCTTTAGGGATGCTTTGATCAATGTTTTTCATGGTGAATTGATTGACAGCTTTTGTCGCTTTGCCACATTTTGGGCAAAGTTCGACAACTCAGGGTATGAGACAGAGAGTACGGAAAATTATTGTATAACAGATTCCCCCTAAAGCATGAAGTTAGAATAGGAAGTGATGGATGAAGTGCTTTACAAGTCAAGGAAAGGACTTTGGAGAGCTACCATCAGGAGACCTGAAAATCAAACATAATACAACATATATGACATCTCTGAGTAGGCATTTAACAATACACAAATCCACGGCATGGGCACAACCATCCGACTATAAAAGATCATGTGTATGGATCCAAGGCATGGATGCAGCGATCTGACTAGAAAGGATCATATGTATGGATCCACGACATGGACACAACCATCCGAATAGGTGTCATATGTACAATCATGAATACATAATAACTCCACGCAGCCTGGATATATCGGATCAAACCTAGGGTTTTCATCTCCATCCTCATCCAACCAAATTATGAATCTAACCATGTGAATAAATGGGTTGAATTTGAACATGGTAGAGACCACTTGATTACCGGTTAATGATGTAAACCATTAACATGCATGAGAGAAACTACCAATGATGATAATGTCTCTCAAGGTAAAATAGCACAATCCACGAGTGTGAATAAGGAATCTGAAGTCGAAGACTCATAGAATCATCTGATCGAAGACCAGTGATGTGAACCTACCATCAAATGTGAATAACCTTCCATTGAGGCATGAAAGCCCCAAGGTACTCAAACGGTGTTTCTAGATCATCTTACTGGATAATGAGCTGGAGTCGACAGGAAGTGATCCATCGAAGGAGGGCCATAATGTTTCCCACATCATCGACATGAAACAAAGGAATTTGTAAATTTGGTGAGAGTGATTTATTATTGTAGCATAAAAGGTCAAATTGGGTATAAGAGGTTTGAATTTGCGGATGGAGCTTCTCTAAAACATATGACTTGACTCTGGAGTTTGGGAGAATTTGATTCCAAATGGGATCAATGGTCATGATGACGACAAGTAACGATCAAATGAGAGGGAAATGAATTTCCTAAAACCAGGAAAGCAAGTGACTAGGTGAGGATATCCCAAACCCGACACGAGATACAGGTAAATGTCATGTTTACTTCCATTTTTCCCCACTATTTCTAGAAAGAACATCTTTATTTTTAATCCCAATCTTGAAGAGGATACCATATTATTTTCATATAAGTTCATTCTTTAGATGAATCCATCCCAGTAAGTTTAACGATCCCTAGGAATGAGTAGCTCGGTCTCATCATGGTGACAAGTCCTTCGTCGTTTCAGTTTTACGAGTTCGATAGAGGGGTAACTCAACATCTTTTTCATTTTTACAGAGTTTGAAAAAGAGGAAAAAAGAAAACTCAAGAGGTCCCTCTTCATAGATAGTATCTCGAATCTGAAAAGGTAGAAAACATATTCAAGAGAGCCTCTTAGCCATGTTTAACTAAGGTATTCATTTTCCATAGCTAGTCTATCTAAGTCCTGAAAAGGGTTAAACTTATATTGAAAAAAATTCATTTAATTTACTTTAATGAGTTTGAAACAAAAAGTACTTGGTAATATTTTCATATTTTTGGAATCTGAAAAGAGTTGAAAGAGGACTCTGCTTGGAGGAATGAGTGGTATAAAAGGATAGCAACTGGTTTTGGTGATGATGGAACTACTCAAAACATGTAAAGGTTAAGATGTTGGCTAATAAGACCACTCATTGCATATGTTCATCGGGAAAGGGTAAAACAACCAAGTGAGAGTATGATCGGCCAAAGAGATGGTGACGATGAATGGAAAAACCAAGGCTCATTTGGAAAAAATAAGTTGATAAAAATGAAAATCATCAGAGGTAAAGTGGGAATGGTTTCATTTTTACACAAGCTTGAAATACAGGAAGCTATTCTTGAGTGTACTTGAAGATGGCTTCATTTTTTCACAAGCTTGAAACACGAGAAAAAACTATGCTTGTATTTTGTTTCATCTTTACACAAGCTTGAAACGAAAACAAACTATGCTTGGATTTGGTTTCATTTTTACACAATCTTGAAACAAAGATAAACTATGCTTGGGTTTGGTTTCATTTATACACAAGCTTGAAACAAAGATGAACTATGCTTGACATAAGTTTGCATGCCCCAAGTATAATGACTCTATTCAAGCTACATACCCCCCAACATTTATTTCATTCACCTAAGTAGACTATTGGTTACTAACAGGTGAAGGTTCACTTATGAGATGAAGTGAAATACTCGACTGGAAATTTTTGTTATCTAGTCAAAGACTTGTTGGGTGTAGTTTTTGTACCTATTTCCTATAATTTCTTTCCTCAGTTTTGACCCTTTTCCCCTCCAAAACAACAAAATTTTACATGTTAACCGCCTTTTTCCTTATTGTGAACAACATGTTTTGCTATCATGTCATTTTTCCATTTTTGCTAGATATATTGATTTAATATTCATTTTTATGTCTAACTGGGGGAAGCATTGGAGAAGTCTTTTGGACCCTCTCCTCTTTTTTAGGCATCTCTCGCAAGAACAAGGCTATGGAATGAACAGTCGCATTGATCAGTCTAAGAGAAGGATGGAACAAATTTCTATTACACTATGTGTGATGTTACATATCTTGCTATTACACCACAATGTTGTTATAGGCATTGTTGTTAGAGATTACTGTTGTTACACCTCAGGTGCCATTAAAAGGTTGTTGTTACCCAGTGATTGATGATACATCCCAAACCGTTATTTGACTGCAAGGTGTTGTTACACTATAGCTAGCAAGCCATGGGTACTATTCCATGCAAAAACTATTGGAATTTATGAATTATTTATTTAGAAAGTGACAGATCCAAGCGGTTATGATTTTAACCAATGTATTTAAATAGGATTTGTGTTTAGGAACTGCTATAAAAATTTCTATTTTATGATCAACATGAGAATCGTGAGATTCTCATGACTAATCTCTTACTAATTTTGGGTATGTAATTTTTATAATACAAACCTAATCCCTTAGGTCCGGGGGACGAAATAGAGAGTACTATTATTTTGATCTTGTAGCCTTTCATTGTTCTTAATATCAAAGACATTGTGGTGATGTTGTTGTTTCCAAGTTGACTCCTTAACTAATCTTGTGTTCATTCCTCCGCCCCTACTAGGGAGGAAGGGTCCTCCTCCTTAGCAGGGACTACAGTGATAGAGTAGTTGTATATTATTGTTTCTACCTTTTATTATTTGTATGTTTTTCTGATATCGTTATATAATTTGTAGAATATATTTTCTTCAGTTCCAGAATTATGTTATGTTGTTACACATATTTTATTATCAATATAGTAGCTAACCAGCTGGTGTAGTTATCAGTACATTGCGTGGCGCACCATTTCTCTGGTAATTGTGAAGTATGATTTCATTTATGTAGCGTGTTTTAATTTCTGCATGAATGATTTAGTTTCCGTAATTGATTTAGTGGTATTCTTTACTATTTTCCATTTCACTCTTTCCTGTAGTGTATCAGCACAAATAGTGAAAACTCCATTGAAATAACAGGCCTACCCTGGGTTGGAAATTAAATGGTTGTAGTCTTGGTCAAATAGGCTTGATTAAAATAGCACTACATTTTGGCACCATTGCTGGGGATGGCAGTTGACGATACATCCAAACAAGTTGTTTATTTGATGATAGAGTGTTCCTAGTCCACAGTCGTTGGGCGGTAAGATGAGAGGTAAGAACCTATGCATCGCTCTAATGTACCTAGCTGGGCTCACCATTGTTATCACTAGGGCACTTAGGGTGTAGCATTTTTGTGTTTTCTTAAAATGTGTCTTCAGCTCTTAAGTTGATGGGCGGCAAGACGAGAGGTAAGAACCTGCGCATCGCTCTAACATAGCTGGGAGGGATCACCACAGTTGAAGGATGAGACACTTAGGGTGTGAATTAATACACATAGGTTCCATGTGTATAACTGTAGGAATTATCAAAATACCAAAAACACCCCCCACTCTAATTATTCACAGGAAAAATGGGTCGTAAAAAGGAAAGGAAAAGTGTAGATTTGGGAAGGAAAACATTTATCCATGAATTGATCTCAAGGGCAGAAAAAGAACTGTCGAGTTCTCAAAAGGACGTAAGGAAAATAGGGCGATAAAAATTTATTACTCCCATAACAAGGATAGAAGCCTTTGATTCCTCTATCTCGGTACCATACCACTAAAGCTAGCGAAAACACTCCCAAGGCTAAGCATCAATTCAGGAGTAGAAGGGGGAGGCTAGTAACCAGAACCTTAGGACTGAGGGACAAGGGGAAACTAAAGGGGAACATAAAAAACCTGAAACAGTAAAGAACTTATCAGTTTATCAATATCCAGATTCAGGAAACACAGTAAAACAATTAGCCCTGAAGCAACCTAAGCTACCAATTTCACCTGCAAGACAATCGCAAGAACTGTTTGAGGAACGTTTGTTATAGCAAGGATTAGAAGGGTTAACAATGGGGAACAAAAATAAGAAAAAAACTAAAACAGATGCTACTATCACCACCTTTGAGTTCCCAATTGGGGATATCAGAGGTGAGGCTCCCATGAAAAATATTCCTTTATCATCTTTACCATCTTTTCAAGGAATGACTGTAGAAGATCCTGACACCTTCTTATTTGAATTTGATGTCTTGTGCATGAGTTATGACTATGTTTCAGATGCTCAGAAATTAAAATTATTTCCTGCTACTCTAAAAGGATCAGCCCTTAGATGGTTCATGGGGTTAGGCTCTACTTCTATTCGAACATGGAGTGACATGAAGGATATTATTTTATCAAAGTATCAAGACTATTGAAGAACCAGGGACTTAAGAGAGGAAGTAATCAGGATGACACAGAAGGAGGATGAGAGCTTAGAGGACTATTTGGAGTGGTTTCATTACAATTTGTAGAGGTCTAAACATGGTGATTTAGATCAAGAAATTTTGAAGACCATATTCATAAGAGGAATGAGGGATGACTTCCTTGATACCTGAATTTATCAGGAAAAGGGGACATATATTAGGAATCATTCGCCAAAATAGTAAATCTCTGTCTGAGATGCTCTAGAGCATCATCGAAGGGAAGAATCACAATCCGATATGCCTCTACTTGAATACAAAAATCTACAAGTGGAGGAGAAACCATAACAGAGATTGAGAATTTATTTGAAAATTTAAAAACTGACATCCTCATTACTCTATCTTCCCAATTAATGACAACATAGATCAAGAAGGCACAAGGAGAGGCTGATACACCTGTAGCTATGTTCTATCTGAATTTCCAGAAGAAACATCCCTTGAGGGATTGTGAAATGAACAACATCATCTTGTGCAATATTTGTGAGCTGGAACATTCTACAAGTCAATGTCCGGAGCTTCCCAGACTGAAAACAATACTTAGAGAATTGAGTGAAGAAGTTTAGTCCTCTTATTTCATTGTGCCTAGGAGACCATGGTAGCCACGACCTCTAGGTATGTCCTAATATTTTTCTTCTTTTAACTCATGGAATAATGCATATAACACTCAATAGTATCCATGGAAATACTCGACTTCTTCTCTAGCATAGTTTCCTTCACCCTGGAACCAATGGTCCCCCTCTCCCTCTATTCAATATCCTCCATCTCAACCATATCCTTGGAATCAGAATTGGAGGGGGAATGCCCAAAGTCTAGCCCCATATGGATTACCCATGTAGCAATAACTACAATTACCCCCTTTCCAAACTCCTGTTCCTACACCGCCTGTGCAACCCCAATTACCTATGCAACCTAACCTTAACCCAAATAATAAAGAAACCTAGAGCATAGAGGTTCTGACTACCTTCCAAACTTACCTTATCACTCCCGTTGAACTTAATGAAATTCAAGTATGGTCGGGTAAGGTGATTAAACCAAACCACTCCCCTATCATCACCGGGGAGGAATGTGAACATTTCAGAGGAGGTACAGTAGATCTTGAGGCAGTTGTTACACCTATAATAGTCGATAGAGATCAAATTGTTATGCTTGTAATAGCCAACCCGAGAAGAATGGTTACTCCTATAACAACCAACTTGAGTAAGATTGATACACTTGTAGCAGCCGATTCAACTGTTATGACTCAAGATCCTCTGTATCCTCATAGATTAACTGAGTCTGGAATGACCTCACAACCCAAATCTAATTTCCTTAGGGAGTTACAAAACCTACATGTATGAATCCCTTTGCTACAAGCTCTTAAAGAAGTACCTATTTATGCCAAAATAGTACGAGACGTGCAATAAGAAACCTGGAAGGAATCCTAAGGACCCTACTACCATACATGTGATGGGGAAATTGTTTGAATTAATGACTTCTCGACCTCTTTTAACCAAGTATAATGATCCAAGAAACCCTACGGTTACTATTCATATTGATGGCCAGCCCATACCTAATACATGTATTGACCTTAGGGTGACCATTAATGTCATGACAAAGGACCTCTTTACCACCCTGCAGCTACATGTACTTAGACATATGCCTATTGTACTTAAATTAGTAGATAGGTCTCGTTTTAAACCTGAGGGGGTATTAGAAGACATAGTAATAACAATAGCTTCCTTGAGGTATCCGGATGACTTTCTTACCTTACAAACCAAATCCAACCTAGGGGGACATCCTTTGATTCTAGGGAGACCCTGGTTGGCAACTACAAATGCATTTATAGGATACATATTTGTATCTATGACGATTTCAAATGGCCAGGATACAAAGAAACTTAACCTTTACCCCCCAAAACCAAATATGGATTTGAACAATCCCTCGTGGGATGAATTTGAACCTGAATCAGATCTTTCCCTACCACTCCTCACTTTTGGAAAAGCCCAATATTTCAAGGATGAGACAAAAGATGATATCATTAATGGCTTTATTAGTAACTCGCTTTGTGTTGCTTCTATTGAAAATTCAAGGGTGGAAGAGGAGGTAGAAGATATAAACTTTGAAAAAATGAGAAACACTCTGCATACTGGCAGCAGTCCAGTCGAAATAAAACCAGGAAATTATTTGAACATTAATCCCAACTTGATTGTTGAGAAAAATAAATTGTTGTTACAGCTGTTACAGAAATACAAAAAGGCATTAGCATGGGACTACACGCATATGAAATGGATTCATCCCAACATGTTCGCTCACCACATTTATTTGAAATATGGCTGCAAACCAATTAGAAAACCATAGCGCCGCATGAACCCTACACTATAGGAGGTAGTGAAAGAAGAATTACAAAAACTCCTAAATGCTAACTTTATTTATCCAATATCTGATAGTCAGTGGGTGTCTCTGCTTGTCATTGTCCCTAAGAAGAATGGAAAGAGGAGAGCCTATTTCGATTAGAGAGAACTCAATAAAGCCACCCAAAAGGACCATTTTCCTTTACCATTTATAGATCAGTTCCTTGACACCCTTTCTGGGAAAAGGTTTTTTTTCATTTCTAGATCGGTTTAGTGGCTACAACTAGATATATATTGCCCCAGACGATCGGGATAAAACAACCTTTGATTTCCCTTGGAGAACTTTCACATACATATTACTTCCCTTTGGACTTTGCAATGCGCCAACAACTTTTCAGTGGGAAATATTGGGAATTTTTTTGTGATTTGTTGAATGACAATCTTGAAATCTTCATGGACAATTTTACACCTTATGGTGATGCTTATTAAACAACATTTGCTAATTTAGAAAAAGTGTTGGAACGTTGTATACAGACTAATGTTGCTTTGAGCACCAAAAAATGTCACATGATGATCACTGAAGGGATCGTGATGGGACGCTACATTTCTATTGATGGGATCAAGGTAGGTCCTGCTAAAATAGAGGTAATTCTGAATATTCCAACTCCCGAGACACAAAAAGAGGTACGTAGTTTCTTCGGACATGCAGGGTATTACAGAAGGTTTATAAATAAATTATCAAAAATTGTATCTCCATTGTTCTCCTTAATTATGAAAGATGTGGAATTTTTTTGGACAGGAAAGTGTGACCAAGCCTTTTTGAAGCTAAAATACTATGTATCAATAGCTCCAATTTTACGTGGACCTAATTGGGAACTATCATTTCACATCGCTATAGATGCATCTGATATTTTTGTAGGTGTTGTTTTGGGCCATTTGGAGGATAGGAAACCTTACGCTATTTACTACATAAGCAAGAATTTGACCCCTATTGAGCTCAACTACACAATGACCGAGAAGGAATTCCTAGCAATAGAGCATGCCATCAACAATTTTTGACATTATATCACTGAGTATCAAGTATTTGTACACACTGACCACTCTGACATTGATTTTTTAATGAATAAGCCAATTAGCAATGGTAGAATTGCATGCTGGTTATTGTTGTTACAGGAATTTGATATCACAATTGTAGATAAACCTGGAAAATATAATATAATAGTTGATTTTCTTTCTAGGTTAACTATTGATGAAAATTGCATTCCTACCGAGGATTCCTTCCTTGATGAGTATCTCTTTGCTATTTCTACTTACTCACCATGGTATGCAGATATAGACAATTATCTTGCTACAGGGAAGTTTCCATAATACTTATCCTCCAAGGAAAAGAGAAAAATCATACAGTAGAGTGCTACTTATACCTGGATAGATGGGAATCTCTATCACACTGGGCTAGATTTTCAGACCAGACGTTGTGTTAGGGAAGATGAGATCTTTGACATCCTTAAGGTTTGTCATGAGGAACCTTGTGGCGGGCACTTCGCAGACAAGCGGATAGGATACAAAGTCCTTTCGACAGGATATTATTGGTCCACAATATTTTAGGATTCCAAGAATTTCATGAAAGGATGTGATAGTTTCCAAAGGATGGGCCAACTTCTGCAATCAGATGAGATGTTGTTACAGCCTCAATTAGTCTTAGAACCACTTGAGGAACGAGCCTTGGATTTTGTGGGACCAATTAATCCTTCATATAGATAGAGGTCCTACATCTTGGTTTACATCAACTATGTCACAAAATGTGTTGAAGCAAAAGCACTAACCAGATCCATGGAGCAGGTTGTTTTAGACATCTTCATCCATTTTGGGATACCCAGGGAGATAGTGACAGATGGAGAGCCCCAATTTACATCTCACATGATCCAAAAGTTGGTTGAAAAATATAAAATCCATCATAGAATTACAATACCTTATCACCCACAAGAAAATGGCCAAGTGGAAAGCACCAACAAGGTCATTGAGGGTATTCTTACCAATACTGTGGCCAATCACCAGAGGAATTGGGCTAATAAACTTCCAGAAGTGTTGTGGGCATATAGAACCACATGGAGAAATACTACGAGATTCTCACCATATGAACTTTTGTATGGTAAAAATCCATTATTCCCTATTGAGTTAGAAATCAATACATTGATAACAGCATTGCAGGTGAACCTGGATATGGCTACAGCACAAAGGCAGAGGTTGAACCAACTCAATGAATTGGAGGAGAAATGGTTGGTTTTTATCCAGCAAACAGAGATTATCCAGCAGCAGAGAGATAAGTGGCATGACAAGTTTATCAAAAAGAAGAAATTTCAGAAAGGAGATTTGGCTCTCCTATATGATTCGAGATGTAAGGAATTTAAGGGTAAGCTCTACACCAGATGGCTAGGTCCCTATGAGGTAGATACAGTCTTTGACAATGGGACTATGAATTTGGTTACCATTGACAGTGCAAGGACACCATTGCTTGAAAATGGGCTCCATCTTTGGTTATATCATAAACCTGCTTCAAGGGATTCATTTGTTAACATTGTCACGAATTTGGACCTTTAGATTACAGGAGTAGGGGAAAACCCCCTTGTGTTGCCAAAATTCTAATTTTTCAATAAGTGTAACAACTGAAAAACAACCTATGTCGACGGCTGTTACACCTGATTATATATATATATATATATATATATATATATATATATATATATATATATATATAGAGCTGTAACTAGGGTCTCTCACACCGCCAGTTATTTCACATTAATAAGTCAATCTGGGAACGTTTTGTTATTGCAAGAAGTAGCTCAGTCCGAGGCTATTTGTCCAAGTAATGCTTAGTAGTACAGTGTTCAGAAAATCCAAAGGAAAACAGATGCTAAGCTGTAACTAAACGAATCACACAAAACAGTTGATCAGTCAAGGGTACGGAAGCAATATCCCATCCCTTTAGAAACTGATTAAAGAAGGGAAATTTAGAGCATGGACTTATAGGTCTGGGAGCTAAGCAGCGTCTTGCTGAGGCTCACTACAGCCTTAGGCCTTCTCTCACACCAAAACAACAAAGGCAGGTAAATAAATCAGCGGAAAGTAAAGTGGAACAGTAAAACGGAAATGGAACAACAGTAATCAAATGGAACAGCAATGATCAAATGGAACAACAATAATCAAATGGAACAACAATAATCAAATGGAACAGCAATCCTCAATGATTTACGAAACAACAACCATCACCTGTATGTACATGTTCTACACTAATATAGCAATCTGAGAGTATTGAATGATACAACTATGTTTCTAAACAGAATGACGCTACTCTCAAATCCCACAAATATTGTTTCGCATAAACCCAATGACTGTAACATTCATACCAGCACTCTGTTACAGAAATGGCTGAATAAGGATACAATTCGACCTTGTGCAAATCCAATTATACAGTGCAGAGTCCTTACATGGAGAAATCATTCATTCATTGATCATAACAGAGCATAGCGTATCACATAAAGAATTCATCAGATTGCTAAGTAATAAAGATAAACAAACCGCACACAAATCACCATATAATGATACAAAAGCAAGTGTCCTTCGGAGCCGGGTCCTTAGCTGCCAATGGTACACTGCCTTAGATTACTCCAGACGCAGAGACGGAATAAACACCAAGTCTTTTATATTAATCGCATCCACAAAAGTATAACAAAATCAGGTCTCAGTGAGACTCAATGATTAAAGTTTGTTCTGGAACTGTAAAATTACAAAAACAGTCGTCCTTTTTCTTAATGATGTTGTGCCATTATATAAAAGAAATGACAGAGATATCTAGATAATCAGAGATAAGTAAAGCAGCGATCCCTCAGGATCAAAGATCCCGAGGGATTCGCTAATCGTTCAATCTTTCTTTCGTTCGCCGAGCCGGTATCCTGCATTCTTTTCCTGGACTATTCAATTCCGATTTTGCTTGATCGTGTCCGCATCTGGTTCCCTACTGGAGGAACAATAGTTATTTTTCCTCTGCTTCTCGCTTTTGAGCGGGAACTCCTTGCTTGCACGTCTTCCTGCATAGAAAACGTCAATTATTAACACTTGAGCTTCCTTTGTCTATTTTTGCACATTTTATCAAAATCCTTTATCTTCTTTGAATTCCTAATGCAGAAAAGGTTACAATTATTATTGAAAAACCACTAGATTGCTTGTCAAAAGCATACCTTCCAGGTGCTCCACACACCCCCCTGCTTACCCTGTTTCATGGCCTCATGAAAACATTGTAGTTGACATGCAAGGCGGTGAGAGAATAGGCCGGAGAAGGGATCTCATGAGGAGGCCGACAACTGTGATGAGCAACTAGATTATCAAAGAACTGATCTATTTGATCTGCAGGCATCTCATACAAGGCCTGATATCCGGGTGTAGGGTGCCAAATAATTGGACTGCGAAATCGATACCCCAACCAGGATGGCCCTGCTTGCAGAATCCGTTCCCCATAAAGGTTCAACCGGCTTGCAGCCAGCTCAAAATTCTCATATTTGAATGGTTCCCTGAGCTGGATGCTTGGACTAGAGGTCCGGTATCGAAATTTTGCAGCATCGAGGGCAAGATCTTTAATAGTCGGGAAATATTCCAGACCATTTCGGATCAGGTCTTCGTGCATGGGTCCTATTATCTCGATGACACCTGGGATCCTCATAAGACTCCTATGTTCTCTCCATAGCATCACTGGGTTTCTAGGTTCAGCTCGTATCCACAAGTCTAGGCTATTTTCTTGTCTCTGAAAGATATTATAAGCTCTGAGCCATTTCAGCTGATTAACCCCAAATGAGATGAAGGCTTGGAATTGTATATCGCCAACAAAAGGGCCAGGATTTAAATCAGTTTCCTGGTCTAGCACAAGGTTGTGCAAGTAAAACTCGCACAATAACCTTTGAACCTTAACCCCATAATGCTTGCAACAGTCTATAAAATCATTAACAGTGTTGATGTGGATAGGTGCTCCTGCCCTAACGGCTTTTATTTTCAATCTCAAATATCTTTCAAGCAAAAATAAAGCATAATTTTTAGCAGAGCCCTACAAGTCAAAACGTCATTATATAAGGAACACACAGTGTCCATCTGCTTAACAACACTATCTAATCGACGAGTTACCTTAGCAACCTTTTCTTGTTCCTTCTGCCATCCCTCAAAGGCTTGGCTTTCGGATTGACTAATACTCCGAAGTTGCTGTTGTAATTCTTCGTATTTCTCCCAGGGGATTGCTTGCTCTCTTAGTTGTTTAGCTTCTTGTTGGGCTTGCTTCATCATCCTGTGCAAGTTTCTCGTTTTTGGATCCTTTTTCCATTGAGCCGTAGAGGCCGGGAATTTTGCCTGAAACTTTTTATTGCGCTGTTTAGAGTTCAGAACCCGAATAACCCCTGAGGGTGGTGCCTCTGTTTGGATCTCCTTATTCTCTTTCTTCTTCTTGACACGAATGAAAGGCTGCTAAGGTCCCCCTTCCATTGGAACATCTTGCTGTTCTTCTCCCTTAATTGGAATGTCAGTTTGTTCTCCCGGGTCAGATGGAACAACAGTCTGTTCCTCTATGTTATTTGGAACCGCACCTTGTTCCTCATTATCATTTGGAACAGCAGACTGTTCCTCGGTAGTAGGTCTCCTGATGGGGTTTCGACCAGCAAAATGGGTTCTTGTCCTCGGGGTTTTTGTTTTAGTGGCCCTCTTCCTTTTCTTTGTGGTCCTTTGTATTCTCAAATTGGCTTTCAAAATTCGAATTTGCTGCCGGAGCCTGGCTATAGTGCCCAACAATCTCTGTTGTTTCTTTCTTAATTTCTTAATTTCCTTTGCCTCGGCAGAGGGTTTGGCCCTTAAGCCCGCTCCTTCTTCATCTGGGATATCTTCCGGTGTCCTGGGGACAGACTGTCCCTGATTGTTGTCTTCAATTTCATTATCATAACCAGGCGGGTTTTCTTTTCCTGCCTTTTCTGCATGTACTTCCTCGGGTAGTTCTTCCTCTGCGGGACTGTCATGGACGCCTGCTGTTCTGGAGGGCTGGCCATATTCCCCCATATTGTCCAGAACTGCTGCCAATTCCTCCTCACCTACAGGGTCCTGCAACGGGCTACCTCCTGGCTGTGCTATTTCTTCTTCTTGATTGCCCTGTTCGGTAACCCTTTCTTCCCCAGAGTGCTCACCTTCTTGGTTGCTTTGTTCAGTGGCCATTGCTTCCTCAGAGTGCTCATCTTCTTGGTTGCTCTGTTCGATAACCATTTCTTCCCCTTCCGGCTGGCCAGTCCCGGGCCCTGATTGCTCCACATTTCCTTCGGAAGATCCTCCTTCTGGTTCTGGAGGTTCGTCTGCAATTTCAATTGGCTGGGCCGTTGTTTCCTGAATTCTTTCCAACCTTCCTCGTATCCGGGCCAGCCGAGCTGACTTCCTTGGTCTCTCAGGTAGGTCGGGTGTGCCAGCAGGTTCTCTGGGTTCCTCTGGTCGTTCTGGCGTATCGTAAGGTTGTTTCTGTTTTGAAGCGGCATGTCTTTCTGCTGCTGACTTCTTGCGTTTCTCTAATCGTTCCGGCGTACTAGAGGACTGTTCAGGTTTTGGGGGTGGTGCAGCCGATCCTCCTTCGACTATTGCGATCAGTTCCTCCCAAGTGCTTTGCTGTTGAGTGAGATTGTGGCTCACTATCAGCCGAATCAGCCCATGGTGGCTAACGACTGCATCTATGTGCTGGGCCTTCCTCAGGCTTTGGGCCGCGTCATGTAGTAGCGAATTTAAAAGTGCAGGGAGATTTACAGAACATTTTCCTTTTAAAACAGCTAAAAGTTTCAGGTGACGAGGTCTTACCACGTCTTTTCTCCCTTCGCAGGTGATATAACTTTGTACTATCCTCGCTAGCTCGGTCCAGGGTTCCCCTAGTGTTTCCGGCAGAACTCCTTTCCCTTTGACTGTCAAGATTTGGCCTTCGTCCTGGAAAATTTCCATAGCTTTTTGTAATATTTCCTTCTTCGGCGTCCATATGGGTCCAGCAGCTGGTAATCCTGAAACTTCTGCGATGATATCCTCTATAACCGCTATCCGCTTTCCTCCTACTATGGAGTAATTTTCCTGCAAATTCTGCAGGAATTCCAACGCCACGGCTTCATTTGATTCTTGCAGGCGGCTGAAGTAATTCAACCATCCTACGTTTTCCAGGATTTCGCGAGCAGCAGCGGAAACTGTCAACTTGTGAGGTTCGCTTCGGACCGTCTTTCCGCCCATGATTCTACTCAGAAATGGAACAGCAACTGCTTGCGGTGTTTGCGACGCAGAGAGGATGATCACCGAGCATGCAACTAAATAAAAAAAAGATCGTGGATGGCAATTTCCGTAGAATGGAAGCATCATACCATTAAACCATGTCATTCCTTCGTACATTGTCTCGCCCGAATGGTGTGCAGCCACGTAATCATGGAGTAATGAGATTACCTTCCCCCCCGCGATCTGATAGGCTGTCCCCAGCCGTCAAAGAGAGGAGCAGCAGCCAGTTCGGAGCTCCAATCATAAAGTACAGCGTATGAAATTATGCCATGTTTTAGAAAAACAACGAAATGCCGAAACCGAGGCAAAAAGGTAGATCGCGTTTTGCATAAGAGCCTGCGTGATATAATGAGGAGCTAGGGGATGGGGCGTCTGTCAAGCGTACGAAGTCTCCAGTGGTCACTGTCAGTTCCGTTGCCATGATTGGTGGTAATAAATATTTATGCGATATATACATCGGGTGTGACATATGATCTTTGCAAAGGATAAGAGACAGAAAAATTTAATATCATACCTGTTGGTGTAATTATTACGACTTCTATGCCATTAACAGAGCTCTGCTGCCAACAGGTGTTCATAACCTTGGCAGAGTTGTTTATTTCACCCTCCGGAACCATGATCCTCTGTGTATATTCTGAAGAGTGCTTTGTCAAAATGCAGGCCATTATGCTGGCTTGGTAACCAGATGGCCATAATTCCATTCACAAGGTAGGGGCGAAACGTGGTTAGGTCGGCTCGCGATGAGACCCCCTGTTCCAAGGTTTACTTGTTAATTTACCTTCGGACCATATCCCTGGTGTGGTGGACATTATGGGAATTCCACTTCGCTTCCATCCTTATGATCATGGTAGGCCGGCTCTTAATGAGACCCCCTATCCTGCATTTGACAATTTTCATATTTTGTTTTTGTTTTCTTTTGCAGAGCACCTCTCTTGTTTATTTTCACATAAGGGTGGTTCCGCACTCCTTAAGAGCGGGGAATGGTGGAAGAAGTCTTATGATCCCAATAGATAGATATAAATCGTTCGTTCTTACTCCTAAGTAATGATCAAGAAATATTTTTAGGGGAATCGTCATGATAAAGATCACCAATGACAATGGTACCGGTAATTGACAATGACAGCGAAGATGAAAAGTTCACGTCCCTCCTCTTGTCCTCTTATACATACTGGCTTCATAGTGATAGCGATTTATGATGTGCTAATTTCGGTATATCATGGTTTGTGTTCACCGCATAAGTTGATTGTTGTATCTAAAAGATTGAGGAGAACATGGGGGCAAAGCATCCTCCATAAGGGCAAAAACATGTCGATGGCATTTCTGAGAGAAGAATTCATTCGTAGGATACCATTTCTTTGAGAGGAACAATGGAAAATCGCAAATGCTGTTTCTTTTAAGAAAGGAACAGCAAAGACACTCAAATGCTGTTCCTTTTGAAAAGGAACAGCAGGCACACTCAAGTGCTGTTCCTTTTCGCAAAGGAACAGCAAAAACACATAGGTGCTGTTCCTTTTCGCAAGGGAACAGCAAAAACACACAAGTGTTGTTCCTTTTCGCAAGGGAACAACAAAAACACACAAGTGTTGTTCCTTTTCGCAAAGGAACAACAAAAAACACACAAGTGATGTTCCTTTTCGCAAAGGAACAGCAAAAACACACAAGTGATGTTCCTTTTCGCAAAGGAACAGCAAAAACACGCAAAGGCTGTTCCTTTTGAAAAGGAACAGCAAAATCACACAAATGCTGTTCACATAAGTGTTGTTCCTTTTTGCAAAGGAACAACAAAAAGCACAAGTGTTGTTCCTTTTCGCAAAGGAACAGCAAAAACACACAAGTGCTGTTCCTTTTTGCAAAGGAACAACAAAAACACGCAAAGGCTGTTCCTTTTGAAAAGGAACAACAAAATCACACAAGTGTTGTTCCTTTTCGCAAAGGAACAGCAAAAAGCACAAGTGTTGTTCCTTTTCACAAAGGAACAGCAAAAAGCACAAGTGCTGTTCCTTTTCACAAAGGAACAACAAAAAGCACAAGTGTTGTTCCTTTTCGCAAAGGAACGGCAAAAAGCACAAGTGTTGTTCCTTTTCGCAAAGGAACAGCAAAAAGCACAAGTGTTGTTCCTTTTCGCAAAGGAACAGCAAAAAGCACAAGTGTTGTTCCTTTTCGCAAAGGAACAGCAAAAAGCACAAGTGTTGTTCCTTTTCGCAAAGGAACAGCAAAAAGCACAAGTGTTGTTCCTTTTCGCAAAGGAACAACAAAAACACTTGGAATACAAGCAAAAAAATCAAGAAAACATATATACAAGATGTTATGTACAAGTTATAAAAATGAATTTCTTAAATTATAGGTGAGGAAGATTTCGCTTCCTCTCCTAATATTTCCATATCAGTATCTTGTCGTAGCTACTGACAGAAGGATTCCCGAGTGAGTGGCTTTCGATAAAGGCGAACTCGGTGGCCATTTACTTTGAATGCATATCCAGAACCGTCAATTGTGATCAAGGTAAGGGTCCCATTGTCATGTACCTTCTGGATTTCGTATGGTCCTAACCATCAAGTCTGGAGTTTCCCCGGGAAGTCCTGAAACCGAGAGTCGTATAACAGAGCCCAGTCTCCTTCATGAAAGACTTTATTCTTGATAAGTGCATCATGACATTTAGCTCGCTGTTGTTGAATCAATGTTGTATTTTGTAATGCAGAGAGCCTGATTTCGTCCAATTCATTAATCTGCTGTAATCGATTGATTTGTGCCTCACTCATATCTAGGCCGACTTCCTGTGCAGTTCGTAGCGTTCGGATTTTGAATTCTATGGGGAAAATTGGCTGCTTTCCAAACACTAATTGATAAGGTGAATAGCATGTAGTACTTCTCCATGTGGTTCTGTAGGCCCACAGTGCCTCGGGTAGTCGAGTGGCCCAATCACGCCTATGCGATGCAATGGTCTTTGTTAAAATTGATTCTATTACCTTATTACTACTCTCTACTTGCCCATTTGCCTGCGGATGGTATGGGGTAGTGATCTTATGTTGGACATGATAATTGTTAAGTGTTGCAGCTAATTTATTTCCAACAAATTGTGGTCCACCGTCGGTGATTAGTTCTCTCGGAAGTCCATAACGTACAAACAAATGGAACAAGAATTGTATCACAGAGTCTTCTGTAGCCTTAGGTAATGATTCGGCCTCGACCCATTTAGTAACATAGTTTTTCGCCACCAGAATGTATGTCCTCTGATTTGATGATGGATTAATGGGCCCAACGAAGTCCAGAGCCCATCGTTCAAATGGCTCAATGACCAATTGTGGTCTTAGAGGCATTTCATCAGCTTGGCCAGGTCTTCCTGCTCGCTGGCAGCTGTCACAGGCTTGTGCAAATTTTTTCGCATCCTTGAAAATTGTAGGCCAATAGTATCCCGTCTGCAATACTTTATGTGTTGTTCTTTTTTCAGCGAAATGTCCCCCGCATGGCCCGTCGTGGCAAGCTTTTAGAATGTCGAAGATTTCATCTTCTCGAATACACCTTCTGATTTGCATGTCTGCCCCTGTATGGAACAAATGGCCTCCAATCCATGAAAACCGAGTGCTCTTCTGAACAATCTGCTTGCGTTCCTGAGGGGTTAAGTGTTTTGGTAGCTTACCGACTGCAAGGTAATTGGCGACATCAGCATACCAGGGTGTTCGAACAGCAACAGCAAACAGGTGCTCGTCAGGAAATTGATCTTCCACTGTCGCTGTTTCAATTGCTTTCGGTATTCGTGAGAGGAAATCAGCTACAGGATTCTCCTTGCCAGGTCGATCCTTGATTGTGATGTCGAACTCCTACAATAAGATCAACCATCTGGTTATTCTGGCTTTCGTAACAGGTTTATTTGCCAAATATTTGATAGCAGAACGATCTGTATATAACACAACGGGATAGCCTGTGATATAATGTCTAAATTTGTTAACAACATGTATTACAGCTAGGAATTCCTTTTCAGTAACAGTATAATTGAGTTCGGCAGAGGATAAATTTTTGCTGATATAGCAGATAGCATATGGTCTCTTATCCTCTTCTTGCCCTAGGACTGCACCAATTGCTGTATCCGAGGCATCAGATGAGATTTGGAATGGCAAATTCCAGTTGGGTCCTCGAAGGATTGGGGCTGTTGATAGAAGCTTCTTCAATTCCATAAAAGCCTGGTCGCATTTTTCTGTCCACAAGAAATCAACATTGCCAGTTAAAGCATATAGAGGTGCAGCAATACGTGAGTAATGTTCTATAAATCGTCTGTAATACCCAGAAAAGCCAAGAAAACTGCGTACCTCCGTTTGAGTAGTGGGGCTAGGAATAAGCAAAAGAATCTGGATTTTAGCCGGGTCTACCTGGATGCCAGCTGCTGAGATATAGTGCCCTAGAATGAGCCCTTCTGTCATCATCATGTAACATTTTTCGTGGCTCAGACAAAGTCTGGTAGCGATACAACGTTGTAGGACTTTTTCCAGGGTATCTAGAGCTGGGTCAAAGTCATCTCCATATGGTGTAAAGTCGTCCATATACACTTCAAGTCCGCCATTTATTAGATCTTCGAAGATACTAAGGACAACCCTTTGGAATGTAGCAGGGACATTACATAGGCCGAAGGGAAAAACTCGATAGGCAAACGTTCCCCAAGGGCAAGTAAAGGTAGTTTTATCCTGGTCTGCAGGGGCAATTTGGATTTGGTTATATCCGCTGAAGCCGTCCAAGAAAGAAAAGAATTTCTTTCCTGCCAGAGTGTCCAATACTTGATCTATAAACGGGAGAGGGAAGTGATCCTTCTGTGTGGCCTTATTTAACTCCCTGTAATCTACGCAAATCCTCCATTTTCCATTTTTCTTGGGTACCACCATCAGGGGAGAGACCCATTTACTGTCGGAGATGGGATAGATAAAATTAACATCTAAAAGTTTCTGAAGTTCGGCTTTTACTACCTCTTTTAGATGGGGGTTAAGTCTTCTTTGCGGCTGACGAACATGTCTTACATCTTTTTCTATATAGATGTGGTGGGTGCATAATTGGGGATCGATCCCTTTCATGTCAGGGTAATCCCACGCAAATGCCCCTCGATATTTTCGTAACAGATTTACAAGCTTTGTTTCTTGGTCTGGTGTAAGGTTGGCATTGATATTTAGGGTCTTACCAGGTTCAATTTCCACTACTTTACTATTGGCAACAACAGTCACTGGTATTGTTTGGTCATGTGCGTCTTTCAAAGGGTCTTCTTCTAGCTCACTATCAAATGCTGCCTCTATCATAAAACACTGTGTGTGAGATCTAGATTCAGTTTGACTAATGAAGTTATTGATGGCATCATCTTCTATTTGATCTTTAAAATCTAAAGCCTTCTGTACAATCAATGGGGATCTTCTGTACAGTCAATGGGGATCTGATATTGTTAGTAAGGTATGACACAGGATACTGATTGGTTTTGATCATTGGCAGGCTTGGCTGTGCTGGAGGATATAGAACTAGATTTTTAACATCTGGTCCTTTAGTTATGGTCATATTTCCCTGCCGGCAACCAATGTAGGCATCGGCAGTAGCAAGCCAAGGTCTTCCTAATATTAGCGGATGTCCATCCAGTCAGGTTTTTGGGTTAATTATCAGGAAATCAGTTGGGTATTCCCAGGAGTCTACAGAAACCATGACATCGTATAGAGTGCCTTCTGGTCGAACTACAGATCGATCTGCCAATTCTAGCAAAGTAGAAGTAGGTTCTACTGATGTGATGCCAAGTTTTTGGCAGGTAGAGGTTGTCAAAATATTGATTGCAGCTCCTAGATCAACTAAAGCGTTAGTCAGGGTTTGGCCATAGATTTGGACAGTTACAATTGGGTTTCCGGGATCTTCGTATTTGATAGGTGTCTCTTTTCCTGATAATAAGTTAGATAAGGTGCCGACTACTTGAACTCTTGGGTTAGTGGTTGTACTCCTCCTTGATTTTTTTATGCAAGTTCTTTTATAGTTTTTGCGTATATAGGAATATCTTGAATAGCTTGGAGGAATGGAATTTTTATGTACAAGTTTTGTAACTCTCCCAGAATGTCAAAGTCTGGATGTTGCACTGGTCGTGGTATGACTAATCGTTTCGGGAAAGGAGGAGAGGATGTATTTGCTTGTTGATGGGTTTGTTCTTTATTTACACCCTCTTGTTGTGGTGGTTGTTCTATTGGTAACTGATCTTCAATGTGAACTGTTTTGTCTCCCTCTGTTTCTATGATACGTCCAGATCGTAACTGAAGTTCATTGCACTCCCTTAGGTCAAGTCCAGGTTCTGATGTTTCTATAATTTGGAGGGATTGGACTGGTCTATTATTAGGATTGGGATTGGGTTGGGCTGGGAGTTGCGGCCTTAGATTAGACTGGGGATTTTGTTGTAAGGCTGGCAGAGTCGGTTGAGGGAGTGGAATAGTTCCTGTTGACTGATATGTTGATCTTGGCCAATTTGTCTGCCAGGGTCAACCTTGTGAAGTAGGGGGAATCCATTGTGGAGGGTATGAGTTATTCTGCCAATATGGTGGGGTGTAAGGAAAATTTGGCCAGCCGAATTGGCTTGTCTGATTCATCCATGGATTCGGAGAAGGAAACGGCTATGATGACCAATTCAGGACTGGGGGTGTAGATTGGTTTTGCCACATACCATATTGCTGAGCATTATACTGCGGAGGTTGGAAAGAAGAAGTTGGGTCCGAAAACATACCAGATTGCCTAGGTTGCCATTGGCGACGTTGGTTAACAAAGTATGCTGGTTCTGATTCTTCTTCTGCTTCCTTGTATACAACCTTCAATCCAGGAAGTGAGGGGAAGCTCTCAGTAAGGTGGTCTTTTGTACAGATAGCACATGTTTGAACTGTATCTAGCGGACATTCCTTGTGGCTGTGTTTTCTTCTGCATCGGGGGCAGAAAATTGCCAGATTTTGTTCCGCCTCCATTTTCTTTTGTTTAGCCTGCACAATATCAAGCTGAGTAGTTAATGTCCCCAGAATATCAGTTTTAAAAATTTCCAATAAATTCCCTAGTTCCACATGTGTTACTCCTTCTACTGATATTTTGTTATCTTTAACAAACCTATCATATTCTGTTGATTTTATCCTTATGCTGCCTCTTGAACTCCTGATGCATAAATTAATGATATCAGCAAAATTCTCTTGGTAAATATCCCCTTTTCCCATGATATTCAATGTTTCAATCCACTGTTCTTTCATTCCTCTAATCAATGCAGTTTTCAACACATTATGAGGCAGAGGTAGTGATGCATAGGGGGATCTCTGTAAATTATACTGGAAACGTTCTACGTATTCTTCTAAAGTTTCATTTGGTCTGGTCGTCATTTGGAAAATTTCATCTTTTAGCTCTCTCGACCTACAATAATCCTGATATTTTTTGAGAAAGGATTCTTTCATTTGCTCCCAGTTGTTTATGACTCCACCACCTAAACCCATGAACCATCTCAGAGCTGCTCCTTTTAAAGTGGAGGGGAATAGTTTTAATTTCTGGGGGTTAGTGGTGTAATCGTACCCTCTACATAACACATCGAATTCAAATAAAAATGCATCGGGGTCTTCTGATGTAAGTCCATGAAACGTCGGGATGCGTTGAAGAGGTATCGCTTTCATGGGTGCATTTGCAGCAGAATCTACTATAGGATATTGCAATGTAGAAGTTTGAGCATTTGGCTGATTCTGCGCCATTGGATCAAATATGTGCCAATATCCTTCTGGAATTTCTAGGAGGGTATTCCTAGGTTGAGAAGGGACGGCCTTGGCAGGAACTGTTTTAATGACACTTCCCTTATCTGGGATTTCTGTCTGAGGGAATGGGGTGCCTTCAATGTTAATTTTGGCCGCGCTCCCCCTATCTGGGTTGTTTAACAATTGGATTATCCTAGAAGGAGACCTTGGTTCCTCTATTTCCCCTATTTCCCCTTCTCCTTCACAAAGATTACTTAAATTCCCTTCTTGCAGCCGTTCTGACACAGAATTTCCAATTTCTTGGAAGTCTTGTTCATCAGTCTGACTATGCACCTCAGCGTAGGCTCTAGATGGTGATGTTGTAGCCTGAAGGGAACTAGTAGGCTGCTTAGAATGAATCTTCCTGAGGCCTACTGATGGCTGAGATTCAGTTTTCTTATAAATTTCGTCTATGAAGGTTTTTCGGCCAAGGGTCACTGATCCTTTGGCTTTTTCAGGTTTGACTGGAGGTTTGATATTCTTTTCTAGCTTTTTCTGCTTAGTCATGCACTCTAAAAACTACTAAATCCTATTCAACCAGCAATTCTGCTAAGAGAGCGGACGGTGGGGCAGGGCTTTTACATGCTCCGTACGCAGGTTCTTACCTTCCGTTTTTAAAATCCAACTCCCCCCTAGCAGCTTTGCGCACTACTCTGTAAAGGGAAAATGGCTATACTCCTTCCCCGGCAACGGCACCAAAATGTAGAGCTGTAACTAGGGTCTCTCACACCGCCACTTATTCCACATTAATAAGTCAATCCGAGAACGTTTTGTTATTGCAAGAAGTAGCTCAGTCTGAGGCTATTTGTCCGAGTAATGCTTAGTAGTACAGTGTTCAGAAAATCCAAAGGAAAACAGATGCTAAGCTGTAACTAAACGAATCACACAAAACAGTTGATCAGTCAAGGGTACGGAAGCAATATCCCATCCCTTTAGAAACTGATTAAAGAAGGAGAATTTAGAGCATGGACTTATAGGTCTGGGAGCTAAGCAGCGTCTTGCTGAGGCTCACTACAGCCTTAGGCCTTCTCTCACACCAAAACAACAAAGGCAGGTAAATAAATCAGTGGAAAGTAAAGTGGAACAGTAAAATGGAAATGGAACAGCAGTAATCAAATGGAACAGCAATGATCGAATGGAACAACAATAATCAAATGGAACAGCAATAATCAAATGGAACAACAATAATCAAATGGAACAACAATCCTCAATGATTTACGAAACAACAACCATCACCTGTATGTACATGTTCTACACTAATATAGCAATCTGAGAGTATTGAATGATACAACTATGTTTCTAAACAGAATGATGCTACTCTCAAATCCCACAAATATTGTTTCGCATAAACCCAATGACTGTAACATTCATACCAACACTCTGTTACAGAAATGGCTGAATAAAGATACAATTCGACCCTGTGCAAATCCAATTATACAGTGCAGATTCCTTACATGGAGAAATCATTCATTCATTGATCATAACAGAGCATAGCGTATCACATAAAGAATTCATCAGATTGCTAAGTAATAAAGATAAACAAACCACACACAAATCACCATATAATGATACAAAAGCAAGTGTCCTTCGGAGCCGGGCCCTTAGCTGCCAATGGTACACTGCCTTAGATTACTCCAGACGCAGAGACGGAATAAACACCAAGTCTTTTATATTAATCGCATCCACAAAAGTATAACAAAATCAGGTCTCAGTGAGACTCAATGATTAAAGTTTGTTCTGGAACTGTAAAATTACAAAAACAGTCGTCCTTTTGCTTAATGATGTTGTGCCATTATATAAAAGAAATGACGAAGATATCTAGATAATCAGAGATAAGTAAAGCAGCGATCCCTCAGGATCAAAGATCCTGAGGGATTCGCTAATCGTTCAATCTTTCTTTCGTTCGCCGAGCCGGTATCCCGCATTCTTTTCCTGGACTATTCAATTCTGATTTTGCTTGATCGTGTCCGCATCCGGTTCCCTACTGGAGGAACAACAGTTATTTTTCCTCTGCTTCTCGCTTTTGAGTGGGAACTCCTTGCTTGCACGTCTTCCTGCATAGAAAACGTCAATTATTAGCACTTGAGCTTCCTTTGTCTATTTTTGCACATTTTATCAAAATCCTTTATCTTCTTTGAATTCCTAATGCAGAAAAGGTTACAATTATTATTGAAAAACCACTAGATTGCTTGTCAAAAGCATACCTTCCACGTGCTCCACAAGCGCCAGCTCTCATAGATGCCGTTTTCGCAGCCCAGCTCAGCGCAAAAATCAACCAACCGACTCTTCTCAAGCCTATGTTGGACACTTGTAACTTCAAAGACCAAAGTTCACAAGTGATTTCATTTAGAATGTTGTTTTTTTTCTTTTAACTAAATTAGAAAAAGGACGATCATTTGAAAACCGTATCCTAAAATTTTGTATTGATACTATTATTAGAATTATGAAGTAGTATTTTAACCCTTCTCATTGCATTGGAGAAGGGTCCAGAAATTTGTCAAAAACTTGTCCTCGGAACATGCACTTCTGCACCCTCAGAGGAGGTTTTGATGAATGAAAGGATCGAGATTTATTTATGTTTGCATTTTAATGTCTGCTATTGATGTTGCACTTCTGTAATCTTGGTAGATGTTAGAAGTAAGTAGAGATGAATCGTTATTTCTTGAAGTTTGTGAGTGAAAATCAGTCATAAATGGTACTTTTATCTCTTGACGAATTTCTGCTTATATTCTTAAAGTGATATGCAGTTTTAGTTGTTTATATGTTAATGTATGGATGTTTGGGTTACCATTTGGCACTTCTGTACGGTGGAATCATTTGTTTGTGCTTGACATATGAATGAATTATTATGCGATATGCTATTCACAACTGTTTTGCCTAACTTTTTATGCAGAATGGTTCATCTTAATTGATTTATATTCTTATAATAGCTGAATGATCTTTATTACCAGTTATTGTTCGAAATCTTTTTAGATCGCATGATAGAAGAGTTATATCCCGGGTTAGCGTAGATTAGATGTGTTGTTTTCATTAGATTATAATAACATAGATTTAGTTTATAAGTTAGATTTGAGTTAGCTCTAAAGTACTTCCAGAATCAACATAGTCAAACTCTACACACACACACCCTTTAGATTGGGAAGCTGGTCCCATTATCCCCAGTCGGATCCGCTACACCAAACGGGCAAGGAGCCGCCAACCAGGTTCCGGACCGGGTGAGTATCCCCCTTGTTGTTGACCCAATTTCGGGGCCCTCAACAGACCACTGTGAAAGTCAAAAGGCACAAATTTTATCTTAAAAAACTCACTTTGGGTTAATTCTAGAGGTTTCTAGAAGGAATTTTGACGTGGATTGTTCGTTCTGAGGTGGTTCATGCATCCCAAAAGAGAAGGAGCTAATCCCTTGAGGAGAGGAGCTATCCCTTTGAAGGAGGGCTTTATCCCTTTAAAGGAGGACCTAGTAACCTCCCTCCATTGCACTATAAATACAGGCATTGGGCTGGTTGCTAAGGAGGTTAAAAGCTGAACATTTTTTAGGGTAAATGCTGGTGAAATCAAGACTTCTTAGTTAAGCCTAAAGAGGTGAGATCACATACCTTTTTTGGTTTCATTGGGGAGTGAGTGAAACTTGTCAAAGTAGAGGAGACTTCTTGCTGGACCCTGGGAGGAGCTTGTACAACGTCAAGGCAAAGGTTGTAAGGTTCTTCTTCTTTTGAATTAATACAATCAAACTCATTTTTCTCAACAAGTATCTTATGTTATTTGTTTCATGGACTCCTTGAATTTCATGTTAAATATGTTTTATGCAATTGGCTTTTCAGGTGCTATTTAATTTGTTTGCCTTGTTTTTATTTGCAGATTCGTGAAAAGGAGCTCATTTGGATCGAAGGAGCGAGGGCATCCACAAGCTAGCATTGGACCTAAGGTAGGCCCTAAAAACACTTGTTTGCTATTGTTTATTAAAGCATACTTAGAGAAAGATAGTGTCTGGTTGGTTTGCTTGTCATTAGGTATTCTTTAGATTCTAGGAAGGTCTATCTTGTCCGCAAGATCGACTTATTCTGTGTGACAAAATGGCGACTCCATTGAGGACTTGATTGTTTTCCTTGTTTATACTTTGACCTGAGAAACTTTATTTTTGTTTTTTTTTTTGGCTTGATGATTGTGGGATTGGGTGAATTTAGTTAATTTTGAGTTAGTTTTTATTTTTCATAGTTTTGGGAGAAGTACGCACCCTCTGAGTTAAGCACAGTGCGCACCTGTATGCGCTTTTGCTTTGTGCACAGGGCGTGAACGCACCTGTGTAAACAGGCTGCCCGCGTACCCTGTCAAATTTTTGAGAAATTTTAAATTTTTCTCTTTTTTATCAGTTTAGAATTTGTTTATAGGTTTTAGCCATTGCCCAGACCTGCGTGTACCCTGTCAAAAACTTTCCTTGGATTGATTTCGTTAGTGTTAGGGTTTTAGGTGAAATTCCTAGGAGTTTTGCTTGTTGGGTTTGTTTTTTGTTTTGGTTGTGTAGTGGCTTTGAGCTTAGAGGTTGTAGGGACTTCAGATCACCTTAGTGTCTACTAGCTTTCTTATGAGTCTACCATTAATGAAATCTCCCCTTGTTTGAGGAATCCGCTTTGAGTTTTCTCTTTACAAAGCTTCAAAAAGCTTGTGTTTGAGAGTTTGGATTTTCATTTTAAAAAAGAAAACTAAATTGGTTGTTCTTGACTGATTTGTGATTCTACATAAATTAGTCCTTAGCTTGCATCTAGCTGAGTAAAACATCCTTAAAAAAGACTTTTAGTAGGCTTTGACTTCAAATAGTTTTTTATAGTTTGTAGCTCTCAAAGTTAGTCATTTTCATTAGTTTTGAGTGTTTTATTTACAAAATATAAAAAAAAAAAATTCTCTTTTGGAAAAGTTTGTTTTTGTAGTGTTTGAGTGCTTTGAAATGAAAAGGGAAATTTTTGTGAAATAATTAGTTGTCTCGTTTTGAGTGCTTTGGAAAGGAAAAGCTCTTCTTTTAATTTGTTTAATTGAGAAAGATTTGTGTTTACAAAGTATTTGCATTCTCAAACTCTTTCTTAGTTTAGAAGTTCATCGAAGAGAAAATATTGTTTAAATCATCTTAGGTGCATTTTTAGTGATTTTGAGTTGAGACTTCATACCACGAGTTTCATCTCCGCACCTTTGGACTTAAACAAAAACCAATAAAATTAACGCTTAAAGTAAAATTCACCTAGTAACATTTTTATTTCTAGGGTTCTGATACACCAACTTAGCTTAGGCTAGTGTCTTGGAGTAGGAGAGTAATTAACTCTCCAAGACAGTGAAAACAAACAAGTAGTTGTATCTTGTGGTAGGGAAGAAATCCAATTGTTGCATTTATGCTCTAGGAAAGCTCCTCTTAAAGGAGAAGCACGAGATCGTGTCCAAACCAGTGTGGGAATCAATCCTTCCTCATTGGGAACGACACCAGATATTCACGTATTAAAAACGGTAAACCTCGGATTAACCATTGTCGAGGAGCCTGGGGTCACTTGTTGGTAAACCTTGGATTATGTCAAGGAGCCTTCAAGGGGATTGAGCTTGCTACTCTGCCGTTGCGTGGGTATCGGATCGTAGACTGTTCCCACAGGTGTATTTGTCTCAGTTGGTAACCTTAGTGGCCATATTATTTAGGACTCTTCTTGAGGTGACAGTGGTGAGAAGATCCCACTGTACCTGGAGCAGACGTCGGCTAGACTCACTTGGATTTTCTGGGGGGTTCACTTAACTCGAGACGGTTAAGTGGAGGAACTTGTGCCAGTCTATTCATTAAGCAGGTTTCCGGGGTAACTGTTCCAACCACCATTTCTGTACTGAACTCTGCGACGTTGGATTTCATCACCAACTAGTGTTTTCGGTCTGGAAAGTTACTGTTTGTGTGTGTTTGATCTCCTCGATTCTTTAGGCGTGTGATTCAAATTTGTTTGGTTCTTTAGAGACTTTAGGTGCTTTTCATTGAGATTTTACTTTATTTGCATGTGAAGTAGTTAAAAGTCTTTAACTGTGGCTGAATTACCAAGACAGTCCCGTAGAATTCGGGGCCAATCTCCTGAGATTATAAACGTGGCTGAGTTACTGAGGAAGTCTCGTAGACTTCGGGGCCAACCTCTTGAGGAAGTACCGAGCCAACTTGAAGGCTTAAAAGTCCTCGTAGCTCCTAGAGACAGTAGATTTGGGTCACCGGAAGAAGGAGAATCTTCTTTGATAGTACATCCTGATTTTCAAACACCAGTAGCAGAATATAATCCACAGTCAGTGTTCGTCTCCAAAATCACTGGTAGCTTTTCATCTACTAGTGATATAGGTGAAGAACCTGAAATATTCGAGCCTGAAAGTGAATTTGCTGCTACTCCGACATCGGGGTTTGTTTCTCCAACTTTTAGTGGTCCTGGTTCACCTAGGGTAGAAAGAGTAATTACTCAAGATCTTCCTTCTGGCCTTATTTCTCTTGAAGAACTTGCTCCGGAAGAGGAAGAAGTAGGCATCCCTATCCCTGAAAATCAACCTGCCATTGAACTAAGGGAGCGTGAATCAATTTTTTACAGTCCACCTAGGAGTAGTTCTTGGTATATTTCTTTGACTAATTATTTAGAAAACTCAGGGTTAAGTTTTTCACCACCTCGTACTCCTTATCACTCAACACCTAGAGGTTTTTATACTCCCGTCAATATGTCAGGACAGTCGTCCATGTTTACTCAATCGCCCGAATATTTTTTGTACGGCGGTCCATCTGTTCCCTCTGGGTATCAGTCTCTTTCTGGTACTTTTCTGGGAGCATCTCCTCAACCCATTGAGCAAGGGTTATTAACTAGAAGCAATGGTAATAAACCATTGATCGTAGAAGACATTCTTATGATGTCAGGTTCCATTCCCAATCCTCAACCTCAAGGTGGCCAGTTACCGCCTAGGGGGCAGCCTCAATTAACGCCTGGGGGGCAACCTCAAGGTACACACTTTGCATCTGGGGGACAACCTCAAGGACAGTACATACCTACAGGACAGTACGTTCCTCAAGGTCAACCCCAGACTCAATATGTATCCCAAGGTCAACCTCAGTATCAATTTATACCTCAAGGTCAACCCCAGTATCAGTATGTGCCTCAAGGGTATCAACCCCAAGGTTAATACTCGAACCAAGGTTTCCAACCACCCTAAGGTCAAACGTATGTTCAAGGAACGGGAAATGTACCTTTCAATTATCAATCCTACCCTCAACCTAGTTATGGTCGTCAGTATTCTCAACCAGTTATGGGTCAGTACCCTGGAATTAATATAGTGTGGGATCCATCGCAAACCCAACAGGTGTTGCAGCCAAGTGTACAGTTGTCATCTCAAACTGGACAACCCTTAGTTTCTAGTACATCCCAGCAACCAGTCCAGTTTAACATTCAAACTTCTGTACCTTCGGTAGTTTCCCATCCTGGGCCTAGTACACCTCGTACTCCGCCTCAAACGATTGCTACAACTGCTGCAACATCTGTTCAATCTACCCCACCTACTTCTGGAGTATCGACAACTCTGGTTTCTACTATTCCTGTATCTACTCCTCAGACATCTTTACCACCGTCTGGATCTACGATTCAAACTTCGGTTCAGATGCCTGTAGGGCAACCTGGTTTAAGTACGGTTGTCACAAGTCAATCACAATTCACCTACCAACCGTACCAGGACAGTACCAATTCGGTCCTGCTGTCTAGCAGCCAGTTTATCAGTATCAACCGTATCCTGGGTACACTTATCAACAACCTCAACAACCCCAGTACGGTCCGGTTAATCCTGGTTTTCCGGGAGGATACAATATCCTATTCCTAGTTATCCTGGATATCCTCCTCCTGGGGCTGGTCTCATGACCCAAAGTTTTAGGGATCCTAATTGGCAGTTACCATTTATCGCAACTTTGGACTTACCTGACTTGTCGCGCCTAACGAATGATCCCATTAACTATCTTCCGTTTTGGCCGCCAATGCCGAATAAGTTGCCCAGTGACATTCCAAAGTTCGAAGGTAAATCAGGAGAAGACCCGTCGAACCATGTGATGACTTACCACCTCTGGTGTGCGTCTAACTCCATCACAGATGATTCGATCCATCTTAGACTTTTCCAGCACACTCTAATTGGTCTCGCGGCCAAGTGGTACATTGAGTTACCGCGAGGCACTTTTTATAATTTTAGTCAGTTAGCTACCTCGTTTTTAACTCATTTTCAGTTGCCAGTCCGATATGACAATGGCACGGAATTGTTAACTTCGCTAAAACAATCGACATCCACGTACATTTCAGATCATATTCATGAGTGGAGACGTCGACGGCGTTTAGTGAAGGTATTTATTCCGGATCAAATTTTGGCTGAGTGGTTTGTAAAATCTTTGTTGCCAAAGATCACAGAAGATGTAGCTAAAGCCGGAGTTGTTACTGAGGAGCAAGTAATTGCTCAAGCACAGTACCTTGACTTAGTCTATACTCAGTCAGGTACGTTACACGAAAAAATCCCTGATCTTCCCAAGTCAAATCAAATCGTTGCAGCTCCTTCGGGATCTCATGCCGCTGATGGTATGATTGGCATGGTTAACACTAAAAGTAAGAAGAAGTCTTCCAAGAATTCTTCTCCCATTATAACCTTGCCTGATTCCCCAACAAAGAGATTCTTCTGCAGAGATTTCCGCCGACATTCACGTCGTAGAGTCATCTACAACCAAATCAAAATCCGGTGGGAAGAAGAAAGGAAAGAAGAAGAATAAAACGGACAAAAGTTCAAAGGAGAAACCTGAAAAGGTGGAATCCAATGACGAAAAGCGCAAACCTCGTTATCCTTGTCTCATTTGTGACGATGAACATTTTACAAGAGACTGCCCTCATCGTCCAGAGGTTGCGAAGATTGTCAAGGGTTCCCAAACTCCTGCTGTTTTGAAGGATCCTTTTCCGGCTCAAGACAGTAAGATGATAGGTTCATCCTCGAGTGCCAATGAAGAACCCATATTGATGATGTCCCATGTTAGGATTGCGACTCGATCGCAAGATTATGGTAGTAAGAGTCCTATTGATGGTAAAGAAGCAGAATCTTCTCATTCTAATCCATCAACCCCAGCTCCCGGTTCCGATCCACTATAGATCGAGAAACCTAATCCAGACTTGGTAATCAAACCGCCCACCAAGGGTATACTTCGAAAGTCAGCTTTCAATCCACATGCGAGAGCAGCTCAAAATTATAAAATTGTTGAGGATTTAGCTGTTTCACCCTCAGCAATGTCGGCTTTGGAAGTGCTGCAATCATGCCCAGCACAACGTAAATTACTTTTGTCGGCTATAGGAGCTGTTGATGTTCAAGACCCGAACCTAATAATTTTCGATCTAGAAAATAGTACACCGCGTTTGCCTCATCAATGGCTTTCCAGATTCCAGTGATAGTAAAAAACAGGCCTATTCATCGGACTGTAATTGCTGAGGGAGCCTCAATGTGTATTATGTCGATACAGTGTTGGAGATCGCTTGGTTCTCCTTCACTAAATCAATCCCCGACGATTCTAAAGGCCTTTGATGGCCGTGGGTTTCATCCTTTTGGCATTCTATAGGATTTGCCTATAGGGGTTGAAGGAAAAACCGTTAGTCTAGATGTGGAGGTGGTTGATGCCCCTCTAGACTACAACCTTCTCTTGGGTCGAAGTAGGTCTTACGCTATGACAGCGGTCGTTTCATCGGTCTTTAGAGTAATAAAATTTCCACACAATGGAAAGATTGTAACCATAGACTAGCTGGCTTACTTTTCATCCGACCCAGCCTCTTCGGAGAGTATTCAGCATGTTGGTAAAACGACTATCCCATATAAGGATGTTGGAGTAGGATTAGTTAAAGATGCCAGTTTACTGGGAACTTTTCCTTTTCCTCCAATCAACGCATCATCTTCATTTGCAACCATTCATATGATTACATCAGACACCATTGTTTATGATGATCCTTGGATCATTCCTTCTGAATCTGAAATAGACTCATTCGGTGATTCCATGCCTTTGAGTCCATATGAAATTGCCTATGAAGCCGTGCAGTCTTTTTCCGACTCGTGTTCAACCAAAAATGACTTAATGAATGTGGTCCGTGAGGAATCACTTTTCACATCAACCTCGGATTTAACTACATTTTCTGAACTTGTTCACTCTGATGAGCAAATTCGTGAAATCCTATGTGTAGATGATTTACCATAGGAAGATCTCCATCACCGATCTTCGTTTTTACCTGAGGATGATCGTTTTGAAAATGCTTTCTCATCAATTTTTACAACTGAATATGTCAAGGAACCTCAGAATCCAATGAAACATCCCGATTCAGAGTTAAATTTGGGAAACATCTCTCGAACTATTCCTATTGACATTTCGGTTAAGCCCGGAATTGTTGAGAACATTCATATAGGTGCCTCGTGTACAGATGACGAAATTCAATTATATAAGGCCCTATTTCAAGAATTCTGCTACGTGTTTTCCTGGTCCTACGAGGAAATGCCAGGAATTGATCCCGCGATTGTTTTTCATGAGATCAAGACTTACTTGGATGCTAAACCCATCCGGCAACGTTTGCGTCAGATTCACCCACGAAAAGCTGCTGCAATTAAAGCAGAAGTTGAAAAACTGTTGAAAGCAGGTTTCATTTATCCGATCCCGTTAACGGATTGGGTATCGAATATTGTTCTGGTTAAAAAAAAGCAGGGAAAAATAAGAATATGCATCGATTATAGGGGCATTAATCGAGTCTGTCCAAAAGACAATTACCCAACTCCCTATATCGATCAAATCATTGATGATTGTGCCGGCTGCGAAATATTTTCCTTTATGGACGGTTTTTCCGGATACAACCAAATCAACATTCTACCTGCCAATCAACCAAAAACGGCTTTCATTTGTCCATGGGGGACATTTGCTTATTTCAAATTACCTTTTGGGCTTAAGAATGTCGGAGCAACTTTTCAAAGGGCGATGTCTTATGAATTTCATGACATCAAGCACATTGTGCAACCCTATCTCGATGATTTGCCTGCTCATTCATTACATCGAGCTGATCACCTCGTCCATTTACAAGCAATCTTTATGAGGTGTAGGCATTATCATATTTGGTTGAACCCACACAAATGTGTCTTCTGTATAGAAACGGGTTGATTGCTGGGATTTGTAGTTTCGAAAGCCGACATTCGCGTTGATCCCTCGAAGGTCGAAGCTATCATCAAGTTGCCTCCTCCTTTGAGTCTTCGCCAACTCCAAAGTTTGCAGGGGAAAGCAAACTTTTTACGACGATTCATTCCTAACTACGCCAAGGTTACAAAGGGTTTTACCCGGTTGTTGAAGCAAAACACTCAATTCTATTGGGATGAGATAGCTTAGAAATCTTTTGATGCACTCAAACACGCGTTGACCCATGCACCGTTGTTGCATCCTCCCAACTACAACCAAGATTACTTCTTGTATCTCGCCGCCTCTCATTCCACCATTGGACTGGTCTTAGTTCAGGAAGATGAACTCGGAACGGAACATGTGATATATTACCTTAGTCGAACATTAAATCCAACTGAGCTAAAATACTCACATGTGGAGAAATTGGCATTGGTAACCGTTCAAGCTGTCCAACGATTTCGTCACTACATTCTACTACGTAACAGTACGGTAATTTCAGATTGCAACCCTAGATCTACATTTTGACCAAGAAATTGCTAGGGGGCAAGTACTCTAAATGGATTGTTATCTTGCAAGAGTTCGACTTGGAATTTGAGAAATCTAAGTCTAAGAAATCTTTAGTTTTTGCGGAGTTAATGTGTGACTTCTCGCGTGCTGACACGGAAACTGTGGCGGAGGAGCCCATTACGGACGAATCCTTGTTTCTAATCAGCACTTTAGATCCGTGGTATGGGGATATCATTGTTTATCTCCAGACCCAATCCTTTCGGCCAGAAATTTCAAGGTCAGAACGTCGGAAAATCCGATTCGAGTCCCAACAGTTCAGGATTATTGGAGATACTCTTTATCGCCATGGGGCGGACTCTGTTTTTCAACGTTGCTTAACTCACGAAGAAGCTGAAAGGTTTCTAAATGACTATCACTCTGGAGCGTGTGGCGGTCATATGTCTGGGTTTGCCACAGCCCAAAAGATATTGCGCGCTGGCTACTTCTGGCCGTCTTTTTTTAAAGATTGTATCACGGTGGTCCGAAAATGGCACAACTGCCATATTTTTTATTGTAAGATGCGCGCTCCACCTGCTCCTCTCCACCCTATAATTGCCGTTGGTCCTTTTGCCAAATGGGGTATCGATTTTATTACATGTAACCCTCACTCGGCCGGGGGGCATGCGTATATCATCCTTGCGGTAGATTATTTTACTAAGTGGGCCGAGGCGATGCCTACATTTGAGGCAGACAGCAAGACAGCTGCAATTTTCGTGTTCAATCATATAATTGCTAGGTTTGGTTTCCCGCAAGCGATAATCATTGATCATGGGCGTCATTTTCGAAACGTTATGATGACCGAACTTACAGGCCAGCTTGGTTTACGTCACGATAGTTCAACCCCTTATTATCCACAATCGAATGGTCTGGTTGAGTCCATCAACAAAGTTTTAGTTATCATGATCCGACGAATCATTGGGATTCATCGGTCGAATTGGCACAACATGCTATTTTCAGTGCTTTGGGCATACCGAACTTCAGTAAAGACATCAACAGGGTTCACTCCTTTCCAACTAGTCTATGGTTTGGAAGCCGTGTTACCCATTGAATGCAAAATCCCGTCACTGCAAATGGCCATCGAGTTACTTCCAGCCACTTCCGAAGAGGAAAAGCGTTTGTTATACTTGGCTCAATTAGATGAGAATCGACGTGATGCTGCATTGGTAATCGAGACTCACGCAAAATGAATGAAAGCTCAGTATGATAGAAATGTGACCCCTCGAAATTTTTCGGAAGGAGATCTAGTCTTAGTTTATGATCAAGCTAATGATAAATTAGGCACTGGAAAATTCGTTCCTATGTGGCATGGTCCCTATGTTGTCAAGCGAAAGCTAGCCAAAGGGGCTAATGAATTGGTAGACTTTGATGGGGACTCTTTGGGTAAACCCAGAAATGGCCTTTACTTGAAGAGGTATTATGCTTAAAAGAATGGGTATGGAGATTTTTAGTTAGGATAGTTTTTCTTTCTAGCTGGTGTGTTTTAGTTTAAACAGTGTGCTTAGCTTAGAGAGTGTTTTTCGTCATTATTCCTGCTTATCTTGGTTTTACTCTTGATATTGCAGATGTCGATGCCTCTCCAAACGTACATTGGTTTCGCTGATGGTGCTTGTCGTAATACACGGAACATCTCTTCTGCAGCTTGGGTTATCTATTCACCCTATGATGAGTTAGTATCTATGCATGGGGTAAGCCTCGGTCAAACAACAAACAACATTGCCGAGTATAGTGTAGTGATTGAGTTATTGTCTAAATCTATTTCATTTGGGATTCGGAGTTTGATGGTGAGGTTAGATTCTGAACTCATTGTATTATAGCTTAATAGAGTGTATGCCATTAGAAATCCAGTGTTATTAAGATTATTTTTGAGAGTGCGTCTCTTGGAACGTGAATTTGATTACATTGAATATCAGCATATTCCAAGATCTTTAAATACATTAGCAGATGCAATTGCTTCTCGAATGTTAAATAGACATTTGAAATAATCATACATGTAAATTTAAAATCATTCCATAATATGATTAACAAGATAAGCCGGTAATAGTGATATATATATATATATATATATATATATATATATATATATATATATAGGAGTGTGTCAAAAAATACATCGTCCTCGATCATAGGTTGAAAAACACCTTATGATAGGCAAAAATGATAAGTACAAAAAAATAAAAATGTCATATGTGCCCACAATAGTCGATCATCCTATCACTGGTGATGATCTCTATAAGAAACCACTGCACGGGCCACCTTGCAAAGGAACCTCCTAAAAGGTCCCAGGACTCCAATCACATAGCGCTGAAGTCGACGAGGAATGTCGTCTATAGTGGTCTCAGGAATATTTCCTGTCAAGCGCTCAAGATGACCCTCCAACTCGGCCAAAACCTCTGTTGATTCGTCCTGTGGGGCTGGCGCGGGTGCAACTGGTTGCCTCCTATCAAAAGGCCGGAGAGAGGCTGGTCGCTGTGGACCCACATCTGCATTTTAAAATTTTTTACTATTAGTTTTGAGACGATGGAAAAATAAAATAAAATTAAAATAGGAAAATGTTGGAAAAGATTTTACCTGACTCGTCCCACTACTCTCCTGGTGGAAGAGCCATGTCTGGGTCACCACGAAAATCTATCCCAGCGTAAGGAAAGTACTGAATGGAAAAGACCTAGTTTTCCAGCCATTAGAAATACTCAGGTTTGAACCGAGCAACCTCTGTCCTCTCGTCCGGGTGACGGGCCATGACTGCGACCCATCGCATCAGTTTGGGCTCTCGAGGAAGCCCAGCTCCAATAGTGAGGTGTTGTGTGATCAGCATAGGAACCCTCTCCAGGCAAAAACTCACGACCAAAGCCCCATAACCAAAGGTCTTTAGTCGTTTGTTCTTGGCCCTGGTCAGTTGGCCTTTCACATTGGCCAACACGGCATCACACCAGTTGAAGATGGTGCCTCGAAAGCAATCAACTGCCATACGCATCTGGGATCCGGTGGCAATATGTAATGCGGCAGCTCTACAAAGTCTGGTGACAGTGAATGCAATCACCATGAGTTCAGGACGGGATATGGTCTTTATGTCTATCCCTTTGTCTCTAGCCTGGCTGTTGCAGTACTCTAGCCGGAGGCTATCGGCAGACTGGCCACCTGGCCTAGTCCCGTGCAGAGTCAAGTCTTCGCCTCTCTTAGGCAAACCAGTCAAGAAATATATGTCCGTTGGCTCGATTTCGAGCTAGTGGCCACCAATGAAGAAGCACTGGTCCTGTATGCTCCATCTGTCAACCAGCCACTGTAAGAAATCCACCTGAGCCCTCATGCCAGGAATGGCCCAAAATTTGTACAGTCCACACGCCCTCAAAGCATCAAGTGAAGGCTGATGATTCCATGCGGCAGCATCCACATCCTCATGCTCTCGTTCACGCCAATCTAGCATGATGTGCTCTCTGCATCAAGTATAATGATTAATTAAATTGCTAGAAAATATTTTGGTTGGTCCATTTTTGAGAATTTTTGGGTCCAAAACCCTTGCGGCGGGGTGCGCACCCTCCGGGTTAGACACAGTGCGTGGGACCGCACTTTGTCTACACGGAAGGTGCGGACCCCGAGCTTTCTCCCAATGGAGAAAAAGTCGGGGTCCGCAGGCCCACAATGGTAAACCTGCAGGCCCCCACGCGCGGGTTTTGCCCCCACGCGCGGGTTTTGCGCCTAAAAACCCTCCCAAAAATGAAATGAAGGACTGAAACGAAAAACTAAACGGTTGAAAATGAAGAGTAGGATGATGTGGATTACCTGGAGAAGACGACGCTCGATTCCAATGGTTGGATTTTCCGCAATCTTCACAGGAAGTTTTCTAAGCAAAAGCACTATTTTCTCACCCAAACTCAAACGGTAAAAATGAATTGGCAAAAGCCCTTTTTATAAGTTTTTTGAGTAAATAAATCGCAAATTTGTTTATGTTTCACTCTGAAAAGGTATTTTGTGAGGTTTTTATCCATTTCAAACAGGTATGAGTAATGTTTGTGTTTTTGTGCAGAATAAAGGATTATTGAGGCGAAATCTACCATTTTCGATAGAAAAACATGTAGAGTCATCTTTAAGCTCTTTTCTGACTCCTAAAACATGAAAATATTGCCGATTGTTTCTTTTAAACTCGTTAAAACGGAATTAAAAGACGGTCTACTTACAACTCTTTTCCGACCGTAAAAACATGAAAAGATTGCCGATTTTTGTCGTTTCAAATTCGATATTGGTTATAAAACGACGTGTCATTGATCGCTTTTTACTTTTTCGGGTCAAAGGCACTAATGACGAAAAATACTCCTTGGTCGTAAAAGATCAAGCGGTTCGCTCAAGTATTATTTTATACTTTTTCGGGCTTGGGAGACACAAATTTACGAAAAAGGTCAACCATGGAGTCTTCTTAAGTTTTTTCAGACTCTCTAAAATTGAAAAACGCCGAGTTTCTCCTATACTGGACTCGTTAAAATTTCACAGTAAAGGACCTATTCAATTACAAACAGGAACGAACCACTCCTTCTTAGGGTTTGAATTTAAACTAAGTTGGACTCATTCGAAGGATGAGCTTATAATCAAGCAAATGTTATCCTCCTCAAAGCTTGTCAAAAATAAAGAGGTACTTGCCAGAAATGGTGGGGGAAAAGAGAGAAAAATGAGTCTGTTTGTCATACTTTGTAACCGCTCTTGAACACGACACTTTTATTCACCTGGGTTGGGAAATCCTTTGCCTAACAGTTGATCAAACCACATTGAAAGTCTTCAGCTGGTTTCTGGGTATTAACTTTGGCTCAATTGTCACCAAACCATCTGTCATGTCGTTATGTGTTTAAGAGGTCACTGCCAATAAGCCATTCATCTGCAAAATATCTGTCATCCATCTTGACCATCCCTGAGTCAGTTCTTGCAACTAAATTTCTTCAACTTGATCTATGATTTCGTGTTGTGGGCTTGCCTATGACAGATCACTTTCTATCGACATCAACTCACTATCTAGAAAGATGATCTAGGAATCGTCAGTACCTTGAGATCTGCATGCATCAATGGCAGGTTTCTTACCTTTAACGACAATTTACATCATTGACTTTCGATCAAATGATTCCGTGACATGCTCGACATCAACACATTTATTCGCATCTCATGGATTGTACTGGGTACTTTGAGAGCCATTGACATCACTGGTGGTTTCTCTCACACTTGTTAACAGTTTACATCATTGACTAGTAATCAAGTGGTTTCTACCATGTTCGACATCAACACATTCATTCGCATGGATAGAATCGTACTATTTCGGGAAGTAAGAAATGAAGACCCTGGATCTAGTTTCCACAATCCAGGCTGCGAGGAATTTTGTATTCATTATATAATGGACTATTCATAAACAGATGGCTGCATCCATACTATGTCCACATGAGTCTTTACCTGAGATGTTTTACAAGATCATTCCTGTATCAGAGCAGTAGTTAGTTTTTCTAGTCAGTTTTGATCTGAGTATGGGAATGCCTACCTCAACGATGATATGATCTCGTATATATATTTTGCATTGAATGTTTTTACAGGTTCCAACCAAGTTCTCCACAAGACGATCCTCGAAATGATAAATTACTTCACTCTTCCTAAATGATAAGAAATCCTCATCTACTACAGACTTCGCACTTTAGGGGGCAATCTGTTACACAAAAATATCGTCATCATGATTATTTGCAGTCAGTATGGGTCTATCATCATTTGTACTCTCCTCCTAAGCAAGTCTCAAACCTCAGCTCTTCAAATCAAGCTTTGTAAATGAGAGAAAGACATTAAAAACCAATGTAACTCTGGTTCCGCACTTTCTCTCATGGTCACCTGCGGTCCTGCACCTTCTGTGTACAAAACATGCAGACCTGCCCGCTCTGTCCCTAACGGTGTAGGTGCGGACCCCTGTGAAAGTCAAAAGGCGCAAATTTTATCTTAAAAAACTCACTTTGGGTTAATTCTGGAGGTTTCTAGAAGGAATTTTTACGTGGATTGTTCGCTCTGAGGTGGTTCATGCATCCCAAAAGAGAAGGAGCTAATCCCTTGAGGAGAGGAGCTATCCCTTTGAAGGAGGGCTTTATCCCTTTGAAGGAGGACCTAGTAACCTCCCTCCATTGCACTATAAATACAGGCATTGGGCTGGTTGCTAAGGAGGTTAAAAGCTGAACATTTTTTAGGGTAAATGCTGGTGAAATCAAGACTTCCTAGTTAAGCCTAAAGAGGTGAGATCACATACCTTTTTTGGTTTCATTGGCGAGTGAGTGAAACTTGTCAAAGTAGAGGAGACTTCTTGCTGGACCCTGGGAGGAGCTTGTACAATGTCAAGGCAAAGGTTGTAAGGTTCTTCTTCTTTTGAATTAATACAATCAAACTCATTTTTCTCAACAAGTATCTTATGTTATTTGTTTCATGGACTCCTTGACTTTCATGTTAAATATGTTTTATGCAATTGGCTTTTCAGGTGCTATTTAATTTGTTTGCCTTGTTTGTGTTTGCAGATTTGCAAAAAGGAGCTCATTTGGATCGAAGGAGCGAGGGCATCCACAAGCTAGCGTTGGACCTAAGTTAGGCCCTAAAAACACTTGTTTGCTATTGTTTATTAAATCATACTTAGAGAAAGATAGTGTCTGGTTGGTTTGCTTGTCATTAGGTCTTCTTTAGATTCTAGGAAGGTCTATCTTGTCTACAAGATCGAATTATTCCGTGTGACAGGAAACTAACCAAGGGTAAGCGCTGAAACCTAAAACAGTTTAGCTTTGGTTTAATTTTGGTTACTTTCTTTCTGGAGCATGTGCGCCTGTTTTGGTATCGTTGGAAATAGGTACCAAATCCTAATCCACAAGATCTGAGACTGGTTAGATGGAGTGAACTCATGCCTCGAGGAGGAGGGGGTCAACAAATGAATTTCTCTCTGCAGTTTTTCATTTGGCTGCATCACAAATTGATCGTTGTGGACAATCGCTTATGCAAGTACAAATTTCAAATGGGACCCAAATCTACCTCTCCCACTGGGTGAACAATGGACTGATGCAGGTAAAATGTGTCTTTAGATTTTTCAAGGTTTTATAATTTTTTTGTGAAAGTCTAACTAAGACTGAACTTGTGATAAATGTTCATATGTTGGCCCAGAAAGGTTGCCTGGAATGTCACCAATAGAACGATGAGTAGCTCAACAGGTAGCAGATGCTCCCTAAGAGGAAGGAGCAGACCCCATACGAGAAATGGAACGTAATCTGGATATGATCACACGAGGGATTCCATAATATGCAATTATAGATGATGTGCCATTGCAATATCAGAGGCACATAGTAGGGGTATCTATGAGACTTTGTCAGCTGTTAGGCCGAGTGATTATGGAAGTCTCATGTTATCATGAGCATCATGCAGGTGCATAGCTTTTCTAGTTGTTTTTGCACATGTTGTAGGCTTTAAAAGCCAAGTGTCTTGGCCATTTTTTTGTCTAGGAAATCCTCTCTACGAATAAAGATGATCCCACTAGCCCAATGAGTGCCTAGCAACCTACGTGACAATCTACTGGATACTTTCCTAAGTTACAAATGAAATGAGGGACTAAGAAGATGGCCTACCTTGTTCTGATGCTATCACGATGTCCTTTGTTGAAGACATTGAATCACTTGCATCATGAGCTCGATCCTGCTGCTGACAGTGTTTAAACACCTACACTAGAGATCAAGACACAAAAAGGCATGCAAATACAAATAGCATAATCAAAATTAACCTACTTAACAGATCAAGGAGAATTAAGATAAATGATACGTGAACATACACATTTATGGAAAATGAACCAGAAGTTGTATATTAATAAAATAAAGGAGGAAGCATACAACCAAGCCTTGATGTTAATAGGCTCTCCTTTAATGAATGTCCAAGTTCAAGCTAGGCTCTCTAAGCACTCCTTCTCCAAGCCAAATGAGTAGCATATAGGCATAATCTTAGCATAAGCGTGCAAATAGACAAATACAAACCATTTGGGAATGGGAGAGGATGAATATATAGGTAGGGAAAGGGAGTTAGGATCTCTCCAAAGATAAGAGAATTCCCTCATGTCAGGCAGCTATCTCATAGGGATAATACCAAAAGGCCAAGTTGGGAGAACTCGACCTCATATACGTCGAACAACCTCCATCTCGTCGCTCTCAAAGCTTATAGAGAACAAAGCTTCTCATCCTCTTTTGGAAAATTTCCTTTTAGGGATCATCGTGGGTATACAAGCAAACAAAGTGATGGCATCACAGGTCTAGTATATTGTAAGAAGTGACCATCATGATTTCCAGTATCATAAGAGCAATGATTCTAGAACTAGGGTTTTAGATCCATTTCCTTCAAGGGAATCTCAAGGAATTTTCCAATCAGTTTTGTATGGAGGATTTGAGCTACATATCTGAATGAGTAATGTTGGTGCCTCATTTTGTCCCCAATTTTACCACTTATCACCTCCATTTTTTCCCACTTTTGTCAAAGGAAGTACCCCTTCACCTATCTTTCCATCACCATCACTATCATAAACCCTGTTAAGACCATGACATGAGGTAAATTCATTACATTAGTGTCATTTTGCTATTTTGGTTAATTTTGAGTTATATTCCTAATAATTTGACTAAACATTATGGGTTAAGTGTGAATATTTGCAACAGTACGGACAAGTTAGCTAAAGATGGAGGGAATTCTTGTCAAAAGTCTTGTTTTGTCATTTCTATACTGAACATCTCAATCTATGATCTGTACTCAAAATCATGGAGGCCTAGCAGACTCTTTCCATGACTTCATACTTCCCGAGGCTCGAACACCACAACTAAAGATTTTGACCAAGCCCAAGCTCGATATTTTCCACAGTGAAGATTTTCCATATCCTCATCGAAACAGGACCATGCTAATGTTGACATTTGTTGTAATCCGTTGTGCCTGGGAGAGAAAAATCGTTCAAGAAATTGAATCTCAAGTTTGGTTTAGTAAATTCGCTGAGTTTTCCATGTATGGGTTTGTTTCCATTCTGAATGTGAATTTTTGCCTATAAAGGGTAGTACTATAATGAATTAGAATTAGAGTTATTATTGCAAACTATTGAGTTATCAAGTTATTGTTCAAGAATTGTTATTTGTAATTGAAGACTTTGTTCTGGTTAATACCATGGCTATGCTTTGAGCCCAAATCGTTCCGAGATATGGTTTATTGTGAGTCCTTAATTTGAATGTTTTAAATCTTTATTTTTCTACAAGTTGTTTAAAGCTTACCTAGGTGTGGCAGAGGCCACCATCATCTGGGAACAAGCTTCACTGTTAGTTTGTAGGTGTATCATTATATGAAAGTTCAATACATTCGTTTTTTATCCAATTATTGTGTCAATTCACTAAGGTTTCTTGTGCAAATGTGTGAGATATTCCATTTGATTTTGGATTGATCATAATCATTACAACCTCTCATTCGTTGATAGATAACCCGATCAAGAATCCTGAGTGCATAGACTGGCATTTGTCATATAGAATGTGCGTAAATCTTCAACATAGAGTTATGCTCTATTCCTCATAAAAAACTGAGTTTGTATTTCGATACAGATCCATGCTCTATTCTTTCATTTAAAAGCGCATTCATTTATATTTATGATCAGAATATCCATGATAGGAAAATCAATTGAGTCTTGAAGCTATATAACACAATCTCTGTGTGTTTATTTCGATGTGTTTGTCTCTTTAATGAAGTTCATGATGAAGGGTATGAGTGTGAGTGTGGATTTCCTTGTGTATAATTGAGAGATTGATTTATGGTATGGTTTTGGATTGTGTTTTCAAACGAATTTGAGTTAGTAGCAATAGGAATTGTGTTTTCCATTTCCACAATTTGAATTGTTTGATTCATTTCAGGCATTATGATTTAGTTTTCATAGTGTGGTTTATTTTAAAGAATTTCTTTAAGAGCATTGATTTGAGTGATTAAATTATCATAGGATAATTTAGATTCATTCTTGCATAATAGAATAAGATTGATTTTAATTTCCAGTATTGTAGAATAAAGATTGGTTTCAAGCATTGAACTGTGTGATTTATATTCCTAATATGATTTGATTTTTCATATTGCTTTGAGTTGTCTGAAGATGGTTAATTCTAGAACAGACTAGATTTCCATTTTAAATGTAGTAGCATAGGATTTGATAGCAAAAATCTTAGATAACTCTCTCAAAGGTTTCATTTTCGTAGAGTTAGTTTTTGTAGTAATTCAAAGTGAAGTTTGGAAGGTTTTTCATTTCCAAGTAAAGGTAGTTTGGTTTGAATGGATTGAAGATAACAGATCAAGATTTGATCTTAAAATTATAGTTTAGCCTCCTTATCATATTTAGTTACAATCAAATAGATACTTGGTCTCTTTAATAACTAGAAGTTTGAATCCTCATTTAATAATTGTAGTTGGAGTGAATTTAATTTAGCCTTTGGTTTCAGTAAGATTTTCTTTCAATTGTAGAGAAATAGAATAAAGAACAAAGTGGGTTAAGTTAAGTAAATTTCTTTCAGACTGCTTATGTTTCCTAAGAATGAGATGAGTGCTAGTTTGCTTAATTAGTATCATTTCTTCTTCATCATGCTATACTTAACGATCAAAGGCAAAATTACATACTCTAAATCTAATCTTGAACCAAAAATGTAGTACAACTCGTGCTTACAAGTCTTGGTTGACAATTAAATATTAAGGGATTTAATCACTAATTAAAACTCTCAACAAGTACACTGCATGATTTTCATGTTTCAGGCACTTCAAGGTATGTCACAGGGAAGTGCAGGAAGTGTGACAAAATACCGTGTAACATAGTGATAAAAGCAATATTGAGTGGGCTACCAGATCCTATAAAGGCCAAAGTGGAGAAACGTTCATCAGCAAAAGGCATGTGGGACAAACTTCATGATCTTCACTCAAAAGGAGCGTTTACCATAACTTCTATTCATGAATATGATGAAAATATAGAACCCATAAAGGAAGCTAAAAACAAGAATGAAGATATCAAGACCAAGGAGGACATAGAAGATGAAGAAATTGAATATGATCCCAAATAAGATCTCAAGGCAAAACTTGTAGCTTCCTTAAAAGAGATTAGCAGTTTGAAAAAAGGAAAATGAGGAGCTCAAGAAGAAATCAGAAGATGGTAACCATAACCATGACAAGATAAGGAAGGAAGTTGACATTTACAAGCTTCAAATACAAGAAAGAGATGAGGAGCTCACAAAGCTAAAGGAGGAATTTCATCAAAACAAGAAGAGGCATCATGAACAATTCATATCCATGACAAATAAATTAGATAAAGCAAAGAAAAGGGAAAACACTTTGTCAAGCCATCTTGAACAAATACATGAGGACTTGATAAAACTTGAAGAAAAAATTGATCAATACAAGGAAGAGTTCTCCTCCCTTAAATCTTAACTAGAAGAAACAAAGAAACAAGCACAAGGAGTTGAAAAGGTGATGAAAGTTTTCGCCCTCCTAGAAGGACAAGTCGATGAAGCAAAAAAGGAAAGAAATTCCATGACATGCCAACTTGAAGAAAAGGATGAAGATATCTCCAAATTAAAATTAGATGTCACCTCACTTAAGGGCCAATCATGTAAAGCAACCAAGATGAAGGAAAAAATGGAGAACCATCAAGCAAAGAAGGATGAAAAATGCAAGATGATGAAAGAATAAATTGATCTCCTAAAGAAAGAAGTTGATCATCTAAACAAGAGTCTTAAGAGCTCTCAAACCCTATATGACATCCTAGGTCATCAATTATCTCCTCTTGATAAAACAGGTCTTGGTTATGCAGGTGAAACCTCAAATAGAAATTATGCAAACCCTAGTGCTTCAAATAACAAGGATGTGGAGAAGCATGGAAGAAATATTGATGCCCCTAATTCCAGCAAAAGCAAAGAGAAGTGTCAAGATGGCATTGGAAGAAATCCTACTCCAAGAAGATATGTAGATGGTCTAAAGAATGCAAGAGACAATAAATTTGATCAAAGGATCCAAAGACATAATGACTTTAGAAGTACGTGAAGGCAATCTCCATCCTCCAGGTACCAAAGTATATTTTTTGGTTATTGCTATTCTCGTACAAATTTTTGGCACATAGCAATGAATTGTATGGCATACCACAAGGACGAATATAATGGTCCACATCAGTTTCCCAGAAGCAACTTCGCAGGAGGAAATTATGCTTCTTAATTTATGTATAAAATTGAAGGCTACAAATTTCATAATATTGGTCATATGGCTTGTAATTGTAACTTGAATTGGATCCCTAAACAAGATAAAACCATGACTACAAAGCATGAAAGGAAAGTTACACAAGTATGGGGAAGGAAGCAAATTACATCAGAAAATGCCTTAAAAACTCAAGGCATAAATCGATGTTGATCTGATAAGTACATCTTTGGCGTATATAATCCAAGTTTTGATGGTGAAATTCTACCAAAACGTGGACCTTGCATACTGTTAGGGGGAGCTTGTGATTCTTGACTATTCTTGTAGAAACTATCCATGAAGAGCCCTATGAAATCCTTGATGAGTCACACATGAATAATAATCTCTTGATAGATCACCTCTCGAGAGTAATTCCATTGAAGAAAATCATCATATTGTGTCTTCACTACACATGAATTTTTGAAGATATCTTCCACCTGATCACAAGGCAACAATCTTTCTTATCTAAAGCAAATACAAGATCTAGAGGAGTTTATGCAGGCAGGGGGAGTTGGTTGATCATCTACCTCATCTCTTTCCATGAAAGCATGCAAAGGCTTAGAGGGGGGAATTTCATTAAAGAAGAGAACCATAACAGGGGGAGAAACATATCTATCATGGAGAACTATCATTGATGAAGAAAATACGATGGAGAAACATGTCAAGAAGTAGCTTGATAGGGGGAGTACTTAGGCACCCCATTTTCCATTGATGTCAAAGGGGCAAAATTGTTGAAAGAGAAAGAATATTGCCATCAATGACAAAGGGGGAGAATTTTGGTCAAGGTTGTCATTGATGTGAATATGGCATTGTTGGAGATGGAAAATATTCTTGTAATACATGAATATCCCTTGTTTCCCAAACCTCATGTAAACCCTAGAGAAAACCCTAAGAATGAGATGATGTAAATCCCCTAGCTATATAACCCTATATATATGATGACAAGCCCTAAATACTCAATGCATGATCTAATGATACATGATCAATTGTTGATGCATGATCTAATGATGAATGAATAAACCCTTACCATGAAACCCTTCTACTCATTGATGAAAGCCTTGTCCTTATATGATGAATGAATAAATTTTGATTGGAAAATAGGATGCCCTAAGACCTAGCCTTGTTGGATGATTCCCTAATGAAGGAACCTTTACCTTAAATGCCAAAGACATAAAATATTATAGGCTGCCATGATGATAGTTTCACAAAATTAATTGTGTTTATATGAAAATGACCTAATTAAAGGTTGAAATTGACATCATCTTGTACAGGATATTTTTCTATTTCCAACGAGTTGTCGCTCACCCTCTAACTCCTTACAGATCGAGAGAAAACAAATTTACAAGTCGAAATACTATATTTTCTCTGTTAGCCAGCCTAAGCCTACCTGTATGTGTCAGCCTCACTACCAAGAGACATGTCTCTTTGTCAAAAGTCAAAACCAGTATAAATATAAGTCCGTACTCCTCATTTTGACTATCAGAATTCGGTTGAGACAAGCAGAGTTATAGCGCAGAACACTGAGACAAAAAGAAACCGCAGAACAAGAAGACACAGATGAATTTATTAAGGAATTTTTTGTGCATTAATTTTTGAGTTCCAACCACTATAACATTTGTAATTTCGGCCTATTTCAGGCCTAAAATTGTGGCCCTCTAGCCACTGTAATTCTGACCTATTTCAGGCCTAAAATTTTGGCCCTCTAGCCACTGCAATTTTGACCTTTTTTTACAGCATATGAGATAGAAATCCGTGGATATTTTCTTGCATACCTATAATAGTTTTTCCTTGTAGATTTGTGGAGTTTCCAAGGATTTCCATAGTGCAAGAAGAAGGTCATAAGGAAGCAAGGTTGGACAAGTGTTTAGAGCATTAGATTAGGAATGTTGGTTGATTCACATATCCCAAGGAAAGAACAAGGTTTTGGCAGTATATTGCAGACCTACAGTGACATTGGATCTCCAACAAACTTGACACTTATACCTTAGACCTTTGAGCTATAGTCACTTTCCTGGATCATCACTTTAAGCCTCAGACTTGGTCCTACTTTGAAGAACAGTCATCTCTTAAGCTCAGACTTGTAAGAAGCTCTTTCAAGCTTGGGCATGTAACACCTTGAAGGCTTGGATTTTAGGCTCAGTCACTTGTGAAGGTTTAGTTTTTGAGATTGGGTAGTCTTCCACTGGAGGAATAGTGGATATTCACCAAAACTCGGTACTATCCTTGAAGAACATTCCTCACCTCAGATTTGTGATAGAGTGTGGGTAATCTAACTGTTGGAATTTGAGTTTAGAGGCTTAACCTATGGAGGATAGACAAAAAGCATACTAAACTTGTGAACAGTCACACTATTGAAGCTCAGATTATATACATAATAGCAACTAGCCTTAGCCTCAGATCTATAGCTTGAGAAAGCAACTAAAACAGGTATCTCTCATAGCATTGCAAAGGATTGAAACAAAGATATGCACCTCGGAAGAGTTACAACACAGCGCGGATGTGTAGCTCATTTTGGAGATAAATCACCCATTACAACTCGAATTTGTGTGAACAGCCATCTAATAACCAATGATGCTTTGGACCTGAATTGTTGAGGCTCATTTGTCTTTGGTCAAATATTTAACTTGGATCTATAATATTGCGTATAGAAGCTGATATCACTCCTCTGGATCTTCAAGGTTGAGGAAGAGTCCAGCTGAGGTAACCACAAACCAGTATTTTAGCTTGGTAGCTAGCCCTACCAAGCTCGAGAGGGCTCTCTACAAAGGGTCACAGCCAGTAGGGCTAGATAGTTTAGGGTTTTAGGCTACATGTATAGCGTTACTAGAGGGTTTTTTTATTCGATTTGGTTGGGTAGTCACAAGGATGAGTGATTTAGGTCATAGGGACGAGGTCAGGGAAAACAAGATATGATTGCAGAAATTCAAAGGGGTAAGGTGCGTATGAAGCTTAACACTTAAAAGGTGATTTGATGAGATGGTTTAAGACTGATGAGGAGTTAGGAAGAGCATAAGAGATGTATTCTTCCTAAACTAAAGAAAAGTGAACAAAGTATGATAAATTTCCCAAAACAGAGCATGAGCAAGCATGTATTCTGCCTATCAACTTGAAAATTACCATATAACAGACATGAAATGGTTTATGAACTGATAAAACATTCATACAAATGATCACAAAGAAGAAAAAATGCTAAACATTCATACCACATGTATCCCAGAAAAATAGCTGCAACTCATCTATTGAAACTGGCCAAAATCTGATACAATAGTCTCTGATCACTAGTACAACATCCTACTGAATTGAACCTGTGAAATGACTAGGAAAAAACATAATATAGGCCTCAAAAAAACTCATCCTAACCTCAAGGGTTGAATCCATGAAAGGAGCAGTTGCAAGAAAAACTGAACTGATAGGTAAAGTGTAGGGTGGTCAAAGTGACTCATCCATAACTAATGTATTTACCCTAGATAATAGTAAAAAACATAATAATTACATCACCTTGATCAATTACATGAGTAAAGCATCAATTCCCCTTAGGTGAAAGTGAGTTTAGAGTGAAACAATGAAAAATGTAGAAGGTTGTCAAACGCGCCATTGAACTGTCAAACACGCCCTTTTAGTGTCAAACGCACCCTTCAACTTCAACGTTGATTTTGTATGCCTTCCCGATGTCCCAATTTGCTCCAAGATAGCTTGTTGGAAAGCCCTTCGAGTCTACTTTCCAAATATGCCTTCATTTTTTCATTTTGAGGTCATTTTCCCCATCAAACTTCCAATATCCCAATACTGGTAAACGCGCAGTGACCAGGCCAAAAAAGAGGCAGAAAGGTGATGTTTTGGTAGTTTTTTACCCTTTTGGCTAACCATTTTTGCTCCAAATTCTTAGAAAAAGTACAGGGTGAATGTCCTCATAATTCTAAATCGAACAATTCTAACCATTTTCTCATTGGATGCTCCAAAAAAGAGTGCAGCGTCCTAGGTGCTGCGCGTTTGACATGCTGATTGTGCCAAAAATTCCTCAAAAAACAAAGCAAATTATAACTTACCAAATTTGTTAAAAAATGGTCAAAATTGGTGAGATGATAGCTGGCTATATGTTTGAGGCATGGAGTGATGCCTCAACAAAGATATCCAACCTATTTTTCTCCTCTTGCTTGGTCAAGGCCTCAATTTTTGCATGAGCTCCTTTGAGCTTGGCCCTTGCAATTTTGTTTCTCATGGCATAGTATTTTGCCATCCATCTTTGAATACCATTGTCCTTCTTGGCCTTATCTAAGAGGCTCTCCAGATGAAAATTTACCCTTTCAAGCCAATGTTCTCTGTTTTCATTTACCATCTTGGAAAATTGCTCATTCAAGGTGAGCTCATTGGCTAGTTCTGCCTCCCTTTTCCTTTCTTTCTCCAAAGCTCTCTTTAGGCCTCTAGTCCTTGGCCTTCTTCTTGGCACCTGTTCATCAAGGTTCTCACCATACTGCCCATATGCCTCATCAAGTAAGGCTTTAGCCTTTTCAGCCTCTCTCTTTTCCTTTCTAAGCTAAATCTCCATGAGCTCATGTTTGACCTCAAATTGCTTGTTCTCCTGCTTATAGTACGAAATGATCCATTTGTCCCTTTGTAAGTTGACCTAGAGCTCTGCTATGAGTGCATTGTTTTCCTTGATAACAATAGTTTTGCTTTCACTATCATCATGCTCATCTGATTCAACTAACTGAAAATCATGCTCGATCTCATGGAGGTATTCCTCCTGCTATTGGATCTCTGCCTCTACAACTTTTTCCTTACCCTTCTATACCTACTTTGTTGATGAAGAATGCAAGGCCCCTCCCACAATCAGTGGGGAAAACACTTTCCCGTGCCCTCTCTAATAGGTATGTGCCAAGGTACCTAAACCAACCCTTTTGGGCTCGCTTCTCTCACCATGATCAATATGCTCCTAGCTGTTGCCTTCATCTCTGCAAGGTGAACGAATAGGCTCATGAAATGGTGATGATGGAGGTGATGGTTGTTGAGAACTAGAGAAGGTATGTAATTACCACTTATTTTGTCATCCTTTCCTTAAATTCATAACTTCTTTACATTATGAAATAGGTATATGGTGAAAGATTATGATAAATTTTAGAAGATTTGTGTGCAACATAAAATGACTAATAATTACCCTTTTCGTGTGCAAAAAAGAGGAAAATGGAAAATCACCATTCTAAAGGAAATGATAAGATGAAATCAACTGTTGTCCCTTTGACAAGGAACCACATCGAAACGAGGCAATCCAGATTGGAGTGTACAAGCTAGGAAAAGGAAGAGGAGATACCAAATCGGCGCAAGAGAACGAGAAGTTAACTAAGAGCTAACAATATGGTGAATCCCTCAGGATCCTTTGATCTCGAGGGATCGCTACCTTAACAATTCTCTGTATCATTGATATCTTCGCTCGGCTACTATAAGGGACAACATTCCTAGCCCAATGGGATGGACTATTGTTGTTTTTATGAAATTCACTATTGTAACTGAAACTTTGATCATCGACTCTCTTTAAAAGAGCGATTACTGTAACTTTGTTTTGATGCTTAATATATAAACTATGTTGCCATTCCATCTTTGATTCTGTAGAAATTATAAGCAGTGCATCCCTAGAGGCTAAGGGCCCGGCCCTAGTGGATCACTTGCTTCCTATACCATTAATTCTCGATTCCAAGTCGTGTGTGGTTTGATTTCTTTTACTTGCTTTGTTTAGTAATCTATTGTTCCTTGTTATTTCATGTATTAACTCTGTTATATTTCGTGCCTATTTGAATAGTAAGGTTATTCTTTGCACATGCATGTTATGCTACTCGTTCTGAAGTTATATCGTATTGTTGTTCCTTTAACAAACTGATATTATTGTATAACATTGTTGTTCCTTACAGATTACCGTTACTATTCGATTATAGAGTAACAATGCTATGTATTTATAAATCGGTATTATTACCGTTTACTCCAAGTGTGATTGTTGTTCATTGGGATTGTTGTTCCATTATGATCGCAATTGTTATTTCTTCACAACCGTGATTAATAGTTGTTATGCCGAAACTCATATTACTTCTCCTTCAACAGAAAAGTGTCGTGTGTAATATTCGATTTGGTGTGCTGTGCATTTACATTTGATTCCGGATTTTGTTCAATATTTTATAGCTTCCTTTAGTTTGCTGTCCCATTTCCATTTGCTGTTCAAATCGTTTCTGAGTGAAGATTGCAATTACTGCTTCATTTTCGTAGGTTAAAGCTTTGTTGTTCAGTTGAGTTAAATAGATTAGTCACTGTTCCATTTCCTGTTATTTGAATTATCATTGCTTTGATGTGCACAGAACGATCTAAAACTGTAGTGAACATTGATAGTTGTTGTCCAGTTCCTAGGTTGATGATCTTTTCCCTTAAATTTCTTCTCAATTACATCAGTTTACAAAGGGAGGAGTTATTATTACTGCACCCTTGACTGATAAGTTGCTGTAGTTTTCGAAGTGAATGATTTAAGTCCCAGAGTGTTAAGTTTCTTTTTGAAAGTATACTTTATTCTAAGCATCCATTTACTCTTGTATTTAAAGCACTATATTACTAGTATTACTCTGACAAATGACCGCCTCAGACTGAGTACACTCTTTGAGATAACAAATCGTACCTAGATTGACAATTAATGTAGGGTAAATAGAGGTGAAAAAGACCCTTTTTACTGCTTGACATTTTGGCATCATTGTCGGGAAGAGTGTAGCCATTTGTTTCTTTTTAGAGTAGTGTAAGTACCTGCTATGAGAGAATTGGGTTTTAAAAATGGAAGGTAAGAACCTGCGTATGGAGCATGTAACAGCCCTGCTCCCCTACCTGCTTTCCTGCAAATTTGTTGTTCTAGGTAGAAATTAGCATTTGATTTGTGTGCATGACTAAGCATAAACAACCTGAAAAGAATCCTAAACCACTACCCAAACTTGAAAAAGCTAAGGGGCCAGTGACCCTTGGCCGATCGACCTTTATAGACGAAATCCATAAGAAAGCAGAATCTCAGCCTTCAGTAGAACCAAGAAAATTTGCTTCTATACAACCTACTAGTTCCCTTCAGGCCACAGGATCACCATCTATAGCCTTTTCTGAGGTGCAAGATTTTCAAGAAATTGAGAATTCTAGCCAAAAATCATTGCAAGAAGGGAACCTTAGCAACCTCTATGAAGGAAGAGGAGAAATAGGGGAAACTGAAGAACCAAGATCTCCTCTTGGGATAATTCAGCCATTAAGCAGCCCAGATAAGGGAAGTGTTGTAAAGATCATCCAAAACAAAGAATCCCCCCAAACATTGATTCAACAAGGAACTCTCATTATCCCAGATCAAGGAAGTGTTGTTAAGGTTATTCCTGCTCCTTCTAGTTAGCCTAGGAATACCCTCCTAGACATCCCAGAAGGTTATTAGCACATATTTGACCAATGGCCTAGAACTAGCCAAACACCCAAACCTCCACACTGCAATATCCCATTGTAGATATTGCAGCTAATGCACCCGTGAAGGCCATTCCACTCCAGCACATCCCTACATTTCATGGCCTTACATCAGAAGATCCAGATGCATTTTTATTTGAATTTGATGTGCTGTGCAGAGGATATGACTATACTACTGATCCCCAAAAGCTGAAATTATTTCCCTCTACATTGAAAGGGGCTGCTTTATGATGGTTTATGGGGTTGGGTGGAGGTGTTATAAATAACTGGGATCAAATGAAAGGGGCTTTTCTGAAGAAATATCAGGATTATTGTAGGTCTAGAGAGTTAAAAGATGAAATATTTCAGATGGTAGCTAGACCTAATGAAACATTAGAGGAATATGTTGAACGTTTTCAATATAATCTTCAAATATCTCCTTATGCATCATTAACCTTACCTGACAATGTATTAAAAACAACATTAAAAGGTATGAAGGAACAATGGATTGAAACAATAAATATTATGGGAAAAGGATATATTTATCAAGAAAATTTTGTTGACATTATTGATTTATGCATCAGGAGTTCGCGAGGCAGCACAAGACTAAAACCAGCAGAACATGATAGGTTTACAAGGGACAACAAGATCTCTGCAGAAGGAGTAACTCACATAGAAATTGGAAATTTATTAGAGAATTTCAAAACTGATATATTGGGGACTCTGACAACGCAGCTCAACATTATGCAAGCAAAGCAGAAACAAGGAGAAGCAGAAAAAAGTTTGGCAATATTCTATCCCAGATGCATAAAGAAACATAGCCACAAAGAGTGCCCATTAGATGCAATTCAAGTTTGCGCCATTTGTACAAAAGACCACTCTACAGAAAGTTGTCCCTCACTTCCTGGTTTGAAATCAGTATACAAAGAAGTAGAAGAAGAACCAGAACCAGTGTACCTACTTAATCAGCGCCATCAATGGCAGCCGCGACAATCAGGTATGTTCCCCGATCCATATTCTTTTCAACCTCTGCAATATCATGCTCAGCAATATAATACAATATGGCAAAATCAACCCCCTTCCCAAATTGATCACAATAACCATTTCCTTCATCCTCTCCATGGCTGAACCAAACAAGCCAATCTAATGGGCCAAATTTTCCCTATGCTCCACCATATTGGCAAAATAATGTGTATCCAACACAATGGTCCCCTCCTACTTTGCAGAATAAAGCCTGGCAGAAAAACTGGCAAAGACCGATGAATCAGCCAGTAGGAACCATTCCACTCCCTCAACCTACACTGCCAGCACTACAACAAAACCCCCAGCCCAATTTAAGACCGCAACTCCTAGCCTAACCCAACCCAAACCCAAATAACTAACCAGTTCAATCTATTCAAATAATTGAAACAACAAAACTAGAAACCGATCTAAGGGAGTGCAATGACCTTCAATTAAGGTCTGGGCGTGTTGTAGAAATAGAGGGAGATAAAACTGTTCAAGTTGAAAATCAATTACCTGTAGAACAACCATCACAAGAAGAGGATGTGATCAAACAACAGACTCATAATCAAACAACCACATCTTCTCCTCCATTCCCAGAATGATTAATTATACCATGACCTATAGAACATCCTAACTTTGATATTCTGGGAGAACTTAAGAATTTGTACATAAAAATCCCACTCCTCCAAGCCATCCAAGACATCCCAATATATGCAAAGACCATTAGAGAACTCTGTATAAAAAAACCAAGGAGGAGAATAACAAATAACCCAACAGTCCAAGTAGTTGGCACCTTATCTGACCTGTTATTAGGAAGAGAGGCACCTGTCAAATATGAAGACCCAGGAAATCCAATAGTGACAGTACAAATCAATGGGCAAACCTTTTCAAATGCCTTAGTTGATCTTGGGGCTGAAATTAATATCTTAACAACCACCACTTGTCAAAAACTGGGCATTACATCAGTAGAACCGACTTCCACTTTATTGGAACTGGCTGACCGATCAGTGGTTAGGCCGGAAGGCACACTACATGATGTCATGGTATCCATTTATTCTTGGGAATATCCTACTGACTTTCTGATAATAAACCCCAAAAACCGACTTGACGGACATCCGTTAATTTTAGGCTTGCAACTGCTGATGCTTACATTAGCTGCCGACAAGGTAGTATGACCATAAATCAAGGGAGTAACATCAAGAATCTAGCCCTATAACCTCCCACCCAACCAATTGTCACGATAATAAAAACTAACAAGCATCCTGTATCATACCTTACCGAAAACATTAGATCCCCATTAACCATAGAAGATGCCCTCGATTTCAAAGATCAAATAGAGGATGATGTTATTAACAACTTTATTAACCAAGCTGAATCCAGATCCCACATACAATATCACATGATAGAGGCAGCATTTGATAATGAATTAGAAGAAGATCCTCTTAAAGACACTCATGATCAAACAATACCTACTACCTCTGTGTCAAATAGCAAAACTGTAGAGATTGAGCCAGGAAAAATTTTAAACATTAATAGTAACCTAACTCCTGAACAAGAAGAGAAGCTAATCCAACTACTGAGAAAATACAAGGAAGCATTTGCATGGGATTATCCGGACATGAAGGGAATCGATCCCCAGTTATGTACACACCACATTTACATAGAAAAGGATGCAAGACCTATTCACCAACCCCAAAGGAGACTTAAACCTCATCTAAAAGACATTGTGAAAGTTGAACTACAAAAACTTTTAGATGTAACATTTATTTATCCTATCTCCGATAGAAAATGGGTCTCTTCGCTTGTAGTGGTGCCAAAGAAGAATGGAAAGTGGAGGATTTGTGTAGATTACAGAGAACTAAATAAAGCAACACAAAAAGACCACTTTCCCCTTCCATTCATTGACCAGGTATTAGGTACATTAGCAGGAAAGAAATTATTTTCTTTCTTGGATGGTTTTAGTGGATACAATCAGCTTTAGATTTCCCCTGAAGACCACGACAAAACTACTTTTACCTGTCCTTGGGGAACGTTTGCCTACAGAGTTTTACCCTTTGGCCTATGCAATGCCCCTGCCACATTTCAAAGGGATATCCTCAGCATCTTTTCAGATTTAATAAATGAAGGGCTCGAAGTATACATGGATGGTTTCACACCATATGTAGATGATTTCGACCCATCACTAGACACATTGGAAAGGGTACTGAAACGATGCATTGCCACTTGGCTCTGCTTGAGCCATGAAAAATGATATATGATGATGACTAAATGACTCATCCTAGGTCATTAGATCTCAACAGCTAGAATACAAGTAGATCCTGCCAAAATTCAAATAATTTTTTTAATACCTACTCCTACCACACAGACAGAGGTACGCAATTTTCTTGGATTTTCTAGTTATTATAGGAGATTTATAGAACATTTTTCTCACATTGTTGCACCTCTATACGCACTGACAATAAATGTTGACTTTGTTTGGACAGATAAATGTGACCGTGCTTTTGAGGATCTGGAAAAGTTTGTGTCAACAGCCCCAATACTCAAAGGTCCAAATTGGGACCTGCCATTCCAAATTTAATCAGACGCTTCAAATACAGCTATTGGAGTAGTCCTTGGGCAAGAAGAAGACAAAAAACCATATGCAATTTATTATATTAGCAAGAATTTGCCTCCTGCTGAGTTGGACTATACCATTACTGAAAAATAATTTTTAGTTGTGATTCATGTTGTAAATAAATTTAGGCATTATTTTATTGGATATCTGGTTGTTTTATATACAGATCACTCTGCCATAAAATATTTAGCAAATAAACCAATCACAAATGGTAGAGTAACTAGATGGCTGATTTTATTGCAGGAATTCAACATCACAATAAAAGACCGACCTGGAAAAGAAAATCTTGTAGCTAACTTTCTCTCACGAATGCCAAAACCAGTGGACGCAGCAGCAGTCGAAGATCAATTTCCAGATGAACATTTGTTCGTTGTTACTGTCAAAACACCCTGGTATGCTGATGTTGCGAATTATTTAGCAGTAGGCAAATTACCAAAACATCTGACTCCCAATGAACGAAAGCAGATTGTCCAGCATAGTACCTGATTTTCTTGGATTGGGGGCTACCTATTCCATACAGGGGCAGATATGCACATCAGAAGAAGCGTCCATGAAGATGAAATTTTTGACATTTTGAAACACTGTCATGATGGACCATGTGGCGGACATTTCACAGATTGAAGAACTGGTCACAAAGTTCTGCAAACAGGATATTATTGGCCCACAATATTCAAAGATGCAAAGAAATTTGTTCAATGTTGTGACAGTTGCCAAAGAGAAAGATGCCCTGGGCAGTCCGACAAAATGCCTTTGAACCCATAGCTAGTCAATGAACCTTTCGAACGTTGGGCACTCGATTTTGTTGGTCTGATCAATCCATCATCAAACAAGAAAACATATATTTTGGTAGCAACAGAATATGTCACCAAATGGGTTGAAGCAGAGGCATTGCCAAGAGCTACAGAGGATTCCGTCATTCAGTTCCTGTTCCACATATTTGTGCGATATGGCCTCCCAAGAGACATAATCATGGATGGAGGACCACAGTTTGCTCGTAATAAAATTTTTGCAACACTAAAAAACTATCATATTCAGCATAAAATTACCTCTCCATACCACCCACAGACGAATGGCCAAGTAGAAAGCACGAATAAAGTAATAGAAGCAATATTGACAAAAACCATTGCGTCACACAGACACGATTGGGCTACAAGATTGCCGGAAGCCTTGTGGGCATACAAAAAAACATGGAGAAGCACTACTGAGCTAGTATTTGGAAAGGAACCCATCTTTCCAATAGAATTCGAAATACAGACCTTGAGAACAGCACAAGAAGTCGGTCTAGATTTAAATGAGGCCCAAGTTAATAAACTACAGCAGATTAATGAGCTAGATGAAATCAGGCTCTCTGCTCTTCAACATACTACATTAATCCAACAACAAAGAGCCAAATGGAATGACGCCCTCATCAAGAAGAAAGTCTTTCGCAAAGGAGATTGGGCGCTCCTATACGATTCTAGGTTTCAGGATTTTCTGGGGAAACTTCAGACTCGCTAGCTGGGACCATACGAAATCCAGAAGGTAATTGATAATGAAACCATTACTTTAACCACCATCGATGGATCTAGACATACCTTTAAGGAAAATGGCCACCGAGTTCGATTGTACCACAAACCACTCACTCGGGAATCCTTCTACCAGCAACTCCGAGAAGACTCCGATATGCAGATTATGGTTGAGGAAGAGAACTCTTCCTCACCTTTGGTTCACTAAGTGATTTGATTGCTTTTAAATTTTGTACATAATTCTTTTGTTTTTTTTTCTGTACAGATTTCTGCATTTTTGCAACTTTTGCATTTTGTTGTTCCTTTCGGATGAAATAGCATTTTCACCATTCTGCTGTTCCTTTTTGAAGGAATAGCACTTCTGCATTTTGTTGTTCCTTTCCAAAGGCACAACATTCTCACTGCTTTTCTATTCCTTTTTGAAGGAACAATGCTTTTTCATTATGCTATTCCTTTTCAAAGGAACAACAGTTCCACCATTTGGTTGTTCCTCTTTGAAGGAACAACACTTTTGCATTCTGTTGTTCCTTTCCAAAGGAACAACATTTTCTCCATTTTTTGTTCCTTTATAAAGGAACAACAGTTTTTGCATTCTGTTGTTCCTTTCCAAAGGAACAACATTTTGTCGTTTTTTTGTTCCTTTCTGAAGGAACAGCACTTTCACATTTTGATGTTCCTCTCTGAAGGAACAACACTTCCGCCTTTTTGCTGTTTCTTTCCGAAGGAACAACACGTTTACGTTTTTCTGTTCCTTTCCGAAGGAACAACACTTTTACGTTTTGTTGTTCCTTTCTGAAGGAACAACACTTCTACATTTTTGTTGTTCCTTTCTGAAGGAACAACACTTTCATTTTCTATTGTTCCTTTCCAAAGGAACAACACTTTCATTTTTTTGTTGTTCCTTCCCGAAGGAACAACACTTTCATTTTCTATTGTTCCTTTTCGAAGGAACAACACTTTCATTTTTCTGTTGTTCCTTTCTGAAGGAACAACACTTTCATTTTTCTGTTGTTCCTTTCCAAAGGAACAACACTTTCATTTTTTCACTGCTCCTTTCCGAAGGAACAACATTTTTGCATTTTTTGTTTGCGCTTGTTTTCTTTGTTGTTCCAATTAAGGGACAATTGTTGTTCCTCTCAATGAACAGTAGTTTCGAGCATATTTTTTCCTTTTGCTTGCACTTTTTGTACAGTAGTTGTTCTATCTTGAGAACAACATTTTTAGAGTGCATTTTCTTCTTTGTGTGTTTTACCATTTAGATCATTTTTGTGAGTTATGCTCATTTAAAGCACAGCTATACATTCATGCAACGAATACAAAAATTAGAGGATACTGAAATCAACAAATTACATAAAAATCGTTATCTTTACAAGAAATTGCTTTGAATTGATAAGAGAAAAGAAGAAAGGACACAACTATTGATCACCTTGTTGTCATTATTCTACTAATACCGATATGATTGATTATTTTTATCATGATGGTTCTTCCTAAATCCCCATAATTCTCTTTGATCATTATTAATGAATAAGAATAAAGGGCATATTTTTCTATTGAGATGTTAAGACTTCTTCCACCATCCCTACTCTTAAGGAGTGTTGAACCACCCTCTGTATATAAATAGGAAAAGTGCTATATAAAAGAAAAAAAAGAAGAAAAAAATGTTTATATGATTGCTAACATGGTTTTTCAGATGAAGGATAGGGGGTCTCATCAAGAGCCAGCCTACCATGATCATAAGGAAGAAAGTGAAGTGGCATTCCCACTATGGCCACCACACCAGGGATATGATCTAAGAGGCACATCATAAAAAAATAAAAAGTCCTTGGAACAGGAGGTCTCATCAGGAGCCGGCCTGCCCACCTTTCACTCCTTCCTAATGAATGGCATTATGATTTATCTGGTTACCAAGCCAGCATAATGGCCTCCATTCGGACATTGTACAACACTTTCCTAGGCATACACAAAGGATTGTGGTTCCAAGGGTGAAATAAACAACTCTGTCAAGGTTATGGACACCTGTGGGCAACAGAGCTCTGTTGATGGTATTGAAGTCATATTTCTTATACACTAATAGCAATTATAAAACCCTTCTTCTTATATCCTTATAAATGGTTCAAATGAGATTATGTATATAACCCTTCCGAACCTTTGATACATGAAAATCAATTACAAATCAACTATGACGGTAAAAGTCGATAATGATTGCATAAGACGTTTTATACACATTAGCTATCCTATCCTCCAATTCTCGCATCATATCACGGCATTTCCTTATTTATTAATCGATTCTATTATACACCTCGATTTTGGCAATCCACTCATGATTGTAAACACGGAATTTCTATATACGTTGTTCCTTTATGACTCTGTACTATGACAGTTCAGCATGATGCTCCTTCATTTGACGGCAGAGGAGGGCCTATCACATTACAGGGGGGGTGCAGGTGACCTCATAATTTGCTGGCATACGTGTTAGCTTATCATTCAAAGAATTATGACTCAGCAATAGCAAAGCTTAATGGTATTTTGTTTCCCAATTTTCATGGCTTGCTACTCCGAAGCTATTTCCACATTTTGCTCTGCAAAAATTAGTATTAAGTTCGTAATTCGAACAGCTTGCTATTCCGTCATCTTCTCTGTGTTTGCTAACAGTAAGCTAAAAATTTTAACAGCCTGCTACTCCATTCCCGTCTCTATGTTTTTTTTATAGTTTTCTAAGCATGGGAGGAAGATCAATTCGTAGAGAGCCACAAGTGTTGATGGTCTCTGATGCTACATGAGAGATCCTAGCGAGGGCAGGATGGATAGTTTATCTTAACCGTCTACAACAATCCAACGAGATGGTGGCAATTGAGTTTTTACAGAACTTGCAAGAACTTCATTCCACGGTGAGAGGGAGACAGATAGTAGTCACTAACGACATAATTGCAGAGGTTTCAGGACTGCCAGCCACTGGACCTGTGTGGACTCTAAAAAAGGTGAGACTGCGAGACACCATGAAAATCTTCCAAAATGAAGGGCAGAACCTGACTGTAAAAAGGAAGGGAGTTTTACTGGCAGCCTTGGGAGAGTCGTGGGTAGAGTTAGCAAGAATTATCCAAAGCTACATCACTTGTGATGGCAGGAAAGACATGGTAAGACCATGCCATCTTAAACTTTTAGCTGTGTTAAAGCAAAAATGCGCTGTGAATTTGCCTATGTTTTTAAATTTTTTATTACATGATGTTGCCCAAAGCATGAAGAAATCTCACCATGTAGAGTCAGTAGTAAGCCACCATGGGTTAATACGATTGATAGTTAGCTACAGTCTTGCTCAATAGCAGAGCAGTTGGGAAGAACTGATTTTCATGATAGACGGGGGACTGGCTTTGCTAGCCCCAAAACAAAAACATGTTGCCAGTACATCAAGCAGACCACTGAAACGAAGAAAATCTATTAGATTGGCATGGATCAAAGGAATGCTAGGAAATTCCCAGGGGAACATCAGTCAACCAGTGGAAATAGATGATTCAGGAGATGAGCAACCCCCACAATTGGAAGGAGGGGAGAACGAAAAAGAATTGGAGGAAAACCATGAAGAATAATCGGAGGAAGAGACTAAGCAATATGGTTAGGAGGAAGAGGAAACAGAGCAATGCAGTGGAAGCCCACTGCAAAACCCATTGCAAGAAGATGAATTGGCCCAGATTCTAGCCAATATGGGCGAATATGCCCAACCTCATAGCCCACTTAACCCCCACACCAAAGAAGAACTGCAGGAGCACTCTACTCATGATAAAAGTGCAATCGAGGAACTGTGTGATGAGGAAGAAGGACCACAGGAGCACTCTGTTCATGATAAAATTGCATCCAAAGAACTATTTGATGAAGAAGAAGAAGAAGATGATCACTCTACCCATGATGAGAGTGTATCTGGAGGGAAGAGTGATGAAGATGAAGAAGAGGAACAATCTGTTCCTAGTCAGAATACACCAGAAGAATTCCACGATGAAGAAGGGGTAGAAGAAGAAGTTACCCAAGAAATAGCAGAGCAAGCTAGGGTTTCTACCCCTGAACAACCTGATCAATAGAACATTGAAGAAGCACCCCAAGAAGAAAATAAGGAAATTGGCCAAGGTGAAGATACAATACTGGAGGTACAAAGCCCAGGCTCGAGTAAATGAATGGTTGTTCCTTCCAAGAAAATAGAGGAAATTAAAATATTACGAAAGGAACAACAAAGACTGCTTAACGTAATCAAGCAACTTTGACAATAGATAAGGGTTTTGAAAATGGGGAAGAGATCAAAAGGAACCTCTATGGTAAAGCATGCAACCGCCCAGGCGAAACCCCTTAAGAAAAATATCAAGAGGACTCAAGTCCAACCTACCATTCAAAACTGAAAGGAACAACATCCGGTTGTTGCCCATGTCGAAATACAAACAGAGAACGTATCAGCCTGAAATAAGGAAATTCAAACAGAGGCACCATCCTCTAAGGAAACTCAGACCATAAAGATGAGACGCTGTGATATTAAGACCCAAGTAGATCTCCCGCCTACAACTATTATGTTGGATAATGACCCAAGGACAATAAATCTGCAAAAAGATTTGGCACAAGCCTAGCAAACAATAGAGAAACTTACAGAGAAGACTATCCATCGAGAAAAATACGAGAAATTACAACAGCAGCTGAAAGACATTAATGCATCAGAAACTCAGGCCTTTGAAGGATGGAGAAAAGCATAATACAAAGTCACAAAGGTAACCCATAGATTAGAAGTAGTCATCAAACAAATGGATACTTTATGCTCTCTGTATACTAATGTGCTAGCATGTAGGGCACTTGCTAGGAACTATTCTTTGTTTTTAATGGAAAGATATTTACAATTGAAAATTAAAGCTGTTAAAGCAGGAGTGCCTATAGAAATAAAAACCATTGATGACTTCATAAATTTTTGTAAGCATTACGGGATGAAATTTTAGAGACTATTATGTGAATTTTATTTGCATAATCTTGTATTAGATGGAGAAACAGAGAAGAATCCTAGTTCTTTTGTGGGTGATGTCCAACTGTAAGAATTTTTTTCTTTTGTTGTTAATAAAATAAAGTGGCTTAAAGCCTACAATGACTTTCAAAGACAAGAGAATGGATTAGACTTATGGGTGAGGGCTGAACCTAGAGACCCACTGCAGTTATGGAATAAACATAGGAGCCTAATGAGAACTCAAGGAGTGATCGAAGCATTGGGACCTATTCACACAGCAGTCATCCAGCAAGGGGTAGAATACTTCCTTGCCATCAAAGACCTTGCCATAGCAATGGCCAAATTCTGATATCAGACTTCTAATCGGAACATCCAAAATAGGGAACCATCTAATTATGAGAAATTTAAGATAGCTGATGACCACTTGGGTATCTTTGGTGACCTCATTTTGAGAGAAGGCCCGTCTTGGTTAGGTTGTAGGTTTCGAAGTCCGGTCATTGGCACCCTGCACCAAGATATCAAACCTTATATGAAATTCCTGAAGGTCAGACAAGACATATTTTTGAATACCTAGCTAGGAATCATGCCTATATACCACCTCATGAGATCCCTTCTCTAGCCTATTCCCTCACTACCTTACATGTCAATTACAATGATTTCATGAGGGCATGAAAAAGTGTAAGCAAGGGGGGTGTGTTGAGCACTATAGATGGTATGTAATTACCACTTATTTTGTCATCCTTTGCTTAAATTCATAACTTATTTACACTATGAAATAGGTATATGGTGAAAGATTATGATAAAGTTTAGAAGATTTGTGTGCAACATAAAATGACTAATAATTACCCTTTTCCTATGCAGAAAAAGAGGAAAATAAAAAATCACCATTCTAAAGGAAACGACAAGATGAAATCAATTGTTGTCCCTTTAACAGGGAACCACATCCAAACGAGGCAATCCAAATTGGAGCGTACAAGCCAGGAAAAGGAAGAGGAGATACCAAATCGGCGCAAGAGAATGAGAAGTTAACTGAGAGCTAACAATATGGCAAATCCCTCAAGATCCTTTGATCCTGAGGGATCGCTACCTTAACGATTCTCTGTATCGTTGATATCTTCGCTTGGCTGCTATAAGAAGAGATAACATTGCTAGCCCAAGGGGACGGACTATTGTTGTTTTTATGAAATTCAATATTGTAACTGAAACTTTGATCATCGACTCTCTTTAAAAGAGCGATTACTGTAACTCTGTTTTGATGCTTAATATATAAACTCTATTGTTGTTCCATCTTTGATTCTAGAGCAATTATAAGCAGTGCATCCCTGGAGGCTACGGGCCCGGCCCTGGTGGATCACTTGCTTCCTGTACCATTAATTCTCGATTCCAAGTCATGTGTGGTTTGATTTCTTTTACCTACTTTGTTTAGTAATCTGTTGTTCCTTGTTATTTCATGTATTAGCTCTATTATATTTCATACCTATTTGAATAGTAAGGTTATTCTCTGCACAGGCATGTTATGCTACTTTTTCTGAAGTTATATCATATTTTTGTTCCTTTAACAAACTGATATTATTGTATAGCATTGTTGTTCCTTACAGATTACCGTTACTATTCGATTACAGAGTAACAGTGTTGTGTATTTATAAATCGATATTATTACGGTTTAATCCAAGTGTGATTTTTGTTCATTGGGGCTGCTATTCCACTATGATCACAATTTCTATTTCTTCATAACCGTGATTAATAGTTGTTATGCCGAAACTCAGATTACTGCTCCTTCAATAGTAAAGTGCCATGTGTAATATTTGATTTGGTGTGTTATGTATTTGCATTTGATTCTGATTGCTGTTAAATATTTTATAGCTTCCTTTAGTTTGTTGTCCCATTTTCGTTCGTTGTTCAAATCATTTATGAGTGAATATTGCAATTACTGCTTCATTTTCGTAGGTTAAAGCTTTGTTGTTTAGTTGAGTTAAATAGATCAATTGTTGTTCCATTTCCTGTTATTTGAATTATCATTGCTTTGATGTGCATAGAATGATCTGAAACTATAGTGAACATCAACAGTTGTTGTCCTGTTCCCAGGTTGATGATATTTTCCCTTCAATTGCTTCTCAATTACATCAGTTTACAAAGGGAGGAGTTATTATTACTGCACCCTTGACTGATAAGTTGCTGTAGTTTTCGAAGTGAATGATTTAAGTCTCAGAGTGTTAAGTTTCTTTTTAAAAGTAGTCTTTGTTCCAAGCATCCGTTTACTCTTGTATTTAAAGCACTATACTACTGGCATTACTCTAACAAATGATCACCTTAGACTGAGTCCACTCTTTGAAATAACAAATCGTACTTGGATTGAAAATTAATGTAAGGTAAATAGAGGTGAAAAAGAACCTTTCTACTGCTCGACAATGGTGTGGATAACTCATCAGATTAAGATGGATGACGCATGGGCTGAGATGGAGGAATGGAGGTGGATGGATGAGAAGATGAAGGTGCCTCTTAGCCATGTTGAATAGGTAGGACTGTGAAAACCTCATTGGATATGAAAGTGTCCCATGCAATGTTAAGCTGATAAGGGCAGTGTAGGACTATCATCTTGATGAGAAAATGGTGAAATATGCTATGCATTTGATGATCATGATCTTTCCTTCAGGAAATGTATGACATCTTGTCGATATCTCAGTAAAGATAGTAAGGCAGATTGAGCATTTTGACTCTTATAAAATGCATGAGTAACCGAATATGATAGGAATATAGCCTATAAAACCTGCCCTCACATGTGAAGTACTTCATGATGATTTTCATCATAGGAACATATCTGTCTAGGAGGTAATAGAAAGGGAAAATCCTGCTTCTTTCATTCTTGTGGTTGGGTTTAAGATATGGCTCATCGTAGCAATAATCCAATTCTCCCTGTTTAAACCATTTTTCCTCAACATTTGGGATCCCAGTAGCAGCTGATATGATAGTAGAAGATATAGTAAAGGTGACACTAGCAAGGGTTGCCTGGTTGTCATGGAGGTTGATGATGAATTGTCTGGTCAATTCATAATGATGTTGGGTCCTTTCCACCTTCTCACAAAACTCAAAACATCCCATATGTTTGAAGCTTGTGATAGTGACAGGAGATGCCATGAGCTCTCTAGTGTTGGTTGGCTCATATATGATGATTTTTCCTCCTTTCTTATATTTCCTCCTCTCTTGTTTTTCTTCCTCACTCTAACTTCTGTGTTCTTCTTCTTCCATGATTTGTTGCTGTCAAAACCCTAGGGAGATGGTAGAATGGACTGTGGGTGTGGGAAATATGGAATGATGTGAGGAGAGATGATGAGGAGGGGATGAGGATGTGTGGAATGAGGGAGGTGATAGGGGATAGTTGTTAAGTGAGGGGAATGGTAATGAAAGCTAGGAAATGTGATTTGAGATGGTGGGAATGTATTACTAGGGTTTGATCTTAGGAATGACAACAAACAACTATCAACCCTATGTAGATGAATAATAGAGGGAAGGAGTGAATAATTTTGCCACTAACCTCTTTTTTTGAAGTATATGATGACCGATTTGGAAACTTGGTGGCGATGGAGGAGGTTCTAGCACGTTTTTGTTCCTTACAAGCGAACACACAATGACTCAGGAAAACACACCCTTCAGCTATAGGAGCACAATGTCATTGTAACTTACACTGCAATCTCTAGCAAATGCGCAGCGACCCACCTAAATGCGCAGTGACCCTGATTAACACGCCCTCTTCCTCTGTTTTGCCCAATTTCGCCTTAAAAACGACAAATTTCTTTTGTTGAGGATTTTTAAGAGTCCTAGAGTGCAAATGAAGTTTCATGGGTGTCTTGAGAGCCTTTGGATGGAATTTAATTTATGAGTTGCACACACACTTTCTAATGTTTATTGTCATTACCAAATTTCCATATTAATGCTTTTTTACTTTCTGACCTTTTTTCTCTTGACAGGTGGATGATGCTTTGGAAATCTTGAATTTTTATGTTTGCTTGGTTGCTTTTGGCAATGGAATTGAGTATGCAGGTGAAAGCTAACTTATTACATATAATAGACATAAAATTACACAAAAAAATGAAAATTACTACATCTGTTTTGAAGTTAAAATTTACAAACTGGGATAAATTCCCTTCTTGAAATCAAATTTGGGGCTTTTAGTAACCATGCTTACATGCTTTGGAAAGTTTTATTTAACTGAAAAAAGATATTATTTGCTTGACTCTCATATTTTTATGTCCTTATGTAGTGAGATAGTGATTTATTGGACCTTGGGAACCCTAATGACCTAATGAAACCTTGAAAAACCCTAAAAGACCTAATGATACCTTGAAGGACTGAATTTCAAGATGACATTACTGGTGTGATGGCATGATGTACTTAACTTTATGGACAATGGATACTTAGCAAGGTTGAAATGAGCCAGCAAGGGGTGAATTTATAAAAGGAGTAAAGGAAACCCTAATTCAACCTTTAGTGACCAAATTTTTGCATGATGACCTAGTGGAATGACAAAAAATTTATAATGGGACCCTAATATGATATGAAAAGAGGATTTTTGATCACTGATGGCAGTATGAAAATACTGACTCTAACATCAGACTTATTTGGGGATGGCATCTCCTTGGAGGTGTCAAGAACACCGTAGACCAAGTGCCTAACCATATGGGCCAATACAGTCAAAAACTAAGAACCAAACTGAACACTGAAAACTTCAATCCAAACTATCAGATCATCAGAGCCTTAGGGCCTTCTCCTCAGGCTTCAAACCTTAATGAATTCTGTCATCACTTGTTGAAAACAGAACTTGAAGGAAAGTTACTGTTGAAACAAAATCCACACCCTATTATATTCTAACTACTGAAAATGACTGCTAAATCAGGGAAAGGAAAAATTCCAATGAAGTCAATAAAGCAACTAGATACCTAGTTGTCCTTTATTTACACTATCTAAAAAAATCTTGAAGATTTGCAACTCAACATACAACTAAAGCTGAAAACTATGATTCAAAACAAGATAACCATCATGATTTGATGACTACATCCAACTGGTAAAAGGATCTTGAAAAGCATGTGCAAAGGACAGATCTTGATGATCAACAAAAAGATTAGAACAACTGTCAAGTTGAATTGTTTCCTCGTCATGAGCCAGAGGCAACACATTGGCATGTTCCTCCTCTTTTTTCCCTTCTTCCACCATTGCTGATTGGGTGAAATGATCCTTCCAGTGTAACCAATCCAGCAGATGGTTACTTACTAAAATTATTCTCTCACGTACCTCGAGCAGGCAGGATGACGTACATGTAGGCATCTCACAATAACAACTGAAACCAAGGCTTGTGCTAACAAACCAGACAACATTCATCCTTTCCAATGCTTGCAAAATACTATTGAAGGGATCTTGAAAATCTGGAAGCATTACCTTGTCTTGAGATCCAGCAAAAAAAATACAGTTACTCCCTTCATTCTGATCTAAAAGAACAGTTGGTTTTTGATTGATAGGAAGGCATAGGGAAGTATATCCTTCTGCTATTTGAGTCTTGGCTGTAAATTCCTTGAGAATGAGAAATTCTGACTCAATTTCTCGCATATTGTCTCTCTCAGGCTCATACTCCTCAAATTCATAGTCTAAGTCATTCTTAAACAAAAAACATTCTTCAAGATTATAAAACATGACAACCCTATCATCTTCATGAAAGAAAGCAATATCTGTTAGCTGATCTATAAATCTAATTTCAAGACTGTCCTCATTTTCAAAAGTGGAAGAAGTTTCACTAACACCTTCTTGACTATGTGAACACTACAAACCTGCATTAACTTGGGCTGTAACATGACCTTTCAGGAGTTGATCTATCTCATCTTTAGACAGAGGAGATAGTACTTTTTGTTTTATTTGGACAAAACAACAATTGTCTTCTTTCCCTCCTAAAGTTTGACAAGGATGTTGAATATCTTCATTAATTTCAAGAAAAGGAGTATATAAATTTTCATCAGACTGCTGATTCATTTCATGTGATTCCTTTTGACTATCAAGATGCAAAATTCCTTCATCTTCAAGCAAAGAGGAAGATATTATATGATGACTATGATCTTGTGTATCAAAGTGATTGGATTCTTCAGACTGTTGTTGAAGGGAAAAATTAGAGAAGGCTTCAATGATTTCTTCATCATCCATACATTCAATATCATCAATAATTTCAAGATATGCAATGAAACCTTCACTATTATCACAATAGCTTTGTAAAGAAAGATAAGACTTCACATAAAGGTTGGAGAACACTGGAAATCCTTTAGAGAACATAAGCGTCCTTTTGGTAACCCTTCATACCATACCATAGCTTTAACTTCAAGGGTAGCCATAAGCAACTTCATGAGACAGTCCTCAGGAAACTCAACTCTTAGTCTACATACATGTACATGAAACCTTAGTAAATGAAAAGTAGCATCATCTTCTTGTTCATTCTTAAATATAGGAAGATTTGTAAACTAGTCAACATGACGCATGGGATTTGGAAATCCAGGGATCTCAGGTCGATCCATAGGAGCATACCTAGGATTTCTTCTTGCAGTAGACTTCATCTTGACAACAATGAAGTCACCAAGAAGGTTTTCAAACTACTATTTCTTGAAAAGTGGAGTCACCATGAAAATTCTGAACCTTTGGATTTGTCGATACTGGAGTCGCTAGGTGAATGATTTCAACCTTCTTGTGCCTGATCACTGTTCACCATGACCAATCAGATCTAAACTTTGTCGTACACCTAGGAAAATGAATCTTTCGTTCCCCGACAATGACACCACTATGTTATCACTCCTCCAAATCTCCAAGGCTGAGGAAGAGTCTGGATGAGGTAACCACAAACTAATCTTTTAGCTTGGTAGCTAGCCCTACCAAGCTGGAGAGGGATCTCTCCAAAGGGTCATAGCCAGGAGGGCTAGATAGTTTAGGGTTTTAGACTAGATGTATAGTCCAGAGGGTTGTTTGATTTGATTTGGTTGGGTAGTCACAAGGATGAGTGATTTAGGTCAGAGGGACTAGGTCAGGGCCAACACGATACGATTGCAGACATTTAAAGGGGAAAGGTAGGTATTAGGCTTAATACTTAAAATGTGATTTGAAGGGATGGTTTAATCTTGATGAGGAGCTCGGAAGAGCATAAGAGATGCATTCTTCCTAAACTGAATAAAAGTGAACAAAGTATGATAAATTTTCCAAAACAGAGCATGAGCAAGCATGTATTTTGCCTATCAACTTGAAAATTACCATTTAACATACATGAAATGGTTTATGAACCAATAAAAAATTCATATAAATGATCACAAAGAAGAAAAAATGCTAAACATTCATATCACATGTATCCCAAAAAAATAGTTGCAACTCATCTACTGAAACTGGCCAAAATATGATACAATAGTCTCTGATCACTAGAACAAAATCCTACTGAATCCAACCTATGAAATGAATAATAAAATACATAATATAGGCATCCAAACAACTCATCCTAGCCTTAGGGGTCGAATCCATGAGAGGAGGAGCAATTGCAAGAAAAACTGAGTTGATAGCTAGAGTGTAGGGTGGTCAAAGTTACTCATCCCTAACTCTAGAAAAATGATTCATTACATGCCATGTAGGCCATTTGACTAATGTATTTACCCTAGATAACAGTAAAAAAAACATAATAATTACATCATATTGATCAATTACATGATTAAAACATCAACTCCCCTTAGGTGAAAGTGAGTTTAGAGTGAAACAATGAAAAAAGTAGAAGGTTGTCAAATGCGCTCTTTTAGACTCAAACGTTCCCTTCAACTTCAGGGCTGCTTTTGGATGCCTTCCCGGTGTCCCAAGTTTCTCCACGATAGCTAGTTGGAAAGCCCTTCGAGTCAAATTTCCAAATATGCCTTCATTTTTTCATTTGTAGGTCATTTTCCCTCTCAAAATTCCAATCTCCCAAGACTAGCAAATGCACAACGACCATGCCAAAAAAGAGGTAGAAAGGTGATTTTTTGGTAGTTTTTGACCCTTTTGGCTGACTAGTTTTGCTCCAAATGCTTAGAAAAAGTATAGGGTGCATTTACTCATCATTATGAATCCAAAAATTTTGACCATTTTCTAATTGGATGCTCCAAAAAAGAGCGCAACGTCCTAGTGTCGTGGCGGAAAAAGTCGTTTGTGCGGACACAACTGACCTCCCTAGGAGTCTAAACTCTCTAGCGACAAACAAGACAAAATGGAGTGATCTTTCTCTAAATATACCTTTTAAAACATGAAAACTACAAGTGTTTAGGCTTACCTTATTCCAAAACGCGGTTGTTGTAGTCCGTCCTTGCCGATCCGGATGAGCTCCTCCTTCAAGTCAATTCCTGCAACCACAAACAATCAAACAATTACCAAGCACTTGCATTTCATATAATAAAACATATATTTAACATGCAGACCAAGGAACACATGAAATAACTCATTAACACAAGCTATTGAGAAAAATAAACCAGTTTGTATTAATAACGAAACAAAGAAACTCTTACAACCTGGCCTTGGTGTTGTGCAAGTTCCTCCCAGGGTCCATCAAGGGTTTTCCTCTACTTTGACAAAGCTCACCCACTTCCAAGTAGAATCAAGCAAAGACAATCTCTCCTCACAAGGTTCTAAATGGGAGTCCTAATTCCTGCAGCATTTACCCAAAGAAAATGTATAGCTCCAACCTCTCTTCCCTCTGGCTCAATGTCTTTATTCATAGTGCTGTAAAGAGGTTATTCAGGTCCACCATCAATGGGATAATCCCCCTCTTTGGGTGGGATAGCTCCCTTATTGATGGGATAAGTTCCCCCTTAATAGAGATACATGAACCAACTGGAGGCGCATCCAATTCATCAAACCGACCTCTAGAAAGTTCTAGAAGTAACCACAAGTAACTTTTTTAAGATGAAACTCGCGCATTTTGCCTTTTACAGAAGGACGCACCTGTCCCTTAACATACAGAGCGTCCAAGGACGCACCTTTTGTGAACATTGTGAGCGTCCCCGCAGGTAAGGCTAGAGAGAACCTGCGACCCCAGAGATAAACATATTTTTGACAAGACTTTCTCTCTTCTTTGAGTTTGAGATGGATAGCAGAGGCATAAGACTTGCCTAAGAGGGTAGCATGACTGTTGATTTGAGCCATACTAACTGTAAGTGGTCATGGTGACATTTTTTAGTGTAACAGATTGCCCCCTAAAGTGCGAAGCCTGGAATAGATTTAGGGTTTTGTAATTCTAGGAAGGGTGAAGCGCTTTATCATTTCAAGGATTGCCTTGTGGATGGCCGGGTTGGAACCTGCAATTTTCAACACAAAATACATGTATAAGATTATATCATCACTGAGGTAGGCATTCCCATACTCAGATTCAAAACTTTAACTAATGGACTAACTATTCTGATACAGGAATGATCTTGCAGTACATCATTTTTATAGACTTTTGTAGACACAGTATGGACGCAGCCATCTGTTTATGATTAGTCTACACAGATAATGAATACAAAACTCCTCGCAGCCTGGATGGTAGAAACTAGATCCAGGGTCTTCACTTCTACTTCCCGAATTGGTACGATTCTAGCCATGTGATTAAATGATTCGATGTCGAACATGTTAGAAACCACTTGATTACCAGTCGATGATGCAAACTGTTAACAAGCGTGAGAGAAACCACCAGTAATGTCAATGGTTCTCAAAGTACCAAGCACAACCCGTGAAATGTGAATAGATGTTTTGATGTCGAACACTTCACGGAATCCTTTGATCGAAAGTCAATGATGTAAACTGACGTCAAAGGCGAGAAACCTGCCATTGATGCATGCAGACTTCAAGGTACTGTCGATTCCTAAGTCATCTTTCTAGATAATGTGTCGATGTCGATAGAAAGCGACCCATTGCAGGCAAGCCCGCAACACGAAATCATTGTTCAAGTTGAAGAAATGTTGCTGTAAGGACTGACTCAGGGATGGTCAAATGGATGACAAGTATTTTGCAGATGAAAGTTTTGCTTGCAGACCTCTTGAACACATAACGACACGACAGATGGCTTGGTGACGAATAACTCAAAGTTAATCCCCGGAACCCGGTTAAAGACTTTCAAAGTGGTTTGATCAACTGTGAGGTAAAATATTTCCCAACCCAGGTGAATGAAAAAGTGTCGTGTTCAAGAGTGGTAATAAAGTTTCTTTTGAGACAAAAGGTAACAAACAGGTTCATTCTTCTCTCTTTTCCCCCACCATTTCTGGCAAGTACCTCTTTATTTTTAACAAGCTTGAGGAGGATAACATATGCTTGATTATAAGCTCATCCTTCGGACGAGTCCAACCTAGTTTAAATTCGAACCCTAGGAAGGAGTGGTTCGTTCCTGTTTGTAATTGAACAGGTCCTCTACTGTAAAAGTTTAACGAACCCAGTATAGGAGAAACTCGGCGTTTTTCAATTTTAGAGAGTCTGAAAAAACAAAAGGAGACTCCACATTGAACTTTTTCGTATATTTGTGTCCCTCAAGCCCGAAAAAGTATAAAATAATACCTGGGGGAACCGCTTGATCTTGCAACCAAGGAGTACTTTCATAATAGTGTCGTTGACCTGAAAAGTAAAAAGCGATCAAGGACACGTCGTTTTATTTCCTTATCGAGTTTGAAACGACAAAAACCCGGCAATCTTTTCCTGATTTTGCGGTCAGAAAAGAGCTATAAGGGGACCGTCTTTTAATTCCATTTTAACGAGTGTAAAAGAAACGCTCGGCAATATTTTCATTTTTTAGGAGTCAGAAAAGGGCTTAAAAGATGACTCTGAGGTTTCACTTTTTCGTAAGTTTTAATGAGTTCGAAAAAGGGATAAAAATGTACTCATGGTTTTCACTTTTTTGTAAATTTTAATGAGTTCGAAAAAGGGATAAAAATGTACTCATATGGCCGACTTTCAATTTAATTTACGAGCAGGAAAAGACGGAAAGAACTCGGCATTTTCATTTGTTTTACGAGAATGAAAAATAGCAAAATAATCTCGGGATTTTCATGAGTTTAATGAGTCTTGAAAATAACTGAAATTGACTCGAGATAGGTTTCATTTTTACAAAAGCTTGAAACAGAGAAAAACTATGCTTCAGAGTAGTTTCATTTTTTTACAAGCTTGAAACAGAGAGAAAACTGTGCTTGATGCCCCCTAAGCGTAACTGCTAGAGCGCATGCCCCCCAGCTTCATTTCATTCAACCAGTTGGATGAAATTAAGGTTCAGTTACGAGATCATTTGAAAGACTCGACCTAAAACTGTAAGAAAATTATGCAAAACACTGAAATAACTAACCTAAATATACAACTTAACATTTACGAGATCTAGTCAAACTCTCGACTCAATTAGAGGAGGATTTGTTTCATTTTTTAACGAGCTTGACACAGGAAAAGAACTATGCTCTGATTCGGTTTCATGTTTGCACAAGTTTGAAACGAAAAACTATGCTTGTTATAAGTTCGCATGCCCCCAGCATAATGATGCAAGACGAGGTACATGCCCCCCAAGCTTCATGGCATTCAATGACGTGGATGGAATGAAGCTTTACTTTCCAGATCTTGGAAAGACTTGAGGGAGATGTTTCATTTTTTAGTGAGGTTGACACAGGAAACGAACTATCCTCAAAACCCTTGTTTCATTTTTTAAACGAGCTTGACACAAGATAAGGAACTATGCTCATAACTATTCTCTACAATCTACCTAACAAAAACTTTACTCTAAAAACCTTGATTCATTTTTTAACGAGCTTGACACAAGACAAGGAACTATGCTCATGATCCTTGTTTCATTTTTTAAAGAGCTTGACACAAGACAAGGAACTATGCTCTAAAATCTACCTACTTAACCTACCCTTGTTTCATTTTTTAACGAGCTTGACACAAGACAAGGAACTATGCTCAAAAAGTTCGCATGCCCCTAGCATAATGATGCAAAGGAAGGTACATGCCCCCCAGGCTTCATTGCATTCAACCGGCTGGATGAAATGAAGGTTTACTTTCAATATTTAACTTGAAAAGGGAGTTGTTTCATTTTTAAGGAGGTTGACACAAGAAAAGAACTATCCTCATACCTGATTCATTTTTTAACGAGGTTGACTCAGTAACAGGAACTATCCTCAAACCTGATTCATTTTTTAACGAGGTTGACTCAGTAACAGGAACTATCCTCAAACCTGATTCATTTTTTAATGAGGTTGACTCAGTAACAGGAACTGTCCTCAAACCTGATTCATTTTTTAATGAGGTTGACTCAGTAACAGGAACTGTCCTCAAAACCCTACTTTCTACAATCTACCTACATATCCTAAAATCTAGTTGATTCATTTTTTAATGAGGTTGACTCAGTAAAAGAACTGTCCTCATGCACTGATTCATTTTTTAACGAGGTTGACACAGTAAAAGGAACTTTCCTCGCAACCCTACTTTTTACAGTCTACCTACATAACCTAAAATCTACCTGATTCATTTTTTAATGAGGTTGACTCAGTAAAAGAACTATCCTCATTACAGCCTATTTCATTTTTTAACGAGGTTGATACAGGAAAAAACTATCCTCGTACTCACTGAGCATGGCTTCTAACTGGAAGAAAGACATGTCAATGGACACACCTTGATCATGGCTTCCAAAAGGTCTTCATCAGAAGGAAGAACAGTTCTTTGGAAGGAACACATGTCAAGGGACTCAAAAGGGATAAGAACATCGTGTTAAAATAATCCCATAGAGCTTTCCATGTCAATTACCGGATCTAAATCAACAGTGAGAGGCTCACTTACATCGGTAACTGAAAACATGGGACCAGTTGCCACATAATTAACCCGTGGCAGGGTAGATACCACTTTAGAATCAGGAACATTTAGGGGTGTCATATTATTGGTAGTTGAAACAAGACTAGGGAATGAAAGCTGGTCTACAGTCACAATACTGCCATTGTGAGGGAAAGACATCACGCGAAAGAGTGTCGATACGACAGCTTTCATTGCATAAACATAGTCTCGCCCAAGGAGTAAATTGAAATCCAAGGGACCTCGAACTACCATAAGATCAACACAAACAGTTTTACCTTCCAAGGTAATAGAAAACTTAGGAAGGATCCCTAAAGGTTCACTAATTGTTCTGTTAAAAGCTTTCAGATTCTGCGTAATAGGCGCAAGCTGAGGGGAACCCAAAGCTTTCCAAACAGCTGAGGATAAAATACTAACAGAAGCACCTTCATCTACCTGAGTACGATGTATGTCCCTACCACCAGCCTTGACAATGATTTGGAAAGGGATGGAGGAAGGAAGACGAGGTTCTGTCAGTCTATTCCAATCAAAGGAAAAGATCTCAGTACTTGGAGGGGGTTCTGTAGAAACAGGTGAAATGCCCCCCGGCATAGAAGAATCTGATGTAACAAGAAGAACCTGAGCGGTATGAAGTTCACTTTCTAAAAGGAGAGTGTGATCGACCGAATGTGAAATTGAATCGACCACTTGATCAACTAATGGATCATCAACCTGAGTGACATGAGTTTCACTCTCCAATGGGAGAGTGTGATCGACTATACTTGAATTTAGATCAATCACTCCGTCAGTTGACGGTAGGTTGGGAGAAAGTTTACGGTAACCAGTTGGAAATTCTTGCTGTGGAATAGTAAGGTTTTCCAACAATGTTGAGGCTTCATCCATGTGAGGGCAAATGTGAGTTTGATGACTCCCTTTGCATAACTTACAAGGAAACCTAACTTTACCCTTTTTCCCAGGAACCTGACTATCACTGGTTGATGGATCAATGGAAAGTTGATGAGATTTTTCTGACCATACTTCCAAGACCTTTGGAATACCAGGACAATTGACAAGGAAGTGGTCACCCTTACAAAGCCTGCAAGGGTATTTGGGTTTACGATGCATGTCGGAATTTTCCTCAACACAACTAACACTTACAGCCATGGTTGGTTGGTTGACTTCTTTCTTATCTTGCTTCTTCTTCTTCTTCTTCTTCTTCCCTTTCTTCTTCTTCTTAGCCTCCTGGTTACTAACATCAAGGCTTTTACCAGGCGAAGAGGAAGAAATGGAGGAAGAAAAATTAGGCGAAGAAGGTAAAGGGTCAACAGAAGGTTGGTGATGTTGAGATGGTGAACTCTGTTGAGGTGAAGCATCCGGTTGTGATGGAACAATTGGAGTATTTTGGGCCAACGAAGTTGAAAATAACCATATCGGTAAACCTATTGTAAATCCAGGTAATGACAAAGTAGCCATATAAGGAGGACCAACATTTCCAAAGTAAGGAAAGGTACTAGGATTCTCATTAGGAGGGGTTCCTAGGTTGATAAATTCCGGAACATTTGCCATTATATTCAACTTCAGTGAATTTTATTAATAATTTAAAACTAAAATTAACAATTCACAATTCACACTTAACAACTAAAATTCACAATTCACACCTATGGTCTCTAAAAGTAAAAACAAACAAATTAACACGCGCTATCAAATCTAGGAGTCAAACCACACACAAACAGTAAGCTCTCCGGACCGAAAACACTAGTTGGTGATGAAGCCCAACCTCGCAGAATTCAGTACAGAAATGGCGGGTGGAACAGTTACCCCGGCAACCTGCTTAATGAATAGACCGGCACAAGTTCCTCCACTTTAACCATCTCGAAGTGAAGTGAACCCCCCGGAAAATCCAAGTGAGTATAACCGACGTCTGCTCCAGGTACAGTGGGACCTTCCCTCCACCGTCACCTCGGTAGAACCCTAAAGATTATGGTCACTAAGGTCACCAACAGTAACAAATACACCTGGGGGAACAGTCTAAACTCCGACAGCACGCAAGGGCAGAGTAGCAAGCTCAATCCCCTTACCGGCTCCTTGACAACAATCCAAGGTTTACCGATAAGTGACCCCTGGCTCCTCGACAATGGTTAATCCGAGGTTTACCGTTTGTAATACGTACTGTCTGGCGTCGTTCCCAACGAGGGGGGAATGATCCCCTCACTGGTTCGGACACGAGCTCGTGATTCTCCTTTAAGAGGAGCTTTCCCAGAGTGCAATTGAAACAATTGGATTTATTCTACTCAAGATAAACTATCTGTTTGGTTTTGTAGTCTTGGAGAGTTAAGTACTCACCTACTCCAAGACCCTAGCCTAAGCTATGTTGGTGTTTCAGAGCCCTAGAAATGTAAAAATTACTAGATGAATTTTAATTAAGCGCTGTGTTATTAAGGCTATTATTACTCAAATGGGTAAATGGAGATGAAACCAATGGTGTTATGACCCGACTCAACTGAATGCAATCGAATATGATAATGCAATCCTTTCAATTCGATGAATCCTAACTAGAGTAAGGAGAGAGTTTCCATTCACTTCCAACAATGCAAAAAATTGATCATTAAGAGAAAATTTAACAAATTCTCTAATGCACTAATTTCATCAAGAAAAACTAATGCAAATCAATTCCAAACCAATTTTTATTTTTATTTTTGTGTAAATTCAAATCAAAGAAAGCTGATCTAAATCTACGATTGATTTTTCAGAATGTAAACTATGAAATTGTAATCTATGCACAATTCACATGAAAAGTATGCAAATGTAATCTATGCACATTTTTCATTCATATTCTGAAACTGAGAACTCTAATTATGCAAATGTGATCTATCCAAGAGAATTCTCAAACACAAGATGATTCTAATGTAATCTAAGAACCAATCAAGTGCAAGTCGAGAAAATTGGGTGAGAGTTCCAAAGATCAAAACATAAAAACACTCAAAGGCGATTAACACTCATACACAATTTAGCCCCCCCGGCGAATGAGGGGGAAATTTTTTTGCAAAAACACAAGCAAAAAGATGCAAAATTGTGAAAGAACTGAGAGAAATCTCCAAGTAATGACCAAAGGAAAATAAATCAAGAATTTCTCAAGAAAAAGACTCAAAACACCCAATTGATGAAAGCTAAGAGCAGGAACAAGCTCAGGTGAAAATTTTTGACAGGGTACTAAAGGATCTGGGCAGAAAACACTAAGAAAAACCAAAATCTAAAAGCAATTAAAGCAAAAAATGGAATTTTCCTAAATTTTACAGGAAGACGCAGGCAGCCCGTTAGAACAGGCGCGGGCCCGCTCTGTGCAAACGGCAACAGCGCGTCCAAAGACGCACTGTGCAGTACTCAGAGGGTGCGTCCTTCTGGAAAAGTTAAGAAAAACCAAATCTAACTAAATCTAAAGCTAAGCCACCCAAATGCTAATTCTCACAGTCAAAAACCAGAAAATAAAAATGATTTTCTCAGAGCAAAGTTCACACAAAGGAAAAGACTTTCACATTAATGGATTCCCCAGTGGAGTCGCCAATTTGTCGTGGCGGAAAAAGTCGTTTGTGCGGACACAACTGACCTCCCTAGGAGTCTAAACTCTCTAGCGACAAACAAGACAAAATGGAGTGATCTTTCTCTAAATATACCTTTTAAAACATGAAAACTACAAGTGTTTAGGCTTACCTTATTCCAAAACGCGGTTGTTGTAGTCCATCCTTGCCGATCCGGATGAGCTCCTCCTTCAAGTCAATTCCTGCAACCACAAACAATCAAACAATTACCAAGCACTTGCATTTCATATAATAAAACATATATTTAACATGCAGACCAAGGAACACATGAAATAACTCATTAACACAAGCTATTGAGAAAAATAAACCAGTTTGTATTAATAACGAAACAAAGAAACTCTTACAACCTGGCCTTGGTGTTGTGCAAGTTCCTCCCAGGGTCCATCAAGGGTTTTCCTCTACTTTGACAAAGCTCACCCACTTCCAAGTAGAATCAAGCAAAGACAATCTCTCCTCACAAGGTTCTAAATGGGAGTCCTAATTCCTGCAGCATTTACCCAAAGAAAATGTATAGCTCCAACCTCTCTTCCCTCTGGCTCAATGTCTTTATTCATAGTGCTGTAAAGAGGTTATTCAGGTCCACCATCAATGGGATAATCCCCCTCTTTGGGTGGGATAGCTCCCTTATTGATGGGATAAGTTCCCCCTTAATAGAGATACATGAACCAACTGGAGGCGCATCCAATTCATCAAACCGACCTCTAGAAAGTTCTAGAAGTAACCACAAGTAACTTTTTTAAGATGAAACTCGCGCATTTTGCCTTTTACAGAAGGACACACTTGTCCCTTAACATACAGAGCGTCCAAGGACGCACCTTTTGTGAACATTGTGAGCGTCCCCGCAGGTAAGGCTAGAGAGAACCTACGACCCCAGAGATAAACATATTTTTGACAAGACTTTCTCTCTTCTTTGAGTTTGAGATGGATAGCAGAGGCATAAGACTTGCCTAAGAGGGTAGCATGACTGTTGATTTGAGCCATACTAACTGTAAGTGGTCATGGTGACATTTTTTAGTGTAACACCTAGGTGCTGCGCGTTTGACATCCTGACAGTGCCAAAAATTCCTCAAAAAATACAGTAAATTATAACTTTCCAAATTTGTTCAAAAATGGTCAAAATTGGTGGGCTGATAGTTGGCTATATGTTTGAGGCATGGATTGATGCCTCAATAAGGATATCCAACCTCTTTTTCTCCTCTTTCTTGGTCAAGGCCTCAATTTTTGCATGAGCTCCTTTGAGCTTGGCCCTTGCAATTTTGTTTCTCATGGCATAGCATTTTTCCATCCTTCTTTGAATATCATTGTCCTTCTTGGCCTTTTCTAAGAAGCTCTCCAGATGACCATTTACCCTTTCAAGTCAATGTTCTTATTTTTCGTTTACCATCTTGGCAAATTGCTCATTCAAGGTGAGCTCATTGGCTAGTTCTGCCTCCCTTTTCCTTTCTTGCTCCAAAGCTCTCTTTAAGCCTCTAGTCCGTGGCCTTCTTCCTGGAACCTATTCATCAAATTTCTCACCATAATTCCCATATGCCTCATCAATTAAGGCCTTAGAATTTTCAGCCTCTCTCTTTGCCTTTCTAAGCTGAATCTCCATGGGTTCATGTTTGGCCTCAAACTTCCTGTTCTCCTACTTATAGTAGGAAATGATCCATTTGGCCCTTTGCAAGTTGACTTGGAGATCTACTATGAATGCATTCTTTTCCTTGATAACAATAGTTGTGATTTCACTGTCATCATGCTCATGTGAGTCAACTAATTGACAATCATGCTCTATCTCATGGAGGTCTTCCTCCTGCTGTTGGATCTCTGCCTCTACAAATTTTTTATTACCCTTTTGTACCTGCTTTGTCGATGAAGAAGGAAAGGCCCCTCCCACAATCAGTGGGGCAAACACTTTCCTATGCCCTCTCTAATAGGTATGTTCCAAGGTACCTAAACCAGCCCTTTTGGGCTTGCTTCTCTCCCCATGATCAATATGCTCCTTCCTACTGCCTTCATCTCTGCCAGGTGAATGAATAGGCTCATGAAATGGTGATGATGGAGGTGATGGTGTGGCTGACTCATCAGATGAAGATGGATGATGCATGGGATGATATGGAGGAATGGAGGTGGATGGATGAGAAGATGAAGGTGCCTCTTGGCCATGCTGAATAGGTGGGACTGTGAAAATCTCATTGGATATGAAATTGTCCCATGCAATATTAAGTTGATCAAGGTGGTGTAAGACTATCATCTTGATGAGAGGATGGTGAAATATTCTATGCATTTGATGATCATGATCTTTCCTTCGGGCAATGTATGACTTCTTTTTGATATCTCGGTAAAAACAGTATGGCATATTGAGCATTTTGACTCTTGTAAAATGCATAAGTAATTGAATATGATAGGAATAGAGCCTAGAAAACCTGCCCTCACATGTGAAGTCTTCATGATGATTTTCATCATAGGAACATATCTGTCTAGGAGGTAAGAGAAATGGAAAATAATCCTTCTTTCATTCTTGTGGTTGGGTTTAAGATATTGCTCATAGTAGCAATAATCCAATCCTTTGTGCTCAATCGTTGAATAACTCTTCTCAACCTTTGATAATTTCCTACTCACGAAGGCTATAGGATTGTCCATTTCTCCTTCAGTCACTTGCATTAACACTTCACCCAACACAATGCAAGAGGCATCCACATGTATGTGAAATTCATTCTTCCAATTTGGGAATACCAAGATCGACATGGTGACCATCTTTTCTTTCAAGACATCTAAGTTGCATTGACATTCTTTGTCCCAACAGAATGTTGCATCCTTCTTCAATAGTTTCTCCATAGGCACAGTAATCTGAGCATATGCTTTGATAAACTTTCTGTAATATCCTGCATTTCTTAGTGTCGCGTGCAACTTCTTAACATTTCTCGGGGCCTCCAAGTTCACTATCACCGCAATATTGGCAAGGTCCACCATCAATCCTTGCTTGCATACCATGTCACCTAGCAAGATCCCAAAGGGAACACAAAAGAGGCATTTCTTCAAGTTCAATGTGATCTGATATCTACGACACGTATTCAACATCAAGCATAGACATTCTGGATGGCCCTTCACTAAACTGAACACCATCCAGTCTAATTCCAAGAACTTATAGATGAACTCCTTAAATGTTGTTATAACTATGCGAGAGAATATCGCAAGTGCATTCTTGAGTCCAAATGGCATCACAGTATACTGGAAACAACCCCATTCCATCTCGAAGGTTGTTTTGCTCCTATCCTCTAGCACGATCTTGATTTGATGATACCCTGAATCCCGTTAGTGAATGAGTAGGCCTCCTTCCCTCCAACATTGTCTAATACTTCATCGGTAAACGGTGTCGAGAATGGATCATGGACATAGGCATCATTAAGCTTCCTCAGATCTATGTAAATCCTTATTTCACCTTTCTTTTTCTTCTCCTGAACCACCATCAGGATCACCCAATCAAATTCCTCCATAGGTTCTATGATTCCCGCCTCCAGCATCTTATCCAACTCCTGACAAACCTTTTCCTTGTGTTTGGGATTAAGACGATAAAGCCTCTTCTTAATAGGATTCATGTTCGACTTCAGAGTAATCTTCATGATGCCCAAGTCGCCTATTATGCCCTTTAGGTCCGAAAACTTGGTAGGAAAAAGATCCTGGTACTCACAGAGTAGCTCAACAACTTTATCCACAGTGGCATTGTCCCAATAATCCCCAATATTTGCAAACTTCAGTTCTGCTTCAATACCAATGTTTACTTGCTTTGTCTTCAATGGTGTGGTGATGTACGGGTTCTCTATTTGCAGACATTCGACTTCACGATACCCTTCTGCTTCTAGGATATTAATGTTCCTTGGATCCTCATCATCTTCTTCAGCAGTCACATTATAACATTCTAGTGCATGGCGCAGCTAGGTGCTCCAATATAGTTGGACCCACTCCAATGGTTCTTATGACATTCTGAAGATAACTACCTTAATCTAGTGTAAGGCTTCATTGATGCTTGTGAAGTTTTCTTCAAAACTGAAGGTAAATAAGAACCCTTCCCTCAATATATCCCACTCCGCGGTGCCATGGCGGAGCTCCGTTTCCATATACCAGTTCATCGGAATTATATACAAAGTATGGCAGAATAGGTGTACCCACTCCGACTATGGCTCTAAGCTGTAATCTTTAGTCCATTTCACTAGGTGATCATTCAGATCATCCTTCCCGTGATATTTCTCAGCCAATCTAGTGTAAGGCTGCCGAAACCATAACCTCATCATTCTTCTGTAAACCCTCCATCCATCAAAGCTATCCTTGTGCGTACCCTACCATCATGCGGGCGTAGCACGCAGTGCCAAATCTAATGCTTGGAAGTGGTGATCTTCAGGGGCTTCACGCTCAAATGCATACAAAAACTTATCCATGTCAGTTAACCCATCATAATAAGGTAAGCTTCTTACCTCTAATGAAACACAGTGCAATGATTTTGTCATCATATTGCATTGCAACATGGATACTTCACGCAGCAAATTGATCCAGGTGGATGTTGGTAGCCACCCACCTATCCCATTTGGACCTCCACAACTGTCTCTTTCAGCTTTTTCAGTTTCCTAAATTGTAGCACAGTTTACTATTTTTAGCAGTTTTTCGGGTCTTGAACTTCTGGAGCCGTTTTGAGGCCCTAAACGAAGTTTTTTGGGGAATCTGGGGCAACTTTTGTCCATGAACCAATGTTGCCTCCCAAAGTGGTAGTGCTCAGATAGATCTTTCTAACGAGCTATTGTACGCGTCAAACAGAGATCGTATGCCAAAGTTACGACCCCAGGAAATTGATGTACCAATTTGCCCAAACGAGGCCCACAATTTGGCATTTCATCTTCTAGGATTAGGTTTCGAGATGTGAAAGGTCTTCCATTGTTTCTCAACAATAAATAGACCTTCAAGCCTCATTTTAACACAATTCAAAACAGTTCAGAGGCATGTAGCCACCACATCTCTTCTCAGAGATAAGCTACCATCGCCCTAGCTAGTTTATTTCCATTTCTAGCTGTAAGCATATTTCAGTATTTTCCATTAATGAAATGAAGTATTATTTCCGTTGCATCTTTGTGTATATGGTTATCTCTGTAATTTTTTACGTTCCTATTTAAGTCCGGATCAGTGGTATCAGAGTGGTCTGCTTTTTCTTTGTTTTTCTTTGCATGTGCCCAACGAGGTCGAGATATAAGGAGTTAGGGCTTGAACTGGTCGAACCTTTGCAAGACCAGCCTCGTAAATCCCGACTGCCTCCCATGGCGGATGAGAAGAAAGACGAGGGTGCAGGAGATCCTATCAAAATCTTGCTCGAAGAAGCCCTCGAGCGACAACAGAACGCGATGATGGACAGCTTTGCCCAGATCCTTCAGCAGCTACCCAAAATTGACGCATCGGCTTCCAACAACTACTCTAGAAATGCCATGCCCTTTAAGGTACAAGTTAATTTTGAAATCCCCATATTCGAGGGTCAGATAAACGCATATGCCGTGGATAAATGGTTAAATCTGCTAGAGGGTTATTTTTCTATTCATGAATTTTTGAGTCGGGAAAAGATTGTTTTCGCTCTTCTCAAAGCAGCCCCCCACATCAAGGAATGGTGGGAAACCTACTGCGAGCAGAAGGATGAAAGTACAGGCTCACTATTTTAAGCCGTACCCACTTGGAATGACTTCCGGGATGCCATCAAGGAGCAGTACTACCTTGTCAAAATCTATGAGGACAAATACATCAAATGGACCACACTGCGGCAGGGACGAGACCAAGATGTGCCAGAGTTCACAAACTTTTTTCATACCCTTTGCACACAGTTGGGTATCAAAGATTCTGAGTTGCATCTAGTACTCAAATACTGCAGTTGCCTACACAGATACATCTAGGAAGAGATGGAGTTATTGAACATCTCCTCACTCGGCACAGCATACCGATATGCTGTCAAAATCGAGCAAAAGTTCAAACAGAAGAAGCGAGACTTTGGATCTGCAAATCCGAAGCCCAAAGGACAAAGCCAAGGTGGTGTGACCCAAGACAACCCGTCGAAGCTACAAGAAAAGAACAACACCACGAAGCCGAAGAAGGACACAGGAAAGTGGTGTGAGTTCCACAAGAGTCCCACTCATAACACAAGTGAGTGCCGAACCAAGCAGTCGCTGGTGGCTGAGTTGAAGGCTTCCGAATCAGATGCATGTTCCGACACTGAACCAGAACCCAACAAGGGGAATGGCAAATGGAAGAAGATCATTGATGCGGATCCCAGTGCCACTGTTGCCACCACCAAGATCCAAAAGAATGAGCCTGAAGACCCAGAGAAGGGGGAGCGCCTTTTCTAATCACAAATGTGGGTGAAGGGTTCGCCGCTACAATTCATTGTGAAAAAGTGGCAGCCAAAAGAACCTCGTTTCAGCAGAGGTCGTGAAGCGGTTGGGCCTACCCACTACACCACACCCGCAGCCGTACAGTATCGGGTGGCTTCACGAAGGATGAGATCTCAAAGTTCGCCAGCAGTGCCGCCTTCCCTACAGCATCAAGCCCTTCACAGACGAGGTATTGTGTGATGTTACACCTCTGGATGTTTGTGATGTACTATTAGGCCAACGATACTTGTGGAGGCGACATGCTGTGTATGAGTCAAGGCCTCGCGCTGTCATTATTTCTATGGATGATTCATTATACAGGATACCAGAGGTAGCCCCACCTACCGCCACCTCTTTGATCACTGCCAAGAAAGGCAGCAAGATCATATCACAGACTAGGAAATTTATCTTCCATCTAGTTTGCTCCCAAAGGAAGGGGAAGATCATTGCTACATCCATGACCCCCGCAAAGGGTTCCTCCATGCAGCAGCAGCAGCAGCAAAGGGATACAGTCATGATAGAACATAGGAAAAACTTCTCCTCACCCACAGGAGTACCACACAAGTTTCAAGTGGGCGACAAAGTTTGGTTAAATCTGCAGAGAGAATGCCTTACCAGAACCCATCAGAAACTCAGGCGACTCCAACATGGTCCCTACACCAGTACCAAGGCTACGGGCAACAATTCTTTGAAGCACAACATTCCTCCATTCCTTGGCTTGCACCGAGTGTTCAATGTGGACCGTCGTCGACCATGCTTCCCACCATTTCTGGACACATCAGAGATTGTAGAACAACTCACCAGAGACCCAGCTCAGTAGAAGCTTCCTCATCTCAGGGAGGAACTCAATGCAATGGAGACCATTGCTTCCTAAGGGGGTAGGAATGATCCAGGTGGATGTTGGTGGCCACCTACCTATCCCATTTAGACCCCCACAACTGTCTCTTTCAGCTTTTGTAGTTTCCTAAATTGTAGCACAGTTTACTATTTTTAGCAATTTTTCAGGTCCTGAACTTCCGAAGCCATTTTGAGGCCCTAAACGACGTTTTTTTGGGAATCTGGGGCAACATGGGTCCCATGTTGTCTCCCAAAGTGGTAGTGCTCGGATAGATCTTTCTAACAAGCTATTGTACGTGTCAAACGGAGATCGTATGCCAAAGTTACAACCCCAGGAAATTGATGTACCAATTTACGCAAACGGGGCCCACAATTTGGCGTTTCATCTTCTAAGGTTAGGTTTTGGGATGTGAAAGGTTTTCCATTGTTTCCCAACAATAAATAGGCCTTCGAATCTCATTGTAACACAATTCAGAACAGTTTAGAGGCATGTAGCCACCACATCTCTTCTCAGAGATAAGCTACCATCGCCCTAGCTAGTTTATTTCCATTTCTGGCTGTAAGCATATTTCAGTATTTTCCATTAATGAAATGAAGTATTATTTCCACTGCATCTTTGTGTATATGGTTATCTCTATAATTTGTTGCATTCCTGTTTAAGTCTGAATCAGTGGTATCAGAGTGGTCTGCGTTTTCTCTGTTTTTCTTTGCATGTCCCCAATGAGGTCGGGATATAAGGAGTTAGGGCTTGAACTGGTCGAACCTTTGCAAGACCAGCCTTGCAAATCCTGATGGCCTCCCATGGAGGATGAGAAGAAAGATGAGGGAGCAGGAGATCCTATCAAAATCTTGCTCGAAGAAGCACTCGAGTGACAATGGAACGCGATGATGGACAGCTTTGCCCAGATCCTTCAGTGGCTACCCAAAAGTGACGCATCGGCTTCCAACAGCTACTCTGGAAACACGACGCCCTTTAAGGTACAAGTTAATTTTGAAATCCCCATATTCGAGGGTCAGATAGACGCAGATGCCATAAATAAATGGTTAAATCTGCTAGAGGGTTATTTTTCTGTTCATGAATTTTCGAGTTGGGAAAAGATTGTTTTCACTCTTCTCAAAGCAGCCCCCCACGTCAAGGATTGGAGGGAAACCTACTGCGAGCAGAAGGATGAAAGTACAAGCTCACTATTTTTAGCCGCACCCACTTGGAATGACTTCCAGGATACCATCAAGGAGCAGTACTACCCTGTCAAAAGCTATGAGGACAAATACATCAAATGGACCACACTACTGCAGGGACGAGACCAAGATGTGCCAGAGTTCACAAACATTTTTCATACCCTTTGCACACAGTTGGGTATCAAAAATTCTGAGCTGCATCTAGTACTCAAATACCGCAGTTTCCTACACAGATACATCCAGGAAGAGATGTAGTTCTTGAACATCTCCTCACTCGGCACAGCATACCGATATGCTATCAAAATCGAGCAAAAGTTCAAACAGAAGAAGCGAGACTTTGGATCTGCAAATCCGAAGCCCAAAGGACAAAGCCAAGGCAGTGTGACCCAAGACAACCCGTCGAAGCCACAAGAAAATAACAACACCTTGAAGCCGAAGAAGGACACAGGAAAGTGGTGTGAGTTCCACAAGAGTACCACTCATAACACAAGTGAGTGCCAGACCAAGCAGTCGCTGGTGGCCGAGTTGAAGGCTTCTGAATCAGATGCATGTTCCAACCCTGAAACACAACCCGACAAGGGGAATGGCAAAGGGAAGAAGATCATTGATGCGGATCCCACTGCCACTGTTTCCACCGGTAAGATCCAAAAGAATGAGCCTGAAGACCCAGAGGAGGGGGAGCGCCTTTTCTAATCACAAATGTGGGTGAAGGGTTCGCCACTGCAATTCATTGTTGACAGTGGCAGCCAAAAGAACCTCGTTTCAGCAGAGGTCGTGAAGCGGTTGGGCCTACCGACTACACCACACCCGCAGCTGTACAGTATCGGGTGGCTTCACGAAGGACGAGATCTCAAAGTTTGCCAACAGTGCTGCCTTCCCTACAGCATCAAGCCCTTCACAGACAAGGTATTGTGTGATGTTACACCTCTGGATGTTTGTGATGTACTATTAGGCCAGCCATACTTGTGGAGGCGACATGCTGTGTATGAGTCAAGGCCTCACACTGTCATTATTTCTATGGAGGATTCATTATACAGGATACCGGAGGTAGCCCCACCTACCGCCACCTCTTTGATCATTGCCAATAAAGGCAGCAAGCTCATATCACAGACTAGGAAATTTATCTTCTATCTGGTTCGCTCCCAAAGCAAGGGGAAGATAGTTGCTACATCCATGACCCCCGCAAAGGGTTCCTCCACGCAGCAGCAGCAGCAGCAAAGGGATACAGTCATGACAGAACACAAGAACAACTTCTCCTCACCCACAGGGGTACCACACAAGTTTCAAGTGGGTGACAAAGTTTGGTTACATCTGCAGAGAGAATGCCTTACCAGAACGCATCAGAAACTCAGGCGACTCCGACATGGTCCCTACACCAGTACCAAGGCTACGGGCAACAATGCTTTGAAGCACAGCATTCCTCCATTCCTTCACTTGCACCGAGTGTTCAATGTGGATCGTCGTCGACCATGCTTCCCACCGTTTTTGGACACATCAGAGATTGCAGAACAACTCACCAGAGACCCAGCTCAGAAGAAGCTTCCGCATCTCAGGGAGGAACTCAATGCAATGGAGACCATTTCTTCCTAAGTAGGGAGGAATGATCCAGGTGGATGTTGGTGGCCATCCACCTATCCCATTTGGACCCCCACAACTGTCTCTTTCAGCTTTTTCAGTTTCCTAAATTGTAGCACAGTTTACTATTTTTAGCAGTTTTTCGGGTCCTGAACTTCCGAAGCCATTTTGAGGCCCTAAACGATGTCTTTTTTGGAATCTGGGTTAACATGGATCCATGGACCCATGTTGCCTCCCAAAGTTAGTGCTCAGATAGATATTCCTAACGAGCTATTGTTCACATCAAACGGAGATCGTATGCCAAAGTTACGACCCCAGGAAATTGATGTACAAATTTACCCAAACGAGGCCCACAATTTGGCGTTTCATCTTCTAAGGTTAGGTTTCAGGATGTGAAAGGTTTTCCATTGTTTCTAAATAATAAATAGGCCTTCGAGTCTCATTGTAACACAGTTCATAACAGTTCAGAGGCATTTAGCCACCACATCTCTTCTCAGAGATAAGCTACCATCGTGCTAGCTGGTTTATTTCCATTTCTGGCTGTAAGCATATTTCAGTATTTTCCATTAATGAAATGAAGTATTATTTCCACTGCATCTTTGTGCATATGGTTATCTCTGTAATTTTTTGCGTTCATGTTTAAGTCCGGATCAGTGGTATCAGAGTGGTCTGCGTTTTCTCTGTTTTTCTTTGCATGTCCCCAATGAGGTCGGGATAAAAGGAGTTAGGGCTTGAACTGGTCGAACCTTTGCAAGACCAGCCTCAGAAATCCCGACGGCCTCCCATGGCGGATGAGAAGAAAGACGAGGGAGCAGGAGATCCTATCAAAATCTTGCTCAAAGAAGCCCTCGAGCGACAACAGAACGCGATGATGGACAACTTTACCCAAATCCTTCAGCGGCTACCCAAAAGTGATGCATCGGCTTCCAGAAGCTACTCTGGAAACGCCACGCCCTTTAAGGTACAAGTTAATTTTGAAATCCCCATATTCGAGGGTCAGATAGACATAGATGCCGTAGATAAATGGTTAAATCTGCTAGAGGGTTATTTTTCTGTTCATGAATTTTCGAGTCGGGAAAAGATTGTTTTCGCTCTTCTCAAAGCAGCCGCCCACGTCAAGGATTGGTGGGAAACCTACTGCGAGCAGAAGGATGAAAGTACAGGCTCACTATTTTCAGCCGCACCCACCTGGAATGGCTTCCAGGATGCCATCAAGGAGTAGTACTACCCTGTCAAAAGCTATGAGGACAAATACATCAAATGGACCACACTGCGGCAGGGACGAGACCAAGATGTGCCAGAGTACACAAACATTTTTCATACCCTTTGCACACAGTTGGGTATCAAAGATTCTGAGCTGCATCTAGTACTCAAATACCGTGGTTTCCTACACAGATACATCCAGGAAGAGATGGAGTTCTTGAACATCTCCTCACTCAGCACAACATACCGATATGCTGTCAAAATCAAGCAAAAGTTCAAACAGAAGAAGCGAGACTTTGGATCTTCAAATCCGAAGCCCAAAGGACAAAGCCAAGGAAGTGTGACCCAAGACAACCCGTCGAAGCCACAAGAAAAGAACAACACCACGAAGTCGAAGAAGGACACAGGAAAGTGGTGTGAGTTCCACAAGAGTCCCACTCATAACACAAGTGAGTGCCGGACCAAGCAATCACTGGTGGCCGAGTTGAAGGCTTCCGAATCAGATGCATGTTCCGACCCTGAACCAAAACCCGACAAGGGGAATGGCAAAGGGAAGCAGATCATTGATGCGGATCCTAGTGCCACTATTGCCATCGACAAGATCCAGAATAATGAGCCTGAAGACCCAGAGGATGGGGAGTGCCTTTTCCACTCACAAATGTGGGTGAAGGGTTCGCTGCTGCAATTCATTGTTGATAGTGGCAGCCAAAAGAACCTCGTTTCAGCAGAGGTCGTGAAGCAGTTGGACCTACCGACTACACCACACCAGCAGTCGTACAGTATTGGGTGGCTTCACGAAGGACAAGATCTCAAAGTTCGCCAACAGTTCTGCCTTCCCTACAGCATCAAGCCCTTCACAGACGAGGTATTGTGTGATGTTACACCTCTGGATGTTTGCGATATACTATTAGGCCAGCCATACTTGTGTAGGCAACATGCTATGTATGAGTCAAGGCCTCGCGCTATCATTATTTCTTTGGATGATTCATTATACAGGATACCAGAGGTAGCCCCACCTACCGCCACCTCTTTGATCATTGCCAAGAAAGGCAGCAAGCTCATATCATAGACTAGGAAATTTATCTTCTATCTGGTTCGCTCCCAAAGCAAGGGGAAGATCATTGCTACATCCATGACCCCCGCAAAGGGTTCCTCCACGTAGCAGCAGCAATAGCAAAGGGATATAGTCATGACAGAACACAGGAACAACTTCTCCTCACCCAAAGAGGTAACACACAAGTTTCAAGTGGGCAACAAAGTTTGGTTACATCTGCAGAGAGAACGCCTTATCAGAACCCATCAGAAACTTAGGCGACTCCGACATGGTCCCTACACTAGTACCAAGGCTACGGGAAACAATGCTTTGAAGCACAACATTTCTACATTCCTTGGCTTGCACCGAGTGTTCAATGTGGACCGTCGTCAACCATGCTTCCCACCATTTCTGGACACATCAGAGATTGCAGAACAACTCACCAGAGACCCAGCTCAGCGGAAGCTTCCTCATCTCAGGGAGGAACTCAATGCAATGGAGACCATTGCTTCCTAAGGGGGGAGGAATGATCCAGGTGGATGTTGGTGGCCACCCACCTATCCCATTTGGACCCCCACATCTATCTCTTTCATCTTTTTCAGTTTCCTAAATTGTAGCATAGTTTACTATTTTTAGCAGTTTTTCGGGTTCTGAACTTCCGGAGCCGTTTTGAGGCCATAAACGACAATTTTTTGGGAATTTGGGGCAACATGATTACATGGACCCATTTTGCCTCCCAAAGTGGTAGTGCTCGGATAGATATTTCTAACGAGCTATTGTACGCGTCAAACGGAGATCGTATGCCAAAGTTACGACCCCGGGAAATTGATGTACCAATTTACCCAAACGGGGCCCAGAACTTGGCGTTTCATCTTTTAGGGTTAGGTTTTGGGATGTGAAAGGTTTTCCATTGTTTCTCAACAATAAATAGGCCTTTGAGGCTCATTGTAACACAGTTCAGAACAGTTCAGAGGCATGTAGCCACCACATCTCTTCTCAGAGATAAGCTACCATCGCCCTAGTTGGTTTATTTCCATTTCTAGTTGTAAGCATATTTCAGTATTTTCCATTAATGAAATGAAGTATTATTTCCAATGCATCTTTGTGTATATGGTTATCTCTGTAATTTGTTGCGTTCTTGTTTAAGTCCGGATCACCAATTCTGCTAATGTTCTAACTCTTCATTTGAATCAAAGGTGCAGGAACTCTCCCGATCCCATGCGATCCTCACATCTACCATCAGATTAACCTAGTCTTGATCTCATGCTATTATTTTGTAGATCTGATCTAGCTCATCCTCACTTTCTTCATAATCGCAGACTGGTTCAGTGTAGTGCACCCCTTCTGTAGGGTCCAACGGCACTACAACTCGAAGTGATTTCCATTCAAATGACATTGTCCTCTTCTTCAAGTTGATGACCCCATTCATGTCAATGGCCCAGTCAATTCCCAGGAGCGCAGGGTATGGATTACTGTCATCAATGATCTCTATCACTTCAAAGTCATCCATCGCACTTGCACCTTCGATATAAATAGTTACTCCATATAGTCATCCCATAGGGATGATCTTCTGTTGGTTCACCATTTTGAGCTAAATTGGAGACCACTTTAGCGCAAGTCTCCCCATTCTTTCCCATGTTTGTTTTGGAAAAACGTTCGCATGAGACCCCAGATCCAAGATGACCTCGTCCATCTCATAATCTCCTATCTGTGCAATGGTCCTCATCTCGCGCCTTGCTCTTTCCTTATTTTTGCCAATTTTTCTAACTACACGGTGTCCATCAAGGGCATTCTCTTTGCTGGTGCATTTGTTTATTAACTCCTACAAGCCTTTCATAGCTTTTTTGTCGCGCAACAGTTTCATGCAGGTCTCCAAGAATGTGGTAAGCATAGAGGGATCAACCTCTCCAAGTGTGTTGGTGTCTTGCATCTTGTCCTGACTTCCTGAGGTGGATGCCTTAGCGAAGCTTTTCTTGGCCTCCATAAATGTTTCCTTCACGTGCTCCAGATCAAAACCAACTTCCTTTTATGGGGCCTTGCAGAACCATCTATACTCTTCAGGTTGTTTTCCCTTATCATTGCCAATTTTTATCACTCCTCAACACTATATTCACGCTTGGATCCTCTTTGTGGGGCTCATCTCTGATCATTTGTAAGTTCTGCATAGACTGCTAAGGCTACATTTCTTTTCCTGCATCTTAGCTATCAACACCTGTCATTATTCTATAGTATGGTCAAACTAGTTGTAGTATTGACATGATGGGCATGTCTGATTCTAATACTCCCATGTGTAGTGCCCTGGTGTTCCGTAGTTGTAACAAATAACCTATCCTAGGCCTCTACCAGGCCCTCCTTCTCCTTTGCCTCGGCCTCGTCCCTGATATCCTCTGCGTGCTCCTCTCATGCCCTGCTCTGGAGGCCGAGTTTCTACTTACATCTGGTATGTAGGTGTTATTTCCATCATCAGCTCATAACTGCAACAATGGCGCTCATCATGGCCCACTAATTTGTAGAAGTCACAGAACAACTGTTGGCGTGTCTGAACAAACTTTTGAAGCAAATGACAATTATATGTGGCATGTTTTCGAACAACCTGACAAATAGAGCAGCCCCCATGCTTGGCCTTTCTAGGGCTTCTAGCTTTAGGGGAATCAGTCCCCCTCTTGTAATACAATTTGTGAATATAGGATAATGGTCTTTATCATGCCCCTGGCTCTTACACTTTAGACACCAGACTTCCACGCGCACCTCTGGTTTATTGTCTTTCTTCAAGCTTTGCAATTCTAAGAAGAGGCTCTGTAACTGGGAGTGAATCTATTATACCCACAAGGTTGCATCCTAAATTGGTGGTGCATGCAAACTCATCATGATTTCTAGGGATTCTACCTGAGTTCCTATCTTTTGTTGCAACAGAGAAATCCTCAAGTGAGGCAGAAGAGAAGCTATAAACCATTAGCGATGCTAACCATCTGTGAGCTACATGTTAGCTTCTCAAATTACACATTTAAACCTTTGATATAATTCCCAAGGTGTCTCATCCACCCTCATCATGATTTCCTTAAATCCAACTACTGACTACAAGTCAAACTTAGGCTTACTAAACTCTTTGATTAAAGTAGCCTTAGTTTTTGCTAGCATTGCCAAAGGATTATCATAACAGTACTTAATATACCAAGTCAACGTGCGATCCTGTAGAGCAGTAACCAACTGTGCCTTCTTTATATTGTCATCAATAATCTGTTGTGTTATGCACATAGAATTCACAACAAACCAGAACTGTTTTGTGTCTTCACTCCCTATGCCTTTGAAAATCAGCAACTTCATGGTGTTCACCAGGTTGGATGGTGATGGTGGAGGTGGAGGTGTGGGTGAAGGTCTATGTGGTGGAGGTGGAGGTGGAGGAAAAGTGGATGGTTGATGTGTTCATGGAAAACCTTGTGTTATTAGATGAACAATGCTTCACAGCAGAGTTCATTCAACCCCTTCGTCATCACTTAAAGGAGTGTTGGCTTGTTGGGGCCTGACTGAGGTTCATAAGTGATTTAGCAAAACAAATCCCACACTACCATCCCTTTCGGCAATAGTCCACAGAGCGCAGACTAAAGTCTCACCCGAGGTAGTAGGGGAGGGTGCTAGAACCAAGTTTCCTCACCCTTGGGATGTCTTGATGTGATCTGGAGGGGTCGCGAACCGATCTGTGCCCTCGCACCACTCTGTACTATTGTCAGGCTTCCACGTAGTTTCGGGCCATTGCGCTTTATTATTAACGAGTTTATTATAGATCAGATCTAATTCTTAGGTCTTTATTTAACAGTAAGAACCAGTGCGCACAATAATAAATATGCATAAATTCATAATATAAGCAACAGATAGATTTGCAATAAAGCACACAATGATTCGGAAATTCTTATCTTTATTTATCTCCTTTCTAGTACAACCAGATCCGCCCTACGCACTTAGCTACAGGGGTCTACGCACATAGCTGTGGACTCTACCAGGCCTCTGCGCACATAGCTGTAGAGCCTCTATCTATCTACCAACACCCTCGACTCGGACTTCCAGATGCAAAAAGAATATTTCCTTCATAAACCCATAACAGTCCAGATTTAAAACCCCAAAAATTGACTTCTAACCTTAGAGCCTTGCTCTATTTATACATTCCAATGGTCCGCGGACCACGGGCAGGCCAACTCACTTTCTATTTTCTTACATTATTTTCAGGCAGACAACCCTTTGACTTGACTCATTACACTTTGTGCTTCGTGCACTTCATAAAACTTTTACCATACTTTTACCCAAAATTGTGGACTTCAAGCCCCAAAACCATTACGCAAGGGATCCGCTGCCCAACAGGCCCCCAACACAATCATCGTGACTCGTCTCGAGTCACTCAGCTGGGGCAGAAATATTTGCGTGGAGGTCATTCAACAACTCCTGTGCTTCACTTACATTTGCAACAAAATCTTCCGCCATTCGTTGTACCCATTGCACGTGAGCCACCGATGCATCAGCATCAGTTTCAGTTGCTTGTCTGGGTTCATATACTACCTGCATGTGTGCTAACTTTCCCTCGATGTTGGTGGAAACCATGAACGCCTCATCAAGCCAAGGCTGGATGTGTTCTTTAATCACTGCTTCCTTCTGCCAAGCCGCATCAACTTGTGCCTTGAGAGCCTGGGCCTCCCTCATCTTGGCCAAGCGCTGTGTAATAGCAACCGTCTGTGCATTCCCCCTGACATTATCGTAGGTTTGTTGTAACTCCCGCGCTTCTATCTCTACCTGATGTAGCATTGGGTCTTCCTTGAATTTCACCGTGGCGCTGTTCTCGAACTTCCAGGGGTGTAGGCAGCTGTGCCTTTAGCCTTAGCTCCGCAATTTGTAAATTTAATTCCCATTGGGCTTTCATGGCCTCCTCTTGGGCCATACAGAATCTTTTGGCCATGTGATGAATCTTGTCAGCTATTGGAAGTTCCGCTATCACAGCCAACTCTGGTACCTTGCTACAAACCTCTGCCATGGCCTGTTCCACTTCCTTGTTGTGTGCGACCAAGTCATTGCATTGTAGACTGACATGCTCTAGATTTGCTTTTTTCTCCATTAAGATTTGGAGGGTGCGACCTTCCCTGGCACAAAGCTTAGTGGTTACCCCATCCTACAGTTAGTATAGGGTTTCTCTAAGAAGGGTGGCCAAATTCAGCCCCCAACCCCTTATGTCACCTTCAACTTCTGCTACGATGGTGCCTGCTGGTAATACTGAAGTGTTCATTGTGGAGGCACACACCATCTGCTTGACTACAGATGTATCGTTCGCTATGTTTGGTATCATCCCTCCTTGGGGTCGCACCTATAATGCCTACAGCTGTGCTCTGAGCTCCCCCAACATAGTTGTCTGCTCTATCATCAGCTCCTCCAAAGCATCTTTAGTGACATTACACACTGGTTCGTTGCTGCCAAGAAACTCTTTCTCCAAAGTCTTTGATGTCTTTGTCTTTTTGCGTGTATGTGGCGGCTCCTTGATGTGTGGCCTCTTGACTTGGGTCGATTTTGTGGTAAGTTTTGTGCGTTCCTATACCTATTTTTCCTTCTGTATGTCCTACTCTAAGGACATTTCCTGATCTTCCCTAATTTCTTCGGCAGTTGCTTCCTTAGTTGCTGCCTACTTCAAAGTTGCCTTCTGTCCCTAACACATCCTTTCTGCCATCTTAGTGAGTCACAGCTAGATTTGCTTCTTTCGTTGTTGTGCTACCATCCTTTCTAATGCAGCCAAGTCAGGGGTGCACCACTCCGGAGGCCATGCTGCCATTACCTCGTAAATTGCATCATCTGTTGCAATGAACGAAAGCGTTATCCATGTTTTTTTTGGATCCTTCCACACCCAGATATATAGGTTATGCATGTTCGCTTTGAACTCGGTCGTGCTTTGCAAACTATTGTATACTATCAGGGATAATCATGGTCTACAAGTGATCCATGTCCTAATACTCGCCTCCATGAATATCCAAAACACCTTGATCTCACGAATCCTCGTGGTATCTTTCATAGCCCAAAGCGAGTTATACCGCACTGCTTTAGGTAGGTTGTCCTCAATGTCGGGAAATTGGCTACCTTGCGGCAGCTCTCCTGCAACCAGTAGGATTGTTAGGAGCAACCATGCATAATGGAAAGTCTTACCTTACTCCTGAGCTTCCCAACAATTTGTCAAAAATTCATCACAGAGATATTGCGCCCAATTGAACTGAACCACTTCTACACACTGCTCTGTGAGCGCAATGACAGTGGCTGGCAATTCATCTGCGTGGCATTTTCTTGTGAGCTTATTGGATAGTAACTGGGTGGTGACGCACACCCCTCAATCTTTGATGCTTGTTATTTCATACCCTCGCTTCCATTTTTCTAGCTTATATTTAATCTTCATGGCTTCTACGAGACCCACGTTGCTACTCATTCCGGCCATGTCTGTAGGATCATTCCCTTTAGTAGGCAGCTGGGAAATTCGGTGTACTAAATTGGCTGTGATGGGAATTAGTTCCTCCAATCATAGATACCCATTATGTACAAGACATAGTAACTGTCGAATAACAAAAATGGTGATGGTCACGCAGTGATAGTGGGGTATCCACCTGAGATTGAGTAATCCCGCCTTCTCCACACCTCATGACCGTTTCCGCCGTAGTAATTTCTCTTCAGCAAATTGGGGGAACTTCTCTCTATCCGCAAGATCCCAATATTAAAACTTGATACTCGGTATTCAGCCCAGCGGCAGACCATCAAACCTTATCTCATCTAGAAGTGGGGTCTGGAGCATACTCTTCATGGCCTCCAGGTCCTTTGGGGTCTGGAGCATACTCTTCATGGCCTCCAGGTCCTTTGCCAATTTACTGAATCTCGGTGATACTTGGATTGGCCCCATAGTCTGCTTGTCTTTCTAGGATCGTGGTGTATGTGGGGACTTTGGAACCTTGGGGGTAGTAGCTACTTCTTCTGGCTCCTCTTGCGTCGGACGCAGCTCTTCCGCGAACCATGCTCGGGTTCTAGCCCTGGTACTCATGGGAGGCCTGGTAGCTGGTTGTTTGTTGTTCTGTACTAGCTCAAATTTCAAATATCCAAGTGTTGTCCAAGTGTTTTTGTAGGAACATGTGAATTTGAATGTAACCCTTCCCTCCACTTCCAATTTTAATATCTTCTTGGCAACATATCCTTTCGTATCTAGCTTAGAATGCCTATCTCAATGGCCCGCTGCCTGCTCCTCTCTGCTGTAACTCGAACTTCTTGTCATGAATAGTGATTTCAACGGTCACTTGCCAACCTTCCCACGTGGCAGCGCAGCCCCTTCGACGCGGCCACAATCTTGCTGACCGACTAGCCTTGCACGGAACCTTCTTTCCGCGCAAGCTTCCCACAGACTCGTTTATAGTCCCGCGCCTCCTTTCAATTGCTTGGAGCACTGAGACTGTTCTTTCCATAGCTAGTTAGGTGGTCATACCCTAGGCGCGATATTTTAGCTTTCCTACTAGCTCGCGATCCAAGCACCTTTCAAGTGCCTTCGCATCTGTTATCCCACCGTGCGCTACTATATACGGTACAATCCTTCATTGGTGCAGTCACATCCATGATAGCAGGGTCGTAGCTCATTCTAGTACTGAGGTAGACCTGGCCAGTCCTAGTTCCCTTATTTGTAGATTCGCGCGACCCGCTTATGCAACACCAATTTTCATTTTGTTGATTTCTTCATCCAACAGTGTGCTTTTCGTCCTCAGTCGTGCCCATTCTTCATCAATTTCGTGAAGCCTTATGCTGTCGCGCCAAATAGCTTCCTACAACTGTCGAATTCCTTTGCCCAAGATCTCATGTGTAGTCCAAGTTGCGGAGGTTGCGGTCTTCTTGGTTTTATCTTATCTCACCATTGATAAGATCACCTTCGCCCCCTCCTTTTGTTGATGGCCTTATGGGCCCATCGATCCCCTGGTATCCACAGATTCCCATTGGGTTGTCTTATCATGGGAGTGTTATTCATGCTCCCACCTATTTTCCTAATGGTTTTGTCGCGAACAGCTGGCGGAATGCATCGTGGTGGTGGATTCTGATTCTTGATTCTGTGTTGGTTAGGTAGTTTCAAAACATACACCTGCATCCTACATTGTCAATGGATGCTCACCACGCTTTGTCCTTCAAACTACATGCATGCCTACCTTCTATATTCGCGCCAGTTCCTCCTAGTCTTTTGACGTGTACTCCTGCATTATGCAATTGTTGCGCACAGTGCACCTGTTGCGCACCTGGCCGATTTCATTCTAGAATTTTCTTTTCATGGTGGTCTACATGTTCCTCCATGTTTGTTGCACCCACATTTGTTGGCAGTTTCCTTGCTTCTATCATTACGCAACGTAGTGACCCAACCATCATATTACAATTTATCATTGTTACCTCATGCAATCGGTTCTGCCATCGCTCAATCTCTTCATCTGATTCCAACGTGCAGGAACTGTCATGTTCCCATGAGATTCTCCCATCCGCTGTCGGATTCACCTGATCCTGATCTTGCACTGTGATTCGGTAGATGTAGTCTAGTTCATCGTCACCATCCTTATCGCGCACAAGCTCAGTGTAGCGCACTCCTTCGGCTGGATCCAATGAAACCACTACACGTAGAGAATTTTTCTCGAATATCATTTTTCGTCTCTTTAGGTTGATGATTCCATTCATATCCATGGCCCAGTCTATCCTTAACAATGCAGGGTATGGGTTACTATCATCCACAATTTCTATTACCTCAAAATTTGTTTGTGTGCTCGCGCCCTCAATGTCTATTGTAACTCCTTGTAATCTCCCCATAGGCAATATTTTCTATTGGTTCGCCATCTGTAATTGAATAGGAGACCATTATAGTGTGGGCTTGCCCATGCGCTCCCAATTCTATTTAGGTAGTACATTCGCATCTGATCCCAAGTCCAAAATGACCTAATCCATCTCATAGTCACCAATCTAGGCAGTCAACCGCATTTCCTTCCCAGTGTGCAAAGCATGCTTGCCTAGTTTTCGGACCATGCGCGGTTCACCCATCCTTGTGCACCTAGTTATCAACTCTTGCAATCCCTAACTACCTTATTGTCCCATAGTAGCTTCATGCATGACTTTGAAAAGGTAGTTAGTAGAGAAGGATCCATTTCTGGCTTAGTTTGATCCTTGTTACTTGAAGTAGAAGCCTCCGCAAAGCTCTTCTTAGCTTCCATAAATGTTTCCTTCACGCATTCCAAATCAAACTCAAGTTGCTTTGTAGGGGCCTTGTGAACCCAAGTATCCTCCTCAGGTTGCTTCCCCTTATCCTCTCCCGTAGTTGCACCACTTCTGAGCACCATGTTTACGTTAGGGTCCTCTTCGCGCAGTTCAACCTTCATCATTTGGATGTTCTGAGTGGGCGTAGTCTGAAGCACCCCTTTCTCACACATCTATGCAATTAGTGCAGGGAAATCTACCGCTTCATGATCAAATTGGTAACAGTATAGGCAACATGTTCTAGTCAGGTTCATGCAGTCACACGTGTAGTGCCCAGGTCCTCCACAATTGTAGCAAATTAATTGTCTGTGCCCTCATCCAGGTCACATTCCTCCTCATCCCCGTCCGCATCCCTGGAATCCACCGCATGCTATGACTACATCTAGATCCTGACCTTGCCCTCAGTCTGCATCCTGTAAGCAGATGTCTGATCCATCAGCAACTCATAACTTTGGCAATTTCATTCTTCATGGCACATCGATCTACAAAAATTGTAAAATAGCTACTAGGGGGGCTGTATAAATTTCTGCAATTGATGACAGTTGTTTGTTGTGTGATTTCCCCCCACTTGATAGATCGCGCACTAGAGTACGGGCATCGTGCTTGGCCCCACTTGTGCCTCTGGTCGCAATGACATTGGTACCCCACTGCCAAACAGTTAGCGAATATTGGATAATGATCCTTATCATGGCCCTAGCCTTTACATTTTATGCACCACACCTCTTCACACGCCTCTGACCAAGGTGTCTTATATTGTTTTAAAATTTGCATCTCTAAGCATAGGTTTTGTAGTTGCATGTGGATTTGCTAAACTCCCAACCCCGAATCCTATATTGGAGTTTCATGCAACCTCATCGCTATCTCTAATGCTTCAACTTGGGTTGAGATCTTTTGTTGTGATAGTTCCATCCTTAGATGTGGTGTTAAAGACGCCACAAACCACGTGCGGTGCTGCACATCTGTCAATGTCATGTTAGCCTCATAGATCGTACTCTTCAATCTTTGATCTAGATCCCACGAAGTCTCACCTAGCAGCATCACGATCTTGTTAAACCCGATAATCGACTACATTTCTGATTTTGGTCGGCTGAATTCTTTGTTTAATGCATCCTGGATCTCCATTATTCCCGCATTCAGATGATCACTAGAGTGCTTTATATACCATGTCAATGCGTGATCCTACAGCGTGCTTACCAGAGTAGCTTTTTTGATGTTATCATCCATTACGCCTTGGGCTTCCCATAAAACCTTTACCACGAACCAGAACTGATTTGGTTCCTCATTTCCTATGCCTCTAAAGACAGGTAACTTGATTGCACTCGCCATTCCAACCCTTGGTGGTGGCAGAGGTGGGGTAGGTGAAGATGGGTTTGATGTAGGTGAAGTGGGTGATGGCATGGATGGTGGTGGTATCAGTGGAATGTGATACTTTATCAATCAGACTGCACTTCATGGAGAGAACCCTATGAGTTCCTCCTCACTTTCACACGAAAATTAAATTAGGGGACTGTTCTCTAATCCTTAGGTCCTTCGGTAGCCTCTTCCGCTCTGCGTTACCCCAGACATCAATGGGTTCAGATAACCCGTTTTTCACATAACAACATTTTAATCCAGGTATTCAACGATTTGATGTACTTACCCTGCAGTCCCTTGAGAAACCACCGCTCTACTTCACTGTAGTGCACAGTTGTGTTTATCGCGAACTCAGTGATAAACCCGCCTATTATCTGATCCAACTAGTGATCTACTACCTGTGCTATTTTATCTTCAAATGTCTCTAGTCTGCGCACCAAATTTGGAGTCCACACGATGGGTTGTTCCAGTATGCACCTTCCCTGACTCTCAACTAGCCTCGCGATCTATTCATACAGTTCTATCGAGAAGGACGCGAAGAAGATCTCGTGGATTTCCGTGTATATGTAGCGATCCAGCCACCTCTCCTCAGATATCTGAAAGTTTTTTTTCCTGTACCATGAACTCGTGAAGCTTTTGATCCAACCAATATTCAAGTTCTTTCTTCGTAGGGTTCCAGTGTTCTAACATCATACATCCCTTAGGTAGATCCTTGTCCCAGCAACAAAACCATTTGTTGGCTTATTGGGGCCTAACCCAGGTTCAGAATTGATTTAGCCAAACAAATCCCGCACTACCAGCCCTTTTGGCAATAGTCCGCAGAGCACGGACTGAAGTCTCACCCAAGGTAGTAGGGGAGGGTGCTGGAACTAGGTTTCCACACCCTTGGGATGTCTTGATGTGGTCTGGAGGGGTCGCGAACCGATCTGCACCCTCGCACCACTCTGTACAACTATCAAACTTTCGCATAGTTCTGGGCCATTGCGCTTTATTATTAATGAGTTTATTATAGATCAGATCTACTTCTTAAGGTCTTTATTTAACAGTAAGAACCAGTGCACACAATCATAAATATGCATAAATTTATAATATAAGCAACAGATAGATTCACGATAAAGCACACAATGATTCAGAAATTCTTATCTTTATTTATCTCCTTTCTAGTACAACCAGATCTGCCCTGCACACTGAGCTGCAGGGGTCCACGCACATAGCTGCGGACTTTACCAGGCCTCTATGCACACAGTTACAGAGCCTCTATCTATCTACCAACACCCTCGACTCGGACTTCCAGATGCAAAAAGAATATTGCCTTCATAAACCCATAATAGTCTAGATTCAAAACCCCAAAAACTGACTTCTAACCTTAGATCCTTGCTCTATTTATACATTCCCATGGTCCACAGACAATGGGCAGGCCGACTCACTTTCTATTTTCTTCCATTATTTTCGAGCGGACAACCCTTTGACTTGACTCATTACACTTCATACTTCGCGCACTTCATGGAACTTTTACCATACTTTTACCCAAAATTGTGGACTTCAAGCCCCAAAACCATTACATGGGGGATCCATTTCCCAACAAGGAGGTCCAACCGATGGACTATACTTTAGTCTCATTCCTTCGTGGTTTCGAAAGAGTTTTCCACTTTGCATAGCTTTGAACATCAAGGCAATGGCATAACCCACTTTTCACACAAACATTTTAATCCAAGTATTCAAAGATCTTAAATACTTACCTCACGGTCCTTTGAAAATTCATCGCTCTCCTTCTTGTACCTGACTGAGGTATCACCTATGAATTATGTAACAAATCCTCCCAAAATCTAATCAATCCAATGATCAACAACCCACGAAATCTAGTTTTCAGAGGCTTCTAATCGTCGCACTAATTCAGGAGTCTAGACGATAGGATTATCAAGATTCCACCTTCCTTAGCTGGTTGTCAATTTAGATAACCACTAGTACAGTTCAATAGGAAAAGTGTAGAATAAGATCTCATGTATCTCTATGTACAAGTACTCGTTCAGCCATTATTCCTTCGACATGCGTGGATTCCTTTTTTCTTGCACCGTGAACTCGTGAATCTTTTGATCCAACCACTTTTCAATCTCCTTCTTGGTCAGATTCCAATGATGTGACATCACACATATCTTTCAAGTAGATCCTGGTCCCGACAACAGAATGATTTGGCGGCTTAGGGGGTCCTGACCCAAGTTCTGAGTTAGTTGCGCCAACCAACAAAACCCTACACTACTGGCCTATTTGTCTTGATGATTGCATGACAAATTTGATTCCTTCTTGAAAATAAAATATTCACAGCATTACAAAAATGACAAGGATATCTCTTGATTTTGAAATCAAAAAAATCCTCATTGTTGGATCGCTTGATCCTTTGAGCTAGACCCAGGCTCCACTAATCAGACTTGTGGTGGGTTAACAAATAGATCACATTTATTCCAGAGTATTGGATCTGGTGTAGGAACACGAAATAAAGTGTCATGTTATATCTTCATATTTGTGAGCTTGGTGTAATTGGGCTTGGCTGTGAACAAGGTCTTCACCAGCCAAAGTAGCTACAAATCCCTCTGCAAATAGTTTACTATAGTTATGCCCTTAAGAGTGGCAGTCTTCTCATTATAATAACCCACTTTATTCTTGGCTTAAACTAGAAGCTTCTCATATTTTTCCCATGGAATCATGTTACCTTGGAGATCCCAACAGCTAGGTAACCTTCCCTGGTCCTCTGATCAAAATTTGATTTGAATGTAGCTTTCGCTTTTTCTATGTCATTCAAACACCCCTCAAATTTATCCATTTTTGCTTCTTTCTAGATTACTTTAGTAATTTCCATAACCACCCCTACCTTTTCATTGATGTCCATGGCTCTGATGTTGCTAGATGATTTCTCATTGAGGTATTTGATAAAATTTTCTGCAGATTTGGCATTTTGAATATCTTCATTTTTTGGTGCCAGGATGAAGAATTGAACACTCCTGATTGCAATCCTTTTTTTAAAAACTAAGTTCATATGCTCCCATATATTTTTCATTTCAAAAATAATTTCAGCCCATATTAGTTACCTTTCTTGAACAAGGGACATATTTCCTTTCAACCTATTCTTTGGCCCTATGATTTCATCTTGGGCCACCTGTTATTTATTGTTGATTTTATCCACACTTTCCTAGGTGGACTGGAGTTGTTTCTCCTCGTTTTTAAGAATGTACTTGTTTTTTTCCATGTCAATATAAATATTCTTAAGTTCACTCTCTAATAGTTGCAAATCAGTGAGAACCTTGGCCAACTACTCATTAGAGTTATACGGATTTTCTGACACAATCACAGCACAAATGTGAGAATAGATTTTATGATGAAGCTCTGTGACCTTTAGTTTGAAGGCTACCACCTCATTATTCCTCTCTATCAATTCCTTGGCCAAAATTTCTTTCTCATTTTCCACTTGGGCCAATTCTTTACTTTGCATGTGCTTTGTATAAGGCATCTTGATTTGTTGCCTCAATGATTGGATTTCAAATTGTGATCTCTTTATAATAGCTTCCACAACAACTTTTTCATTTGGGACTACCCCAAGATTGACAATCAACTCTCTTTCTGTAGATGGAGGGCTCTTTCATTGGCCTCCTCTTGCTTCACCTTACTGGTATCTTTCTCTAATAAATTTTTAGCCTTGCTAATGGTCAAGGCTCCCTTTCTCAACTCACTATAAATAATCTCTCTCATCTCTCGCTTGCTTATGAAAATTGATATTTTCCTACAAATTAACACTGGCCATGTCGAAGGACAAATATATTTTCCTCAATTGCAATCTGGATGGATGGTAACTACCCTCTCTGTGATCCAGGTGGATATTGGTGGCCACCCACCAATTCCACTTGGACCCCCACCATTGCTTCTTTCAGTTTTTCAGTTTCCTTAATCATAGCACAGTTTACTATTTTTAGCAGTTTTTTGGGTCCTAAACTTCTGGAGCCGTTTTGAGGCCCTAAACGACGTTTTTTTTTAAATCTACCACAAACAAATTTATGTTTAAAATCATCTTTTTCGTCATAGTCCTCGGAGAGATCTTTCCAATGGATTATCATGCACTTCAAATGGAGATAATATGACCAAGTCACGACCTTGGGAAGTTGGTTGTCCAACTCACCCCAAAGGGGCCCATAAACTCTTGGTGTTACATCTCATCGGATTAGGGTTTTGGTTGTTTAGGGTTTGCTCTTATTGTTCAATAATAAAAAGGCCCTTGAGCCTCATTGCAAGGTAGTTCAGAGGCATGTAGCTGCCACATCTCTTCTGAGAGATAAGCTACCATCACCCTAGTTGGTTTATTTCCATTTCTGTTTGTAAGCATATTTCAGTTTTTTCACATTAATAAAATGAAGTATTATTTCCACTGCATCTCTATGTTTATGGTTATCTTTGTAATTTGTTTCATTCTTGTTTAAATTCGGATCAGTGGTATCAGATTCGTCTGCTTTTTTTCTTTGTTTTTTTTTGCATGTCCCCAACGAGGTCGGGATATGAGTTAGGGCTTGAACTGGTCGAACCTTTGCAAGACCAGACTCGCAAATCCCGACAGCCTCCCATGACAAATGAAAGAAAGATGAGGGGTTAGAAGATCCTATCAAAATCTTGCTCGAAGAAGCCCTTGAGCGACAAAGGAACGCGATGATGGACAACTTTGCCCAGATCCTTCAACGACTACCCAGGGGTGACGCATCAGCTTCCAATAGCTACTTTGGAAATGCCACATTATTTAAGGTACAAGTTAATTTTGAAGTCTCCATATTCGAGGGTCAAATAAACGCAGATGCTGTCAATAAATGGTTAAATCTACTAGAGGGTTATTTTTCTGTTCATGATTTTTCTAGTCGGGAAAACATTATTTTCGCTCTTCTAAAAGCATCCCCCCATGTCAAGCACTGGTGGGAAACCTACTGCGAGCAGAAGGATGAAAGTACATGCTCACTATTTTCAACCACACCCACTTGGAATTCATTTCGAGATGCCATCAAGGAGCAGTACTACCCTGTCGGAAGCTATGAGGATCAATACAAAAAGTGGACCATGTTGCGGCAGGGAAGGGACCAAGACGTGCCGGAGTTTACCAATATTTTCCATACCTTTACACAAAGTTGGGTATCAAGGACTCGAAGTAGAATTTGGTACTCAAATAATGTAGCTACCTGCAAAAGTACATCTAGGAAGAAATATAATTCCTGAACATCTCCTCGCTTGGCATGACATACTGATATGTCGTCAAGGTCGAGCAAAAGTTTAAGTAGAAGAAGTGAGACTTTGGATCTGCGAATCTGAAGCAAGGGAAAGGTTCCCCCAAACCACAGAACAAAGAACAAAGCCAAGGTGGGGCAGCCCAAGACAACCTGCCAAAGCTGCAAGTAAAGAACAACACCGTGAAGTTGAAAAGGGACACGGGAAAGTGGTGTGAGTTCCATAAGAGCTCCACTCACAACACAAGTGAGTGTCAGGCCAAGCTGTCACTAGTGGCCGAGCTAAAGGTTTCAGAATCAAATGCATGTTCTGACTCTGAGTCAAAACCTAACAAGCGGAATGACAAAGGGAAGAAAATTATCGATGCAGAGCCCAATGCCACCGTTGGCACCATGAAGATCCAAAAGGAGGAACCCGAAGATCCAAGAGGAGGAGCATCTCTTCCACTCCCAGATGTGGGTAAAGGGCTCCCTGCTACAGTTCATTGTTGACAGTGGGAGCCAAAAGAACCTTATTTCGGCAAAGGCCATGAAGCAGTTGGGCTTACCGACCACAGCACATCCACAACTGTACACCATCAGGTGGCTTCACCAAGGATGGGGTCTTCGCATGAGCCAGCAGTGTCACCTTCCATACAACATCAAGCCCTTCACAAATGAGGTATTGTGCAACATTGCTCCCCTTGACTTTTGTGATGTATTATTAGGACAACCATGCTTGTGGAAACAACATGTTTTGTATGAATCAAGGCCCGTGTTTTTATTGTTACTTTGGGAAATAAGCTGTACAGGATACTGGAGGTAGCACCGCCTATCGTCATCTCTTTGGTTACTGCAAAACATTGCAGTAAGCTTATTTCAAAAATAGAGAAATTTGTTTTCCTGATAATACGCCCTCAAAGAAAGAAGAAGATAATCGCCACAACCTCTAGATAGGGCCCCTCCACATGAAAACTACAGATGGACAAGGTCGTGGAGGAGTACAAGGACATATTCACCTCCCCCACAGGGGTTCCTCTGTGCTATCAGGTCAAGCACTCCATCGATCTAACCCCAGGTGCGCCACTGCCCAATGGACCAATCTATCATCACTCCGTTCTAGAGAACAATGAAATCAAGAGGTAGATTCAGGAGCTGCTATAGAAAGGTCACATACGTCCAAGTTCATCACCCTGTGGGAACCCAATCGTGTTGGTACACAGAAGGATGGAACTTGGAGACTCTTATTGCCTATCGGCATTGAACAAGATCACTGTCCATAATAGGTACTCGATCCCACAAATTGATGACCTCCTAGACCAACTGAAGGGGGGAAAATAATTCAGCAAGATCGATTTGAAGTTAGGATATCACCAGGTACCAATCGAACCCTCCAATGTGTGGAAGACTGCCTTCAAAGCCAAGGAGGGCCTTTTTCAATGGTTGGTTATGCCTTTAAGATTGACGAATGCTCCTGCAACTTTCGTGAGGCTAATGGATGACATCTTGTGGCCATTCACCAATTCATTTGTAGTGTTATTCTTGGATGACATCCTAATCTTCAGCCAGAGTTGGGAAGAGCACCTCCACCGCATCTGACAAGTTCTCCAAACACTGCAACAACATAAGTTATGTGCCAATTTGGAGAAATGCACTTTTGGCATGACCCAGGTTTAGTATCTGGGATACATTATTGATGAACAGGGGGTGCATGTGGATCTAGCCAAGATCCAAGTCATTTGGGATTGGCCATCTCCAACCACTCTGACAGAGCTCCGCAAGTTCCTAGGTCTTGCCAACTTCTACCACAAGTTTGTGTTGGTATTTTCTCATATCACATGGCCCTTGAATCAAGTCACTAAGGGAGGAGTGAGAGAAAAATTATTTTGGTCTGAATCTCAACAAAAGGCATTCATAGAGTTGAAAGATCACCTATGCTCAGCACTAGTGCTTGCATTACCAGACTTGCAACAACCATTTGAGGTTGATACAGATGCCTCTAACTATGCTATTGGGGCAGCCCTTACTCAACATGGGCATCCAGTGGCATATCACAGTGAGACACTTTCAGACACAGTTCGAAAGTATCCCACTTATGAAAAAGATATGTATTCCATTATGCAGGCCTGCCGACAATGGAAGCATTACATTTTGGGGAAGCAAAACAGTCATCCACACAGACCACCGACCCCTGTAGTTCATACAGACCCAAGGGAAATTTCAGAATGATCGCCATCAGAAGTGGTCCACATACCTGCAACAGTTCCATTTGAATATCAAGTATAAGAAGGGCAGCACCAATAATGTTGAAGATTGCCTCATTCGACCACTGATCATGATGTTAACCACCGTGCTCAACTCTTGTGGGCATGAGATTTCTGATTGGCCACTTCTCAACAAAAGCAACCCAGAATTCAGCCACACATACCAGACACTCTTGGAGGGTCAGCATGTTCTAGATTTTCACCTTCAAGATGCCTTGTTATGCCACTTGGGTCACCTTTGTGTTCCTTCAAGCGAACATGCCAAGCTGATTTGGGAAGCACATTATAGTCGGGATTCTAGGAATTTCAGGGTCAAGAAAATGGTGGCAGTACTGCAGAAGTATTTCTATTGGTCGAATCTTCAATAGGATGTCGAGAAGTACATTAGATCATGCATTGCCTGCGCCATTGCCAGACCGACCATCAAGAAGCAAGGCCTCTATACCCCGCTGCCTAGCCCTAGTCGACCTTGGGAATCCATCTCCATGGATTACATGTTAGGCCTTCCTTCCACTAAGCATGGAAACGATTGTGTTTCTGTGATCATTGACAGGTTCTTGATGATGGCCATTATGGTGGCCTACAAGAAGAATATCACAGCCGAAGCAACTACTAAACTCTTCTTTGAACGAGTGTGGGTACACTTTGGGATCCCACAATATATCAACTTAGATTGGGACAATAGGTTCCTCAATACATTTTGGTCCAGTCTCTGGTCGATGCTAGACACCAAACTCACTAAGTCCACAGCCTTCCATCCTCAAACTGATGGCCGGATAGAGGTTGTCAAGAGGATGATCGTACAAATTCTACACATGTACAGCTCAAAGCATCCATGCACATAGGATCAGAACCTCCCCTATGTTTAGCACAACTACAATTGGGCTCTCCACAGCTCAAATGGCCATAGCCCTTTTCAGGTGGGCTTGGGATTCCAGCCACTATGTCCCATTGATGTGGCCATGCCATTTGCAGCTACTCACGCAAATTCGGCTCATGTCCATTCTGAAACAGATAAGGCAAACAACTTCATTGAGCACATCCAACATATTCGCCAGCAGGTTCATGACATTCTGGAGAAATCAAATGCCAAGTACAAGCAGTGACATGATCAACATTAGGTGCCACATAAGTTTCAAGTGGGCGACAAAGTCTAGTTGCATTTGCAAAAGGAACGCCTTACCGGAGCCTATCAGAAACTCAAACCACTATGATATGGTCCTTACACCATTACCAAGGCTGTGGGAGGCAATGCATTTGAGCTCAACATTCCCCCATTCCTTGGCTTGCACCCAATGTTCAATGTGGACCACCTTCAGACATCCGACATTGCAGAACAACTCACACCCATAGAGTTAAATCCAGATTGCATGGAACAAGCTGCAATTGATCGGATCATGGACACACAGATCAAGCATACTCACTAATAGAATATTCAATTATATCGAGTTGTCAAAGTAGGCCAACTCCTTCACTAGGGCAAGTGGCTCACCAGGGACCAAGTTTAGCAGAAGTTTCTTCATCTCATGGAGGAACTCAACACAATGGGGGCCATTGCTTCCTAAGGGGGGAGGAATGATCCAGGTGGATATTGGTGCCCACCCACCAATTCCACTTGGACCCCACAATTTCTTCTTTCAGTTTCCTTAATTATAGCACAGTTTACTATATTTAGCATTTTTTCGGGTCCTAAACTTCCAAAGTCGTTTTGAGGCCCTAAACAATGTTTTTTTGGAAATATACCACCAATGATTTTTTGTTTAAAATCACCTTTTCCATCGTAGTACTTCGAGAGATCTTTCCAATGAATTATCCTGCGCATCAAACGGAGATAATATGACCAAGTCACGTTCCCGGGAGGTTGGTTGTCCAACTCACCCCAACGGTGCCCATAAACTCTTGGTGTTACATCTCCTCAGGTTAGGATTTTGGTTGCTTAGGGTTTGCTCTTATTTTTCAATAATAAAAATGCCCTTGAGCCTCATTTTAAGGCATTTTAGAGGCATGTAGCCGCACATCTCTTCTCAGAGATAAGCTACCATCACCCTAGATGGTTTATTCCCATTTCTATTTGTAAGCATATTTCAGTATTTTACATTAATGAAATGAAGTATTATTTCCACTGCATCTCTATGTTTATGGTTATCTCTATAATTTGTTGCATTCTTGTTTAAATCTGGATCACTCTTCCAACTACCCTTCATCCCACTTAGGACCAGTTGGTTATGTACTCCCCAAGGAGCCAAGGACTACTACCTCAGTTGAGTTGGAAGTGGTTTTATTCCTTAAGACATTTCCCAGTCAGCTACATATTTTATCTATTTGTTGGTGCTTATAATTCTCATGCCTGAGTAGTCAAATTCCTCCACATGAGTATACAAAAAGGTAGACCAGGATAGAATAGTATCAGAAGTAGGAGGTGAGGTAAAATTGGTTGCACTGGAAATTGATTGCTTCAGCCAAAAAAGAAGGAATGTCAAGAACAACATTTGGTTTCATCATTGTATGTAAAAACCCCAAGGCTACTTTGGAGACATTTGTTGTCTCATCCTCACCAAACAACAGTAGAATAATAGCCAAAATCAGTTGCAAAACTTCTGAAAAAAGGAAATGGGAAAATTTTATGAACTAGTAGGCAACTGGGTGTTTGGAGCCAGAATTAGCTGGATAAAGGCCTGGTTCTGAATTTTAATTGTAGAAGAGGGTAGTCTCTTTAAATTTCTCCAAATCTGGGGATTTTGAGTAAATGAAGGCAATTTGTATTAATTATGGGGTAACTTCCAGAATGTTTTCCCTAGTGGATGAAATACAACAGTTCTTTTCCTTGACAGAGGTGGTCATAATCCAAGACAAATTCTAGGAAATAGTATACAGTTGGCGTAATTATATAGTACAGTCCTCACTCTACAACTCAAAAGGGGTCTTCCTTGTTCAAGTGGCTACCATAGAAATCAAAATGGAGGTCCAAAAGGTTTAGAGGGTAGAAAGGATCATGAATTTATGCCTTTGAATCCATGAAGGGTTCTAGGTGACCAAAGGGTTTCGACTGTTGTGGCTTCATGGTTTTTGGCATAGTTTTATTTAATTTTAGCATGGTGAAAATGATGTGAGGACAAAGAATGGTGAATTACCTATTGACTAGAGGAAATTAGATGCTACAGATGCAAGGCAAACTTTTATGCTAATCAACATTCAGGTGGATGGTGTTGCAAATAGGTACATAAGCAAGAAGTACACTAATTTGAAATAGACCAATTTGAATCCTAATGGTCAAACTATGGAATTTTATGGGTGGGAAAAGAATGAGATGACTTGGGGACCACAAAGGATTAAATTTTCCATGTTTACCTTTTCCTCTCTCCTAACATCCCATTTGAGCACAAGGTTACCTGGCTGAAAGAAAAAGAAAAAAAAAAAATAAATAATCCTTAGCCTTTTTATCAAACATAGCCTTCATATTGTCCTGGTACTTGATCAAACTCTGATTCACATGTTCTATGTTCTCTTGCAATTCCACTAGTTGATTCATCCTTCTAGTCAAGGAATTAGGTTCCCCCTCTGCATCCTGAAGCATTTTTTCCACAAGCATGTCCAATTGAGTAGGAAAAAGTGTTGAAGTCCCATACACTCATTCAAAAGGATACTTACTATTTGATCTCTTAGTGGTGACTCTATTAGCCCATAATTCAAATAAAAGTTGATAATCTCAATTCTTCTTGTTTTGTTCTATAATTTTTCTTGATGTCTTATTGGATGATTCTACCAATCCATTCCCCTGTGGATAATAAGTAGTGGATTGTCCCAAGATGATATTATAGTTCTGATATGAACTGATCAACTTGGCATATTTGAACACATGATCATTATCAGTAACTATCTTCCTTGTATAACTGAACCTAGCTAGAATGTTTTTCTCCATGAACTTAATGACCATTGTGTCAGTTGCATTCCTAGCAGGGACAGTTGTGAGGATCCACTTGTTTTTTCCATTAGATGGTGGGAGGATTTCCCTAATGAAATCTAGGCCCCATTGCCTAAATGGATCCTCCACAAGAAATGGGATTAGAGGGAGGGGTTCCAGCTTCTGTTTTTCATCAAATATCTAGCATTCTTTACAAGTCTTCACTTGATTATGTACATCACCAAACAATTTAGGCTAATAGAAGCCATCTTTCAAAATTTTGTGAGTTGTTTCTTTCTAATAGTGTCATCCACAAGCACAGCCATGAAATTCATCTAATATTTTTGGGACTTCTTCTTCGACCAAGAAAAGTTACAGAATTCTCACAGGATCCTTCCAATATAATTGACCATTGGAGATAACATTTTTTGTGCTTGGAGCCTTAAATCCCTATACTTCACATTATTTAACTCAGGTGGGAATTCCAAAAATAGTAGATAATGGAGAATGAATTTATACCAACCAGAAATCAAGTACTTCATTGAACTTTTTTTTTCTCCTCCCCTCGTATCCTCTTGTTTTTTTTACCTTTCTTATTTTGAGTTTTTAGCTAGTGAATTTATACCTAATGCCTGACAATTGGCCTCTGACAAAACCTATTTCAATATGTAACCCTTTACCATTTTGTGGGCTTGATGTCCATATCATATTCTTGTATTTTGGCTATCCACTTGCCTTTCTTTCCCTCACTATCTCCCTATGTAAGAATGTCCTTTAACATTATTGTGGGAACATAAGAAATTACTCTAGACTGTAAAATATAGGTCCTGAAAGAATTCATGGCCTTAACTAGAGTGTAGACCTGCTTCTCTAGGATATTATACTTTAGTTCTGCATCTCTTAATACTTGAATAAAAAATGCAACTGGATACTCCTCTTCTTTATTCTTCTGCAACAGTGTTAGGAGAAGCAAAGGAAAAGATGAAAAGGGCTTTCCAAAGTTAGGGCTAGTCAAAATTGGTGCCTCCCCAAAGGCATTTTTTATTCTCGAAAATGATTCCCTTGTTTTTGTTGTCCATTTAACTTAATTTTCTTTCTTTAACATATCAGTGATCCCCCTCGCGGTCTCAGCATAATTGGGCACAAACCTCCTCAAGAAATTAATTTTTCCTAAGAAAACTTGAATCTTCTTTTTATTTTTTGGCAAAGGAATATTGTTAATTGCTTCCACTCTCTTTGGGTTAATATTCACTCCTTCTCTTGAAACTATGTGCCCTAACAGTTTGCCTTCTCTTAGGGCAAAATGGGGTTTCTTTCAATTCAATTACAACCCAAATTTCCTACATTTTTCAAATGCTTTATTTAAATGTTGCAAGTCTTCCTCATCAAACTTTGAGAAGATCATTATGCCATCTAGGTAAATGACCACAAACTGATTTTTCATCCCAACAAAATTTATATCCATTTCCATCTGAAATGTGGCACTAGCATTCATGAGGCCAAAAGGCATTATGGCATACATGAATGTTCCCTAGGGTGTGGTGAAGGAAATATTTTTTTGATCATTACTATGCACAACAATTTGATTGTAACTAGAGAACCCATCAATCATGGACAATCTTGATGACCCCGCCACATTTTGTAAATTATAATCCATCTTGGGTAAAGGGTAATTATCTTTTAAAGAATAGTTTTTTAACCTTCTGAAGTCGACACACAATATTATCTCTCCCTTTTCCTTACTAACAGGGACCAAATTAGCCACCCAATCTGAATATGTGAAGGGAACAATGATCTTAGACTGAAGTATCTTGTTTACTTCTTTATCTATCGGGGGGAAAAGAATGGGATTAATCTACCTTAGTTCTGTTTGTAAGGTTTGATTCCTGGTTTCAGGGAAATTTTATGTTGAATGATACTAGTATCATAGATTTTCAAATCATCATGGGACCAGGTAAAAACATGAGCATACTCCTTGAACAAGTCCACATACCTCAATTTGTATTCTTCTGGGATCCCCTTGACTAGTTTAACCAATTTAGGTTGTTGTTATGTGTCAATGTTACAATATTTTGTATCTTCCTCATACTCCTTGGATGGTTTAACTGCCACATCATTAGTATCAAATAGTTTTTCCAACAAAACCAATCCCTTTGGGATTATGTTTTCCTTCAACTGTAAAATTTTCTGACCAACTATAGATTCTTCTCAAGGCACATGTTGTTCATCTCCTGCAATTTCATCCATATTTTCATCTTCCTAATAAATTAAAAATTTGGAAAATTCTCCTATCACCTCCATAAACCTTTTAATCTGATATTCATCTTCAAACACCTGCCAATATTTTACATTGTATGGTACTGAAGGTCTGTGTTGGTGGGAAATAATCCCTAAGTCCAGGGTTGAAAGCCTCAACAGAGTGGAATATATTAATCAACAAAGAACACTTAATCCAGCATGTCAAGAATTCGAATTATTAAAGTTAGAATTATGAACATACCCAGGAGTCCTACGTTTGAAGATGTTCATGTAGGGTCCAAACCCTCTGCTTCCTCCTGAATGTGCAGACCTATAAATCAATCATAGAAGCATAGATAGAAGATATAATTCAAATTACATGCATAATAATATGTTAGACCATCATAAACAGCAATTTAGACTATCATTCATAAGATGACAACATATATCGGGAACAAGACATGAGTTTCATTATTGATGAATAACAGTAAATACAGGATAGATACAACCTGATCCAGGCCAAAGGCACTAGGAAATCCTTCCTCTAGATCCATCCAGGCCATGCCACAAATACAACCTCTCTAATATATGCAAGAAGATGCTATATAAAGAAATTGAGCATCTTTGTAAAGGAAACCAAGGTTTTCTAGAGATTAGGAGTGTAGGAAGCATGGGAAAAGTATACTTGATTTGGGGGGAAATCGAGCATAATGTCGATCTCTCTCTTCTTCTTATGAATTAGGCCTACCCAAGGGGTGTTTATATACCACCTCAAATTAGCTTTTTTAGTTAGGCCATGATCTCCTATAGGTGGGCTCTTGATAAAACCAATAAACCCCACCTGAAAAATAGCTTTTTATCTTTTTTTGCAAATTTAAAAATGTATACAAGGGTATATTGTTTTGGGATCCACATGTACGCATTAGTTTGTGGGAAAAGTCATGTATGGAATTTGAAATATACTTTTTTAAGAAAAAATCAGGTCTACAACGGTAAAGGGACTACCCAAGGCGATATAATAGCATCAGGTCTACAGGAGTGTTGAATGATGCTATAACAGTATATACCTAATCTCAAATTCATATCCAAGAAGGGGGTTTTGTGGTGGCTTGAATGTGTTGGTTGTTGTTGCTAAGGAATCGACCATTTTTTTTTATCTCTAGGAAAAAATTGAATATTGAATGCCAAGAAGAAGTTCTCAATCAGATCCCATACTTCATTCCTATAAGATTTTAGCATAGGGTGCTTGGTTTGGCATTGATTCCTAATTTGTTTTATATTTAGTTCAGGATCTCCAAAAACTATTAGACATTCAATTTTCATATTGTTGGCAGCTTGTAAGCCCAACACCAGTGCTTCATATTCAACGATCTTATTTTTGGTGTCGAAATCTAACTTTTATAATAGAGGGATAAGGTTACCTTCTAGGGATATTAGCAACACACAAGCTCGATTTCCCTCTTTTGAGTAGGCCCCATAAAAATACAATTGCCAAAACTGGTCAAACTTCCTTTCTTACTTTCTCAAGAGGCACGAGAGATCCTTTTCCTAGCCATATACTAGAGAGTTGTTGGGACTATATTCTCTAGTGACAATTTTTACAAATTTGGATTTCCTGTACAACTTGCATTCTTCTCCACCAAACACTATAATAGTGGCATATGAGAGGTCTAGTTTGATGGACCCTCCAAGCTTCATTTCCCATGATCCAAAAAGAAGCATGCCAAATCTTATAGGAATGTTGGAAACCACAATATCCATTACCACACTCTTCACAGGTATTTGAGATATATTAACCACCAAATACTTGATCATCCTAAGGCAATTTTCTCTCTTAGAATCAAAGGAATATAGGTATTTGTATGGTTTCATGATCTATAAGCCTAACTTCTCCATAACATATAGATGCATTAAATTATAAGAAGCTCCTAATTTGAGCATACAATTATGTAGCAGCAAATCATGAACCATTAATGTAACATAAAATGGAGGGGTGGAAGGGTATTGCTCCTCCACATGTGGGCCAAACATGACCACAGGTCTCTCTTCTTACAAGTTCAAACTATCTTGTGTTGAGGTAACATGAAACACATCCATTCAAAAAATTTCCTTTTGTAGGCAGGTTGTTTCAAAAATTCGGCCAAAGGGATAAATATTTTCACCATTTCTAACTCCTTTTACAAACTAAAAGCAGAGGTATTATTCACCAATTTTACTTGATCTACTGACTCTTTATTTTCTCGATTCGCTGGCTTAGGTTTCATATGTTTTTTTCCTCTTTTTTAAAATTCGGGCTTAGGAGGTTTAGGATGGGATTTTTCTCCTTTGGTCATTGGATCGGGCCTAACAGGTTGTTTGCCCTTATCAACTTGCTTGCTTATGGTGCGTTAACCAGTATCTTCACCTTAATATTGTGTCTAAGATCTTTTCCTAGACCTCAATTCATATCTTCTATGCAACTCTGCTTGCTTGAAATCTGCAAACTACCTACAGTGAGCATCTATCTCTTCTTCATCCAAGGGAACATTCAGATCATCCTCCTCTACTCATTGTGCTTCTATTTCATGTTCTTCTTCTAATAGAGTTGAGTATTGATTCTCCTAAACCTCAAGAGTATCTTCAATGCCTTCCTCTGGATCATCTTCTATATATAAGGGAGCTTGTATTTGGCCTTGTTGGTCCTTTCTTTCCCTCTGCATGAGTTGCAAAGGAGGTCCCCTATATTAGGGATTGAAGTTTATGTTTTGACCTAGTTGTATCTATCGAGGAGAGTTTTTGTTCTCCAACTCTAACTTCACTAACTTGTTTCAGATATCTATAATTAACTTATTCATTTCATCCAACTTTTTCTCATGGGTCTCATTTACTTGGCTAGAGGAACTGGCTTCCTCTTTTCCCCTTCTCCTATCACTATGTTCTCATTTTTCTTTCCCTTTCCTATTGATGAAAAGTTTGCTTCTACTTCCAGAGCATCATTTTATATCTGGTCCAATGTGGGGGATTTATTTTCTTTGAGAGTAAACCCAAAATCTGATTCAAAGGCTCCAAAAAGCACCATCTTAGTTGTTTCCTGTGGAGGTTTAATCTCAGCAGGCAAGTTGTTATACAATTTATTAAATCTTTTCATAAATTTGGTGACATATTCATTTTGCCTTTTCTTTATTGCATTAAATCCAGTTAGAAAATATCCATGGTATTTCTTTTCACCCAATTTCTACATAAAGATGTTATCTAATTCCTCCCAAGTGTTGATCACATTATTTGGCAAGGTCTTGAATGATTTTGAAGCCTCCGCATATAAATACTAGACAAATAGCCTTATGACTATATCGAGATGTTCCACATTCAAGTTTTTTGCAAATGCACAAAAGATCTCAATATGTTTTTTGGCTGTGACATCATGTTCCCTAATGAATCTAGGAATTTGAGATAATCTTGGGGCATTGCATTCATAGGTTGTTGTAGATTCAGAGTAGCATATATGTTGAGTAAAAAGATAGAGACAAACATATTTTGTAAGGGAGGTTGAATAATATTTACAACAGGGCATGGGTGAGGGTTTTAATGGAAAAAAACAACTGAGATTGGGTGTGAAATAGTTGTGAACGTTTGAGATGTGGTAGGAATGAGTATATACTTAATATCCTCGACTTCACGGAAGGTGTGAAATTTGAAAGGATCAGATCTGACAGAAACTTCTTCAGTATTTTGTTTTGGAAAATAAAATTCAGATGGGGGGAATGTTGAAAATGGCAACAAGAAATGCTAAAAATAGCATTGTTATAAATAGTATTTTAGGATATACTCCAACTCTGTTGTAAATAGCAAAAAAATAGAAATGCTAAAAATAGCATTGCTATAAATAGCATTTCGAGATAGATTCCAATTTTAATTAGTCCCTGAATTAAAATTCGAATTTGGTCTCAACAGTTGTTTAACAATTAATTAATTAATTATTCTTGAGTTAATTAGTTGGAGAAAATCAAACATGAAGTCTTTGTGAAGACATGCAACAGTTATCCCTTTGATTGAGGAAGTTATCCCTAATTAAGGAGTTAAGGATGAGTTGTACTTTGAGTTGTAATTAGTTAGCTCAGTTAACTGAGTTAAGTCTAGTTAGATTAGTTCCAACAGTTTACGGATCTGATTGTGAGTTCAGTTAGTTAATGCATGCATTCATGTAACTACTGCACTTCAGATAACTGAATATTCTCTCATAAATAACTCATGCATGTCAGTTAAGTCAAAGACCCAATTGAGATTAAAGGAAGGGATAGTGTACTATTAGTTGGAGGATTTTTCCTATATAGGAAACTCATCCATGCAGAAGGAATAATTTCCTTCAAGATTGCACTGTTATTTTTGAGGTTGGTGAGTAGTGTGTGAGGTAATTACACACAGATGGTAGCATTGGACCTCAGGAGAAACTGCACAAGGAAATAGGAGGCTTGTAGTGTAGAGGAGAAGGTTTGTGAGAAGCCTTTGACTATCTATGAGAAGCAAAGGGATTATACTGAGAGTTGGATAGCTTGTGAGCTAAATCTTTGTGTAATCCTGAGATATTTCCACTTGTCTGATAATACAGATAGCGGGGTTTTTAGGTGAGGCTCTCCCCAAAGTATTCTTATGTGCTTCATGTGTATGATTTCTTCTTCTCTGTTATATGTGTTCTGATTGATCTAGCTCAAATTGATTAAGCTTCCACAAAGTTTGATTGTATAAGTAGATCTAGTATTTTGCTTTAGTATATTGCATTATCTGGTGATCTACAATGGGAATTTCCACATGGTATCAGAGCAAAGGTGATCAAAGTGGAGAACAGTATACAAAGAAGGGATAAGTTTGAAGTTTGAAGTTCCTGATTATATAATTCGAATTCTTATCACATCTCAAATTTCACCAATGGCGTTCAACAGTTTAAGACTCTAGTATGCCCTTGATGGCAGCTCGAATTATATAGCCTGGAAGGATCGCATGGAAGTAGTATTAGAGGATAATGGTTTGAAGGACTTCATTGATCAAGAAGTCCCCAAGCCAGCAGCAGCTAATGCTACAGAATTGGCGGAATGGAAGAAATGTGTGGCTAGAGTGAGGAGAATCCTTTTGGAGGGAGTTCGAGACCACATAGTCTCGAGTCTCCATGGGAAGGAGACACTGTTTTCAATGTGGAAAACATTGATAGATCTATATTAGAATAGCAGTGATGAGAGGAAGTTGGTGCTGAAAGACAAGCTTCGGAAAATCAAGTGTGAAAAGGGTGATACGATCTCTACATATCTGAACAAGCTCACCACCTGTAGGGATGAGCTTGTAAGTGTAGGGATCATGACAACTGATGATGACATGGGGAGTCTTGCTCTCCTTAGTCTTCCTAAGAGCTAGCATAGCTACCAAGACTCAGTAAATGGAAGATATAAACTACCAGATTGCGAACGACTTTAGTCGGATCTGATGCATGAGGAGATAAGGAGAAGCACGAGAGATGGTTCTTCATCCAAGGAGGATGAAGATAATTGCGCCTTAGTAAGCCAGGCAAAGAAAGGGAAGGAGAAGAATTCTCATCCCAAATCGAGTTCTTCCCATGGTGGGAAGAAGTTTGACAAATCGAAAGTGCGATGCTTTCATTGTCATGAGGTGGGCCATTATGCAACAAATTTTCCATTGAAGAAATCCAAGATGGGATCTAAGGAAGGATATGAAGGTGAGGCATTGGCCTCTCAGTTCGAGTTGGATTTTACCCTCATCGCATGCATGGTTTCATCGATGATAGGTTGTGGTTGGTTTCTTGACATTGGAGCCTCATTCCACATGATCGATGATAAGAGTCTGTTCAGTTCCTTTGAGGAGAAAGACCTCAAGATACTCATAGCGATGGGTAATGATGAAAAGTATAGTGTTTCAGGTGTGGGCACGACTTCTTTTCAAGGGGAGCATGGAGCTCGCATTACCTTGACACATGTGAATTATGTGCTAGGACTGAAGAAGAAGTTGGTATCGATCGTGATGCTGGAAGACAACGGCTATGATGTAGTCTTCAGTAAGGGAAAGGTTTTCCTTAGACACATTACCACGAGACAAGTGAAGCAGATCGGTTCACAAGTCAAGAATATGTATGCTCTTGAGGTTCAAGATGCATGCAGAGCCTTGAGGAGCAAGGAAACTTTTGGAGACTTGGTGGTTGAGAGGGAGAGTACATTACCTCTCAACATGTAGCACCAGAAGAAGTCTCAGACAATTGTGGAGGAGCCACAATTGGTGAAGCAACTTTAGGAGGTTTTGGGGCAGCCACAACTGGAGAAGCCAAGAGGAGACCGAGTAGAGGCATCCACTCATGTAGAGGCCTCCAGTAGGGGGAAATTTCGAGCCAAGTGGGAAGAGGGATGACATGCATCCATACCACTAGGTGGGAGGTGGGTCGATGTGAAGTGATAGTCCCAAGAAGGCTAAAATAGGAGCAGGATCCTTGAGGTACCCAACCTCTTTTATTAGGCCTTGCTACGGGAGCCCCTACGAGGAGTAGTACGACTAGCTGAGTGGGTAGAAACGAATGCGGATGGAGAGGTAGAGAGAGCTATAGTGTAGGAGTCCCAAGACAGTGTAGAACTAGCAAGCTACAACAATGTGAGAGGCACATAAGTGTTGCACCAGTGCAGTATGGCACAAAGAGGTGTGCAAAGATGTAAGATGCAGGGATTTATTGTAGTAGCACAGAGGTAAGAGAGGGAGCACTTGTCAGCGGTAGAGGGAGCTTCAACATCAGAGGGTGTTTCTAGCCCAATAAGGAGGTCAGATGGGATATCAATTACTTACTTCTCAGCAACTGAGTTGCAGTGCAACAGTGAGCAGCATGATGAAACATAATGAGAGGAGATGCAGTGTAGATGCAGTGCTAGGAGATAGGACCAGCAGCAGCATGGATGCAGTAGGAGGAATCAGTGTGATTTATGTAGCCAGAGATCAAAGTGATAAAGGCTAGAGAAGTCAGATATTGAAGAGCACAGAGGTGCAAAGTTTTCAGTCGACAGAGGCAATAACAGTCAGAGACTTTGATGACAGGGGCATCATTCTAATTCAGGTTGGATATTTTTTGTTTCTGGTGTTGCTGGAGCAACAACACTTGAGAGAAGTGTTGCATGCAGAACATTCCAAATGTTCAGGATCGGGTTCAAGTTGAATGCCTTTCTTGTTTAGAGGGAGTGTTGAAAATGGGAACAAGAAATGCTAAAAATGGCATTGCTATAAATAGCATTTCAGGATATACTCCAACTCTGTTGGAAATAGCAAAAAAATAGAAATGCTAAAAATAACATTGATATAAATAGCATTTCAGGATAGATTCCAATTTTAATTAGTCCTTGAATTAAAATTGAGAATTTAAATTTGAATTTTGTCTTAGCAGTTGTTTGAAAAATAATTAGTTAATTCATCTTGAGTTAATTAGTTGGAGAAAATCAAACATGACGTCTTTGTGAAGACATGCAACAGTTATCCCTTTGATTGGGAATTTATCCCTAATTAAGGAGATAATGTTGAGTTGTACTTTGAGTTGTAATTAGTTAGCTCAGTTAACTGAGTTAACTCCATTTAGATTAGTTCCAACAGTTTGTGGAACTGATTGTGAGTTCAGTTAGTTAATGCATGCATGAATGTAACTATTGCACTTCAGATAATCGAATATTCTCTCATAAATAACTCATGCATGTCAGTTCAGTCAAAGACCTAGTTCAGATTAAGGGAAGGGACTATGTACTATTAGTTGGAGGATTTTTCTTATATAGGAAACTCATCCATGTAGAAGGAATAATCTCCTTTAGGATTGCACAATTATTTCAGAGGTTAGTGAGTAGTCTGTGAGGTAATTACACACAGATGGTAGCATTGGACCCCAGGAGAAACTACACAAGGAAATAGGAGGCTTGGAGGGTAGAGGAGAAGGTTTGTGAGAAGCCTTTGACTGTCTATGAGTAGCAAAGGGATTGTACTGAGAGCTGGATAGCTTGTGAGCTAAACCTTTTTGTAATCTTGAGATATTTCCACTTGTATGATAATACAGATAGCGGGGTTTTTAGCTGAGGCTTTCCCCAGAGTATTCTTATGTGTTTCATGTGTATGATTTCTTCTTATCTGTTATATGTGTTTTGATTTATCTACTTCAAATTGATTAAGATTCCGCAAAGTTTGATTGTAGAAGTAGATCTAGTATTTTTCTTTAGTATATTGCATTATCTGGTGACCTACAGTGGGAATTTCTACAGGAAAACACTCTTCTGAGAAATATAACTCCTAAATGAGGTTTCAAGAGAATTTATCTCAAATTTTTGAGAACTAGAAGCTGAGATATTTGGGGGAAATACAACAAGATCTGGAATACCTAGGGTTATTTCTCTTCATATTCTCTTGGAGAGAATTATTTCTGGGTCAATGACTGGAGGATTTTTCTACTGGGAAGTATCTAAACAAGTATGAGGCCTCCTAAAAGAATGGGTCACAATATAAGGACTCTACTAGGTGAGAAATCTCAACCCACACTTCCTTTACTATTGGGCATGGGATCCCCCCACAGCATGTTTTGGCGCTCAAAGCCCAAGTTTTGGTCAAGTGTATTGTAAAGGCTCCGCAAATTGCAGGCACAGAGCATGAAGTATAGGATGAGTCATAGGGTTTCCACCCTAAAATATTGTAATGTAATATAAACTCATGTTGGCCTTCCCATGGTCTATGGACCATGGGATTGTATAAATAGAGTAAGGCTCTAAGTTGTAAAGAGAGCGAATAAGGAACAAGGAGGAGAGAAGAATACTAATGGTTCGAGCATAGAGGAAGAGTCTAAATGTATTGGGTCAAAGTAGTAGGAAGAGGCTCAATAGCTGAGTGTGCACAGGCCTAGTAGATTTCACAGCTGAGTGTGCGGACCCCTGAAGTTGAGTGTGCAGGGTGGTGTTGAGTCTGTAATCTTGATCGAAGCATAATAAAGAGAAGTTGATTCCTATTTCTGTGTATCTACTTGTGCATTGCCTTCTTTACATTTATATTTTATTATTTATTGCGTGCACTGATATGATTGTTGAATATGCTCTAATAATCATTAGTATTACACAAATAAGTTAAGTAATCAGGTAATAACAGATTGAATAGCAAGGAACTTTGGTATTATAAGGGTTGCGCCCTGAGTGGGGCTGCGCGGAAGCAACATCACAGGTTGTGAAGTTATAACAAGTGCGCGTAGCAACGTGCGCACAGGGTCAAACCACAGACCTCTAGAAGCTCATCAGACATCACTAGGGTGTGGAAACCTGGTTCTAGCACCCTCTCATACTACTTTAGGTGAGACCTTAGTCCACACTCTGTGGACTGTTGCCGAAAGGGCCAGTAGTACTGGGATTTGCTTGGCTAAATCACCTCTAAACCTGGGTCAGGCCCATACAAGCCAACAAATGCTTCTGTTGCCAGGACCAGGATGTGCATAAGGGATGTATGATGTCATGCCAATAGAATCCAACAAAGAAACAAATTGAAGACTGGTTGGACAAGAAGATTCACGAGTTCACGAAGTAGGAAAATAGAACTCCGCGAGTATTTAGGGAACAGTGGTTGGAGCACTACTTGTATACAGAAATCCACGAAATTTTGTTTGCATCCTTTCCTTATGAGCTGTATGAGTGGATCATGAAGTTAGCAGACAACCAGGGAAGGTGTAGGCTCGACAAATCAATAGTGTGGACTCCGAAATTAGTGTGGAGACTAGAAGCGTAAGGAGATAAGATTGCGTGAGCTATGGACCATTGGCTCGACTGAATAATAGGAGGATTTATCACTGAGTTTGCGGTAGACATGACCATCAGCTACAGTGAGGCAGAGCGACGTTTCCTCAAGGGACCGCAAGGTAAGTATATTAAATCTTTGAACACTTGGATTGAGATGATATTGTGTGAAAAGCGGGTTAAGCGAATAAATTAATGTTTGGAGCTACGTGAAGTGGGAATATCTACAAAAGCAGAGGTAGCGAAGAATTAGAAATCAGTCCCTTAATTTCATCCTCACAAGAAAGCGAGGAAGATCTCGCAAAAGTTTCTCCGAGAAGCACAGTCAGTTTGATAACGCAGTGAATTCTGCATTTACCACCTCCACCCACACCACCACCTATCTCACCCTCCTCAACTCCATCTCCACCCACCCCACCTCCGCCACAACCATAGTTCAGTATGGTGAGTTTGATCAAACTACAGGTATTCAGAGGAGTGGGGAATGAAGATTCGAACCAATTATGGTTCGTGGTAAGAGAAATATGGGAAGCACAAGGCGTCATGGATGACAATATTAAAAAGGCTACGCTAGTGAGTGCGCTGCAGGATCGTGCATTAACATGGTATATCAAGCATTCTAATGACCACCCAAACGCAAGAATCGCAGAGATCTAGGCCGCGCTGAATAGGGAATTTAGCAAGCCAAAATCAGAAACACAATTAATCATTGGGTTTAAGGAGATCGCAATGCTCCCAGGCAAGACTCCCTAGGAACTGGACCAAAGGCTGAAGAGTACGATTCGCGAAGCCAATATGACGTTGACAAATGGATATCATTGCGCATGGTTTGTAGCATCACTTACGCAACACTGAAGGATGGAGCTGTCACAGAAAAAACTTTCCACCCAGGCCGAAGCTTTGGAGATGGAAATGAGATTACATGAGACCCCTATACAAGACCTTGCTTTGGGAGTCCAAAAAATCCATGCGCAACTGTAGAATCTGTTATCACAAAATCACTACTGAGGGCTGCAACCAAGCAAGATTTCATGTAACTCTTTCAACCTAACTTTAGATCAAAGATTAGCCTCTTTGATCAGAGAGGGCTCTCTCACAAACTCTTGATAAAATCCTTCACTACAATAGATGGCTAACTCTTTATTCATTCATGAAAGCAAAAGCTGGTTGGAAACATATCAAACTGGTTCTCATTGGGCTATGGAGTCTCATACACTAAGTGAACAAGAGAAACAAAGTCATTTCATGGAAGTCAAGGCTCTTTGCATTACATGTCCAAACATATTCCATAAAAACCACAGCGTGCTAAATACACAGGAAGTCAGAGCATAGGATATGAATTCTGAGTGATTGTACTATAACAAGGTTGTAAAATAACATATGATATAAAACACCACCATTACATTTGAACACAATAATCCATCGAGAATCTTGAGAAGAAATCAACACTGTTTTACTATTACTGTCATAAGTCTTACAATGGCCCAAAACAACTCTGTTTTTGTATAAAATGTCCAACCTCTTCTACATCTCCTATTGATCCATATATAGGCAAACAAGCTTAACCACCTCGAGCTTCCTCCTCCAGCATGAGGGGAGCCTCGAAGGTGGCTATTGACTATCCCTATCTAGTGCATAACTAATTTATTAATTACAAAATGTCTAAACTGAAATCACAAATGGTTTTCATTTAATCAAAATCCTAAATCTTTGCTCCTTGTCGCATGATGCTTTTCTGGCTTTTGACACATGTCCTTTGGCTGCTTGGGTTAAGATGGCTGAGCTACAGATACAATGAATACTGACTTTGGATGCTTGAAAGCACTGATGGCTCATTAATTTACCAAAAGACGTGCTCCTATTTTAACGGTCTCTGTTTCCCAACATTCTCCTAAAGTGTAGCAACATGTTCCCAAATCTTTTAACAACCCCATGTATGAAATACTACCATGTTTTTGAATGTGCTGTAGATGGTATTGATAAACAGATATCTCTCTTCCACAACTCCCGCTCACAGTATCACACTAGCTGCTCTGCGCTTTAAAATCATCACCTACAGCAGTTTCGTAGCGCGCTACGAAACTGCTGTGTGATTTTAGAAAACACAGTCTTCTTCACTGGTTTCTGCTAACACTGTGCTTATGGCTGCATTTTTTCCAACAGTGGCATCCAATGAAACTTGTAACACATCAAGAAGTCACTCCATCCCTCTTACTTTATCAACAACTTGAATTGCATGCTGAACTTGTGATATTGCCAAACCTGTGAAATAGGCCGTTACTTCTGGACTGAATCTGTCCTTGATATGCTTTATACTCTGAGGTAGTTGCCTATTTAAGAGCAACAACTAAGCCAGTTCTGGTATGATTGTGAGGACCACCTTGAAGACCAGGGAACACAGCTGCGTTAATCCTTTCCTCATAGTCATACTTAACCTCTTGCCCCTGCTTGTTGATTTCTTTGATGCCCTTTCCATAAAACATCATTGCACCACGAGGACCACGGAGTGACTTGTGTGTAGTAGTAGTCACTACATCTGCAAACTCAAAAGGAAATGGAACTACACCAGGTGCAACAAGTCCGCTTATGTGTGTCATGTCTGCCAACAACATAGCTTTTTTACTTGTCACAAACCTTGCGCATCCGAGCATAGTCAAAATGGTGTGCATAAGCACTAGCAACAATGAGTTTAGGCCTGAATAGGACCGCACTTCTCCAGCTGGTCATAATCAATATAACCTGTAAATTCATTCAATCTATGAGGCATTGTTTCAAAGAGGATTGAAACTACTGAGACCGTTTTAAAATCGGTCTGGTAACCATGAAACAGATGGCCTCCATGTGAAAAAAATCAAGTGCCAGGATACGATCATGTGGCTTCAATAAAGCAATGTAAACTTGAAAATTAACCGGATAGCCTGACAAGGGTTGTTCATTAACTCCCCATTTATCTGGATCCAAACCAAATGCTTCCAATGATCTTTTTCTGACATAACGACTCTGTCATGTCAATGAATTCATTTCCTTCACTGTATTTATTTGTCATGACTGATCCTACAGCCTGCATGACTGATAATGAAGTAAAGTTCTCTGAAGGAATAAGTTCAAGACTCTTCCATTGTCGATTCTGGAGAAAATTCCTCCTCGTCCTTAACATAAGGCTCAAATGAATTCTACATGATAGGATCATTCAATCTCTCGTAAGCCGCAGCATTGAAATGTGAGCAATCTTCTGGCGAAAAATAGACACCCGCTGCCCAAATCGAAATACATACTCTGTATTCTAGTAATCCAACGCCTTGGCCGCTACTGCCATCGCTTGGCTTTCATGGATCCAAACTTCTTCCCTGGCTTACCGAGACTTGTCTGGAATTCATGTAATGTCAACAAATATAGAGAAACCCGTGAGAAAATGGAGGTGGTGTCATTGCATCATGGGAATCAAAATGGACTTTTAGTATGATGCAGATCATCATTTATTTGATCCTCAACAGTGAATTCTTCATATAGACGATCATCCATTAGCATGAAGCCACTAACCATGCTCTATGTTGTCTGCTGGATACGGCTCCTGGCAAAGATAGATGATTGAGCGCAGACGAAGGATCTCCAGAAATGGGAAGTTGATAATGTTGGGGAATCCAGACCTATACACGCCCTTGTTCACCATTGAAAAATTCTGGCAAAACAGTCCCAACAACGCAAATCAGATGCGCAAAAGAAAGAGTTGAGATATCTTGTGTCAAAGGTTGAAATTTGTCTTCCTCCATTTGCGCATGAACGTAATGATCTATAACATCCAGCAATTCCACAAACACAATCCCAACATCCAGTGCGCTGTTGTAGAGGCCATGTGTCATACAGTTAACACGTATGTTGTCACTTGTCCATAATCGGTTTCACCCACATGCAAGACTTTTTGTGAGTTGGCTCATTACTCTTTTGCTGGCCGCGTACATGGTACCAGAAAATATCTACAACACCAACAACCGATGAAATGAAAACAATGCTTCCCCTTTTTAATGCTTTTGGTAGAGAATGTGACAGCTGAGACATATGATAAGCTGATTCAACGTTGATAGACATAAGGAATGCGAAATCTTCATATTTATACCGACATTATTAATCAACATATTGAGTTTCCCATTGCAAAATGAAAAACATCTTTCACTCAACTCCTCTTGTGCTGAACGAGATGATAAAATATAGACTATACCATCAAACTGCAGCCCAGATTCCTTTTACTGAGTCAAACATTCATTAAAATCCTTCAACTGACACAAGGTAATGATAACTTGGAATAAGTCAACGAACAGAAGCCTTCTCATAACCGATTCTGATCAAGCATTGATTTTAAAAAAAAGAACACGGTTTTGAGACTTGAGTATGAAACAGGGTTTTGATGGAACTTCGTTGGTGATCATGAGAACCTGCCACAACAACTATGAGCGCAAAGCAAAATTACCACTGGAATGTTCCCCTTCAATGGAGTACAAGCCCACACAAAACAGCTTGACAAACCTCGTTTCCTGCAGTGTTTCCATCAATTCACTTTAAATATCCGTCATTTCCCAATTTCGCAGCGCAGCCAGTGCAAGGTCAGTGTTTTCGCTACGAAATCACTAAAACAGATGGCGCTGCGAAACTGCTAACGGATTTATGTGCTGCAAAAACACCCTGACTTTAAGCTAGGCAAAAAACTTTTTGGTAACAGAATTATCAGTGATAACAGAATCTATGTCTAGAAATGCAAAGTTTGAAATAGGACAAGACACCTTGGTCGGAGGCGCATGAGGAAGAATGGTGCATAAAATACAAAGGCCAAGGGCATGACAAGGACAACTATCCAATGTTTGTGAACTACTTGGCAGGAGGAGGGCCAATGCCATTAAGACCTGAGGCATAGGCAGGGTTGAGCGCGAAGCCTGCATTATGGTGCGCAATCTGTCAGATAGGAGGAAAACACACTACGAATAATTGTCATTTGTTGCAGAAGTATATAGATGTCCCAGCAATTGTTTTGTAGTTTCTACAGGTCTGTAGGCCATGATGAATGCACCTCCTGAAGCTACGAACTGATGATGGATCAGACTCCTACCTATAGGGTGCAGACCGAAACATGAACCCTCAACCCAAATGCAGGGATGGCACACGCTGGATTTCAACGGTGCGGTCGAGGTCGAGGCAAAATGGGACTAGGAAGGGGTTGCGAAAAACTAATTTGTTACAATTGTGGAGGGCCATGGCACCATGCGTGCGATTGCACAAACCCGACAAGAACATCATGTTGGTACTATACTCAGTGTGATCATGAGGTAGAAGACTGCCCTTCACTGATAGCAAGGATGCACGAAAAGGGGGTACTCCAGCTCCCTCCAACTCAGAATTTACAGATGATGAGGTCTGAGCCACATGAAGAAGACCCAAATGTAAACATGATGCTCATGAGTGGTATTACCATTAGCGATGATAAAGGGAAGCAGCCAAAAGAAAGTGTGTGGGTTCACAATGCTCCTACAAAGGAACTCGGATTTGATTAGAACACGTGAAGGAGACACTCATGGAAGCTAAGAAGAGCTTCACAAAGGCCTCTACTTCAGGTAGTAAGGATCAACTAGAATCAGGGATGGATCCTTCAATGCTCAATACCTTTCTGGAGACATGCATGAAACTGTTGTGTGACAGCAAGGCAGTCAAAGGACTACAGGAACTTATTGCTAGGCATGCGGGGTCAAGAGAACCACACGTGGTTCGGAAACTTGGAAAGCATGCATTGCACACAGGAAGGGAAATGAGGTTGACTACACAAATCAGCGAGTATGAAATGGATTAGGTAATCCTGGATCTAGGTTCGGACGTGAATGTACTAACAAAGCAAACATGGGAACGCATGGGCAGACCCACATTACAATGGTCCCCTATTCAGTTATGAATGGCAAACCAACAGAACTTTTTTCCCATGGGAAGATTACAAGGGGTAACAGTCGATATTGAAGGTGCGAGCGCGTAAGCGGATTTTGAAGTGATAGAGATTGTCGATAACATTAATCCCTATCCCACGCTACTAGGAATAGACTGGGCACTGATATGAATTGAGTCATAAATCTAAAGAAGCACAAAATGATTTTTGGAAAAAAAAGTCACTACGCGTAGTAGTACCACTAGATCCAGTTGAAGGAGTGTGATACACTGAACCGATGCGTGACGATGATAGTGATGATGATCTTTATTGTATTTACAAGATAACTGTGCAAGAATAGGATTGGGTGAATCCAACTATAGATGTAAGAATTTCATGGGAGCGCGAAAGCTCCTACACTTCAGATTCAAACGAAGAAGTAGAACGATGGCAGAATCAGCTGCACGAAGTAACAATGCTTAATTGCAACATGATGATTAGATCACTGCATTACATGATAACAGAGGCCTGGGAGCTGCCGACATATGATGGATTGATAGTGGTGGAGGAATTTCTGAGCAAATTTGAAAGCGCAGTACCAAAATAGCAGCAATTTGATTCTCTAAAATGGGTGTTGCACGCAACATCCACACAATGGTGGCGTATGCATCAAGAAATTTTTTGAGGACTGGCACAAATATGGAAGGATGATGCGCCTACATTTTGGAAAACCGCAGCTCTAAATGAGAGCCAGTCAGTAGGAACTTGCGCACCCACCTTTCCCGATGGTTACAAACATATGTTGTACAGCCCGCACAAGTGCACACCACCCCCAGAATAGAGAATCAGAACAACCCACAACAGTGGGAAAGGTGACACACGCTACTAATTATCCACGACGAAACATTCAATAGGGTGTGCAGAGTACTGAACAAGGTTCACCAGGCAAGATGCACTGATTGGGAATTGTGTGTACCAGCGGTTCGATGGGCCTATAGGACCATGTGCAAAATCCTAACCACGAAGATGATTCCAAAGGTGCGGAACGGAGTAGAGACCGTAATTTCTAAAGAGAATACAAAATGGAATCCGCAAATGATGGCTCCCGCAATTGTGATGGTGCGCGATGGCCAGGACGAAGAAATCACACAGCTGCTTGAGGTCGAACATATAAGTATTCAGGAAGCCCTTCGGCAAGGGAACCTTAGACTTCGCGAACTCAAAAAGGACCAGGTACGATTGAGGAAGAAAATAATTTTGATGGACGCTGAGATCAAGAGGCTGGAAAACGATATCACACAAGTAGGTCTTGTCGATAAACCAAGGATGACAAGGCAAGATACGGATGATCATACTACTTCATTAGAAGATTTTCGTTGAGAATTTATGACTCTACTGCCATGGCTACAACCACACCTCACCAAACGCAGTAACCAAGGGAGCACACTACATACAGTTGAATGCACAACATCGGCTGTTGCGAAGGAAATTGAGGAGTTTCTGCGGACTATACCGAAAGGCGAGTTGAAGTTTCACACACGTGGTACAACCACCTGACTAGCCATAGGGAGCATAGTCTTAGCGCTCCAGGTAGTTGAAAGAGAGCGCGGGACTATAAAAGAGTCTATTTAGGAGCTGCGCAATGAGGGAGGTGCGCACAGAATCAGCATGTCACAAGGGTCGCAACCGTGCAAGGGGTGGTGTGCTACCACGTAGGTAGGTTGGGAAGTGACCATTGGTGTCACTTTTTATGACAAGATTTCTGATTTAAGGAAAAAGGGAGTGGGCGGCAGGCATATAAGACATGAATTAAGGGCAAGATTTGGGGCAATCTGCCGCCAAGAAAGCATTGATGAGCCAGAATTAGGGGGAACGGTTGAATTTGAATTCAAAAGGTGCTATAAAACTCCAGGAGCTAGCCACGAGACAACACTTGTTCACTTGAGATTTGAGAAATTGATTAGAGCACAAAGTGTTGAGCATCGAGCAAGATTTGAGCCCCGAAGTTCATGCACGACCACAGACAAGTCAAACAGGATGACGACTACCAGGAGAGGTTTGGGATCTGCATAAGGAACCACCGATGAGGCCATGTGGAACCCCACGGCACATGATGTTCCCGAAGAAATTGGGGTTGCACCGGAAATCCTGAAATTGCCTTAGACACTGAGGCCGAAAAAATATAAGCAAGCAACGGGACCAGTCCGCATGTCCCTGCGGAATCTGCGGTTCGGTAAACTCTCAATGGAAGAAAAGGGCAAGGCTGTCACCATTGAGACCAATGATGAGGAGGAGGACTTACAGGCTCTCATCGATGAGATAGAGGAAGCAGAAGACATGAAAGAGGACATCCAGCCAGTTCGTTCTACAACAAAATTGCCCAGGTACGTCCCTAAGCAGAAAGGGAAAACTAAGATACCAAAGGAACTGGATGCCACTAAGAGAGCACTCCAGACCCCGCTCCTCGCCGATGGAATTATGTTTGGGGGCTCGCACCTGGGATGCGTACCCACAATGAAGTTTGAAGATTGGGACCTCGTGGATAGAAACAAGTTCCAACACTTAGAGATGGAGAATCTCATGAAGTAGAGCACGTAGGGGCCAGTCACAACACTAGAGTCACGAAAATCGCTGCACATTGTGGAGAAGGCTGGAATACTTCATCTGTTATGGATTCCACACTTTTACCATGCAATTATCACTATTTTCATCATCAGGCAGCTTCTTTTCCTAGTGCACAATGGGTACTTATGGCTGGAGGAGCCTATTCCCATCACAGTGGATCTCATCCATAGAATTTCCCGGATCCCCTCTAAGGGAAAGGGCCCCGTGGTGATAGCAAGAAAAAGTGGAGATTTGGTGCTTACGAAGGCCATGAAGAAAAAATACAAGCTTGAGAAGGAAAAAAAGGGTTACACAATTAGCAGCATCAAAGATAAAGGGTTATGCGTAGCCACCCAACTCCTAGACAAGAAGGTAATGAGAAAATGCTGCAGCAATGAGGTACCAACGTTGGTAGTTGCACTAGATGAACAATGTGCAGAGGGGGTCCAATTCAACTGGTCTGAGTTCCTCTGTGAGGAATTCTTGACCAACTACAAGGAACCCCAGGAGCAGGACAAGACCTTCCACTATGCGTGGTTGCTCTTGTCCATTTTGTTGGTAACAGGGGAACTGCCCAAGGACAATCAATTCCCTAGCATTGAACTTGACTTACCAGAGGTCGCAAAGTATGCGTCGCTCTGGGCCACCAAGGACACAAAGTAGATTCGTGAGACAAAGATCTTCTGGGTGCTCATGGAGGCAAGCATCCGAATGTGGATCAATAGACGGTCGTGCCTATCCCCCACAGTGCACAATAGTCTGCGAAGCTTTGCAGACTTCAAGGCGAACATACATAATGTTTACATTGAGGTGCGTAAGGATCTTGTATAGCAATGGACCAAGCTCCCCTTCATCGCAATTGATGATGCAATATTTTCAGTGTTAGAATCATGGCCCCCTAAGTGGCGCGCTTCGGATCTAGCGGAGCTGGATAGGATAGCAGCACAGAAAAAAAGGATGAGGCCAAGTCAAGCATCACAAAGTTGTCTGAGAAGAGGCACAATGAAAAAGTGGCTGCGGAGGTAAGGGCTATCTGCGAGGCAGCAAGGGCAGCCGCATAGCAGGCAAAGGCCACCGAAGAAGCAGCAGCAGTGCAGGAAACAGGGGCCACCACAACACAAGATGAGGTGGGCCAGGACTTGTCTATAGGATAGGAAGCAGAGGACACAAACCTCACAGAAGAAGGCACAAACTCGGGCATGACTTCCACCCAGCTGAAAAGGATGCACGTCATAAAGAGATCGGCTCCGCGAAAAAAGGTAAAGGCATCCAAATTGGCCACCAACCCGATCACGTTAACAGAAGGCGACCTCTATGACATCGGCAACATGGTTTTCAAGGTCACCAAAGAAACGCTCCAGGAAGCCATGTTGGAGTAGCAGATTGTGTTGGGGGCCCTAAGGGCATAGCTGCAGGAACTACAGGTACGGCCCCCACAAGAAGGAACCATAGCCACCTACGGTGCATTAGGCACATTAACAGTGGAGCAGCTACTACATGCAAAGATGGAAAACACCATAATGCTACCAGAAGGAGCACTCAGCTGAGAAAGAGGAAAACAGAGCCGTAGTAGGCAGAATCAAGGGACTTGGCCTAAATTTGGCTGCCCTTCCACAAGAGACGTTGTGCCAACTGCAGGATGGCATAACAGCAGAGCTCCGTGCTAGGGAGGGCCACATGATTCGGGTGATGAGTGAGCAAAAGATAAACCTTGAACAGCTCAACTTGCAGCATGACGAAATGGTGTCAGAGAACCAGCAGATTCGTGTAGACAACTGATGAAGCATGTTGGTGGATCCCAGAGTTTTCCATCGCCATAGACCTATCACCAGAGATGCGAATCCACTGTCTAGCAAGTGGAGTCTGAAGCGCACACAAGGAAACAATGTGATTGTAGCTGGAGCTAAATCTCCAGATTTCTGAGCTGCGGCTGAAGGCGTAGCCTTCCACTCCTCCTAAAGTTAGAGAGTAGTGAATTAGCGCTATTCAAAAAGGCTTGGAAGAAATTGGATAGGCAGTGCAAGACTGTATCGGTATGCTGGACCAAGCCTTTGGCATCCTCACAGCCTTGCAGGAGGACCCCAACATACAGCGCCTGGAAACAGAGGTACGCGAGTTTCAGGAGAAGTATGATAATGTAAGGGGAACCATGCAGATAGTTTTCCTCACCCAACGGCTGGAAAATATGCAACAAGCCAGGGCACTGAAAGAGCAGGTGGATGCTGCTAAACAGAAAGAGGCACTTCTCAAAGCGCAAGTCCAGCCATGGATTGATGAGGCCTTCACCATTACAACAGATATTGAGGGCAATCTCGCACAGATGCAGGGACTCTACATGCTCAGGCAGGCAATTGATCCTCACAAAGAAGCATCAGAAGAGCGCATGCAGCAGGTCCAGTAAACCGTAGAACAATGTGTCGCAGACCTCCGAGTAGTACGAGACCAATTGTAGGGGCTTCATGCCAAGATTGCCACACCAACAGAGTGACTCGAGATGAGTCACGATGATTGTGTTTGGGGCCAGTTGGGCATGGAATTCCCCCCACAACATGTTTTGGGGCTAAAAGCGCAAGTTTTGGTCAAGTGTATTGTAAAGGCTCCGCGAATTGCGAGCGCAGAGCACGAAGTATAAGATGAGTCATAGGGTTTTCCACCCTAAAGTATTGTAATGTAATGTAAAGTCATGTCAGCCTACCCATGGTTTGTGAACCATGGGATTGTATAAATAGAGTGACGCACTAAGTTGTAAAGAGAGCGAAGAAGGAACAAGGAGGAGAGAAGAATACGAATGGTTCGAGCATAGAGTAAGATTCTAAGTGTATTGGGTCATAGTAGTAGGAAGAGGCTCTGCAGCTGAGTGCACAGAGGCCTAGTAGAGTCCGTATCTGAGTGCACGGACCCCTGCAGCTGAGTGTGCAGGGCAGTGTCGAGTCTGTAATCTTGATCAAAGCATAATAAAGAGAAGTTCATCCCTATTTTTGTGTATCTGCTTGTGCATTGCCTTCTTTACATTTATACTATTTTATTTATCGCACGCACTGATATGATTGTTGAATATGCTATAATAATCATTAGTCTTACACAAATAAGTTAAGTAATCGGGTAATAACAGATTGAATAGCAAGGAACTTGGGTATTATATGGGTTGCACCCGAGTGGGGCTATGCGGAAGCAACATCACAGGTTGCGAAGGAATAACAAGTGCGTGTAGCGACATGCACGCAGGGTCAAACCGTAGACCTCCAGAAGCTCATCAGACATCCTAGGGTGTGGAAACCTAGTTCTAGCACCCTCCCATACTACTTCGGGTGAGACCTCATTCCGCACTCTACAGACTGTTGCTAGAAGGGCCAGTAATAACAGGATTTTCTTGGCTAAATCACCTCTAAACCTGGGTCAGGCCCATACAAGCCAACAAATAGTTCTGTTGCCAGGACTAAGATTTGCATAAGGGATGTATGATGTCATGCCACTGGAATCCAACAAAGAAAGAAATTGAAGAGTGGTTGGACAAGAAGATTCACGAGTTCGCGACATAGGAAAACAGAACTCCGTGAGTATCTAAGGAACAGTGGTTGGAGCGCTACTTGTATACGGAAATCCATGAAATTTTCTTTGCATCCTTTCCTTCTGAGCTGTATGAGTGGATTGCGAAGTTAGCAGACAACCAGGGAAGGTGTAGGCTCGACAAACCAATAGTGTGGACTCCAAAATTAATGCGCATACTAGAAGTGTCAGGAAATAAGATCGCACTAGCTGTGGACCATTGGCTTGACCGAATAATAGGAGGATTTATCACTGAGTTTACAGTAGACACAACCGTCAGCGACAATGAGGCAGAGCATCGTTTCCTCAAGGGGCCGCGAGGTAAGTATATTGAATCTTTGAACACTTGGATTAAGATTCTATTGTGTAAAAAGAGGGTTACGTGAATAAATTAATGTTTGGAGCTATGTAAAGCAAGAATATCTACATAAGAAGAGGTAGCGAAGAATTAGAAACCAGTCCCTTAATTTCACCCTCGCAGGAAAGCGAGGAAGAGCTCGTGAAAGTTTCTCTGAGAAGCGCGATTAGTTTGATAAGGTAGTGAATTCCGCGTTTACCACCTCCACCCACACTGCCACCCATCTCACCCTCCTCACCTCCATCTCCACCCACCCCACCTTCGCCACCACCACAATTCAGTATGGCAAGTGCGATCAAACTACCGGTATTCAAAGGAGTGGGGAATGAAGATCCAGACCAATTCTGGTTCGTGGTAAGAGCAGTATGGGAAGCACAAGGCATCATGGATGACAATATTAAAAAGGCTACGATGGTGAGCACGCTACAGGATCGCACATTAACATGGTATATCAAGCATTCTAATGACCACCCAAACATAGGAAACACATAGATCCTGGCCGCGCTGAATAGGGAATTTAGTAGGCCAAAATCAGAAACACAATCAATCATCAGGTTTAAGGAGATCGCGATGCTCCCTAGCAAGACCCCCTGGGATCTAGACCAAAGGTTGAAGAGTATGATTCGTGAAGCCAATATGATGTTGACAAATGGACAACATCACACATGGTTTGTAGCATCACTTACGCCACATATAAGGATGATGTTGTCATAACAAAAATTTCCACCCAATCCGAAGCTTTGGAGATGGAAATGAGATTACATGAGACCCTTATACAAGACCCTGGGTTGGGAGTCCAAAAAATTCATGCGTAACTGTAGAATCTGTGTCTAGAAATGCAAAGTTTGAAATGGGTTAGGACACCTCGGCCGGAGGTGCGCAAGGAAGTATGGTGCATAAAATGCAAAGGCCAAGGGCACGACAAGGACCACTGTCTAGTGTTCGCGAACTACTTGGCAAGAGGAGGGCCAATGCCATTGAGACCTGAGGTACAGGCAGGGTCGAGCACAGTGCCTACATTATGGTGCACAATCTACCAGATAGGAGGAAAGAACACTATAGATAATTTTCATCTATTGCAGAAGTATACGTAGATGTCCCAGCAATTGTTTTATAATTTCTGTAGGTCGGTAGGCCATGATGAACGCACCTGCCGAAGCTACGAACTAATGATGGATCAGACTCTTGCCTACAGGGTGCAGACTAAAATGCAAGCCCTCGACCCAAATACAGGGATGGCACACACTGGATTTCAGCGGCACGGTCAAGGTCGAGGCGGAATGTGACCAAGAAGGGGTCACAGACAACTAATTTGTTACAATTACGGAGGGCCTGGGCACTATGCCCGCGATTACACAAACCCAACAAGAAGATCATGTTGGTACTGCACTCAGTTTGATCATGAGGCAGAAGACTGCCCTTCGCTGATAGTAAGGATGCACGAAAAGGGGGTACTCTAGCCCCCTCCGACTAAAAATTTACAGATGATGAGGTCTGAGCTGCGCGAAGAAGACCCAAATGAGAAATATAGTGCAGAGGACTAGTGATAGAATCTTGTACACTAAATTCCAGTAGAATTATGAAAAGACAGAGAAATGAGATATTTTAAGGCCTTCAATCTCCCACACTACAGATACCATTTTCCATAACATAACATAGGTTAATTTGTTATACAAAATTAAGTTCCAGCATCTACAATTCCACAATTTTTGAGAGAAAACGGTCATGTTATGTGAGGCCAAAGGGGTACCTAAATACCCCTTATGGTAGTTGGAGCTCATAGAAGCCATAGGGCTCTAAGAAATCTAGGACAGTTTGAGATGACAACCTTGGAAAGGTGGTTCACTACCTTGGGTTGTGTGGGCTAATGCGAGATGTGAGATTTTTTTATTGGAGGCTATTGGAGTTTGGTACCTAGTCTTATTTATGATTGGTAGTGGATGTACCATAGTTGGCTTGGGAATCCTTGGAACTTATAGAGTTTTGACCCTAGCTGAAGTGTGACTTGTTGCTGAGAGATTATGAGCAGCACAGTCTATGGCTAGGTAGAATGTTTAAGGTCTACATCCAGTCATTACTTACTTTATAAGATATATACTTGCTTTTATATTTATGTGTTTTCCATTGTCATGGTTTATGTAATTTCACATGTTGTGTATGAATAATCAATTAAATATGTTAATTATACACTTATGTTACCTATATATCAAAACATTACATTGTAAAATGCATTATACATGAAAAATTGATGTTACAGGAAATGAATTAAAGGAAAAAATTAGGGAAAAAATCAGGCTATAAAGTTAGTGATATACACCAATAAACGATTGGGAGTGTTATAATACTAGACCCTAGAAACACCCACTCTGTGTAGTCTTATTATATCTAAATTGTCAACCTCTGTTGGAAAATTAAAAACATCATAGGCAAGGTCACGGTGGAAAGAAGTGAGGCACAATACAAAATTATACTCATCATCAATGTCTTATAGGTACAACTCACAAAACATGACAACAAATAATCTATTCTTACTAAAAGGGTTGTTGACTTGGATTTCCCTACCAGTCATGAAGAGGAAGTTGATTATATAGCTAGTCAACTTAATCCATAAATTGTTGAAAATGGAGCAAGAAAATCTCAAATTGACTTTTCCCTGGTCAAACTAGAGAAAAATCGAATTTCTATTTTAGTAAAAATCTTGGAGGTAGTTAACTGAGGTGACATGGCACTTGTCACTCAATTAACTCAATTAATTGAATTTCGGGAAGCTTAAGTTCAGTTCAGTATGATTTATTATTAATATGTAGCAATATTTTTTAGTTAAATTGAGCTATGGTTAGTTAAACTAGTTCTAATTGTTAAAAGAACTAGTGGAGGTCAAGTTGTGGAAGTGGAACTTCAGCCACACTCAGTCATCAACCAGTTAACTAATCAATCAACCCAAAATAATTTTTGCATGCAGAGAATTAGATTTACCCAACTAATATGGATATTCTAAGGCAGTGTACTATTAGTTGTAGAGTATTCCAATATGTACACGTGGTGTTGGGAACAGGTCCCCTAGGGTCAATTTTGGGGTTAAAAGCCAAAGTTTTGGGGCTAAAGGCCCAAGTTTTGTAGAAATAATGTACAGTCTCCACATTTTGCGTGTTTGGAGCGCGAAGATGTATACAGTCAAAATTTTTTCTGCCCTTAGTTTAGGAAGCTTGTGTTAGCTTGATGAGATCCACCCTTGGTCCATGGACCCTGGGAATGTATAAAAAGGGAATCCTAGAAGATTCTAAGTCAGTTAAGTTCTTAGTATTTTTTTGGGAAATTAGTTGATGTAATGGGTCTATAAGAGCTAAGAGTAAAAAGTCTTAGCATAGGAAGGAGGCTTTGCAGCTAAGTGCGCAGAGGGCTAGGGTAGAAATCTGTAGCTGAGTGTGTAGACCCCTTCAGTTGTGTGCGCAGGGAAGTTAAAGTTTGTACTGGAGATCTGAACCATCAATAAAGATACTTATTCGGGAAATATATGTGTATGAGATATTTTACTTTTGTTATTAATGTATTTGATTATGTTATGTTGAATACTGAGTTTATGATTTAAGGTTGTATTGATGCGCGAATCTATGTGTTTTACTTTGTCATATGAACGCAAGCAATAATATTTGTTTACGTGAAGATGATCATAATTTATGTTGAAGTTAATCACTACTTAATCTAATCTAGGTTGACACAAAATTAAGAGTAATTACAGAGGCGTGTAAGCACCTAAATTACCTATTTAGGGTCTACAAAGGACAACTACAAACCTTCGCGAAGGTTTTGAGGCCAAATAAGAGAGGTGCATTGATAAGCCCTAAAAGGTTTATCGGTATGTGCGAAGGAAGAGTTAGGATACAAAACAACGTCACAACTATCTCAGGGTGTGGAAACTTGGTTCTTGCATCCCCCCATACTGCTTCAGGTGAGACTTTAGTCCACACTCTGCGGATTGATGCCGAAAGGGCTAGTAGTGTAGGGATTTCCTTGGCTAATTAACGTTGAACTTGGGTCGAGGCCCATCAAGCCAACAAATGGTTCTGTTTCCGGGACCAGGATTTGCATAAGGAAATGTGTGATGTCACATCACTGGAATCCAACTAAGAAGGAGATTGAATATTGGTCAGATAGAAAGATCCATGAATTCATGGCACAAGAAAACAGGAACCCACGATTGAAAAAAAAATAGAGGTTGGATAGATACATGTACATAGGGATACACGAGATCTTCTGCTGTTCCTTCCCAGTTGAGTTGTACGAGTGGATCGTGAAATTGGCAGATGGACAAGGAAGGTGGAGGCTTGACGGTCCAATAGTATGGACCTCAGATTTAGTGTAGATATTAGAAACCTCTGAAGATAAGATCATGCACGTTGTTGATCATTGGCTCAATCATATCATAGGAGGGTTCGTGACAGAGTTCGTAGTTGATACCTCGATCAGTTACAGTGAAGTAGAGCACTACTTCTTCAAGGGGGTATGAGGTAAGTATTTAAAATCGTTGAATACCTAGATTAAGATGCTCTTGTGTGAAAAGTAGGTTGTACGGCTACCTTGATGTTTAGGGCTATGTGAAGTGGAAGGACATTCAGGAACAAGGGGAAAACATGCCCTGAAGATAGCTCGCTAATTGAACCTCCTATGAGTGATAATGAGGAAGCGGCATAGGAATCTTCGTAGAGCATTGTTCAATTGTTAAAGCAAGGGTTCTCGTGAATACCCCATCCACCCACACCATCCCCATATTCACCTTCACCGCATACACCTTCACCTACACCATCGGCACCTCTGTCATTGTCCAATATTGCAAACTCAGTAAAGCTACCTGTGTTCAAGAGCGTGGGAAATGAATATCCAGACCATATTTGGTTCATCGCAAAGGCTATATGGGAAGCTCAGGGTATCATGGATGATCAAATAAAGAAAGCAACGTTGGTTAGTTCTTTGCAGGATCACATGCTAATGTGGTACATTAAGTATTGCACTGATAACCCGATGTCCGCGTTGGTAGATATCCAAACTGTGTTGAATAAGGAATTCAATAAACCTAAGTTTGAAGTGCAATCAATTGTGGGATTCAAAGAGATCATGATGAAGCCTGGTGAGACACCCTGGGACCTAGATTAGAGATTGAAGTGTACAATCCATGAGGCTAACATGAATCTGACTGATGGGAAGCACCACGAATAGTTTGTGGTTTCACTCCTGCCTCATCTAAGGGTTGTGCTATCATAAAAAAATATTGGGACCCAGGTGGAGGCCCTGGAAATTGTGATGAGATTTCATGAGACACCATTGCAAGATGTTAATCTGGGGGTTCAACAGATTCATGCACAGTTGTAGAACCTTTTCCTAGAAATGCAGAGTCTGAAGAAGGATAGAACAGCTCAGCCTGAGGTGTGTGAAGAAGTTCGGTGCCTGAAGTACAAAAGCCAGAGGCATGACAAATATCACTATCCAGATTTTGCAAATTATGTTGCAGCAGGGGGAGCAATGCCTTTGAGGCTGGAAGCTCTAGCAGGGCCAAGTACAGGGCCCATGCTATGGTGTGTTATCTATTAGGTAGATGGAAAATATGTGACAGAAAATTGCCATTTGTTGCATAAATTCGTATAGACACTGCAGCAGCTCTTGTGCAACTTCTGTCAATCGGTGGGTCATGATGAGAACAATTGTCATAGTTACGAACTAATGATTGATAGAACACCTGCATATAGGGTGCAGGCAGAAACCCGACCTCCAGACCAAGGTGTTGGGGGAGCACGAGGTGAATATCAGGGGCGCGGATGAGGCCGAGGTGGAGGAGGACCTGGTAGAGGTCGAGGGTAGGTCCTTTGTTACAACTGTGGGGGACTAGGACACTACCCACGAGACTACCCGAATTCGATGCATCTTTCATGCCACTATTGTGCTCAATTTGACCATGCAACGAAGAATTTCCCTATATTGTTAGCTAAGATACGCGAAAAGGGGGCTCAGCCTCAGCGTCTGGCTTAGAACTTGCATATGATGAGGGCTGAGCCTCGCGAGTAAGATCCTTAGGTAAATATTGTGTTGCGGAGTGGAGCGACGATTGGTGAAGATATGGGGAAGTATCTTGAAGAAGGTGAGTGGGTCCACAAAGCACCAGAAAAAGAGACTAGGTTTGATCTAGAATGCACAAGAGAAACATTTATGGAAGCGAAGAAAAGCTTCGTTGAGGCCTCTACCTCAGGAAGTCAGGAGAAGCCGACTGAAGAAATGGACCCATCCATGATTACTACTTTCTTAGAAACATGTATGAATTTGTTGCGCAATATCAAGGTTGTGAAGGGTCTGCAGGAGCTAATAAATAGGTGCATCGGGAGGGAAAACGCTACCGATGGACCGCACATAGCTAGAAATATTGGCAGGCATAAGGAGAGAACAGAGCGTGAGATGAGGCTCACTCCACAGATAGGAGAATATGAGATGGATCAAGTTATTCTAAATTTTGGGTCAGACGTGAATGCTTTTCCTAAAAAAACATTGGAAAGGATGGGGAGGCCTACGCTACAGTGGTCTCCAATTCAGTTAAGGATGGCAAATCAACATAAAATCAATTCCATGGGAAGGTTGCAGGGAGTAACGGTTGATATTGAGGGTGCGGGCACACTAGCTGATTTTCAAGTAATCAAGATTGTGGATGACAAGAATCCCTACCCCGTGCTCCTTGGGATCGATTGGGCTACTAACATGAATGGGTAATCAATTTGAAGAAGCGGACAATAATATTTGAGAATAAATCGCTCCGCGTAGCCATGCCCCTCGACCCTACAAAAGGACCATGCTATACTGAACTGGTCCGCGATTATGAAAATGATGATGATAACGGTGCGAGATCAGGATTGGGTGAATCCGACAGTAGATGGATGTATTGTATGGGACCGTGAAATTTCTTGCACATCATATTCAGATGAAGAACTGGAGCATTGGAAGAATTGACTGCATGAAGTATCTACGCTGCATTGTAACATGATGACCAGGTCATTGCACTATGTATCATCAAAGGTAAGAAATCTACCTTACTATGATGGTTTAACTGATGTTGATAAATTTTTGGATGCTTTCAAGAGAGAAGTGCCAGAGAAGCATTGCTTCTAAGCCTTGGACTGGGTGTTGTGTGCTACACCTGTGAGATGGTGGGGTATGTACAAGGACAGTTGATGATTGGCGCATGTACAGAAAAATGAGGAGATTAAGGTTTGGTCACCCACTAGTGCGGCTAACAGAAAAATATGATGGGAGGAATGAACCACGTGACCATTTGGCCAAATGGACTAAAGTGTATGGAGCGGAACCTCAGTTGGAGTGGGTACATATGTTTTATCATACCTTGGATGTTATATAAGGGAATTGGTATTTGGAGACAGAGCTCTACCATGCACCGAAGAATGGGATGTTTTGCGCCAAGGATTTTTTATGACATTTAGCTTTGAGGATGGGTTTCAATGTATTGATGAAGTATTGCAGGAGGTCAAGGCAGCAATCTTCAGGGTACCGTAGGATCCTCTAGATTTGATTCAACCTTATTGGACTACCCAGCTGAGCCATGCACTAGAGTTCTACAATGAACATCGGAAGAAGAAGATGAAGACCCAAGGAATATTAATATTCCATAGGCGAAAGGTCACCACGAAGTAGAAGGACCACAACTAGAGAATCTAGACATCACCGAGACACTCAAAACTAGATAGGTGAACATTGGCAAGGAGGCAGAGCTGAAGTTTGCAAAGATTGGGGACTACTGGGATGACGCAATAGTAGATAAGGTCGCCAAATTGCTTCACGAATATCAGGGTTTGTCCCCTACAATGTTTTCAGATATGAAAGGGATAATATGGGACTTGCGTGTCATGAAGATCACTCTAAAATGGGATGCGAACCCAGTTAAGAAAATACCTTACCGCCTCAATCTGAAGTATAAAGAAAGGGTCCACTTGGAATTGGATAAAATGCTTGCAGGAGGCATCATTGAACCAGTAGAAGAGTCTGATTGGGTTAGCCTAATGGTAGTTTAGGACAAGAAATAGAAGGATGAGATATGGATATGAGTAGATCTTAGGAAGTTGAATGATGCTTATGTGCATGATCCTTTCCCAACTCTGTTCACCGATGAGGTGTTGGATAATGTTGGCGGCCAAGAATCATATCCGTTTACTGATGGGTTCTTAGGGTACCATCAGATCAAGGTCACGCCAGAGGATAGGAGTAAGATGACCTTCGTGACTAAATGGGAATGCTTCTAGTATGATGTGATGCCTTTTGGGCTGAAGAACACGTCGGTGATCTTCTCACGCGTAGTCATCGCAGTGTTCAAAGATTTCATTCACAAATTTCTAGAGGTATACTTTGATGATTGGACGGTGTTTTTGATGCAAGAGCATGAGACTTGGAGAGAAAAAACTTCAAACTTATTCCAAAAATACAAAAAAATATACAAGCAAAGGAGTGGGATCCTTTAGCCATCAATTTCCATGTTTTTCTAGTTAAGCATAGAGATAAAATCTAGGAATAAATCATGATGTAATAAATGTTAAATAGTTAAGCTGTAGTGGAGGTTCTTGAGGAGAATACCTCGCTGAATAGATAGGATTAGTTAGCATAGTGGAGGTTCTCGAGGAGGATGTCTCGTAGAACTGATAGTTGCAATAAATTTAAGCCTCTATTTTAGGATCTAGTTGTTAAAACGAACCAGTATATATGTAACTTTTATGTTATTGTAAAGGGATTTTGACCGCATTCTTTTATCACATATCTCTCAAAGGAAGAAGAGGATTTCTCTGTGTATTGGTCGATCCTGTAGGCGTGGTGACCTCCGAAACCCTTTCTGTGCATTTGAAATTGTATTTTTCTATTAAACTAGTGTTTATGCATAATTTTGTCTTCATGCAACATTATCTATTAAGCTTTTATAACAGTGCTTCTGCCTTGTTTCCCAACTAATACCTCGATTAAAGCTTGTTGGAGTGTGCTTCCTTCATATTTGCGTGCCCTGTTTCCTTTAAATGCATTGTTTAGTTTTGCAGGCGAAACTCTAGTTTACACTGAGAAACCGTGAAAAACTTAGTCGGAATTGAGTTCCGAACTTGAAATCTTATTAAATGTGGCTCATACCCATATCGGGTCCGCAAGCATTATCGCATCACAGTGTTTGAGCAGAGAGGAACTGACCCTTTGAAGTGCCGAAGTCCGAAGTTGCGACATTCAGATCCAAAACATTATAAAGGAGGTTTTATAACCTATCGGGTCTGTGGGGCTTATCGCATCGCAAGACTTGAGCGGGAAGAGCCTAGCGAAGGAGCATTGGAATCGCCGATTGCGATTGCTGATAACACTACAGTGTTATCGCATCGGGAAAGGACCATTAGCGGAGCATGATGTTATTGTTTCGTTCCACATGGAAGTGCCGATAGCGACCGCCGATAGTGTTATTCCATTCCTATGGAATAAAGACCCCACCAATTGTGTATTTGCATATTAACACATTCCTTTGAAAAACTGCGCCAATAGTATATTTTCCTGTGTAATAGCACTATGACAATTAAACCCCGCCGATAGTGTATTTCCATGGATAATCACATTATGGCGATTTGAAACTGCCAATAGTGTATTTTATGCCTAATTGTGTTATTGCCATTCAAAAGCCTGCCGATAGTGTATTTCGTAATTCCCATGGAATTATAGCTCCGATAGTGGAAAAAGGGCTCTGTTGTGTAAATTGTTCCCAATAACAAGGGTTGGGGTGATTTAGGGAAAAAGAGTGGTGGTAGTGACCGAAAAGGGAAATCTATATACAGTCAGTCTAGAAATAGATGACTGATACTCCAATGGAGGAAGAAGAAGGAATTCCATCAAATCTAGAAGAAATTGTAGTAGGATTTGCAAGATTGTCTATATCGCCTGCAACCAAGCCATCATTAGTGGTATTAGAGCAACCTTTTGACACTGAATTGAATCTCAGAAGCAAAAGAAGGAAGGTTAATATGGCTTTCAGAGTTGGAAGAGGACGAGGACGTGGTAGAAGAGGATGGCCAGTTGAAAATACTGAAGTGATGGAAGCTATGCAACAAATGCAAGCAAGATTGGAGGCATTAAGAGCAGGGAGAAATATAGATGATGAGGATGTTAGTGAGCCTGAGGTTGAAGCTGAAGAAGAGGAGGAAGTTGTACCAGTTACTCCTGAGATGAGATTCTTCCAGTTAGTGTTGAGATCCATAGCGAGGCCAAATATTGAGGTTTCAATATATGAAGGAGGGTCGAATCTAGAAGAATTGATAGACTGGATTAATGGCATGGAGAAATTCTTTGACTATGAAGAAACAGAAGATGATAAGAAAGTAAAGTTTGTTGTCACCAAGCTAAAAGGACATGCAGCGCTTTGGTGGGATGGAGTGTAGGTGGAAAGAAAGAGACTTGGAAAGCAACCTATCAAAAATTAGAGCAGGATGGTAGCAAAGCTAAGAGGTAAGTTCCTACCAAGTAATTATCAGCAAACCTTGTTCAAAAAGATGTAGAATCTTAGACAGAGGTCTATGATAGTGAAAGAATACATAGAGGAATTCTATAAGGTAAGTATAAGAGCTGGAAAAACTCAAGATATAGATGAGAAGGTGGCTAGATATGTGAATGGCCTTAGGATGTACATTCAAGATGAGATAAGTATACTATCTCCTAAAACAACAGAGGAAGCTTATCAGATGGTACTGAAAGCTGAAGAAAAACTCATGAGGAAGCAGTCTGCCAAAGGGAGAGGTACTTTTCGAGAAAAGGAAATTCAAGGTGGTAGAGGAAGATCTACAATGCCTAAATATGGAGCTAGCAGTAGCTCAACCCATCATGCAACCATAAGAGGTGATGCAAGTGGCAGAGGGACTTTTTCTAGAGGAAGAGGAGGCAGAGGAAGAGGAAGAGAAGTAAGATGTTATAGATGTAACAAACTGGGACACAAAGCTTTTGAGTGCCCAGAGAATGAAGGAACAAGTTAGAGGAATGCAATTGTTGCTCAAGTTGAGGAAGAAGCAGCAGCAGTCACAGAAGAAGAAAATATATGAGAAATATGAGAATATTTGGTAGTCAATAAAGTTTTGCTCAAGAAAGCAAAGGAGATTGTTGAACCATCACAAAGAAAGACTTTGTTCAGAACAATGTGTAAGATTCAAGGGAATTGATGTCAGATGATCACTGATAGTGGTAGCACCGATAATTTGGTCTCTACAGAAGTCGTGGAGAAATTGAAGCTGAAGATAATGAGACATCCAACACCTTACAAGGTGTCATAGTTACAAAAGGGACATCAGTTGTTAGTGAATGAACAGTGTGAAGTGGAGTTGCAGTTGGGCAAATATAAGGATAAAATTGTATGTGATGTGATGCCCATCGATGTGTGTCACATATTGCTTGGAAGACCTTGGCAATATGACAAAGGAGTTATGATATAGAATTTATCCAGGAAAAAGAATTGAAGGGAGTCCCACTCATGTGCATGGATGTGCCTATGTTACTTTATGCAATGCATCGATCAGATTGCTAGAATACATAGACACTGAGGCAGTCAGAGAAAACATAACAGTCAAACATGTAAACACAACAAGTTTAATAAGGAGTTCACCCAATGCTCCTAGGCTACATCTCTTGGTCCAGCCTTCAATGGTGGCCTCTCTATTATGTTTTCAAGTAGAGCTTTTGCAACAGTGAGCTCAATTCGAGTCTCACTAAACAGATAAAATTTAGTAGAAATGGAGTACACAGACTCTCCTTATTGAAAAACGACCTCTACTGATCACAATAGTATGACAGGCCTATGCCGAGGAGTTTTCTTGAACCTTTCAAGCCTTCTATGGAGTACACAGACTCTCTGACTCTCTCTAGCTCTATCTGGCTCGATGCTACCTTCAGGTCAGCTTGGCTTCTACTCTCTGTTCTCTGCTCTTAGCTTTCTGCATCTAGCTAACTCTTGTCACTACCCTTGCTCTGTCTCTATCAGTTTGTGGCTTTAAAGCCAGTCTGTTCTTTGACTATTCGTTTCCGCTTCCCGACCTTCTGGTTTCTGTGCCTCTCTCCGTTCGAATTCCTCTTCTCTACATCATCATCACTGGGTAATGCCTCACAGGGAGGTGGCCACCTATTTCCTAACTAACTGAGTGTGTTAGATTCCTTGAATCATATTTGAATGGTCGTTAATTCTGTTTGCTTCAAGATCGCCCGCGAAACACGAATCATTTTCCAACTCATCGTCCACGTCGGACTTCAAATCCCCTATAATCTTGCTTTATAACTTCGCCAAATCTGGTCATTTATCGGGATGCGCCTCCACCATTGAACTAGGCCCCCCAGATCTTACGGTCGTTGTTCATATCAGGCACGCAAGTGGCCTGACGTTTACCCATCCAATGCGGGCGGTTTTCTCTCTCATCCATCGGACGCATGTCGCTCGATGTGTGGCATTGGGCAAGACTTAGTCAAAACTTCTTACTACCTCTAAGCCTTCCAATATCCTGCCAGTTTGTTGAATCCCGCGCTATGAAACCGAATGCATTACTTTTCCACATTTCATAGTGATTTCGGGTCTGGGTGCTTCGGGACTTTCCTTCACTAAGGGGGATGCCCTGCGATACACGATTAGCGCTAACACTAATTATGTATCAGAATCTACCTCCATTTCTCGAACTAGCCTCCGATTTTGCCAATTTGTGCCAGGGTTCGTTACCATGGGCCAATGGTCTACGCACTCGACCGAGGGTCCTCATTGCTCCGCTCTGGCCACAACTACAACTGTCACGAGGATTCCTTCTGATAGCTTGATTTTTCTAAGACTTGAATCTTTTAGCATAATTTGAAACAGTCATGAAAACTTAGAGAGTGTTTAGGATCCAATTCGGATCACAACCTTCCCACTGAAAAAGCTTTTGGACCACCAAAAGTTGGTTTTCTTTTAAGCATCAATCAAGTGAGGGTATTGATTCCTCGCTTGCTCAATTTCTATCCATTTTGCACTGCTTGGATTTGAACCTTTGAGTCTAATCCTAAGGTACTCAACATTCCCTCTGCGTGTGGTCCTCACCTTCCTGTCCAGAACTGTATCTTCCTACAACTCTACTCTTCGGGATCTTCAATTAATGAAGGTTTAAATAGTCTCAAGCTGTCTGCATTAACAACTGAGTAGATGTGCATGTAAGCCGGTAGATCAAGGAAAAAGGCATTCTCACCAATTTTCTCAAGTATCTTGAAAGGTCCATACCTTATTGGCTTCAACTTCTTACCTTCACCTTGCATTCTGTCATTGCTAATATATAGCCATACTTGATCACCAACCTGGAAACTATGCTCCATTTGATGCTTGTCATGCCTTGCCTTGTACTTGACTTGGCTCTTTTCCAGCTATTCCTATACTGCCTAGTGAATCTCTTAGATTTGTTCAATGAACTTGGTTGCCTTGTCCACATCATTGTGTCCATCAATTGCTATGTCTTTACCAAAGACAAAATCCAAGGGAAACCTTGGTGTAAAACTAAAACAGGTATCAAAAGGAGATCTCTGTGTAGAAGAATGTTTAGCTCAGTTGTAAGCATGTTGCACATAACATAAATGTTCATCCCAAAGTTTGGGATGCTTGCTGCAATAGCCTCTAAGAAACTGGACCACTGTCCTATTTAACACTCTTGTTTGGACATCTGTTTGCGGATGACAATCTCTACTCTTTTTCAGTCTGGTGTCCATTAATTCCCACAGACTTGACCAAAATTTCCCAACAAATCGAGTATCTCGATCAGATAAAATGGAAGTGGATAATCCAAAATGAACCCATACATGCTGAAAGAACAACTTTGCAGTTTGTTCAGCTGTAATTTGTTTGTTACAAGGTATTAAAATACACATTTTGCTGAACCTATCCACAAAAATAGATAAATAGTCATGACCTTTCCTAGATTTAAGCAGTCCTCCAACAAAGTCCATGGAAACACTTTCCCAAGGATGAGAAGGAACTGCTAGTGGAGTGTACAAGCCTAGTTTTCTATTACTGGGTTTGCTTTTAGCACACATGGTACACCCTCTTACATATCTAGAAACTGTCTCATTCATTTTTGGCCAATAACAAAATCTTTACAACTGTGCAACTGTTTTACTTACACCAAAGTGACCTAATATTAGAGAAGTGTGTGCTTCTCAAATTATCTTTACTCTTTCAGTTTGTGGAATGCATAGCTTCCCAAAATGATACAAGAGCTGGTCCTTAACATGATAATCCAATTCTCCTACTTGTTTGCCTTGACTTAAAGTTGCATACACATCTTTAAAATCTATATCTTGAGCATATTGTTCATTGTAGCTTTCATGCAGTACTGAATTATGCTTAAGTATATTAGATGCATTTATGATTGGTCTAGACAACATGTCTGCAACTTTATTGTGTATTCCCTTTTTATATCTGATGACAAGATGAAACTGTTGTAGAAAACCCATCCACCTACAGTATCTTGATTGCTACAACTTAGTTTGGGAGTGTAAGTATTGAATTGGTTGATGATCAGTATGTATAACTGTCTCTTTGCCCATTAAATAATGTTTCCACTTTTTCACACTCTATACTAATGCATACAATTCTTTATCATATGTGGGATAGTTAACTACTGCAAAATTAAATGTCTCAGAATGATAACATATGGGTTTACCGTGCTGCATCAACACTGCTCCCATGGCATAGTCATTGGCATCTGTTTCAATCTCAAATGGTCTTTGAAGATTGGGCAGTGCTAGTATTGGTGTTGTACTAGCCTTTTCTTTCAAGGTGTCGAAGGCTTTCTACTATTTTCCTCCCCACTGAAACACCTTGTTCAATCCTATTAAAGCATGTAAGGGAGCTGCAATTAAGGAAAAATTAGAAATAAACTTTCTCCAATATTGTGCTACCCCTAGGAAGCTTCTAACTTCAGTAGCAGATTTGAGTTTAGGCCAGTTTACAATGACTGCAACCTTAGAGGGATCTATCTTCAATTCACCACCCCCTACTATATGACCCAAGTAATTCAAAGATGTTTTGCCAAATTCACATATTGAGAGTTTAACATAAATATTTTCTCTTTTCAAAACATTGCTTAACATGCTTTAAATTTTCTTCCCACATTTTTCTGAATATAAGAATGTCATCCAAATATACAATAACAAAATCATCAAGAAAAGGTCTGAGTACATCATTCATTACTCTCATGAAAGTAGCAGGAGCATTAATTAAGCCAAAAGGCATAACTAGCCACTCATACAATCCCTGCTTTGTTTTGAAAGAAGTCTTCCATGCATCTTGCTTTGCAACTCTGACCTGATGATATCCACTATGTAAGTCTAACTTGGAAAAATAAACAGCTTCTTTCAACTGATCTAATAGATCATCTATGCGAGGAAGAGGATAACGATTTTTTATTGTTATTTTATTTAGTGCTCGGTAATCAATGCACATTCTCCGCGAGCCATCTTTCTTTCCCACCGAAACAATTGGAGATCCACATGGAAATGTGCTAGGCCTTATGAACCCTTTCTCAAGCAGCTCCTATACCTACTTCTCGATTTCTTCATTCTCCAAAGCGGACACCCTGTACATTCTGATGTTAGGAAATGGAGCATATTGCTGCAAATTAATATCATGCACTATTTCCTTTTTGGGTGGCAGACCTTTAGGTTCTTGAAACAATATATCATATTCTGAAACAACTTTTTCTAAATCAACTTGCTATTTAGCATCACAACCCTCAAATACATTTGTCTTATCAGGTTTCTTTTCCTTTACAACCATTAGTATAAAATGTTTGCATGAATTCACAATTCGTTTCATCTACCCTGAGTTTATGAGAGTATAATTATTTGAGTTAGGAACTCTTAAAATATATTCAATTCCATCTTTAACGAGTAGATACTTGTTCTCAGCTTTATAGAAAATAGATTTTCTATCATACAAGTAAGGACTTCCTAAAACAATTCCACATATATCCAAAGGAACTATATCTAACTCAACCTTATCTACAAATGCTGACCCAAAAGAAAACCTAAGTTTACATTGTCTAGTCACTTGTAGCTGTGCTTTATCACATAACCAACCTAATGGATATGGCTTTTTGTGAGGTGTGGTTAGTAATCCCAACTTCTTTACAATTTCTTCAAAAATTAAATTTACTTGTGAGCCACTATCAAATAAAGTATCAATCTTTTTATGCTTGGAAACAACTCGAATATGAAAAATCTCACGTCTTTTCCTCTCATTTTCTTCATTATCGGTAGATTGTGCAGAATTACTAGTAGATGTTTCAGAATTTTTACCTTTTATACCTGTGGTTGTGATTATTGTTTCATCTCCTAAGTCTGACCCCAAATCCTTTTGAATAGCTGCAACAGTCTTCTTCCTTTTGCCCTCATTTTTCTTGGGTTTCAACTCCGAATGCAGAATCCAACAGTGTTCATCATCATGCCCATCCTTCTTATAGTGAGTGCATGAAGACTTGGTCTTTTGTACATTATTTGTCTTCCTCTCTTTCCATTAATGTTTTCTTTTCTACTTATTCTTGCTTGCAGTGGGTTTGGATGATCCCCTAACTTCTAGGTTCCCATTCTTACCTCTAGCTTCTAGATGTGTAGCCTGAACAGATACCTCATCTATGCTAGTGGGATTAAACATGAGGATAGTGTGCCTCATGTAGCTGTGTAGACCACCTATATACTTCAACAAAGTCTCAGGTGAGTCTAAAGAAATTCCTAGAATCAAAGCTCTTTTCCTAAATTCTTGGGTGTAACCTTGTACACTTTTCCCTTTTAGTTGTCAAAGAGTTTGCCAGCTCATCATGGCTTGTTACATATAGGCTAGTGGATAGAATTGCTTTTTAATTGCAGAAACAAATTCACTCCAGACAGAAAGAATCTTACCATGTTTCTTCATGTCAGCTTGTGTCCTGCCTTCCCACCATACCAAGGCAATGCCCCCAAGGCATATGCTAGCCAGTTGATTCTTACTCTTGTCTAAATTAATGCTTTGCACTCTACAATAAACATCAATCTGTCTGATCCAATTATCCAGCTTCTCTGCATTCAACTCTCCATCATATATTGGTAAATCAAATTTAACATCTAATTTAATCAAAGATGTCTTCTTTTTATTTTCAGGGCTATTAGGAGGTGTGAGAAATTTTTCTTTTTTCCCTTTGCCTTTAGAGTGGTCATGGAGGAGAGATTCTTCTACTCCTTTGTCTTGTTTGGAGTTTGATGAATATTCATCTCTATTTTTCTTAAGTTCCTGTTGTGTCCTACAACAACCCCCCATTTCATATCATCTGTATTTACAAATAATCAACGTATGAAATGGGTCCCTTTTAGAAATTAATTGGTATTAATGAATTTGTTCGAAAAAGCCATGATAATCAAATAAGTATGTAAAATGAAGCCTTTTTCGAATAACAATGTTACCAAAATAAAACAATCTTTTGTTATTGCGATAAAGCGATCGCAAGATCGCATATCGCAATGACAAGAGAGATGCACTTAAACGGCACTTTGGCCTTTGCCGATGCGATATCGTTATCGGCAATCGGCGGTATTCATGGCATACACAAAAAGAGCACATATCTCACACCCCGATGCGACGCTATATCGGCGATCGGCTATCGGCACTGCCTCTTATGAGAAAACGCGTTAAGTTATAAACCCCGACCCGATGCGATATCGCTATCGGCCGTCGGTGGTATCCCATGCATTTTTATAAGGCGCCCATCTCTTTCCCCGATGCGATGCGAATTCGCTATCGGAGTTCGGCAAATCACTTAAATTGCATCTGGTAATGGGTTCATATGCTAGTCCAATGCGATATCGCAATCGGCGTTCGCCAGGGCTACTTTCAAACGATAATGTAACACTCTCCCCCCATGCGATGCGACATTGTTCATCGGTAATCGGCATTTTCAAAAAGTGATTGTTTTAAGCTTTAAAGTTATATTTAAATCCGGTTGATAAGGCGCAGATTTCAAAATGTCGTTAAATGCAGGGATAAGGTAATGCATGCGTATTTAATAACCTTGCCCCTTCGATTAACGAATACTTGCGTCTAAGGCATATCATATCTGTTGCACGCGTTGGGTGGTCATTCAACTGAATAACAGCGTAAAGGTCATTTAATGGGTAGCAAGCCTTAAAATCACCATTAATGCATATGCAATCTCTTACCAGTGATTGGATCCGCAGCCACTTTTTGAAGATTAATAGCGCCACGCTTCAAGTGATATATACCTTTCCAATTATGCTTTGTCTTCATTATTCCTCGTGTTACGATTTCTCTCGCACTTGTGTAGAGTTCGTTTGTTGAAGAAAGCCTGAACATGATGGGGAAGAAAAATAAGAGGAGTTCTGGTTCTACTACAACATCTGTTGCAGGTCAAGCTGCTCCAATTTCAAAGAAAGGCTTAATCTCGGACACTACGTGCGCTGGTCTTCATAGGACCACATGGCAAGGCACATATAATCTGTTGGAGGCCGAGCAACCAAAAGTGACAGTGAGAACGGCTAGTGTAGATGTATTAAGGAAGTCTGATGCAATGCTCAAAGACTTGGCCGACTCCTTTTTACACAGAATAGCGGCCAGAGAACAGGTTCTCCCTTACACAGACGTGATGCGCTGGGCAATCGAAGAAATCCCCATCACTGATAGAACTTTCCATACAAGGGACGGAAGGATTTTCGGGTCATTCAAGCCTGATGACCTGAGGCGAATGTATCATCTGCCTGAACCGGAGCTAGTCTACAACAGAACCTTCGTGGAGAAATTCGCAAAAGAAAATGAATCACCATCTGAACCCCTCTGAGATTGGAGGCAGAACCCAGCCAAGCACAAGCATGAAAGTTCGGGTAAGTACTCCAATGTTTCTTTGGCTTCTCCCTATTGCTATGCGGGGATTATGATGTGTAGATTGTGGGGATTACAGGACTCTGTTAATATAAATATTGACATGGTTCCCCTAATGGAAGCGGCTATCAATTCTATAATCATGGACTGGGCCACTATTCTTTCTGATAAATTGGTCGTAGCTGTTCGTGAATTCAGAAACAAAACTATAGTCTCCGAAAGGAAAATCCCTCCATTCTATTATTCTGCTTACATTATGGATACCCTGTGTCTTAATTCTGAGTTTCCTGTCCTCGGTTGGAGATGGACCACCCAGGATCCAACACCCATTCATTTATACCATCAGAAATTGTGGAAGTCCTCTTACAAGGACCACTTGTACCAAATTTGTAATGGTTTCATGGCGCCCATTTACTATTCTATTTTTGACAGACCCATTTCCAGAATTTCTTATGAAGCCTCCTTTGACTTACCTGCCGTAGCGAGTTGGTTTGGGGAAGAGTATTTCTCCTATATCAGAGTTTTTGGGAGTAAGGCTAGGCCACATGTCCTCCCTTTGTATATCCCAGACAAGCTGTTAGCCCGGGAAATCTGCTACCAGATTATGGCCGACAGTGTCACACAAACTCTCAAAGAAGAGAAGAAGAAAGGTTGGCCCTCTTTTCCTTTAAGAATTGGGGTTTTTACTCTGCTTAATTACAAGCACGCAGAAAAAGAAGCAGCAAAAATCCAAGCTTTATCCCTGGCCACTCTCCCAAGCAGACTCTATGATCCAAAGAAAACTGCCTACATTGCCCTAGAACAAGCAAAATTAACAAAAGTTGATCATCAAGAGGATATATTTGATGACTTGTTCGTAGGTGCCGAGACAATAAGCCAAGTCAAACAGCTTGCCATAATGAAATACAACGATGAGGCGTTGACTGAGTTTAATAAACTTAGGGAGCAGAGGTTGCAAACTCTGCCCCTAGAGTTATTATCCACAACCCCAGCGTCTTCCTCAAGCGAGCCTGGTCGGCAACAGATACATTCACCTCCTGTTACAACTAAAGAACAGGAGGAAAGACAGAAAAAGCTGCAGGCTGAGAAGCAGAAAAAAGAGCAAGCAGAGAGGCAGAAAAAGGAGCAGATAGAAAGGCAGCAAAAGGCACAGAGGGAAGAAGAGCAGAGGAAGAAGAAGGAAGAAGAGAGATTAAAGAGAGAACTAGCAGATAGGCAGAAAAAGGAATTGGAGGAGCAACAGCGGAAAACGCAAGAGGAGCAGCAGCGAAAATCACTTGAAGAACAGCAGAAGTTAGAACAAGAGAAAGAACGGATCAAAGCCCATAAGCAATCTTCCATTGATCCTGAATTGATTAAACAATGGAATCAATTCGATTCCATTATCAGTGGTAAGGAAGGCTCCAAAGACACAGGCTCCTCTAAAACAAGCGATGCGCCCGATATCACTTCTTCTCAGGTTCTAGGAGGAACCAGCGGCCCACCCATTTCACAGGATGTCAAGATCATCAATAAGGACCCTTCTGATCAAAATGTTCTCCAGGTGGAAGAAATTCCTCCCCTGGATATTTTCTACAGCCCAAAGCATAGAGCCGTTATTAAGCGCTCTAAGAAAAGACGAAGGCTTGATCAACCTTCTATCTTGCCTGAGCAAACAGTCACGGGAAATATGGTCTGGAAGGAGGATTTAGATCCCTCCGATGATCTAACTAAACTATCTCAATTCGCAGGAGCTTATTCTGCAGCAACCATCGACAAAGCATCGGAGGTAAGTCTTCTGTTGAAGACTAAAGATCATGAAATATATGCATTGCAGGCAGAGGTGATTGAAGCGAAAAATAAAGCAGCACAGGTGGAAGAGCAGTTGCTGGCTCAGCAACAGGAAAAAATTTTGTTAACCCAGCAACTGCAAATTGAAAGACAGAGGATAAACCAAAGTGAAGCGCAGAAGGCAAAAGAATTGTCAGAAGCATTGTCACAGTTGAAAGCATCAAATGAGCTGATGATCAATCGAAAGATGAGCGAATAGCTCAACTATCAGCACAGCTCGAAGGCATCAAGAGCACACAGAACGTAAAAAATTTCAGAGCAGAGGCAACTCAAATAAATAGCGCATTACTGTCTCAGATCAGACTTCTATGTCAACAACTTGCTAAGGCGGAGTCATTATGCGAAATATCGACAACAGTGTGTAAGCAAATAGACAGGGCCAGAAATGAGCTAGATCAGGCCAAAGATGCCATATCCGAATATGTTGAGTGGCAAGACACTCTAGAAGGGAAAGCGGCGAATTTGTCCCGAATCCATGAAACGTATAAGGACATACTCTTCACTGAATGGAATACTCAGGTAATGAAGGCAGAAAGGGCGGCTTCCAGGTGTAAAATAATTACCAGCAACATGACCGACCTAGTCAATGATACACTTTATCTGGCAAATATGATCTCTAAGTGCACTCCTGGAAGTATAACACCAGCAGATATGCTCGAACAAGCAAGTTATCCTGGCTTAGAGGAACAGAGGAAGTTAATTACTGGAGTAAATACTTTAACCTCTGATGCATATTGGCTCTTTCTAGTCAAGCCACATACTCAAAGATCCGCTCTCAAGTGTTTAACGGATGCCCTCGGATGCCTCATCCCCGACATTCAAGATGCTACTTATGATGCTCAGCTGACTTCGCGTCTCAACACTCCACCAGAAGTAGAGCCAATGCTGGCGATATGTGAGCTAAGGAGTAAAGGAAAAGAACCCACCGAATGAAGCATTGCCGCCAACTGCCAGATCGCCAGGAAAATGGAAAAAACATTTATTGATGCCAATTTAATAGCTTTTCAGTTGTTTAGATCTTTAGATTAGTATAGTATTTATAGACCCTTTCATTGTTTTGGAGAGGGTCATAAAATTTTGTAATAAGACTTAAAGGCTGAAGTTTGCACTATTGTGCTTCAGTCTATATTCTTTTTGTGAAACTCGACCAATGGTTCTGAATTTTGATTAGAAGGCTGTTCTATACAATTGCGCACGACTGTCTGTTGTTTGGAATGCTTTCCAATTGGAAGGAAGGACTGCGACATAGTGATTGATGTACTGGATTGATCGATCAGCTTACATGGTACTATTATCTGTATCTGTGTTCTTTCTGATTATATGAATTGTTGTGTTATTATCTTTGCTATTGTTGAATGCATGTATGCGATATAACAGCGAATCGTCATTTCGCTTCACTATTGAATGTTTGTGTTGATTTGTTATCTCTTTCACTCATGCATGTATCAATGATATGAATGATTAAGCATAGTAATTTGCTCTAATCGCTCTGCATAACTAATTATGAAGAGCAATGTTTAAATGGTTCAAACGTCTATGCTTAAAGTGTTAGAGTCATTTATATGCCTGCCTTAAAGCACAGATCATCAAACGCTACGCTTTGCCTAGTAATAAGTCCCGGGATCCGATTATAGTTATTACATTTTGTTTATAGTTTAGCTGTCCGCTCATTACCATCTTATCTCATAAGTCATTCATCCATCCCATTCACTTATACTTCTTGGGAAACTGGTCCCATTATCCCCAGTCGGAACCACTATTCCAAACGGAAAAGGAGCTGCATTAAGGTCCAGACCGGGTGGTATCCCCTTTGTTGTGGCAGCGATTTTCGAGGCCTCAACAAAATTGGCGCTAGAAGGAGGGCCAACTGTGAATGGCAAGCCGACCCAAATCGGCAAGTCATTCTAAGAGTAATTCTCCCTCCAAATCTCCTCGTTCTTCTCAATTACATACTGGTTCGCCAGCCTATAACCAAGAAGAAGAGGAATCTATCACCACTGCTCAATCCCATCATATCCCAGAACAACTAAGTCTTGAATCTCCTGAAGTTCAGTCTCTAATCCATAAACTTCAGAGCTTCTCGATCTCACCACAGAAATATGAGATATCAGAAAGCAGTGCGACTTCGCAGTTCAACCTCACTCATCCTCTTACCAGACTTCAGAGCGAAAAACTTGGTATTGAACCTACTGAGTTTCCTTTACCCAAAAGGAAAAAGCCAAAAAAAAACACTGAAGGATCTGACAGTGGGGATTTTTCTTCCATATCATCCATTTCATCTCCTCATCTGCAAAGTCAACCACCCACCCCTCCATTACAAGTTGTTGTTCATCAGGGAACAGGAGCCTCAATATCCCAACCTATTCACTCTTCAATACCTCACCAAACATCTGGAACCCCGACAGTAGTGACAACCACTGTCGCTAGCATAATGGCAGATCCATGGACTAGACCGGGTGCTGTCAACATGCCTGGACCATTACATGATCTACCAGATGCTCCCGAAAAATGGCTGCCTAAATTTAATCCAGATAATGGAACCCAAGCCGAAGAACACATCAACAACTTCATGTTAGCAGTTAATCTAAAAGGAGTGACAGAGCAAGATGTCGTAGTAAGACTGTTCCCTTATACTTTACAAGGATCAGCAGGATCCTGGTATTTTTCCTTACCCTCTGGTTCGATTACCAGTTGGGTTACATGCCAAGAGCAGTTTCTCACCAAGTATGGAGACGACCGGTCCCTAGCAACTTTAATAAATGACCTCTCCAATTTGAGAATAGAGCACAGGGAACCAATAAAAGAATTTAATGCCAGATTTAATAAACTACTGAATAAAATCCCTACCGCTTCTAAACCAAGTGAGCAAATCCGAAGTGAATGGTACATCACTGCCCTACCCGCCAACATAGCTATCTTTGTGGACAGGGCTGGCAAACCTACCTTAGCTGAAAATATGAAAGAAGCACTTGCAGTTGAAAAGCGCATCAATGCTCTTGAAAAGAAAGCTGCTCTAGAAGATAGAAAAGCTAAAAAAGTCTCGTTTAAAGAAGATTCCAAGAAGAAAACCCCCAAGGACCCATATGACATGGAAGGTTTACAGAAGGTCCTTAAAACATTGTCTAATGAAATGGTTGAGATTAAAAAGCAAGTGGCCGAAACTTCAAGCAAAAGACCATTTAGGACTTTTAAGAAATCTGAATCAAAGCCACCTAATGTTATATCTAACGCCGATTCAGACCAAGAAGAAGAGGAAGAGGAAACACCTCCACAGACCGATGATGATGAAGAAGTGGCTGAATGTCACGGAATGTGGGATTTTATACTCCCAAACTCTGATACTGAGAATGAAGAAGAAGCCTTCCCGGTTACTACTAGAAGTAAAATTGCTTCTGAACTCCCCCAGGCAACTTCAAAGAAGAGGAGCGCAGGCGCTACTACAGCAAAAGAAAAAGTTCCCCTAAAGAAGTCACCTGTGGTAGTTCCTTCAAATCAGCCTTCAACTTCTAGTTCTCCTTCAACATCCAAGACTCTAGTAGTATCCGATTCCATGGAATATAACATTGTTGATGATATGAAGAAAACCAAGGCAAATATAACCATGTTTGAACTCAGTAAACTGAAGCATCAGCAAAAGCTACTTCTTAAAGAGTTAAATGCTGTTCCCTCTATTCCCCTTCCCAGTGCAAGAGCTGCCAACGATTCAGGCTAGCCTCCTGCAGGCATGGTTGAAATTACCGATTCAGTCTTGATCGGAGATAAATCAAATTCTCACACTCCACCCTTCCTGCTTACTTATGAGATTTATAATAGAAACCTACACAACTGTTTAATAGATTCAGGGGCCTCATCTAATATAATGCCAGCTTCAGTTTGTTCTAAGCTGAACATTGAAACCCAGAAATCTGCAATTCATATTGTACAGTTGGATAGAACTAAAGTGCAGGTGGTGGGAGAAATTAATTCTGTAACCATCAGGTTGTCAGCCGACCCCAGAATTGTCCAGAGAATTGACATCTTAATCGCTGACATACCCGAATTTTATGGTTTAATATTGAGCAGAGATTGGTCCGAAAAATTGCATGGGTATATCTCTACAGATTGGTCACACATGTGGCTTCCCTACAAGGGAAAGCCAAATCAGATAAGGATCGATCGTGAGAAACATATGACCCACACAGTTACTGAATTCGAGCAAGAAAACCAGCCTGTCGCATTCAATAATAACATTTTGGGGAATTATTCAGCAGAATCATTCTTTGGCAACTTTGTTGCCCAACCATCTCCTTTTTCAGTCAATCATTTTACATCTCAAATAGAAAATTTTTCACAAACTGATAGGTCCAGATGTTTTAATGATGCTGAGGAAAATGTAGATACTTTTGTTAATATTCCTTTATTTTGGTCTCTGTATTTTGATGGCTCTAAGTCCCCTGAAGGTTCAGGAGCTGGATGTATATTGGTTAGTCCGCAAGGAGAAAAGACAATGTTGTCTTGTAGGTTAGAGTTTGAGTGCACTAATAATACAGCCGAATATGAGGCTTTAATCCAAGGATTATATAAAGCAATCGGCTTGAAGGTACAATATCTAAAGGTATTCGGCGATTCGGAGATCATTGTCAAATAGGTTAGAAATGCAATTCATTGCCTTTCGACTCACCTTAAACATTACCAATCGCTCGTTCAGGAGCTTACCTCACACTTTCTTGCATTCAACATTTCTTCTATACCTCGATCTCAAAATGCAGCCGCAGATTTGCTAGCCAATGTAGCTTCAAAGCTTCTACCTTCTGAAGACTACAGCCTTGATAGATTTTCCGTAGAATTACTTTTCAGACCTTCAATTCCCGACAATGTCACTAATTGGAGAGTATTTAATCATGACGATGATATTTTGCAGTTTTTAACTTCTGAGAATTCTTATGATAAGCAAGTTATTGAGGAAGATGATCATGATTCCCAGATGAAAGGAGTGCCCAAAGAAAATTCGATCCCCAAACCAGTGGTAAAATTAGAAGATCTTTACGATATCAAAGACAGGTTTAAACCTGTAATCAACACAAAGCTTCAAAGTTCTACCCTTAGGTTTGAATTGATAAATCTAGGAACCAACGAATCTCCTCAAAACATCAATTTAGGAACAGGACTATCTCAGAATGAAAAGGGAGCATTTATTAAATTTTTGAGAAAGAACAAACAGGTTTTTGCTTGGAAATATGATGACTTAAAGACATACGATACATCTATTATCCAGCATACCATTCCTATGCTTCCTGATAAAAAACCAATTCAGCAAAAATTAAGAAAAATACACCCAAATTTGGAGAGCCAGATTAAGTCGGAGCTTAATAAGCTTTTAAAAGCCAAAATTATTTTTCCAGTCCGACATTCAAACTGGGTCTCTAACATGGTGCCAGTCAGGAAGAAAAATGGCGACATTCGAATTTGTATTGATTTCAGGAATTTAAACAAAGCGAGCTTAAAAGACAACTTCCCATTGCCCACTATGGAGCAAATTCTCCAATCGGTGGCAGGTTCTGAATTGATGTCTTTTCTAGATGGTTTTTCAGGGTACAATCAAGTTCTGGTACATCCCGATGACCAGCTCAAAACTACATTCAGGACAAAATGGGGAACCTATGCATATCAGAAAATGCCTTTTGGTCTTATAAACGCCGGAGCGACATTTCAGAGAGCTATGGACATGGCCTTCAGAGGGTTAATTAATCGATCAGTGGTCGTCTACCTAGACGATATTACTGTGTATTCTAAGAAAAGAGATAATCATTTGCACGACTTAAATCAGATCTTTCAGAGATGCAAAAGATATGGTATTTCTCTAAACCCAAAAAAGTCCTTCTTTGCTCTAGACCAAGGAAAACTCTTAGGTTTTATAGTATCCAAAAATGGTATTTATATTGATCCTGATCGGATTAATGAAATTTCTGAAATCCCTTTCCCACATAACAAGAAATCAATGCAGTCATGTTTAGGTCAGATTAATTTTGTCAAACGATTTGTTCCAGATTTTTCACAGATTGTATTACCTCTTCAGACAATGATCAAGAAGAATTCAGTCTTCAAATGGGGATCAGAAGAAAAGCAAGCTTTTGATGTTATCAAACAGTCAATAATCAATGCCCCAGCTTTGAATACCCCGAATTTTTCTAATCATTTTACACTATATACTATTGCATCCAACACTTCATATGCTGCAGTACTTACACAACTGAATGATAACAACCTAGAAGCACCCATATCATTTTTTAGTTCAAATCTTCAAGGTGCCGAATTAAATTATTCAGATGTGGAGAAACAAGCCTTTGCTGTGTTCAAAGCAGTCAAACATTATAGACCCTTCCTTTTGAAAACCCATACGAAAGTTATAGTTCCTTTCCCAGCGGTAAGACAACTATTAATTCAGAAAGAATTGGGTGAAAAAAGAGCCAATTGGGTTACAGTGCTTCAAGAGTATGACTTAGAAATAAAGCCAGCAAAGATTGTTAGGGGCCAAGGTTTTTGCAGGATATTGGCAGGAGCATCAAACATTCACGAATCAAGCGATGAAGATCAGATTAAATCCATCAATCAGATAAGTGTCACTGATTCTGAATCTCAATATGCTGATTTGATATTTTATTTGAAGAACGGTTACGCTCCTCCAAATTTATCTTACAAAAATAAAAGGGCCATTAGGTTGAAAGCTAAGAATTTCACTCTCATTGATGATGTGTTGTTTAAACAAAATTATGATTCAATCCTGCTAAGATGTCTTGAGAAACCTGAAGCACTAAAGGTTCTGCAGGAGCTACATGATGGACCAGCTGGAGGACATTTTGGAGCCGACACAACAGCTCATAAGATTATTCATGCTGGATATTATTGGCCTACTCTATTTAGAGATTGCCATGAGCACGTAAGAAAATGCCTTAATTGCCAAACATCTGGTGGAAGACAACGAAAACCCGCTTTCCCTCTGCAACCTGTCAACATTGAACAGCCATTCGAACAATGGGGATTAGATATCATCGGGGAAATTACTCCACCATCTTCCAAACAACATAGGTATATCCTTACCGCTACTGATTATTTTACTAAATGGGTAGAGGCTATTCCTTTGAAGGCAGCAAATGCAGAGGCAATCATCGAGTTCATCGACCAATTCATCATTACCAGGTTCGGTGTTCCAAACGCTCTTGTTTTCGATAATGCTTCTTATTTCTCAGGAAACGCTATATATGATTTTGCTATTAAAAGGGGGTTTAAACTGAAATATTCTTCCAATTACTATCCCCAGGGAAACGGTTTAGCCGAATCTACTAATAAAAACCTCATCAAAATCATTAAGCGAACTGTTGAACAGAATCATAGAAACTGGCATAAATCTTTGGTCTTTGCATTATGGGCTGATAGAATAACACAAAAGGCTTCAATAGGGACCTCTCCTTTCAATCTGGTATATGGAAAAGAAGTCGTGTTGCCTACAAATCTTGTTCTTCCATCTTTAGCCCTAGTGCAGTTTATTCAAGAGACTCCGTCTTCTTCTATCCAACTTAGACATGACCAAATTCTCAAATTAGAAGAAGAAAGGGAAAAGGCCAGAATCACTCATGCCAAGCATCAACAAATCATCAAAGCATCTTTTGACTCAGCATCATCCTCTTCCAAACAACTTCAAGTTGGTGACTTAGTTCTCAAATGGGACAAGGCCCATGAGGATAAAGGCAAGCATACCAAATTTCAGAAAATGTGGCTTGGACCATTTCACATCTGTGAAAAGATAGGCCATTCAACTTTTATATTGCAAAGCTTATCAGGGTTGAGAGATTCTCTCCCCATCAATGGCCTGATCCTGAAGAAATTCTTTAACTGAGAAGGTAACCCCTTCTCCTTTTTAGATTTGCGTAGTTTGTAGGATTAGTAGGAAATAAAACTGTAGAGTACCTACATTGACCTTTTGTTGTGTTTAAGAAAGCTGTCTCACAGAAATAATATAAATACTTGTTTCTAGATAATAGAATCCTCACTCAAAAGAAATAGTTTCTAGGAAATTAGATATCCTTGTGTTCTGAAATTTTAATCTAAATTTTGAAGACTCCTCTCAGGAGGTAAAAGTTATGAATCATTTTCTGTTTCCAAAATAGTCTCCAAAGGTTATCTATTAAAAGAAATAGAGGCTAAACCATTTTTCAGTATCTTCAACTCTTCACTTGTCATCCATCGGCTCTTAAGGAGAAAATTGTTCACCCCATTCACTAAAGGATGTGATTATTCAGAGTGTAATTCTAAAATATAAAAGATTAAAGATAAGAGATCTTATCATAAGCCTGCTTACCATGTTCATAGGGAAATAGCTTAACTGACATTACCAATACTGCCTACCAAAACAGGGTAATGGCTTGAAATTTCAAGACAAGGGATCTCATCACGAGCCGGCTTGATCAGTTAACTTATTACCAGTGAATGGCATTGTCATAAGCTGGCTACCAAACCAGGACAGTGGCTTTTTATCTTATTTATTACAAAGAAAAACAGATGAAGAAGTGAAATATGAAAACATTTTATGGATTCGTTCTGTTAATCACACTCTTATGTGAATGGAAAAGTAGACAATATTATGGTTAAAAGGTATCCCTGTCGAGACTATAAATGTCTGCTGGCAACAGAGGCTCTACCTATGACAAAGGAGTTAATTATAAAAGCTTATATGGGAAAGTTTTCTATTTTTATCATTATGAACCAATAAAGACTTATTTTAGAAACTTTTTATGTATTTGGTTTCTTTAAACTAAATGGGACGAAGTTAACAAAATAGAATTCACTTTTGTCAGAACACATGAATATCTAGTTATATTAGAAATTTCTCCTTCTGATTGAGTTTCTATTTATAAAAGACTTGAATGTTTATGTTAATTTCAGAGATAACTGGTTCTACCAACGAATCGCCAATTGTTGTGTCCTACAACAACCCCCCATTTCATATCATTTGTATTTACAAATAATCAACGTATGAAATGGGTCCCTTTTAGAAATTAATTGGTATTAATGAATTTGTTTGAAAAAGCCATGATAATCAAATAAGTATGTAAAATGAAGCCTTTTTCGAATAACAATGTTACCAAAATAAAACAATCTTTTGTTATTGCGATAAAGCGATCGCAAGATCGCATATCGCAATGACAAGAGAGACGCACTTAAACGGCACTTTGGCCTTTGCCGATGCGATATCGTTATCGGCAATCGGCGGTATTCATGGCATACACAAAAAGAGCACATATCTCACACCCCGATGTGACGCTATATCGGCGATCGGCTATCGGCACTGCCTCTTATGAGAAAACGCGTTAAGTTATAAACCCCGACCCGATGCGATATCGCTATCGGCCGTCGGCGGTATCCCATGCATTTTTATAAGGCGCCCAGCTCTTTCCCTGATGCGATGCGAATTCGCTATCGGAGTTCGGAAAATCACTTAAATTGCATCTGGTAATGGGTTCATATGCTAGTCCAATGCGATATCGCAATCAGCGTTCGCCAGGGCTACTTTCAAACGATAATGTAACACTCTCCCCCCATGCGATGCGACATTGTTCATCGGTAATCGGCATTTTCAAAAAGTGATTGTTTTAAGCTTTAAAGTTATATTTAAATCCGGTTGATAAGGCGCAGATTTCAAAATGCCGTTAAATGCAGGGATAAGGTAATGCATGCGTATTTAATAACCTTGCCCCTTCGATTAACGAATACTTGCGTCTAAGGCATATCATATCTGTTGCACGCGTTGGGTGGTCATTCAACTGAATAACAGCGTAAAGGTCATTTAATGGGTAGCAAGCCTTAAAATCACCATTAATGCATATGCAATCTCTTACCAGTGATTGGATCCGCAGCCACTTTTTGAAGATTAATAGCGCCACGCTTCAAGTGATATATACCTTTCCAATTATGCTTTGTCTTCATTATTCCTCGTGTTACGATTTCTCTCGCACTTGTGTAGAGTTCGTTTGTTGAAGAAAGCCTGAACATGATGGGGAAGAAAAATAAGAGGAGTTCTGGTTCTACTACAACATCTGTTGTAGGTCAAGCTGCTCCAATTTAAAAGAAAGGCTTAATCTCGGACACTACGTGCGCTGGTCTTCATAGGACCACATGGCAAGGCACATATAATCTGTTGGAGGCCGAGCAACCAAAAGTGACAGTGAGAACGGCTAGTGTAGATGTATTAAGGAAGTCTGATGCAACGCTCAAAGACTTGGCCGACTCCTTTTTACACAGAATAGCGGCCAGAGAGCAGGTTCTCCCTTACACAGACGTGGTGCACTGGGCAATCGAAGAAATCCCCATCACTGATAGAACTTTCCATACAAGGGACGGAAGGATTTTCGGGTCATTCAAGCCTGATGACCTGAGGCGAATGTATCATCTGCCTGAACCAGAGCTAGTCTACAACAGAACCTTCGTGGAGAAATTCGCAAAAGAAAATGAATCACCATCCAAACCCCTCCGAGATTGGAGGCAGAACCCAGCCAAGCACAAGCATGAAAGTTCGGGTAAGTACTCCAATGTTTCTTTGGCTTCTCCCTATTGCTATGCGGGGATTATGATGTGTAGATTGTGGGGATTACAGGACTCTGTTAATATCAATATTGACATGGTTCCCCTAATGGAAGCGGCTATCAATTCTATAATCATGGACTGGGCCACTATTCTTTCTGATAAATTGGTCGTAGCTGTTCGTGAATTCAGAAACAAAACTATAGTCTCCGAAAGGAAAATCCCTCCATTCTATTATTCTACTTACATTATGGATACCCTGTGTCTTAATTCTGAGTTTCCTGTCCTCGGTTGGAGATGGACCACCCAGGATCCAACACCCATTCATTTATACCATCAGAAATTGTGGAAGTCCTCTTACAAGGACCACTTGTACCAAATTTGTAATGGTTTCATGGCGCCCATTTACTATTCTATTTTTGACAGACCCATTTCCAGAATTTCTTATGAAGCCTCCTTTGACTTACCTGCCGTAGCGAGTTGGTTTGGGGAAGAGTATTTCTCCTATATCAGAGTTTTTGGGAGTAAGGCTAGGCCACATGTCCTCCCTTTGTATATCCCAGACAAGCTGTTAGCCCGGGAAATCTGCTACCAGATTATGGCCGACAGTGTCACACAAACTCTCAAAGAAGAGAAGAAGAAAGGTTGGCCCTCTTTTCCTTTAAGAATTGGGGATTTTACTCTGCTTAATTACAAGCACGCAGAAAAAGAAGCAGCAAAAATCCAAGCTTTATCCCTAGCCACTCTCCCAAGCAGACTCTATGATCCAAAGAAAACTGCCTACATTGCCCTAGAACAAGCAAAATTAACAAAAGTTGATCATCAAGAGGATATATTTGATGACTTGTTCGTAGGTGCCGAGACAATAAGCCAAGTCAAACAGCTTGCCATAATGAAATACAACGATGAGGCGTTGACTGAGTTTAATAAACTTAGGGAGCAGAGGTTGCAAACTCTGCCCCTAGAGTTATTATCCACAACCCTAGCGTCTTCCTCAAGCGAGCCTGGTCGGCAACAGATACATTCACCTCCTGTTACAACTAAAGAACAGGATAAACAACAGGAGGAAAGACAGAAAAAGTTGCAGGCTGAGAAGCAGAAAAAAGAGCAAGCAGAGAGGCAGAAAAAGGAGCAGATAGAAAGGCAGCAAAAGGCACAGAGGGAAGAAGAGCAGAGGAAGAAGAAGGAAGAAGAGAGATTAAAGAGAGAACTAGCAGATAGGCAGAAAAAGGAATTGGAGGAGCAGCAGCGGAAAACGCAAGAGGAGCAGCAGCGAAAATCACTTGAAGAACAGCAGAAGTTAGAACAAGAGAAAGAACGGAGCAAAGCCCATAAGCAATCTTCCATTGATCCTGAATTGATTAAACAATGGAATCAATTTGATTCCATTATCAGTGGTAAGGAAGGCTCCAAAGACACAGGCTCCTCTAAAACAAGCGATGCGCCCGATATCACTTCTTCTCAGGTTCTAGGAGGAACCAGCGGCCCACCCATTTCACAGGATGTCGAGATCATCAATAAGGACCCTTCCGATCAAATTGTTCTCCAGGTGGAAGAAATTCCTCCCCTGGATATTTTCTACAGCCCAAAGCATAGAGCCGTTATTAAGCGCTCTAAGAAAAGACGAAGGCTTGATCAACCTTCTATCTTGCCTGAGCAAACAGTCACGGGCAATATGGTCTGGAAGGAGGATTTAGATCCCTCCGATGATCTAACTAAACTATCTCAATTCGCAGGAGCTTATTCTGCAGCAACCATCGACAAAGCATCGGAGGTAAGTCTTCTGTTGAAGACTAAAGATCATGAAATATATGCATTGCAGGCAGAGGTGATTGAAGCGAAAAATAAAGCAGCACAGGTGGAAGAGCATGGCTCAACAGCAGGAAAACAATTTGTTAACCCAGCAACTGCAAATTGAAAGACAGAGGATAAACCAAAGTGAAGCGCAGAAGGCAAAAGAATTGTCAGAAGCATTGTCACAGTTGAAAGCATCAAATGAGCTGATGATGCAATCGAAAGATGAGCGAATAGCTCAACTATCAGCATAGCTCGAAGGCATCAAGAGCACACAGAACGTAAAAAATTTCAGAGCAGAGGCAACTCAAATAAATAGCACATTACTGTCTCAGATCAGACTTCTATGTCAACAACTTGCTAAGGCAGAGTCATTATGCGAAATATCGACAACAGTGTGTAAGCAAATAGACAGGGCCAAAAATGAGCTAGATCAGGCCGAAGATGCCATATCCGAATATGTTGAGTGGCAAGACACTCCAGAAGGGAAAGCGGCGAATTTGTCCCGAATCCATGAAACGTATAAGGACATACTCTTCATTGAATGGAATACTCAGGTAATGAAGGCAGAAAGGGCGGCTTCCAGGTGTAAAATAATTACCAGCAACATGACCGACCTAGTCAATGATACACTTTATCTGGCAAATATGATCTCTAAGTGCACTCCTGGAAGTATAACACCAGCAGATATGCTCGAACAAGCAAGTTATCCTGGCTTAGAGGAACAGAGGAAGTTAATTACTGGAGTAAATACTTTAACCTCTGACGCATATTGGCTCTTTCTAGTCAAGCCACATACTCAAAGATCCGCTCTCAAGTGTTTAACGGATGCCCTCAGATGCCTCATCCCCGACATTCAAGATGCTACTTATGATGCTCAGCTGACTTCGCGTCTCAACACTCCACCAGAAGTAGAGCCAATGCTGGCGATATGTGAGCTAAGGAGTAAAGGAAAAGAACCCACCGAATGAAGCATTGCCGCCAACTGCCAGATCGCCAGGAAAATGGAAAAAACATTTATTGATGCCAATTTAATAGCTTTTCAGTTGTTTAGATCTTTAGATGAGTATAGTATTTATAGACCCTTTCATTGTTTTGGAGAGGGTCGTAAAATTTTGTAATAAGACTTAAAGGCTGAAGTTTGCACTATTGTGCTTCAGTCTATATTCTTTTTGTGAAACTCGACCAATGGTTCTGAATTTTGATTAGAAGGCTGTTCTATACAATTGCGCACGACTGTCTGTTGTTTGGAATGCTTTCCGATTGGAAGGAAGGACTGCGACATAGTGATTGATGTACTGGATTGATCGATCAGCTTACATGGTACTATTATCTGTATCTGTGTTCTTTCTGATTATATGAATTGCTGTGTTATTATCTTTGCTATTGTTGAATGCATGTATGCGATATAACAGCGAATCGTCATTTCGCTTCACTATTGAATGTTTGTGTTGATTTGTTATCTCTTTCACTCATGCATGTATCAATGATATGAATGATTAAGCGTAGTAATTCGCTCTAATCGCTCTGCATAACTAATTATGCAGAGCAATGTTTAAATGGTTCAAACGTCTATGCTTAAAGTGTTAGAGTCATTTATATGTCTGCCTTAAAGCACAGATCATCAAACGCTACGCTTTGCCTAGTAATAAGTCCCGGGATCCGATTATAGTTATTACATTTTGTTTATAGTTTAGCTGTTCGCTCATTACCATCTTATCTCATAAGTCATTCATCCATCCCATTCACTTATACTTCTTGGGAAACTGGTCCCATTATCCCCAGTCGGAACCACTATTCCAAACGGAAAAGGAGTTGCATTAAGGTCCGGACCGGGTGGTATCCCCTTTGTTGTGGCAGCGATTTTCGAGGCCTCAACAGTTCCCTATACATTTCCTCCACCATGGATCTCATGGTCATAAAACTATCCATGAACTGGGGGTCTGATTCCAAGGGACTTTCTGTTGACATTTTCCTCTTAGAATAGACTCTTCCAATTTCTGGGTTAGTTTCAACCAACTCTCCTTCTCCTAATTTAAGCTTTTGATCTAGTTAGCATTCAACAACAAAATTGAGCACAAGCTTGTCTAACCTTAGGAACCTAGAGCTCTGATACAACTTGATCTAGAATTTATCTAGGACAAAGAATTGAAGGTATTATGGACTCATGTGCATGGATGTGCCTATGTCACTTTATGCAATGGATCGATCAAATTGCTAGAATACATAAACACTAAGGAAATTAGAGAAAACATAACAATCAAACATGTAAACACAATAAGTTTAATAAGGAGTTCACCCAATTCTCTTGGGCTACGTCTCTTGGTCCAGCCTTTAGTGGTGACCTCTCATTATGTTTTCAAGCATATTTTTTACAACGGTGAGCTCAATTCGAGTCTCACTAAACAAACAAAAGTCAGTAGAAATGGAGTACACAGACTCTCCTTACTGAAAAACGACCTCTACTAATCACAGTAGAATGACAGGCCTATGTCGAGGAGTTTTCTTGAACCTCTCAAGCCTTCTATGGAGTACACAGACTCTCTGACTCTCTTTGGTTCTATATGGCTCGATGCTACCTTCAGGTCAGCTCGGCTTCTACTCTCTATTCTCTGCTCTTAGCTTTCTGCGTCTAGCTAACTCTTGTCACTGCCCTTGCTCTGTCTGTGTCACTTCATGGCTTTAAATCCAGTTTTTTCTCTGCTTGTTTGTTTCTGCTTCCTGGCCTTTTGGTTTCCCTACCTCTGTCCATTCGAATTCCTCTGCTTTGCATCATCATCACTGGGTAATGCCTCAAAGGGACGTGGCCACCTGTTTCCTAATGAACTGAGTGTGTTAGATTCCTTGAATTGTATTTGAATGGCCATTAATTCCATTTGCTTCAAGATCACCCGTGAAACATGAATCATTTGCCAACTCATTGTCCACATCAGACTTCAAATCCCCTCTAGTTTTGCTTTATAACTTCACCAAATCTGGTCATTTATCGGGATGTGCCTCCGCCATTGATCTAGGCCCCCCAGATCCTACGGTCGTCATTCATATCGAGCGAGAAAGTTGCCTGACGTTTACCTGTCCGATGTGGCCGGTTTTCTCTCTCATCTGTTGGACGCGTGTCGCTCGATGTGTGGCATCGGGCGGGACTCAGTCAAAACTACTTACCACCTCGAGGCCTTCCAATAGCCTACCAATTTGTGGAATCCTGTGCTACATAACCTAATATATTACTTTTCCGCATTTCATAGCGATTTCAGATCCAAGTGCTTCAGGGCTTTCCTTCACTGAGGGGGATGCCCTGCGATACATGATTAACGCTTAGAATCTACCTTCGTTTCTCAAACTAGCCTCTGGTTTTGCCAATTTGTGCCAGGGTGCGTTACCATGGGCCAACGATCTATGTGCTCAATCGAGGATCCTTGTTGCTCCGCTCTGGCCACAACTGTCATGAGGATTCCTTCTAATAGGTTGATTTTTCTAAGACTTGAATCTTTTGGTATAATTTGAAACAGTCATGAAAACTTAGAGAGTGTTTAGGATCCAATTCGGATCAAGCTATGCATGATGGGAAAAGAAACACCTACAAGTTTGGTAAAGATGCTATCAATCATACATTGTTGCTTATTGGAGAAAAAGATGCATCAGGAAAGAAGACCGATCCAAAAACTCTATTACTAGGAGGAAAGGAATACTTATAGCAGATTGAAGAAAATGAGGTAAATTTTCTGTAATTTGCAAGCCCAAGGTAATAATGACTTCTACTAGAGTTTTTTATTTACCCATAGAAATCAAAGAAATCTTGGACAACTATTGTGATATCATTGTTGATGATTTTCCTAATGAGTTACCACCCATTAGAAGAATTAGCCATCATATAGATTTTATTCCTGGAGCAAATATACCTAACAAAGCAGCTTATAGAATGACTCCCATAGAAGATGAAGAGGTTAGGAAGCAAGTTCAGGAACTACTTGACAAAGGATTGATCGTAGAAAGCTTGAGTCCTTGTGCAATACCAACAGTGTTGAGTCCAAAGTGTTAGGTCCTAAATCTACCTCAGGCTGAGAAAGGCAGGATCTAGGGTAACATCAAACCAAGCTTAACCTGGTAGCTAGCCCTACCAGGTTGGGAGAGGGCTCTCTCCTTGTCAATCTCAAGAAAATATGGCCAATAAAGCTTGAGATGATTGATGTAATGACTGATTTTAGGATAGGTATGTATACAGAGGTTTTTGATTGAATTTGATGATGTTTTTCTGGCTCAATTGTGAAAGGCAGATTTGGGTCCGGGGAATGAGGCTCAGTTTTGCAGAGATCTCTATGGGGCAAGGTAGGCAAGTGATTTGGTACTTCAAATTGAGTGATATGGATAGATTTTAATAGGTGAGGAGTTGAAAAGGGCATGAAAAACACAAGGATCCTTTTCAAACAGTTGAAAACATAGATAACTAAACAAACCCTAGGTATAACACTACACTTTCAATGTATTCTACCTTTATCCTTGTTTGATTCAGTTAAGGTGAAGAAAAGAGAGATAATGGAATACATAAAACACATGTAAACTTACAATTTCAGAAGAAAACACAATATGTTATGAAACCAGCTCAAGAAAAGATAGAAAAGATAGATCAACGCCTTAGAATTCAGCCTCTTTGAGGGGGCAACCTCCTTTACATTACATAAATGAACAATTCTTGGATGATACAAATGAAAAGACCTCCTTTCTATATATAAGAGTCTAAGGGGTCATAACATAATCAGAGCCGACATAACAATAATAATGTAAGGGCATAATAATAACAATAGTGGGCTTCTATGGGGCACATTAGTAACAATATGGGCACTACATGGGTACATCAATATAATAAGTGGGTTGTACTAATAACAATAAGGGGTTACACTAGTAGTATAGGGGCCTAACATGCCCCTCTCCTTCAAAAAGTGTTGTCCTCAACGCTTGAGTAGTTCTTGATGCTTCTGTATAAAATCCTTGTCCTCCCATGTGGAATCTTCAGCGGGTAAGTTCTTCCACCTGATGAGATACTCTAAAATTGATCGATTTCGTAGTTGTCGGGTTCTTGTTTCTGTGACTGCTCCAGGTTCCAGTAAGATTTTTCGTTCCTTCTCAATATCTGGCAATATTGTTTGAATTGGGATCTTTTGCAACTTTTGAATAAGTGGCCATACTTTTGTCCTTCTTCCATTCATCCATTGCATCGTTTATCCAATCTGGTTGGATAATAGAAATAGCACAAAACAATGCTTCCACATCCTCATCCTTGAAGAGTCTTCCCATTCGATAAGGTCGCCATTTTTTATGTGCATGTAGTATTGCCAACATTTCCTTCTCATAAATAGCTTGCTTTAGATGTAGCAGTAAAAATACCGAGTCGCCTACATCAAAACATTTTTCACTATGATGTTGATCTACCTGTTGTTTCATTTGATTTTGCACCGAAGTGGCATTATCCTTTAAAAGTTGGAAAACTTGTTGTTGATGCTCAATGTGATCTTTCACTGCTTGAACCTTTTTCTTCTTGATATGTCCTATCTCTAGAGTTTTAGGAGTGGTAATTTCTTCCAATCCTTTACAAGATATGGTCGGATTCATTTCTTGATGCTCGATGTGATCTTTCACTTCTTGAACATTTTTCTTCTTGATATGTCCTTCTATCTTGATAGTTTGAGGAGTGGTAATTTCGACCAATGAATTACAAGATATGGTTGGATTCATTTCTTCTTTCTCAATGTGATCTTTCACTTCTTGCACCTTTTTCTTCTTGATATGTCCTTCTATCTTGAGGGTTTGAGAAGTGGTAATTCTTGCCAATGCTTTACAAGATATCGTGTGATTCATTTCTTCTTTCTATGGGGTGGAGTCCTGGCGCATATCTTCTTCTTTTGATGTGTCTTGATCCTTTTCTTCCTCCTCTTCATATTCTATGTAAAATAATTTCTTCTCAGCACACTTATGACCTTTAATGCATTTGCTATCACAATTGTAACAAAGCCCTTTTTCTCTTTTTTCTTCCAATTGTTGTGGTGTAACCCTTGTAGGTTGTGGAAGGCTAGGAGAAACAACACTTCCATCTTTATAGTTGTGAGGGGTATGCTTCCTGGTTTCCATAATTTTACTCTCCGCTATGTCATAAAGCCCTTTTACTCTTTCCAATTGTTGTGGTGTTGCTCTAAAGAAGGTGTTGCTCTTTGTATCCTCATAATGTGCTATCATTTCCTCCGTCAAAATTGACCACGTAACAAGTTTTTTACGAGAACAAAGCCCTTCATACCATAAAAATTGATCCGGTTCTAAATATGAAGATGCAAAACATACCTTTTGTAATAGTTGCCCCTCATGTAGATCGAAATATTTCTCCATCTGTATTATCCAATTTACCAGATCTTTGCCATCAAACTTCCTCATCTCGCTTTTTCTTGATTTTAGGAGCTCGATCTTGAAACAAATGTAACTCTATACTTTCAAATCTTTAAGTTCTGAAATTGCGGCTTGTAGTAGCCCTCTGTGTCCTCTTTCTAATGCCACAAGTCTGACCCAATTTGGATTCTCCAAGGAAGAGTTATGCGAAATCTCCCACAGTGACTTGCTTTTAGACTAGTTCAGTAGAGCGAACTTGTACGACATTCCAGGAGTCACTGTTTCAACTTTTGAATCTGAAACATGTATAAAAGAAACTAAAGTCCGTCCTCTTTCTACACCTTCTGACGAAATTTCAATCCGATCCCCAGAGAGAAAGTTATGACGATTTTCCCCAGATCACCTGTTTTGAATGTAATTCAGGAGTCTGAAAAAAGACCAACTTCCTCAGATCATATCTCCGCAAATATTGCACGAAAAGCTTTGAAATTTGGACCCAAGGTTTAGTGCGATTTCTTCTCAAATGGGTTTTTTTTGCGACTTCTGAAACGTGACAGAAAAAAGTTATAGCGAAAATTCCATGAAGACATGTTTGGAGCAGCGAAACCCTAGAATCCAAAGCTCTAATACCAAATGTTATGAAACCAGCTCAAGAAAAGATAGAAAAGATAGATCAACGCCTTAGAATTCAGCCTCTTCGAGGGGGCAACCTCCTTTACATTACATAAATGAACAATTCTTGGATGATACAAATGGAAAGACCTCCTTTCTATATAAAGGAGTCTAAGGGGTCATAACATAATCAGAGCCGACATAACAATAATAATATAAGGGCACAATAATAACAATAGTGGGCTTCTATGGGGCACATTAGTAACAATATGGGCACTACATGGGTACATCAATATAATAAGTGGGTTGTACTAATAACAATAAGGGGTTACACTAGTAGTATAGGGGCCTAACACAATACCAAAGCAAGATGCCACAAGAATCCCATAAAGTGCTACAAACCCTGGTCTATTCCTTTGCCAAACTGCTGAAATGAGTATACAATGAAGCTCCAAGCTTTCCCAAAAGTACAATCATGCTAATGACTGAAAAATTACAAGATATAGGCAACCAAAAACTCATCCTAGCCTCTAGGGGTCAAGCTCATAATATTAGGAGCTGTTTCAACAAAATCTAAACTGAGAACTAAAAAGTAGGCAGCGGAACAGCTTGCCTCTAAAAACTAGGAAACTGATTGATTCAGTTGCAAACTACCTTTTGATGGATGAATCTACCTCTATGAGTGAAAATTTAGCATAATTACATCAAAATCCATCATGTCACATTAAATTTCATCATGATTTTGAAAATTAGAAGGAAAAAAGTCAAACTGTGAAAAAATTAGGCAAAAAACAGAGTTTTTGACCAAAATGAGCAAAATTCCTCCAATGCGTCATGCTGATTTCCCTATGCATAGCGCCTTTTTATAGATGATTTTAGAGGGCTTCTCATGCACCAAATTTTCTCCAACTAGGCTCGTTGGAAAGGTTGTCCTGTCTACTTTCCAGAACAAGTGGAATTTCTAAATTTGGCCTCCATTTGCCCCTCCAAAATTGAGTTCTCCTAACACTGCTTCCTATGTGTCCAAAAAGGGGCAGAAAGGTCAATTTTGAGATGTTTTTGACCTTTTTGGAAGCTCAAAACTTGTCAAAATTTCTTGGCCATTTGTGAGCGTTCATATTTTTCCATGAAAAATCCAAAAATGCTGAGTTTTCCTCAAAAGGAGGTCCCTAGTAAAAGCGCGCGCCAAGTGGCGCGCGCATCAGGTAGAAAAACATGTTTTGCTCCAAAAATTTCTAGTTCCACACTTTCTCTTAGTATTGCCTATGGTCCCACCCCAATGGTCATGTCTCCAGTGCACCTGACCACACCTTTTCTGTGTTAAAGGTGTGGACCACTGATGCGCCGCGCCACTACCCAAGTGCGTCGCGCCCTTTTGCAGACAAGGTTTGGAGGCCTTCCCGGTGTCACAATTGGGCTCAAGATAGCCCATTGGAAATATTATTGAGTCTACTTTCCAACCAACTTGAATTTTTCAATTTGGAGTTTATTTTCCCTATCAAAAGTCAAATCTCCTAAGACTGGTCAAAATGTGAAAAATGAGGCCACCTCAAGGCAGAGTGTTGTTGCAGTCAACTTTTGAAGGTCTTCCTTAACCCCAAATTGAGCTCATGATAGCTCATTGGAAATATATTTGTGTCTAGTTATCATTTGATGCATAAAACAAGTCATTTTGAAAACCAAGCTAGGAGAAACTTGATTTTCTCAAGATCACTTTAGAGGTGCATCAATTCTCCTTAGGCAACAATATTTTTGTCATTTCTCTAAAACCATGACACTTGTGTAAAATGTGAAGGAGGTTTTTCTTACTTGGCCTATTGTACAAAAACCTCTCTCAGTTTTTCCAAATTTATCTTTTCTTGCTCAGAAACATCATTGGAGTAAAACCTATCCCGATGTGTGGAACAGGGGATTTGTCGAAATGAAGTGAAATGAAGGGGATAAGGGGCTTCTAAATTCTTAAGAAAATTTTGTGAAGTAGGGAGTGATGTTAGAAGCAGGGTAAAGTGGAATTTCGAATATTGAGTGAGGAGAAGGGGTCCAAAAGGGAAAAACACAGGCCTAGCCTAGAAAATTGTCAAGTTGTAGCAAGAAACTAGGATTTGTGCGAAAATGAGGAATTTGAGGGATATCAGTGATGGGAAGTGATTAATAAGGTACATTAAGGATAGGGAAGGTGTATGAACATCAAGATACAAGTCTTGTTGATGATATGACCATCCAAGAGAAATTATCTTCAAAACCCTAGGAGAGGGAAATGAACCTTACCTAGGCACAACTGAAGCATGAACAAGGTGTAAAATGACCCATTGGAACTTGACATGATGATGACAACCCTCTAAATGATGATACACTCAGCTGAATGGTGACATGGACTGAGATTTGGACAACTTTGAAGGGAGTGAAAACAAACCCTAGACCTAATACCTAGTGACCAAATTTTGCTTGAAGACTCACTGAAATGACAAAATTTGACCTTGACACCTTAAAATCACTTTTTAAGAGCATGTTTGATCACTGGAGGAAGGTTTCAAAGACCGACACCAACACAAAAAAAGATGGAGGCTGGAGAATGTGTACTGATTCAAGAGCCATCAATAAAATCACAATCAGGAACAGATTTCCTTTACCTAGAATTGAAGATTTAATGGATTGTTTGAGTGGAGCAAAGTATTTTACAAAACTAAATCTTAAGAGTGGGTATCATTAGATAAGGATAAGAGAAGGGGATGAGTGTAAAACTACTTTTAAGACAAATGAAGGAGTGTATGTGTGGAGAGTAATGCCTTTTGGGTTGTCAAATGCACCAATTACATTTATGAGACTCATGAATGAAGTTCTTAAAGAATTTATTGGTAAATTTGTAATAGTATATCTGGACGATATATTAGTTTACAATAAGTCTAAGGAGGAGCACATAAGACATCTGAATTATGTCTTACAAGGTTACAGCAAGATAAATTATTGCTAAATTTGAAGAAGTGTTCATTCATGAAAGAGGAGTTAGTGTATTTGGGTTTTGTTATTTCTGCTAAAGGGTTGAAGATGGATCTAGAGAAGATCAAGGCAATCATGGAGTGGCCTTCACCTAAAAGTATTTTTGAGGTAAGAAGTTTCCATGGTCTTGCTAGTTTTTATAGGAAATTCATAAAGAATTTTAGTAAGATCACTACCCCTATTATTGAGACCATAAAGAAGGATAAACAACCATTTAGATGGACTGATGAAGCAGAAAAGAATTTTCAACTATTGAAGAAGAAAATCACTGAAAAACCTATTTTGGTTCTACTTGATTTTAGTAATCCTTTCCAAGTGAAATGTGATGCCAGCGGAGAAGCTATTGGGGGTGTTTATGTTAGGAAGACAGACCTATAGCTTATTTTAGTGACAAGCTGAATGATTCAAAGAAGAAGTATTCTTCTTATGATAAAGAGTTCTATGCAGTTGTGCAGTCATTGAAGAAGTGGAGATACTATCTAATGTCAAAAGAGTTCATACTTTATTCAGATAACCATGCATTGCAGTATATTATGTAACAGCCAAATCTTAGCCAGAAACATGCTAAATGGGTAGAGTATCTTCAAGGTTTCCATGTTTTCTTAAAGCACATAAATGACCAATCAAACAAAGTTGCAGATGGCACCTTAAGTAGGAGAAATGTATTACTTCAAGAGAGTCAAATTCAAGTGTTAGGTTTTGATTTTCTTAAAGAATTATATGAGACATATCCAGATTTTAAAGAGCCATTTGAAGCTTGCAAGAATCTTGTTTTGATGGATAGAAATAAATGGTTGGATTATTTCTTACAAGATGGACTGTTGTTTAACAAAAATCAGCTATGCATACCAAACTCTTCTATGAGGGAGAATTTAATCAAAGAGAAACATAGTGGTGGACTTGTAGGACATTTTGGTATAGAGAAGACTTAAGAACAATTGAACAGATTTTATTTCTGGCCGAAAATGAGAACTAAAGTGGAAAATTATGTGAAAACTTGTAAAATTTGTCAATATACAAAGGGAAGAAGCCAAAACATAGGTTTGTATGTTCCATTACCAATTCTAGATATGCCTTGGGATATAGTAAGTATGGATTTTGTTTTGGGCTTACCAAAGACTCAGAGAGGAAATTATTCAATTTTTGTTGTAGTGGACAGATTTTCAAAAATGGCACATTTTATTCCATGTTATAAAACTAGTGATGCTACTCACATTGCTAATTTGTTTTTCAAGGAGATTGTAAGATTGCATGGGTTGCCTAAGAGTATTGTCTCAGGCAGAGATTCCAAATTTGTTGGACATTTCTGGAGGATATTATGGAAGAAGTTGGGAACTAAACTAAGTTTCAGTTCTTCTTATCATCCACAGACTAAAGTTGTGAACAAGAGTTTGGGTAATATTTTAAGTATTCTTACTGCAGAAAATCCAAAACAGTGGGATCAAGTATTGGCACAAGCTGAATATGCATATAATGACTCACATAATAGGAGTATAGGGCAGAGTCCATTCCATATAGTTTATGGAATGCATCCAAGAGGAGTATTTGAGTTAAGAAACTTGGGAAAAGATGAGATGAGAAGTGCAGAAGGAGAATATTTTGCTTCAGAAATGTAAGCAATACATGAACAGGTAAAACAACATCTACAGGATAGCAACGTCAAGTAAAAAATTAGAGCAGACGTGAAAAGAAGAGAGGTGAACTTTGAAGTTGAAGATTTTGTTTTATCACACCTAAGAAAGGAAATATTTCTAAAGAGGGAGTATAACAAATTAAATTTCAAGAAAATTGGACCATGCAGAGTATTAAGGAAGTTTACTGCAAATGCATATGAAATTGAATTAGCCCTTGATGTTGGAATATCTCCAATTTTCAATGTTGCTAACTTGTACAAGTGTTTCAGGGAAAACTAGTCTCGATTCAAACTGCTAGTCCCACTAAGACGGGTAGCTATATTAGAAACAAATAATGAAAGCTTTTCAAGAGTTCCTTTAAGTGTGATAGATTAGAGGGAAGAAAAGAGGACCAACCTGGATCTTCCGCTTTGATCCTAGTTTGATTTCTCCTTTCCTTGATAGAATTTGCCACTCCTCTCCTACTTGTCCCACTTCAAAGAGGAGCTGTAGAGTCAAAGTAATAGAAAACCATCAAAGCATCTCCATCTAAAACATCATAAACAATGCGGAATCAAAAACACATTGACCATACAATTGCATTCATAAACAATAAGATTCATAAACACACAATTATATGGTGGAAAACTCAAAGAACTTTATTAATAGTAATGAAAGAGAGGATTACAACCCAGCTGTCTGATCCAGCATCATCCTCCCAGTGTAGAAGCCCTCTTCACCTCATGAACAAGAAAAATCACCCAACAATACAATTTCTCTTCTCACAGATAAACCAACAACACTTCCTTACAAATTACAAAATTCCAGCCCCCAGATCTCTCAGATGAGGCATCCATTTATAGATGTCTTGCAATGATGTGAGTCAACTCTGGGTTTTTGATTAGTTTCATTCCACTAATAGTTCTTGGTTCCACTTGGAGATTTCTTTGATCTCTTATTCATCCCTAGGCGAATTCAGAGAGGCAAGTGTCATAGGAGAAGTTTCTGGAAGATTCCATGATCATCCACTTAGCAAACTGTCTCTGCCATTTGTCTATTCTCACTCATCGCACCCCACAGAAGGCCATTTTAGTATGCATCACACCTGGCTAGTTTGGCAACCAGTAGGAATTGTACCTTTCCCATGGAGCAATCTATATGGTCCAGTTTTGGCCAATTCTAAGTAGTTTTTCAGGTGGAACTTCTAGGAAGTGATGTAATCAGTTGACCATGATCCTTTACGATATGAAACATAACTTTTAGGGACTTGAGGAGCCCTTAGTTTATGGACATATTAGTTTGTGGTTGCAGTGCCCAAATATGTCTATAACAACAAGTATGAAGGTGAAACTGCATATGATACAATATCAGGAGACACAAGAAATTGACTGGGTAAAACAATTACCTACAACAAAATAATTACAGCCAGAAAGGATTTTGGACAAGAAAGTGTTCAAGAAAACTAGAGGATAGGAGTACTTTTAGTATTTGGTCAAACAGAAGGATCAGCCAACTACTGAAGCTACTTGGGTAACAAAAAATATGCTACAAAAGCTGGGCAATTTTGTAGAAGAGCCCATGGACAGGAGCCCATGAAGAATTTTGTCCTCAGGAGTCTGATGCAGGAGCATGAGACTTGGAGGGAAGAAACTTCAAACTTATCAAAAATACAAAAAAATCTACAAGCAAAGGGGTAAGATCCTTTAGCCATCAATTTCCATGTTTTCCTAGTTAAGCATAGAGAAAGAATCTAGGAATAAATAATGATGTAATAAATGTTAAATAGTTAAGCTGGAGTGGAGGTTCTCAAGGAAAATACCTCACTAAACAGATAGGATTAGTTAGCATAGTGGAGGTTCTCGAGGAGGATGTCTCACAGAACTGATAGTTGCAATAAATTTAAGCCTCTGTTTTAGGATTTGGTTGTTAAAACGAACCAGTATATATGTAACTTTTATGTTATTGTAAAGGGATTTTGACTGCATGCTTTTATCGCATATCTCTCAAAGGAAGAAGATGATTTCTCTGTGTATTGGTCAATCCCAGAGGCGTGGTGACCTCCAAAACCCTTTTTGTGCATCTGAACTTGTATTTTTCTGTTAAACTAGTGTTTATGCATAATTTTGGCTTCACGCAGCGTTATCTATTAAGATTTTATAACAGTGGTTCGGCCTTGTTTCCCAACTAATACTTCAATTGAAGCTTGTTGGAGTGTGTTTCCTTCATATCAGTGTGCCCCATTTTCTTTAAATGCAATGTTTAGCTCTACAAGCGAAACTCTGGTTTACACTGAGAAACTGTGAAAACTTAGTCGGAATTGAGTTTCGGACTTGAAATCTTATTAAATGTGTCTCATACCCATATCGAGTCTGCAAGCATTATTGCATCACAGTGTTTGAACAGAGAGGAACTGACCCTTTGAAGTGCCAAAGTCCGAAGTTGCGACATTCGGATCCGAAACCTAATAAAGGAGGTTTTATAACCTATCCGGTCTGCGGGGCTTATTGCATCGCAAGACCTGAGCGGGAAGAGCCTAGCGAAGGAGCATTGGAATCGCCAATTGTGATTGCTGATAACACTACAATGTTATCGCATCAGGAAAGGATCATTAGCGGAGCGCGATGTTATTGTTTTGTTCCACATGGAATTGCCGAGAGTGACTGCCGATAGTGTTATTCCATTCCTATTAAATAAAGACCCCGCCAATAGTGTATTTTTGTATTAAAGCATTCCTTTGAAAAACTGCGCCAATAGTGTATTTTCCTATGTAATGGCACTACGACAATTAAACCCTGCCAATAGTGTATTTCCATGGATAATTGCATTATGGCGATTTGAAACCGCTGATAGTGTATTTTATGCCTAATTGTGTTATTGCCATTCAAAAGCCCGCCGATAATGTATTTCATAATTCCCATGGAATTATGGCTCTGATAGTGGAAAAAGGGCTTTGTTGTGTAAATTGTTCCTAATGACAAGGGTTGGGGAAATTTACGGAAAAAGAGTGGTGGTAGTGACCGAAAAAGGAAATTTATATACAGTCAATATAGAAATACATGACTGATACTCCAGTGGAGGAAGAAGAAGGAATTCTGTCAGATCTAGAAGAAATTGTAGCTGGATTTGCAAGATTGTCTATATCTCCTACACCCAGGCCATCAGTTTGGATGGTAAAGAGCCACGTAGCAAGTTTGTGCTTAATTCTAGATACATGCCGGAGGTACCAGATCGCACTCAATCTAAAGAAATGTTTGTTATATGTCCCTTTTGGGATCTTGTTAGGTCATGTAGTATGCAAACAAGGCTTGATGGTAGACCCTATGAAGATCGCGGTTATAATCAATTTGGAGGCACCAAGAAGTGTGAAATAGGTATGTGCAATGTTGGGTCATATAAGGTACTATAGAAAGTTCATCAAAAGTTATGCCCAGATCACCTGTTGGGTGCGAGATCCCCCAAGGGAAGTTTCAGGGCTTAAAGACTAGATTTTGACTAAATCTGATGTAAAGACTTCGTGTTTTGTGGGCACGGAGCACAAACTTGTAAATGAGTCATAGGGTTGTCTGTCCTCATTTTTTTAATGTAATGTTGGCTTTAGAGATCTACCCATGGTCTACGGACCATGGGATTTTATAAATAGAGCGAGGCCCTAAGTTGTAAAGGACATAATCAATTGAGGAATGAAGATGAATAATTGAGTCTTATCTAAGTGTAGAGTCGAGTCATTGGGTCATAGAGTAGGAGAAGGCTCTGCGGCTGAGTGCGCAGAGGCCTAGTACTCCGTAGTTGAGTGCACAAACCCCTGCAGCTGAGTGCGCAGGGCAGGTTGAGTCTGTAACCGATTGAAGAATTAATAAAGAGAAGTTTTATACCATTCCTGTGTATTTATTTATTGTTTTCTACATTGAATGTATTGGGTATAAATTACATTTCTATTGTTTATATGATGCACGAACTTATATGGTTGTGTTGATTAAGTGAATGTAAGATAAAGTATCTTTTTACACATAGTTATAAGAAGATAAGTAAGATATGTGGGGTAACTTGGGGAAATAGCGTAGATCACTACCTTAGCAATGCAAAAGCACCTCCGCCCCTAGTTAGGGCTGCGCGAGGGCAATTATAAGAGATCGTGAAGACCTTGCAGGTTAGGGCAGTGTGCGAAGTAACTTGCGTGAAGGTATTCATAGTTGGACTAAATTAACCCCTCAAAAATCTCAAGGGTGCAGAAACTTGGTTCCAGCATCACCCCATACTGCTTCGAGTGAGACCTCAGTCTGCACCTCGCGGGCTATTACTGAAAGGGCTAGTAGTGTATGAATTTGTTTGGCTAACTAACTCCGAACATGGGTCAAGCCCCCTCAAGAAAACATCACCGCGCCGATGAAGAAACTATTAAAGAAGGATGGTACATTCTATTGGAATGAGGAATGTTAGAAGAACTTTGATGTGCTCAAAGAGAAAATGGTCACCGCACCTATCCTAGTCTTCCCAGATTGGAAGAAGGAATTTCATGTGCATGTGGATGCATCATGTATTGCGCTAGGAGTAGTACTGAAACAAGCCGATGAGGGAGAATTGGATCATCCCATAGCGCTTGCAAGTAGGAAGCTATCTAAAGCTAAGAAGAATTATTCAACGACAGAGCACAAAGGTCTGGCTATGGTATACGCGCTCTAGAAGTTCAGGCACTACTTGCTAGGTGGACACTTTAAGATGTATACAAACCATTCTACATTGAAGTACTTGGTGAACAAGCCTGTGTTGGGGGAAAAATATGCAGATGGCTATTGTTGTTTCAAGAATATGATTTTGAAGTTATTGTGAAACCAGGATGATTGAATGTTGAGCCGGATCATCTGTCACGCATTGAAATAGGAGAGGAGCCTACTAATTTGGAGGAAGGACTACCTGATACGTAGCTCTTTGTGGTGCACATCGCATACAGTCACTTTGAAGATATTATACACTTCCTAATGACGGGAGCAACTCCAGAAGGATATACTAGCCAACAAAAGAAGGAATTGGTGGTGCACGCGGTAGACTTTTCTATCATTGCAGGGCACTTGTATAAAATGGGATCAGATGAAATACTATGACGTTATGTGCCAGAAATTGAACAAAACAGCATCCTCACTAACGCTCATGGAGGAGCTGCAGGAGTACATTATGCAGGAAAAGCAACATCATAGAAGATTCTACGCGCTAGGTTGTGGTGGCCGACACTACAAAAGGATTCAAAAGCATATTGTATGGCATGTGATGCATTACAAAGGACTCCCAGACCGTTGTGGAGGGATGATCTGTTGTTGAATCCACAGATATCATTACAGCCATTCGAGAAGTGGGCGATTGACTTTGTAGGACCAATTCATCCTTCAAGAAAGAAGATAGGTGCGCGGTACATCATCACCGCGACTGAGTATTTAACTAGATGGGTGGAGGCGCAGCCTGTGAAGGAATGTACAACTACGACAGTATAAAAATTAATCTTTCAGTACGTGCTGACAAGGTTAGGTTGTCCAAAAATTTTAATTAGCGATCGCAGTCCACATTTTCTTAATGAAAGGATCAGTGCATTGACGAAGGAATTTCAAGTTTACCATCAGAAATGTACGCCATATCACCTGCAGGCTAATGGAAAAATAGAAGAATTTAATAAGAAACTAGAGAGCGTGCTGATGAAGGTTTGCAATGCACAAAGAAATGACTAGGATGTGTGCGTACCCGTAGTGCTATGGGCTTATAGAACAAATTGTAAGAAGCTAACTAGACAAACACCTTTTAGGATGGTTTATGGCATTGAAGTTGTGATGCCAATGGAATACATTGTACCTAGTCTGCACGTAGCAGCATTCACAGGAATGGCAGGTTGTAGAGCCATGGAGGAAGGCTCGCGTAGCTATAAGAACTGGAAGAAGATAGGTTTTTGGCAGGATTCCATCATCCAATTCAAAAGGAGCGCAAAAAGGCATGGCACGATCAGCACATCAAACTGCACACCTTCAAGGTAAATGATTTAGTGTTATTATATGACAGAAAGTTTGATAAATTTCCAAGAAAATTTCGGATGCATTGGTTGGGACCCTATGTCATTAAGGATATTACCGATGGTGGAGAAGTTTAGTTGGTGAAGTTGAATGGATAGCCATTCCCAGGGAAGATGAATGGTAGCCAATTGAAACCATACACTGGGGATCCGACCAGATGACTATATGGAGGAAGCATAGTATTATCAATCTAGGTAGCTGAAAGGAGGTGTGGGACTATAAACTACACTGCCTAGGTTGTAGAGTTGCGTGGTTGGGGTACTGCGCAGAATGGAGGATTGTCACAATGTTAGCAAAAGCATGAGGGGAATTGCACTATTGAAGGAGAGACTGTGCATGGCAGCCGGAAAGTGACAGTTATGGTCAGTGTTCATGACTTGATAGTGGGAAAATTACTAAATGGAGCGACGGGGCAACAATTAAGGCGGAATTTAAGAGAAAGATCTTTGAAAATCTACCACCACTCTAGCATTTATGAACAAATTTTAGGGGGAACGGTCGGATTCAAATTTGAAATTGCCTATAAATTACAGATGGACAACCAACGAAAAACACTTGGCATTTTGAGAATTGAGGTGTTGAGCTATCAAGGGCACATGAACCTTAACTAGATCAAGGCTTTGGTAGCGAGTTTAGTGTTTGATAAATTGTCGAAGGAAACTCAGGAGCTTTTAATTGGCATTATGTCGGCAGCCGTGGAGGCTGCAAGTGTTGGAGAAGCAATGGTAGCTGAGGGAGCTTCCCCGGAGGTAACGAGTGTAGAGGTACCTACAGAAGTACCCAAATCATTGAGGATGCCTAAGCCGCTCAAAAAAGGTTGCAAGATGAAGAAGGTTAAGCAGCACATCTAGTGCGTGAGTCGCCAAGGAAACACCAGAAGAAAGAAAAGCCTACTACGTAGGAGAAGGGCAAGGTAGTAGACCTGGAACCTAACGAGGACATAGAAGGCATCAGTATGGGCATGGAAGACGTTGACATGGGGGCAGAAAACATTGAATTTGAGGGGGAAAACCCTATCTCCAAGCTGCCACCATATGTCCCTCTATGCCAAGGCAAGGCAAAGGTACCAAAGGACATCGATGAGAACAAAATCACACTTTTCACCTCGTTGCTGCTAGACAAAATCACATTCGAAGGACCACACTTGGTGTGCATCCCCCATTTGAAGCTGGAGGATTGGGATTTGGCAGATATAGAGCGCTTTCCCCACTTGGCGACTCATACATTCATGCACTGCGTTTTCTATAAAGACTCTTGTATGATCATGCTGGAGCCATAACAGTGGATAAAATGGGTGGATAAGGTAGGATTGTTGAACCTGCTATATGGAATTTGGCAGAAAGACGGGTGAGTGCGACCTTGCCGAATGAAGGAAGGACAAGTTCAAGTTTGCCAAGAAGCTACGCAACTACTCCATCTCCAGCATAACTGACCCTATGGTTAAAGTAGCCACCTAGATCTTAGTAGGGTAAATCATGAGGAAGTGTTGCACAGATGAAGTGTCGGCACTGGTTGTATCTTTAGCGGCCAAGTGTGTGGAGGGTGCACAATTTAACTGGGTTTGCTACCTCTGTAGCCAGTTCCTCGTGAACTGTAGAGAAACACAAGACCAAAGCAAGACCTTCCACTATGCATGGTTGTTGTTGTCGATTGTACTGGTTGCGTGGGACTTACCGAAGGACAATTAGTTTCCTCCAATTGCACCAGAGCTGCTAGAAGCAGCAAAGTTCGCTTCACTCTGGGCCACGAAGGACCCCCAAAGGGTCAATGGTAGGAAGATATTATGGATTCTAGTGGAATCAAGAATCCACACCGCAATCAACTACAAGTTGTAGCTCTCACTGACTGTCTTTGAGCAGTTCTCTAAATATGTGGAGTTCAAGGCAAACTTCCACTGCATTTCCATCAGAGCATGGAAGGACCCCGCACAAAAATGGTATGATCTTCCATACTTGGTGATGGATGATGCAATCATCGTGGTTTTAGAGAGTTGGTCCGTAGAGTGGCGCACAGGCTCAAACTTATCAGCTGGGTCTAGTAAGTCTGTTACAAAGCAGAAGAAGGAAGAGGCCAGATTCAAGATGGATCAACTGGCTGATAGACGGAGGAAGGAAGCTGAGGAAAAATCCAAAGCAGAGTGCACGACCAAAAAGCAGGGAGAAGGGAAGGAGGAATAGGACGAGTGTGACTCTGATAGGAGTCAAAAGTTGCCTTCTCCATAGATAGACGAGGAGGAGCAGCACTCAGAGCAGGGAGGAGTAGACCCGGAGACTACTCCATTCCAAGTTAAGCACACAAAGGAGTAGGAGAAAGTAGGGCCATGGAAGAAGTCCAAGGACACCAAATCATCCCTTGACCCAATCACCTTAACAAAGGGTGATTTGAATGATATCAACAATATAGTGTGGGACGTGACCACAGAACTACTGCAGCAGTTCAAGTAGCAACAGAAATAGGCTTTGGTTACCATTCAAATGGGTTTGTGTCAGCTACAGATCCAGGTTACTTAGATGCAGACTAGTGTAGTGCGGGGTAGTGCGGTGTCGAGTAGTTTGGCACCTGGAACCTCAGATGTAGCAGAGATAGTCCATTCAATGGATCCCCAGGCTATCATGCTACCGGATGGCGCATTGACCACGGAAACAGAGGCTGACAGGGCCACTATCAGCGCCCTCAATAAAGTCGGGTTAAACTTGGCCACACTTCCTTATGAAGCCCTTCACACCCTCCTGGATGGTGTGATCGTGAAAATATGGGCTTGGGAACAGAACACCTTGAAAATTATCAGCGAGAAGATGGTGAACAATGCAGAGATGTTCCTAGAAAAGACGTCCGTGATTGATCTTCTTAAGAAGATCATAGAGAAGAATGAGTGCACAACAACTGTAGTGTCTGAGGCATGCCAGACTATTCCAAATCCCAGAAGACACATCAGTTGAGGCAAGAATCTAGAAGCTCGTTGTAGGTGTGCGTGAGGCACGAACAAAGCTAGCTAAGGTTCAGTTTGAACTAAACCTAAAGATCACCGAACTTGAGTTGAGGGCCCAGCCTTCGAATCCACTAGAAGTCATAGAGTAGCGCGAGACCGCTATCAAAGATGTTGTTGCAGATGTCGATACTGCAGTAAAGGATTGCACTACGCTCTTTGAATAGGCACTCGAAGTAGTTACGAGCCTGTAGGAAGATCCCAACCTGCAAAGGCTAGAAACTAAGGCATGGGAGCTACATCAGAGGTACGACAAGGTCAAAGCAACATCGTGCACTGTCTCCATCACACAGAAGTTGGCGAAGCTATAGGAAACAAAGGCACTAAAGGAATAGGTGGATGCGGCTTAGCCTAAGGAGGCAGTATTGAAGGCCATATTGGGGCCTTGGATAAAAGAGGCCTATGTACTCACTACCACCATTGAAGGGAAACTGGCCAGTTTGCAAGCAACACAACAGAAAATACAGGTAGATAGCGCAGAACCAGTGACGGAGTTGCTAGTCAAGTAGGCTAAGAAAGTGGTGATACAATGTACCACTGAGGTTGCAGTTGTACAGGTGGAGCTAGGAGGTCTCCATGAAAAGATCTCTGCATTGGCTCAGTGACTCAGTGCAAGTCACCAGATTTGTGTTGGGGGCCTATTAGGAATGGGTCCCCGAGGGTCAATTTTGGGTTTAAAAGCCCAAGTTTTGGGGCTAAAGGCCTAAGTTTTGTATAAAGAATGTAAAGTCTCCACATTTTATGCGCATAGAGCATAAATATGTATTTAGTTGTTATATACATAGGGGGGATAATATGGGGTACAAAGGGAGGTACCCAAAGTAATAATGTAATAATGGAATGGGCCATAGTAATAAATAAGGTGGTTAACCCATATCATGTAAGGGACCACAAGTAGTTAGTAATAATGTAATGGGCCCATGGTATTAGTTCGATGGTATGAGGGAACCATTGTAATGATCAATGGTATTGTATATATGAGGCCTATATAGAGGCTAGAGACTCCACATGGAGAGATGTCAAGGATTATTGTATGAACAGGCATATGGTTTGTGTAGTGTTCTCCTTCCTTAAGGAGTAAATGTATGGTGTTACCCTACCTTAAGGGTTTGATATCAATAAAGAAGCATTTATATCTATTTCGATCCTGTTATTCTTGGGTTTATTTCTATTATCTTATATTTTCAGATCATATCTATAACAAGTGGTATCAGAGCACTTTCTTGGGCAAACAATGGAGAAATTTTTTATTTTTTGTAGGATTTCTGGGGCGGTGAGTTTGCAGATCAGATATGTACATTTTAGAGAAAAACCTACAAAATCTAATTGCATATTCGGATTCTTTGCAAAAAAATACCCGTTTTCAAAAAAAAAAATCGGCTGAATTAGAGTCCGAATGAAGGAGATATCGCTAATCTAAAAATCCGTGGTGTTGCAAACAATTTTTCATGGCAGCAAGTTTGCAGCGCAAATCTGGACGTCTTGGTGCAAGATATGTAAAATCTAGTCACAGATCTAGATTCTATGTGAAAAAATACCCGATTTCAAAAAAACGAAATCGGTCGAATCAGATTCCGGATGAAGGAGATATCGCTGATTTAAAAATCAGTGGGGTTGTAGACAATTTTTCGGGGTAGCGAGTTTGCGGCACATATTTGGACGTCCTGGTGCAAGATATGCAAAATATAATTGTAGATTTGGATTCTTGGTGAAAAAATACCCAATTTAAAAAAAACAATCAGTCTAATTGGCATCCGGATGAGGGAGATATCGTTGATTTAAAATCAACTCTTTTTTGCAGACATTTTAATGACGGCAGGAGAGTTGCAGCGCAAATCTGAAATTACAGTGCCTGGATCGGGATTTCTATCACATGGGAAGATGCAGAATGGTTGTGCCATTTCCATAAATAGGTCATAATAGGGATTCTGAGCAATATTGACTAAACTATGACATTTTAAATTTTCGCCAATTTTTTTTGTGATGGCGGGCCTAGATCAGAGTTTGAGGGACTTGTATAAATTTGATGGCTCTCATCCAGCCAAATGGCTAGCACAAATGGAGAAATATTTCAAATTGGATTACATCTATGATGATGAGACTCAACTGAGTATGGGAACAATGTACTTGGACAATGAAAGACAACAATGGTGGCAAGGGCAACAACGTTGCTATGGAAGGCCCTTGACTTGGGACACATTCAAAAAAGCTCTTATGGACCACTTTGATTGTAAATCTAATCTTGTGGATAAGCTTACACAGACAGACACACATCATAGAAAATATTTTATTTTTACAGGAAAGAAGGAAACCAAGAAACCTAAAGGGTTATTTTCTGCTGATATCTCCTTATTGCAAGTTCATGGATTGATTCAGAAGGAGAAGATCATTGTTTCTATAAATCCTAGTTGCAAGCATAATTTTATCAATGTTTATTTGGCAAAAAAATTGCAAGTTCCAGCAAAACACATTGAAAACACACAACTGGATGATGAGGATGTTCAAGTGTATAAAGATTTGAAGATTTCTATGGATAAGTATGTGTTCCATGGTGATTTTTATACTTCAGAGACAGATAATATGGATGCTATTTTGGGATATTCTTGGATGGAATCTATGGGTACTATCAATATTAATGTGTAGAAAAAATTCCTGAAGCTCTGGTATAAAAAGAAGAAAATTACATTACAGGATATTTCCATCAATAAACAGGTAGAGTACATGGAGGCTGAAGCAGAAGATGTTCCAGGGACTGACATATCAGATGATGATCCAGTGATGATCGAAAATCAAACACAAACAGAGGCTGAAGAAGAAAAGGCTACAGGTGTTGATACATCAGATAAGGGCTCAGTGGTTGAAGTAATATTGAAAGATAAGACACCACAACAAGCACCACAACATGCACCAGATAACAGTCAGGCTCCAGTAAGGGGTGAATTAAAGAAAAAGACACCATGGGTTAAAACTTCAACATATTATCACCCACATCACCCCGTAAGACAACAACCAAGAAGATGGCAACCAATTAGCCACAAGGACAACAACCCCCGCATGACAGATAGAGAAGAGAGAAGATCTACCTACTACACATCAACACATAAGAGCTACTACGGTCAACTTACATCTCAAGCGAGCACGGAACCAGCAAGATCGAGGGTTCACCTTTCTCTTGGATGGCTAGATGCACATGCATGGTACCAGTGGACTACTCTTTTGAGTAGATCTTATTATTTATGTTCTTCCCATGTTTCGGGGACGAAACATGCTAAGGGGGGTGGAATGTTATATACCTAGGGGGATAATACGGGGTACAAAGGGAGGCACCCAAATTAATAATGTAATAATGGAATGGACCATAGTAATAAATAAGGTGGTTAACCCATATCATGCAAGGGACCACAAGTAGTTAGTAATAATGTAATGGGCCCATGGTATTAGTTCGATGGTATGAGGGAACCATGGTAATGATCCATGGTATTGTATGTATGAGGCCTATATAGAGGCTAGAGACTCCACATGGAGAGATGTCAAGGATTATTGTATGAACAAGCATATGGCTTGTGGAGTGTTCTCCTTCCTTAAGGAGTAAATGTATGGTGTTACCCTACCTTAAGGGTTTGATATCAATAAAGAAGCATTTCTATCTATTTCGATCTTATTATTCTTAGGTTTATTTCTATTATCTTATATTTCAGATCATATCTATAACCAGTGTTATAGATCTGATCGGAAAATATAAGAAAATAGAAATAAAACAAGAAATACAAGATAGAAATAGATAGAATTATTCACTTTATTGATCAAACCCTTAATGTAGGGCAACACCATACATTTACTCCTTAAGGAAGGAGAACACTCCACAAGCCATATGCCTGTTCATACAATAATCCTTGACATCTCTCCATGTGGAGTCTCTAGCCTCTATATAGGCCTCATACATGTAATACCATGGATCATTACCATGGTTCCCTCATACCATCGAACTAATACCATGGGCCCATTAAATTATTACTAACTACTTGTGATCCCTTACATGATATGGGTTAACCACCTTATTTATTACTATGGCCCATTCCATTATTACATTATTACTTTGGGTACCTCCCTTTGTACCCCATATTATCCCCCATAGGTATACAACATTAGTTGAAAAGGGTTTCTTCCCTTAGTTTAGGAAGCTTGTGTCGGCTTGATGAGATCCACCCTTGGTCTGTAGACCATGGGAATGTATAAAAAGGGAGTCTTAGAAGAGTCTAAGGAAATTAAGTTCTTAGTAAGCTTTTGGGCAATTAGTTGATGTAATGGGTCTATGGATGAGTGCACATAGGCCTAGGGTAGAAGAACGCAGCTAAGTGTGCAAACCCCTGCAACTGTGTGTGCAGACCCCTGCAACTGTGTGCGCAGGGAAGTTAGAGTCTGTACTGGAGATCTGAACCATCAATAAAGAGAATTATTCAGGAAATATCTGTGTATGAGCTATTTTACTTCTGTTATGAATGTATGTGATTATGTTATGCTGAATACTGAGTTTATGATTTAACTTTGTATTGATGCGCGAATCTATGTGTTTTACTTTTTCATATGAACGCAAGCAATAATATATGTTTACGTGAAGATAATCATAATGTATGTTGAAGTTAACCACTACTTAAGCTAATCTGGGTCGACACAAAAGTAAGAGTAATTACAAAGGCATGTAAGTGTCTAAATGCCTATTTAGGGTCCGCAAAGTACGATAGCAGACCTCGCAAAGGTTTCGAGGCCTAATAAGAGAGGTGAATTGATAAGCCCTAAAAGGTTTATCAGTCTACATGAAGGAAGGGTTAGGATACAAAACGACATCACAACTATCTCAGGGTGCAGAAACTTGGTTCCTGCATCCCCCCATACTACTTCAGGTGAGACTTTAGTCCACACTCCACAGATTGATGCCGAAAGGGCCAATAGTGTAGGGATTTTCTTGGCTAAGTAATGTTGAACTTGGGTTAGGGTCCATCAAGCCAACTCATCAAGGTAGATTAAAAACATCATAGGCAAGGTCATGGTGGAAAGAAGTGAGGCACAATACAAAATTATACTCATCATCAATGTATTATACGTACAACTCAAAAAACTTGACAATAAATCATCTATTCTTACTAAAAAGTTGTTGACTTGGATTTACCTACCAGTCATGAAGAGGAAGTTGATTATATACCCAGTCAACTTAATCCACAAATTGTTGAAAATGGAGCAAGAAAATCTCAAATTGAATTTTCCTTGCTCAAACTAGAGAAAAATTGAATTTCTATTTCAGTAAAAATCTTGGAGGTAGTTAACTGAGGTGACATGGAACTTGTCACTCAATTAAATCAGTTAATTCAAGTTGGGGAAGCTTGATTTTAGTTCTGTATGATCTATTACTAATTTGTAGCAATATTTTTTAGTTAAATTGAGTTATGGTCATTTAAACTAGTTCTAATTGTTAGAAGAACTAGTGGAGGTCAAATTTTGGAAGTGGAACTTCAACCACACTCAATGATCAACTAGTTAACTAATCAATTAGCCCAAAATAATTTTTTCATGAAGAGAATTAGAGTTATCCAATTGAGATGGATATTCCAAGGCAATGTACTATTAGTTTTAGACTATTCCAATATGTACATGTGGTGCATGCAGTCAGAGGAAGGGCCTAGAGGAATTGCGTAATCCAATTGAGGGAATTTCCTAAATAATGGGGGCTAATTTCCTCAAGGAATAGCATAAGAAAATAGGAGCTTGGAGGGATTGAAAAATGGCTAAGTGTTGGCCATTCATTTAGTCAAGCAAAGGGATAGAATATACACTTGCAGGGTGTGCTCAGGCTTGAGAAAGTATAGGTATTTCATCTCTATTCTCTGATTAGTTCAATACAGATAGGAAGGGTTTTTGAGTAGTTGATTTCCCCTATATAGATCTTTGTGCATGGGTGATTTTTCATTTTTCATATCTATGATTTGTGTTCTAGATTGTGAATTAACTTCCGCATATCAATACAGTAGCTTTGACTCTTGTGATTTAGTAAATTTCATGAGCATATTTGAATCTACACCATAATTTCTACAAGGTATCAAAGCACGCTTCACAGTGGAGTATAATTTTCAAAGTTGTTATTGCAGGAGAATTGGATTTGTAGGGTCAATTCTTCAGAGCTAGAAGGATGGTTTTCTATGGACTAAGACTCAAGTATGCCCTTGAGGGAATCTCAATTATGTTGCTCAGAAGGACCGCATGGAGGCAGTGTTGGAAGATAATGGATTGAGATAATTCATCGATAATGACATCCCAAAAACGGAAGCAACTTATGCTCAAGATCTATTAGAATGGAAGAAGTGTGTAGCCAAGGTGAGGAGAATAATATTGGAGGAAGTAAGAGACCATATTGTCTCAAATCTCCATGGGAAAGAGATTCTGTATGTAGTGGCAAAAAGAAGTTGATGCTCAAAGATAAACTTTGAAATATCAAGATGCAAAAATGAGACTATTCTGCAGTACCTAAGCAAGTTCACACAATGTCATGACGAACTTGGTCAAGTTGGTGTTACTGTAGCAGAATATGATCTGGTAATCCTAACCCTTCTAGGCCTTCTCAAGAGTTGGCACAACTACCAAGATTCAGTGAATGGGAGGGAGAAACTACCAAATTGGGAATGCCTATGGTTTAATTTTGTATAGGAGGAAATAAGATGGAATACTAGAGATGGGACTTCATCCAAGGGAAAGGATGAAGAAAATTCTGCCTTGGATGGAAAGAAAATAAGGGAAAAGGGAAGAAATCTCAATCCAAAGCAAAAAATAGTCAATGGGACAAGAAGAAAGACTTGTCTAGAATCAAGTGCTTTCACTGTCATGAATTCAGGAACTATGCCACAAAGTGTCAACATAAGAAGACAAGAAAGAAGACCTATGGAGGAGCAATAGATGAAACCTTGGCTTCACATTTCAAGCTTGACTTTAATCATGTTGCATGCATGGCCAACACAGTGATGGGAAGATAATGGTTTGAGATAATTCATCGATACTCCCAAAACCAGCAGCAGTTGATGCTCAGGATCTAGCAGAATGGAATAAGTGTGTAGCCAAGGTAAGGAGAATAATATTGGATTGAGTAAGAGACCATATTGTCTCAAATATCCATGGGAAAGAGAATTTGTATGTAATGTGGCAAGCATTGATAGATTTTTTCCATAATAGTAGTGGCCAAAAGAATTTGGCGCTCAAGGATAACCTTTGAAATATCAAGATGTAGAAAAACGAGACTATTCCGCAGTACTTGAGCATGTTCACACAATCCCATGATGAACTTTTTCAAGTTGGTGTCATTGTAGCAGAAGATGATTTGGTAAACCTAGCCCTTCTAGGCCTTCCCAAGAGTTGGCATAGCTACCAAGATTCGGTGAATGGAGAAACTACCAAATTGGGAATGCCTACGGTTTGATTTTGTATAGGAGGAAATAAGGTGGAATACCAGAGATGGGACTTCATCCAAGGGCAAGGATGAAGAAAAATGTGCCTTGGCTAGAAATGAAAAGAAGGGAAAAGGGAAGAAATTTCAATCCAAATTAGAATCTAGTCAAGGGTGCAAGAAGAAAGACTTCTCGAGAATCAAGTACTTTCATTGTCATGAATTCAGGAACTATGCCACAAAGTGTCGACACAAGAAGATAAGAAAGAAGACCTCAGGAGGAGCAACAGGTGAAACCTTGGCTTCACAGTTCGAGCTTGACTTTACTCTCATTGCATGCATGGCCAACACAATGATGGGAAGATAATGGTTTGAGATAATTCATCGATAATGACATCCCAAAACCAACAGCAGTTGATGCTCAGGATCTAGAAGAATGGACGAAGTGTGTAGCCAAGGTGAGGAGAATAATATTGGAGGGAGTAAGAGACCATATTGTCTCAAATCTCCATGGGAAAGAGACTTTGTATGTAATGTGGCAAGCATTGACAGATGTTTTCCAAAATAGTAGCGGCCAAAAGAAGTTGGCACTCAAGGATAAACTTCAAAATATCAAGATACGGAAAAACGAGACTATTATGTAGTATTTGAGAAGGTTCACACAATGTCGTGATGAACTTGGTCAAGTTGGTGTTATTGTAGTAGAAGATGATTTGGTAAGCCTAGCCCTTCTAGGCCTTCCCAAGAGTTAGCACAACTACCAAGATTCAATGAATGGGAGGGAGAAACTACCAAATTTGGAATGCATATGGTCTGATTTGGTACATGAGGAAATAAGGTGGAATACCAGAGATGGGACTTCATCCAAGGGCAAGGATGAAGAAAAATGTGCCTTGGCTGGAAAGGAAAAGAATGGAAAAGGGAAGAATTCTCATCCAAAGCAGAATGTAGTCAAGGGGACAAGATGAAAGACTTGTCCAGAATCAAGTGCTTTCAGTGTCATGAATTCAAGAACTATGCCGTGAAGTGTCAACACAAGAAGACAAGAAAGAATACCTCAGGAGTAGCAGGTGAAACCTTGGCTTCACATTTCAACCTTGACTTTACCCTTGTTGCATGTATGGCCAACACATTGATGGGGAGCGTGTGGTACTTGGATAGCAGTGCCTTGTTCCATATGATAGGGAATAGATAATTTTTCAGTGATTTGAAGGAGAAATATCTCCAGATGCACATTGATATGGGAGATGATGGAAGGTACAACATGAAAAATATTGGTACAATCACCTTTCAGGGGGAGCCCCTCTAAGACTCAAGGCTGTGATGTTTGTTCTGGGTCTAAAGAAAAATCTCTTTTCCATTCTAGTTTTGGAAAATTTTGGTTGTGATGTGATCTTAAGAAAACGAAAATAATTCCTGAGACACATATCCATGGGATAGGTGAAGCATATTGGGGTTCGTGTGAAGAACCTATACAAGCTAGATGTGGAAGATTATGTTGCACTGAGAACAAAGGTGACGAAGGCGCAGAGCCTTGATGTCAGTGAAATTTTGCATAGAATACTTGGCCATTTTCATCATGGCACTTTGAAGATCATGTAGAAGATAACCACAAGCCTCCCCAAAGGAGCACTAGAGAAGTAGGATACATGCAAATGGTGCAACTTGGGGAAGTACACAAAAGCCACTTTCCATGATCGCGACAATAGACCACATGCAGTCCTTTAAAGGATCCACTCTGATGTTTGTGGACCTTTCTTAACAGCCTCCACTTCCAAGCACAAATATTTTGTCATTTTTATTGATGACTTCTCACGGAAGTGCTAGATCTTCTCCAAGCAAAAGAAACATAATACATTCTCCATGTTAATAGAATTCAAAGCACTGGTTGAGAAAGAAACATGAAGGAAGTTTAACGCTCCTTAGAGTGATAATGGGGGTGAGTACGTGTCGAATGAATTTAAAAATTTCTATGTAAAACAATGCCTTCAACCAGAGTTGATATCACCCCACTACCGACAACAAACCAAGGCCTACCTCCGCACTTGTGGGCTAAAGCATCCAACACAGTAGTCTATTTGTGGAACATGAGTCCTCATTAGATTCTTGGTATGATTACTTTGGAGGAGGCTTTCTTGGGGAGAAAGTTGGATGTGTCACACTTCATGATTTTTGGAGCCTCTGTTTACTGCCATTTTTCCAAAGAATCAATGAAGAAGCTAGAGATGATAGTAGAATTTGGGGTATTTTTGGGTTACACATAAACTCCCCACAACTACTATGTGTACTTTCCATCCCTCATAATAACAGTTGTGCAAAGGGATGTAAAATTTGATGAAGACAAAGCCATGTGGTGATCTCTTGAGAGGGAGATAGCCACTCAAGCATAACCATCCAAAGAAGGTAGGAAAAGGACCAGGGAAGTTGAGAGACTTGTGCAGGATGCAAGGGAGAGTATGGGCGCTCTTTCAAATCAGTGCAAGTAGAGAGGTCACCAGATCAGTACACTGACTACATGGCTCTAATGACTGAGCTAGTAGAGACTGAGCCATCCTCTTTCGAGGAAGTAGTATAGCAACCTGTATGGGTTGATGCAATGGTGAAGGAGTACAAATCCATTGTAAACAAAAGTGTTTGGGAAGTGGTCCCAAGACCAGCAGACAAACCAGTTGTGGGTTCGAGATGGATCTTCAAGGTGAAGCATGTAGCAGATGGAAGCATATAAAAGTACAAAGCTAGAATTATGGACAAGGGATACTCTAAGGTTGAGGGGATTGACAATGAGAGACCTTTGCCACTGTAGAAAAGTACTCATCCATCAAATCAATCATTTCTTTGGTTGCACTAATGAGGTGGAAGATCCAACAGATGGATGTGAAAACATCATTCCTAAATGGAATTATTAAGGAGGAGGTGTATATTGAGCAACCAAAAGGCTTTGAGACTTTTGATCTAGATTCTCATGTGTGCAAACTCAAGCGAGTGTTGGACGGTCTCAAGCAATCACCTCGTGCTTGGTACACCAGGATCAATATCTATCTCACTGGTTTAGGCGTCACCAAAAGTGAAGTGGATGCAAACCTCTATCATATTTTGGTAGAAGGTAAATTTTTTATTATTGTTTTATATGTTGATGACTTGATTTTGAATGGTGATGAGCAATTGATTAGATCTTGCAAGGAGGACCTTGCAAGAGAGTTTGAAATGGACATGGGTCTTACGCACTACTTCCTTGGATTGGAAGTATGGCAAGGTGATGGGGAAATGTTTGTCTATTCGGGAAATTATGTCAATGAGATACTTCAGAAGTTCCACATGGAAAAATGCAAACCCATGGAGACACCTCTAATGACCAACTGAAGGAAAGAGGAAGCCACTTCAGGTGAGGAAGTGGATGTTATTTTTTACTGGTAGTTGATAGGTTCACTCATGTATCTTGTGAACACATGACCATATATGTGTTATGCAATTAACCAACTAACCCAAGCTATGGTTAGGCCAACCAAACAATTTTGGAGGGCCGCTAAGTATATTCTATTGTACCTCAAAGGAACTACTCAATTTGGAATATGGTAGAAATGGACGGAGGGAGTGAAGTTGTGTGGCTTCATAGATTCAATTTGAGCGAGTCCATCAGACCGAAAGAGTACATCAGGTGGAATATTTAGCTTTGGGTCCACAGTGGTTTCTTGGTACAACAGGAAGCAAATATCTGTGGTACTCAGCTCGATAGAAGCATAATACATGGCTGCAAGTCAAGGAGCATGTGAGGTGATCTCGATGAGAAAGATACTTGTTGGATTGTTTTGTCAGATGATGGATCCAACTATGATCTACTGTGATAATCAGAGTTACATCAAGCTCTCTAAAAATATTGTTTTTCATGATCGATCCAAGCATATATATATCTAGTATTACCATTTATGGGATTGTGTATGGAGGTGGATAATTTTGTTCGAGTACATTCCGAAAGAGGAACAAGATGCTAAAATTTTGACACAGGCCTTTTCAAGAAGGAAATTTGAGTTGCACAGGTGCAAGATAGGGGTGGTGTATAATCCCTTTCCTTTTCAGAGGGAGCATTGAAAATGCAGCAAGAAAATATCAATTTGACTCTGCCTTGGTTAAACTAGAGAAAATTTGAATTTCTATTTCAACATAAATCTTGGAGGTAGTTAACTAAGGTGACATAGCACTTATCATTCAGTTAACTTAGTTATATTGAGTTGGATAAACTTGATTTTAATTCAGTATGATTGGTTTCTAATCTATAGCAATTTATTTCTATTAAATTGAGTTATGGTTAGTTAAACTAGTCCTAACTATTACAAGAACTAGTGGAGGTCAAGTTATAGAAGTGGAACTTCAATGACACTCAGTGATCAACTAGTTAATTTTATCAATCAATCCAAAATAATTATTCATGTAGAGAATTTGATTTACCCAGTTGAGATGGATATTCCAAGGCAGTGTGCTATTAGTTGTAGAGTATTCCAATGTGTACAGGTGGTGCATGCAGTTAGAGGTAGGACCTAGAGGAATTGCGAAATCTAATTGAGGTAATTTCCTAAATAATAGGGGCTAATTTCTTCAAGGAACAATGCAAGGAAATAGGATCTTTGAGGGCTTGAAAATTGGCTAAGTGTTGGCCAGATTTAGTTAGTCAGGCAGAGGGATAGAATATAAAGTTGTTAGGTGTGCTCAGGCTTGAGCAAGCATATGTATTTCATACCTATTCTATGATTAATGCAATACAAATAGGAATGGGTTTTGAGAAGTTTCTTTCCCTTAGATAAATATTTGTGCATGTGTGATGTTTCATTTTTTCATATCTATGTTTGTGTTCTAGATTTGGAATTAATTTGCACAGATCATTAGAGTATCTTCGAGTCTTGTGATTTAGTAAATTTCATGAGCAGTCTCGAATCTACACCATAATTTCAAGATAAATTTACATGGTTATTCAACTAGATAGTTCCTCGTAATATATCTAATGAAATTATGCTTAAAATCCAAAATCTACACTATGAGGATTTATTTCTCCCTAAATTTCTATATTTGTAAATTCTTGTATAATAATGCATAAAATAGAAAACAACAATAGAAATCACAAAACACAGCATTACACAATATATTATCAAGGAAACACTTTCGAGAGAAAACCCAGTTGGAAGGTGAGGTTGCTCTACTCTCTTTCTCCAAATGGAAAATGGATGCAAGTACAAAGAAGTGATGCTTATGGCCCGTTGGCTACTTGAGTGCACAAATTATTTTTGTTTTCTCTCTCCCTATCCACACTCAGCTACATTTCTTGTAACCCCTAGTTTAATTCCCATGTAAATAAAATAAGGCCAAGGTCACGGGACACATATTCCAAGCTGAATGGAAGGTGAAAATTATCATGGGAATCTCTTGCATTTTAATAATGGCTATGGAAACTGGCAAAGGAAAAGAGACAATAAAGGTCATTTAATTATGAAAATAGAGAAAAATAGGATAAAATAAAGGTCAAAAGACACAAATTTTCATGCAACGGAAATTAGAAGGAAAATCAACGAAAATGAAGAAAAAGGAAACATCAACAATAAAAAGGCATCAGAGAAATAGTTCATAGCTTGTGGACTTAGCTTTTTATAGTTTTCAGTTGAGTTCTTGTCTCTCATACTCTTGCACACTTATAGCATCCTTGGAGCACTCTAGTATTCACTTGGATTTGAGAAAGAAAGCAAGGAAAGCAAGGAAGTGCAAGGAAACAATTAGATCAACATCTACAACAGGGTTACTTTATAGGTAACAGATTGCTTGTGAGATCTCCTTGTTGGTTTTTGGATTCATGGTATATGCATGTGGTTCTTTGGTTATGTCTTGTAATTGGCATGGATATTTTCCTAGATTGACAGTGGTTTCAACATTTCCTTACCATTTCCTGGATAGCCATGATGTAGTGGGTTGTCCCATTTGGGTTTATCATTCGTTCTCGGGTTCCCTATGGTTGTGGTTGAAACAATTTTTTTTGTAGCACTAAATTATCTTGGGTTCCCTCGAGGTTGGGGGTTGAGTTACTAGTCCCTGGAGCGTGTGGGTTGGGACAAATTCTTTGGATCCATGAAATGGCTCAGGTTCCCTAAAGGTTGTGGGATGATTTATTAATCCTAAGTCCCTGGACAACTTGGGTAGAGACTGATCTGGTTGATGTTAATGATTTCTAGACCATATAGGTGAGATCACTGCGTTTGATGGTTGAGGTGGTTTGGCCTCTAGAAGCTTTGGTTGGTTCTATTTTCGTTTAACCCTTATGATCCCACATTCATGCTTGGAATATTGTGTGGGGGTGATTGGCTGAAAGAGAGATTTGGTTCAACCTAATGTATGGTCAGGTAGTACATGAAATTCCCTAAATTGGTTAGATTTTTCATATGTTAATATGAGCTATTTTCCTATTGTGATCTTCGAGCACTTGTATTGGTTATTATGGTGATCTTATGGATGATTTTCATAGTTTCTATTATGGTTATATGTCATTTATATGCATAGTTATATGATGCACTCTAGCTATGAATCTTGTTCATGATTTGATAAGTTACTAGATGGTTGATGAATACATGGGCTAATAGGTGTTATTGTAGCTATATTGAGAAGGAATTGAGCCTTCTGTTGAGAGGCCCCGAAGTCGGGTCAACAACAAGGGGGATACCCACCCGGTCCGGAACCTGGTTGGCGGCTCCTTGCCCGTTTGGAGTAGCGGGTCCGACTGGGGATAACGGGACCAGCTTCCCGATGCATGGGATGTGTATGTGTGTGTGTGTGGAATTTTGGTTAGGTTACTTCTAAGAAACGTTCTAAAGACTACTGTAAATCTATCTTACAAACTTGAGCCTAAATTACTATAATCAAATGAAAACAACACACAGAATTTACATTAACCCGGGATGTTTCTTTTATCATGCGATCTAGAAAGATTTCTAACAGCAGCTGGTAATAAAGATCATTCAACTGATATCAGAATATAAATCAATAAAGATAAACCATTCTGCGTAAGAAGTTAGACAGAGCGGTTGTGAACAACACATCGCATAATCAAATCATTCGCATATTAAGCATAAATAGACAAATCCACCGTACAGAAGTGCCAAATGATAACTTATATATTCATACATTAACATGCAAACAATATCAGCTGTATATCGCTTTAAGAATACAAGCAGAAATTAATCAAGAGATAAAAGTACCATTAATGACTAATTCTTACCCATAGACTTCAAACAATAACGATCTACCTCTACTTGCTTCTAACGTCTACCAAGAGTACAGAAGTGCAACATCAGTAGCAGACATAAGAATGCAAACATAAATAAATCACGATCCTTCCATTCATCAAAACCTCCTCTGAGGGTGCAGAAGTGCATGTTCTGAGGACAAGTTTTTGACAAATATCTGGACCCTTCTCCAATGCAATGAGAAGGGTTGAAATACTACTATCTAATCCTAATAATAGTATTATTACAAAATTTTAGGATACGGCTCTCAAATGACCGTCCTTTTTCTGATTCAGTAAAACAAAAAGAAAAACAACTTTCTAAATTGAAATTACTTCTTAATCTGGTCCCTGAAATTGCAGTTATCAAGCATGGGCTTGAGAAGAGTCGGTTGGCTGACTTCCGTGCTTAGTTGGGCTGCGAAAAAAACGTCCATAAGAGCTGGCGCTATTTTCTCGGCCGCGTTCATGATGCACCTTACCGTCATGCATTGGCTGTGAGGCTTAACTAAGTAAGTCCAGTAACTTTCCCAGTTTAACCTAGCCAATGCCTGAATTGTCTTCCCGCTTGCCTCTGCTTTCTGCTTCCATTCTGCTTCCAGCTGTAACGCACTTGGTAAGTATCCCGGGGTGGATTCTGAAATCAAATTAGCTCTGTGCAAATTTTCATTTACACAATCGATAAGTATGGTCGCCTGTGTTGCTGCTGACTCTGCTGCCTGCTCCGCCTGTGTTATTTGCTCGTCCCATTTGTTGAAGAGCAAGTCTTTGTGATTTTCATTAATCTTAGGTGCCCCTACTCTTTTCCCTTCCTCGTCATTTTTCCAAGCTAGATATTCTGTTACTCTTTTGTTGGCCTGGTCATAGTCATTCCGTAGTTCCACTACTTGGCTGGTGATCTTGTCGCTCAGCTCACAAAAATCCCTCCACTGTGGTATTCTACGTACCATGTCCTCCTATTGCTGTGACAGTTGTTTGTTCAAGCTGATGGACTCTGAAATAAATTCTGTCAGCTTGGGTTCATCCTTGTGCATTTCTCGCACCGTTTGCAGTTGCTTTTCCTTTTCTTCAATATTTCTTTGGTGGCTCAGCTGCATCTGGCGAAAATCTTCTTGTAGTTTTTCAAGCTGCTTGGAAGCTTCAGCGTTTATATTGGCTTGTTGCAACTATTGTTGCAGCAGTTGTATTTGACTCTCGCGTTCTTTTAGAAGTTGCTGAACTTCAGAGGCCTTGTCGATGGTCGCAGAAGCATATGCTCCTGCAATCTGAGACAACTTAGTGAGGTTTTCAGTTGGATTGCTATTCGGGTCTTTCCACAAGACATCTAGGTGTTCAGCATCTTGAGCTAGTGCATCCGCAAGCTTTCTTTTCTTTCTTTGTCTTCTTACAACTGCCCTGTGCTGTGGGCTGTAGAATACGTCTAGTGGAGGGATCTCTTCTATGCTAAGTAGAAGTTCTAAGGATGGAGCGATAGGAAGATGCTCCATCTCTGTGGTGCTACTGACGATGGTTGAGAGGACCTCTTGCGCCACCTACGTGTTGTCCACAGGTGTTTTCGGGACCTGACCTTCAAGATTAATCAGTTCATTGAAGGTCTCCCATTCTTTATCTAATTCTACTGTAACAAGAGGTGCTTCGGTGACGGGGGGAGGAACTTCTCTTGATGACGAGGCGGCAACTTGCTACTGAGCCATAGAACTTGACTGAGCTGTGTCCTTGATTGTTTCTTCGTTTCTTTCTTCTTTGTGGACAGACCCTTCAAGATCTGGAGATATTTCTTGCACGGCACTGGAATCAGATTTGGAGGCACCGGAGTGTTCACTGAGGCTGACGCTCGGAGTCGGTTCTCTGGTAGCTATTCGCAGTCCTTCCAGTGGAATGCTAGACAACCTTCTTTCTCTATAAGAGGTGAATTTCCGGAAGTCGTCCGGGGATAGCCTCGATCGTGCTTCCTGCAAAACTTCTTCGAGCGAGTTCTTTCCCTGAAAAAGATCATCAAACAGATCTTTTTGCCCAGAGAACACACTTATCCTAACGCTAGTTGTAAATTCCTGGGCCACTTTATTTGGGTCGAATGGCCTTGGTGGGAGTTTAAATAGTTTGAGACACGTCACATTCTCCACCTCGCCCAAAGCGTGCCCTACATCGAATAAAGAGAAGACCCCACACGTGACTGGGAATGGAGGCCAAATGGCCTTCTTTTTGTTTTTTAGGTCTTTGGTTAAACCACCTTCAGAACAAGTCTGATAAGCGATTTCTCGAGCCAATAATTTATCTGGGATATATAAGGGTAGGACGTGCGGGGGTACTGTTCTTCCGAAAACTCAGATATAGGTAAACCACTCTTCCCCAAACCATCTTGCGATGGAGGTAATATCAATTTGTGCCTCAGGAGAGCATCTTGGGGGATCTTTACCGTATATTATCCTATGCATGGGTAATATAAGACCATGGCAAATCTGATAAAAATGGGGGGCAAACTGGGAATCCCACAGAATTTTATGATAGACATGAATGGGCAATGGGTCCTGGGTAGTCCATTGCCAACCCATGGTAGGGAACTTGGATACAAGACAGATAGAATCCATTATATAGGCAGACAAATAAAAAGGCGGATAGACTCTTTGGGAGTGGGATCTTTTAGAACGGTAGTGGAGGATCGCCTTATACAGAGTGTCAGAAAGGATTTTGGCCCAATCTACTATCTCAGAGTTAGTTGCAGCATCAATTAGGGGTAACCAGTCGGTTGGAAATTTATTGATATCTGGCTTACCGAATATTCTACATAGCATAGCCGCAGCAAAACAATATGGAGAAGTAAGAGAACCAGTGCTATACATACCGTTCTTATCCTTCTTCAACGGTTCATCTCTTTTCGACCACTCCTTAGTAGTATCTGATAGGTCGGGATTCTCTGCTACGAACTTTGTAATGAACTCTGCACTGTAGGTCGTCTGCGGCTCAGGTAAATGATACATGAGCCTTAGGTCTTGAGCTGCAAACGCTGCCACGATCCCATGTCCTTGGGCTCTGAACTGTCTCTGGTGCAACTCCGCATCATCTAGTATCCATTTGATCATATCTGTGTATGGCAGGATCTTTGGCCTCGCTGCAATTGTATGGAGGAAAGAACATGCCAGGTCTTCCAGAGATGCTTCTGATGAACGCGATGCATCTGTGACAGCCGGCGTTGCTTTGATTATTCTCGGATTCTCTTCCTCCAATATCCTATACATGCCTTCCCAAGTTGAGATACCCGCATCCTTATTGCATGCAGTGTCTGTGTAGAGGGGCGCCATCTCTTTGGTCTTTTCCCTTGTCTCTGAGCTCTGAGCTTTGTTCTTTTTCCCCATCTCGCTTAGCGTTTCTATTTGGTTTTGCCTTCGAGCTTTGCTCCTGCAAGTTAAGAGCGAAATGGAAAGATCGATCAGAAAGGTGATGGGAAGGCGTTAAATGCAAGAGATAGATTAGATACGCCACCTTACGTGAAGCAAAATCCGCATTAAGGCACGCGTCTTTATGCCACTTAATAACTGACAACCAATTCATTACTAACATTGAATGCGCATAATTCCCAAGTCAGTTTATGGTAAGTGGATTTTCTTTGGGTGGCGTGCCCGAAAGAGTCGTATCAAGGTGCTTTTATGATTTGCCAACGCATCTTTTCATATCACGCGATCGCAAACGGCAGTGATCGCAACATCGCAGATCGGCATATCGCAGATCGCAACAATTCAATGTTCGCCAACGTACCTTGCCTGGTTTCTGCGATATGCGATCGTGCGATCGCAACATCGCAGATCGGCGGGTTTATAAGTTTTTCTTTATGGAGGCTAGTGCATTGCGATGTGATGTTTTTTTCTAGAGAGGAACGAAGGTGTTTTTATCTTTTTAGAGATGCACTCTTAGAGATTTGCTTTTATGAACATAGGTTTTAGGCTTAAATCGTCTAAGGACCTTTTTCTACGTTTTATGCTTGTAATTTCAAAAAGAAATCTTTTGTTTTTTTTGAAGATTAACTAAGGGTCCCCCATTCAATCTATCATCATGACTGATATTAGGCTGAATAAGGGGGGGGGGTTGTTGCTGGCCACAACACCTTCTTGGTGGTTCTTAGATGAAATTCAGGAGTTTATGATTAGATATTCATTCATTACCTGTAGCTTCCATATTTACTATATGTTTGACGAAATGTATTGGTCAAGATCTAGCTCAATATTTGATTGTTTAGCTAGCTTGATGGTTGAGGTGTTTTGGCCTCTAAAATACCTAGTTGGTTCTAATTTGGTTTAACCCTTATTATCCCACATTCATGCTTGGAATATGGTGTATGGGTGATTGGCTGAAAGAGAGATTTAGTTTAGCCCAATCTATGGTGAGGTGGTACATGGAAGTCCCTAACTTGGTTGGCTTTCTAATATGTTAATATGATATATTTTCCTTTTGTGATCTATGAGGACTTGTACTAGTTATTATGGTGATATTATGGTTGATTTGTCATAGTGTTTATTCTGGTTATATGCTAGTTATATCCATGGTTCTATGATGTGCTTTATCTATGACTCTTTTTCATGATTTGATAAGTTATTGGATGGTTGATGAATGCATGGGTGAACAAGTGTTTGTGCAGCTAGCTTGAGAAGGAATTGAACCTTCTTGGTGATCTTCAAAAGAAGTTCAGGTGTTTATGATCAGATATGCATTCATGACTTGTATCTTCCATGTTTACTATTTGTTTGACGAAATGTCTATCTTGCATTAGGCATGTATTGGTCAAGATCTAGCTCAAGCTTTGATTGTTTAGCATTGTTACCATCATTATCATGATTATAGAAAGTCACATCTAGTTCTGGGCAATCTTCTGAAGGCTAGCCTGAAAAAGTGGCATAGATCTCGCTAACGCATACACAAAACATGGGATTTTGGGTCATAATCATGTGGATAGAGACTTTCGAGTGTGACTATAGCCTCATAACTACATGCACAATGTGACAAGGGTGTTCTTTGGGTTTAAGCCTAGTGAAAAATATTTCCAACTTAGGGATTTATCACTGTGGGTGGTTTGTAGGTTCATGAGTAAAATGTATTCTCTGAGGGATGTCAATGTGTTTCTAGTTTGTAGACCCTTCTTCCATAACTGGAACTTGAAGGTCGGGCCATGTCATAGTGACACTCAACTCATGTTTACCCTGGAGAATTTGTAAAAATGGGTAAATGTGGGAGGAGGCATTACAAGATGGTATCAAAGCAAGGTTGTAGCACTAGACCTCGGGGTAGATGTGATTGTTATGCATAGATGTCAGTTGTTTATGAGTTTATCATGTATGCATGTTAGCTACTTATTGTTATGGATATCATTCCTTATTTATGTATGAATTGGTATGTTGATATGTTTATGTCATTATGTATTTATATCACGCTAATCTTGATTGATTGTGCCGATGAGATAGCCTCCCCTTAAATACAACAAGGTATGTGTTACAGGACATTTTGTCACATCAACGCAATAGGCCTACAAACTGGATCAATCAATGTTATGGAACACTTTGTCATAACCCCTTCACAAAACCTTAGGCATCACTTCTCCAAAAGGTCTAATTTTTAGGAACAGTTAGCTCAAAAACATTTTTTTTAGCGCCAAAATACCTTTCCTATTTAGACACCTGCATTAAGAGCATGTTTCATAATTGATAGCCAACACTGATCAGCACTTGTTGCTCCCTTCAGTAGGTTCGCTAATTCTAGAAATTCAAGAAAACAAATATGAAGCTTCCTCTTCTAGAAGCTTCCAACGTAGTTTTAACTATTTACCATGGATAGGGAGCTTGAATCCTATCTTGGAGACCTTATCTCTCATCCCTTAAGCTCATCTTCCCCTCTTAAGTGGATCTCAAGCCTAGATTGGTAATTGGATAAGAATTCCCAGACTACCACACTCCTCCTATAAACGTACAACCTCCCATAAGGTTTGGGTTGGATTTTAGTACACCAAATATAGCAATGACATGATTAAAAAGAAAAAGGGCAATGTTTTCAATGGTGTTACTATATGTAGGCATAACTTCAACTTATTTGGTAAAATTATCTACCGCCACAATGATGTAGCCATGCCCCTCGACCGAGTGAGTGTTACATGTCATAAATTTAATGCCTCATTTTGCAAAAGTTTCAACAGTGATAACGAGATGTAGAGGAGAAGGTGGAACATATGTTTTACAATCATAGATCTAGAAAGCACGACACTTTTGAACTGTAAGGATGTAATCATGAAACATAGTAGGCCAAAAGTAACCAACACACAAAATATTCTAAGCGGTAGGATAACCAGACATATGTCCACCGCAAAATGTTGTACTTGCATTTGATGTGTGGACTGACCAAGTAGTAAGGTTTGTAAGGTAGCCTGAAGATGTTGGGTAGATAGGATTTGACATCCCAGATACTAGTGGAACAAGTTGCATTTGAGGTGCAACTTGGGTAGTTTTACTTACTCGAGATACAACTTGGGTAGATTTAGGTATAGGTTGGGAAGTAGAAACCTAAGATGTAGCTTGAATAGGTTGATAAATCATTAATTAAATTAAGTTGTACAGGAAAAGTGGGGTGCCAAGGATTGACAACCATTCCTAGAAAGGGAGGACCAATAGGATGTTGACTCGAATAGGTATGAGCACCAACTTGTTGCATTTGATTTAGAAATGGGTACATTCCATCAACAGATTGCCCCCTGGTGGGGGATAGTGAGTATATGGAGGTAACTTCCCCCCAAGAGGAGGTTACCCGGTATAAGGTGGAGGAGGTTGTTGTAAATGTCCCATTCCACTAACATTTGGACCATATTGCTGCTCCAAAGATGGTTGGGGTGTAATGGACACAACAGGTTGTGAGGTGCTCATTAGAGGAGTTCTAGATGGTATTCCAGATGAGGATGGAGAAGTAAAAGTCCATGGACTAGTCGTGGCGCTAGAAAAGGTTCCAGATAAGGACTGATAACTAGGTGGCACAGATGGACCACCATACAAATGTGTTTCTAGTGAAGTCACAAACATGGAGGTAGTTGTAACTTTAGTTGACTCACTCATTATAGCAGATACAGGTTGAGAAACCATTGTCGATTCAGTCATGGTTAAACTTCCCAAACAAGTAGGTCAAGGGAAACTCAAAGGTGTGTTGAAATGAGGGGTACTAGGTGAAGGATTTGTATGGGAGTATGAGGAGTAGGAAAAGGATGTGCTTGATAAATATTATTCTCTCTTAAATGGATAGGAGAGGAGGGTCGAGAATCTTCATGATAAATATCCTCAATAATCAAAAGAGCAGGTGGAATTTGTCCACCGTCGAGACCAAGATATACATGTTGGTGTGGTTGGGTCAAAGGTAGAGGAAGAGAAATAGAAGGCCTTGAAGTAATTGGTTGAGTTAACTAAGGCTCCTCAGGTTGTATAACCTCAAGATGTAATGTTTATAAATATGAAAATTCAAGTTCAATAACCACGGGTAGTAAATTCTCAAGGTTTTCAGTTGTAATTGTGTTGGACTCACCAGCAGTTAAAGATGTGATCTCGGACTCAATGCTTATAGGAAGAGAATAATTTGGTTTATCCACTTCAAATGCAGTACCAGAAGGTGATGCTTCCAAAGCAATAGTTACAGTGGTTTGTACCTTTTTTTCTTTTGACAACGCCCAAGTGTTTCCTCAAGAGGTAAAGGAGGAAATCTCTGCATCCTACATGAACGATGGGGTTTTTGGGGTTGTTCTTCCACGATGGTTTAGTAAATTTTAGAAATTAACAACAAAAGATAAATCAAAAAGGGGGTAACTAGGAAAAATTGTTTACCAAGCAACTGTGCATTGCAATATACCACATTGGGAAACCAAGGATTTACATACAGGTGGGTAATCTCCCTGAATGTTGTGTTCAGTGTATCCCAGTGTTCAAGGTGGCCAACTCGGTTACCTAAGGAGAGATAGCAACCTTGTGGGGACTTCCAAAATATACCCGAAGGTACGTGGAAATGTAGTCCGTAGTAGTGTTGTCTAATGTGTAATTTTTTGATGAGATTGTTCCCATATACTCATCATGTGTGGAGAATGATGTGATACACTTATGTACATGGAATGGGATATCACCCTTGAAATGTAAAAATGAAAAAAGATGATAGATCCTATGTTTAAAGACGTTGGAACAAGTCTCTAGCCTAGACCTCTAAATGTTTACATTAATGTTCCAAATGCTCCTTAAGATTGATTTAGCAAATTTTAGAGTTGATCTTGAATTTGACTTCAATTTCAAGGCTCACCACAAGCTCACCTAAATTCCCTACAATGCAATCTAACATGATAATAAACTCTTTACTTTTCAATGAAAACCTATCTATGAGAAGGAAGAGATTCAAACAATAATGTAGCAAACAACACTTCCTAATCAAAAAATTTCAAATGCAACTACTCCAATTTCTAAATTTCATTCAAAACCCTAAATGTAATGCAAAATATGCAAAATGATGAGATTTTTCTTTTCTTTCCTCTTAGTTTACAAATGCAATGAAAACTAAGATGAAACAAGATCACTGATAAAAGAAATCACACAGAATGTCATTGTACTATCAATTCCTTCAAGATAATAAATGATTAAGAAAAAATTCACCAAAGACCTAATTGATAAGAAAAGAAAAAATCAAAGAAATTCTTACCAAAGACTAATAAAATGAAAAACATAACAATGGCTTTTAAGAGGTAAAGACAAACTCAGAGACACAAAGAAAACTTTCTGAACTCAAATAGAATGAGGAGCAAGGCCAAGGAATGAAAATTTTTGCATCATACATGATCAGCGCAGGTGAAAAACAGACACCAATGCATTGTAACGCAAGCATATAGAAGCGATAGGTGGGAAGAAGCACTTTGTCTCATAACAGAGAGTGTGTTGAGGCATTTTTGGTCAAAACATGACACAAAAAACCAAACCAAACTCAAAAAGTTGTTTTCCTAAGGTTAATCAATGTTTGAGTGAGTCAATTAAGGTCACTTTAAGAGGTGGAAAAGATGTTAAGATCAAGGAAACCACTAAGAGAAGAATCATTCCCCAGTATGGTCGCCAATTTGTTATACATAATTTTCACATTTACGGACAAAGGTGAATTCCCTAGATTTAGTGTCCTGATCTAGAACAATAGAAGACAAAAGAATTCAAGTTTCCCTTAGACAAATTAGATAATGGGAAGGAAGCCTACCTATAATTTGAAGTTAGCCTTCCTTTCCTCCTTGCTTGAAAGCTCCAACTCTAGCTCCAAGTGTTATAATTAGAACCTGCACACATGACTACGACAAGCAAAGGAACCATAATCCACATAGCATAATATATAATCTCTATTCAATGAATCAGCATGGAATTGAAATACATGAGTGCAAACAGAACACAACAAATATAGAAAAACAAGATACTCATTGTATTGATAAATATCAGAGAGAGTTTACAACAATAAATAGAAGCTAAAATTGTAAATGTCTCCCCAAGTTGACTTATCCTTCTTTGTCACAAAGCGTGCCTCAACACTAACCCTAATGCATGAATGTGATGACTCCTTTGTTAGTGTGAAATTTCTTGGAAGGTGTACCAAAAACATTCCACTTAAGTCACTAATGACACATGACCCTAACAACAATTTGTGGTTTCTTACACTTCAGATCTGCAATAATAAAACTAGAAAATCCTACAACAAAACAACAAATTCGATCCAAAACAACAAACAACAATATATATCCAATGTAATAACCCAAATGGAAAGACTTTTTAAAATGAATAATAAACACTTTATTGATAACACCTAGTGAAGGAGACCTACAAAAGGGTTTGCAAATACCCCTCTATGGGATGGGTTCTTTTATGTCCTTGATGCTTCAGTAATTGATTCTCTCTCTCAATGTGTGAAAAACCCAAAAAACTGTGGAGAACTCAAGTGGGAGCTCAGATAAAAAGAGACGATAATGGTGATGATGATAATGATCATGGTGAAGAATGAATGGAAAACCCTCCTATTTATAACAAATTATTGAGTTAATCTCGAAAATGGATAATAGTAAAATAATATTGACCAAATTAAGATCTAACCATTAGGAATACTTTATTATATTTTTTTGGAGAGGAAAAAGATATTCAAAATGGTCAAATATATTTATTTAGAAATAATTTAAAAAATGATTTATTAATTATTTCGTGTGGATTAAGAATGGTGTGAAATTGAAATATTTATTAAACAGTGATTTAACAATTATTCCAATAATAGAACTAATGAATAATAAATAAATAGTGACTTATTTACTATGAAGCTGGAGGAAAACAATAGTATCCCATTCTTAGACGTACTTATCATCGGGAAGGAGGACGGCTCTTTAGGACATAAAGTTTTTAGGAAGTCAACTCACACAAAAAGCTACCTCCACACTGAATCCTACCATCACCCATCCCAGAGGTTTGGTGTTCTTAACACTCTTTCCATTAGAGCCCTTCGAATTTCTAACTCTTAGCATCTCTAGGAAGAGAAAAAACATTTATCTTTGGTATTTAAGGGTATCGGCTTGTTGAGGGCCCCGAAATCGGGTCAAAAACAAGGGGGATACCCACCCGGTCGGGAACCTGGTTGGCGGCTCCTTGCCCGTTTGGTGTAGCGGGTCCGACTGGGGATGATGGGACCAGCTTCCCAATCTAAAAGATGTGTGTGTGTGTGTGTAGATTTTGAAGATGCTAATCTAAAGGTAATTTTAAACTAATTTAATTCTAGACTCTAAACTGACTCTATGCTACTGTAATCTAACAAAAACAACACATCTAATCTATACTAACCTGGGGTAAAATTCTTTCATTGTGCGATCTAAAAAGATTTCATACAACAACTGGTAATAAAGATCATTCAGCTATCATAAGAATATAAATCAATTAAGATGAACCATTCTGCATAAGAAGTTAGGAAAAACAGTTGTGAACAACATATCACATAATCAGTTATTCATATGTCAAGCACAAACAAATGATTCCACCGTACAAAAGTGCCAAATGGTAATCCAGACATTCATACATTAACATATAAACAAATCAGCTGTATATCACTCTAAGAATATGAGTAGAAATTAATCAAGAGATAAAAGTACCATTTATGACTGATTTCACTCACAAAATTCAAGCAATAACGATTTATCTCTACTTACTTCTAACATCTACTAAGAGTACAGAAGTGCAACATCAGTAGCAGACATTAAAATGTAAACATAAATAAATCTCGATCCATCCATTCATCAAAAACCCCCTCCGAGGTTGCAAAAGTGCATGTTCTGAGGACAAGTTTTTTGACAAATTTTCGGACCCTTCTCCAAATTGCATGAGAAGGGTTAAATACTACTAACTAACTAATCTTAATTACACAAATTTAGGGAACGGCTTCAAATGACCGCCCTTTTACTAAAGCAAATTTATTTCTAAAAATTGAATCTAATTTCTAACCGTTTCTGTATCTACTCCTTAATGTTGTAAGCAATGTGAGGTTCGCCTGGAAAGAGACGGCTGGTTGAATTTTCCTTTTGCTCAGGCGATAAAACTAGAAATAACAAAAGCTAGAACCTCTTTCTGACAAACTAGAAGATATTTTTGAAAATATTCCTCTGGCTGGGTGTTTTTTGCTGTGTGTATACTTAGTATAACCCAGATTTCTTTCAAATTGATTGTGATGTTGCTATTTTGGTTTCCGGCCGTGTGAATGACTCAATGAGTTAGGGATTTTGTTGCCTGAACAATCTTACGTATTGAAAATTGCTTCCATTCTTTGTTCCAGGCTTTTCTGAAGCATCATCCCTTTTCAACATTTTTCTTTTTGCTTTATCCAATCTGAGCTTCAGGATCTTTTGCAAACATGCTGCTTTTGTGCGTCTTTGACTCTGAGTCTTGGATAGTCTATTTTCATCAGTGTCTGTGGAGTGATACTCTGGAATCTGCGGCTCTGCTGCCTGTGGCATTCATCTGCGAAGGCATCTCCTCTCTGTTCTTCTAGTATTGGCGCTTTCCCATTTTCCTTGGATGTTTCCTGCATATAGATTTATATTAGTCGCTGCCTTGCAGTTCACGCAATGGAAAAGAGACATGACGAAAAGATTGACATGAAATCTTTGAACTCTAATGAATGCATAATCATGACACTCATAATGACTTGACTCTTCGAAAAACGCAACACGATCATCTTTGGATACTCAGGCGTGCAATCATTAATTTCCCTTAAGGTGCGCGCTCAATTTTGGGTTTACAGATCATGCCGAAGAAACTTTGCGATGAGTGGTTTCTGCGATTCGCATCGCAGCAATTAATAGTCTTATTCGTCGCAGATCACAAATCGCAAAATCGCAGTTTGTAGGATCGCAAATCGCAATATCGCAATTTTCATTTGCTCATTGTGTGCTGCTTATGCGACGTTTGCGATATGCGACGTCGCATATCAGCCATCGGCGATTCCTTAGGTTTTTCTTTTTAAGGGCGCTTTCAGAATATGCGATGCGATGAATGTCGCATCGCTTCATCGCAGCTTACTTACGTGCATAGGAACTCTTCACTCTCTCTTTGCGATGCGATATAGCTTTTAGGGAGTTAAATACAAAAACTTTGATAAAAATATTTTTTGAGATTTTTTTGTTAAGGGTCCCCCTTTGCTTGATATTATTGCTAATACTAAACAAAGAGGGGGGTTGTTGGTGACCACAACAATGGCGATTCACTGTGAAGAACCATTTATCTCTGCTTTTCTATTGACATTTCCACTTCCGAAACAGAAAAATTTTCATATGTCTAAATTTTGTTATGGACAGATAGAGTAGATTACCCCTTATCCTGTCAATGATACTTTGTCTCAACCCTTCTTTTTGTCCAATTGTCTGCTTCCCTAGGCTTAGTTCTTGCATTCATACCAGACATTACTCGGTCCTTTTTAAAAGATAAAATAAGGTCTTCTCTGCATACTGGCTTTAAAATATGCTCATTTGTCGTAGGTAGAGCCTCTGCTGCCCGCAAGCGTCCATAGCCTCGACAGGGTTACCATGTTATCCAGCAATGATCCTTTTTCCTGCTTGAGGTTATTTACAACATTTCAGAGAAAAATCCTTTTTGGCACTTTTTCCTTTTTTTACTCTCTAAAGAACAATGTCTTGGTTTGGTGGCCAAATTATGACACAGTCATTCACTTGATTTACACTTTTGCTGAACAAGCTGGCTCGTGATGAGACCCCTTGTCTTTTGATTGCAACAATCTTGAGTCGTTGCCCTGTTTTGATAGACAGTATTGGCAAAGTCAGCAAGTTATAATATCTGTGATCATGATAAGTCGGCTCGTGATGAGACCTCTTATTCTTTGAGATATAGTGCTTTCTCGGATTGTTTCTCTGAATGTTGCGGTTTCCTTTAGCAAGGAGGAAGTCATTGTTTTTCCTTAAGAAAGCTCTGGACGACAATAATAGAGTTTTGAAAATAGCAGCTTTGCAGAGAATATTTATGTTATTATTGATGACACCTTTCATTGTGCTGGGATAAAACAACCAAAGGTTGATTTCATCAAAGTCTTTTGAAAGGTTGAAACTAATATCATTATTCAAGCTAAAGTTAACTCTATTTGTCAATAATAAAAATCAGATTTTTCGAAAAGTTTTGCTATTTGTACAAGTGAAATCAAAATCTGATAGAGAGTTAGTGTGCTCTTTCATGAATCTTATTCAATGATCATTTACAACCGGTTTTATTTATAAGAAAGGAAAAAAAACAAAATAAAAGAAACTAAAACTATCCTACAAAAAATAGAAGAGTGATCTTCTATGGAAAATACATTTTAAGAATCTGTCCATTCACAGGCAAAGAATCTCTTCTACCTGCCAAATCCTGCAACACAAACGTCGATGGGCCTATGACTTCTACAATCTAAAAAGGACCAAGCCACAGCTTCTGAAATTTCGTATGTTTGCCCTTTTCTTCATGAGCCTTATCCCATTTCAAAACTAAATCTCCCATCTGAAAGTTCTTTCTGGTTATGATGGCTGAGTCAAAACAGGATTTTATCAGCGCTTGGTGGTGAGCATGGGTTTTCTTAGCTTGTTCTCGGTGTTCTTCTAGTTTGATTATTTCCATTTGTCTTAATTGCAAAGAGGAAGTAGATACTTCATCGATGTGTTGTACTAAAGACAAAGAGGGAATGACTAAGTGAGTTGGAAGAACCACCTCTTTCCCATAAACTAAATTAAAGGGAGAAGTGTCGATTGAAGCTTTCTTCGTGATTCTATCTGCCCATAAAGCATTTACCAGCGCTTTGTGCCAATTATTTTGGTTTTGGTCGACTGTTCTTTTGATAATCCTGATTAGGTTTTTGTTTGTTGATTCAGCCAACCCATTACCTTGTGGATAGTAATTAGCAGAATATTTCAATTTGAACCCTCTTTTTAATGCAAACTCAGTCATTGCATTTCCAGAAAAGTATGATGCATTATCAAACATTAAGGCCGTTGGCAATCCAAACCTAGTGATGATAAATTGATCTATGAATTCAATAATGTTTTCAGAATTAACTGTCTTGAGAGGAACTGCTTCTACCCATTTAGTAAAATAATCTGTTGCCGTGAGGATATACCTATGTTGCTTAGAAGAGTGAGGAACGATCTCACCTATTATGTCCAAGCCCCATTGGTTGAATGGTTGCTCGATGTTGACCGGCTGTAGTGGCATGGACAATTTCCTTTGTTTCCCTGCAGCAGTCTGGCAAATTTGGCATTTCCTTACGTAATTGTATGAGTCTTTGAACAACGTGGGCCAATAATATCCTGCACATAAGATCTTATGCGCAGTAGTCTCTCCAGCATAGTGTCCACCTGCTGGTCCATCGTGGAGTTCCTGCAAAACCTTTTCGGCTTCAGTTTTCTCAAGACACCTAAGAAGTACAGAATCGTAATTCCTTTTAAACAGAACATCATTTATGAGATGGTATTGTTTAGCTTTCAATCTTAGGGCTCTTTTCTTGGTGTGATCCAAGTGCGATGGAGCATACCCATTCTTAAGATAATAAATGGTGTCCACATATAATGATTTTGTGTCGTTTAGGCTTACCTCATACGTGTGTACCTCTTCAGATGAGTTCTCAGGAATTTGCGATGCTCCAGCTAACATCTTGCAGAAGCCTTGACCCCTTACGATGTTTGCTGGTTTGATCTCAAGATCGTATCCTTGTAGAGCAGTAATCCAATTTGCTCTCTTTTCGCCCACATCCTTCTGTACCAAAAGGTTTCTTACCGCTGGAAACGGTACGACGACTTTGGTATGAGCTTTAAGTAAGAAAGGTCTGAAATATTTGATCGCTTTGAAAACGGCATAAGCCTGTTTCTCCACGTCTGAGTAATTGAGTTCAGCACCTTGTAAGTTCGAGCTAAAGAATGCGATTGGAGCTTCCGCCTTCTCTTGATTTACTTGAGTCAAAATCGCGGCATAAGATTTCTCTGAGGCAAAAGTGTATAAGATGAAAGATTCTGAAAAATTTGGGGTAGCTAAAGATGGAGCGTTGATGATAGCTTGTTTGATCAAGTTGAATGCTTCGTGCTCATCTATGCCCCATTTAAAATTTGAATTCTTTTTTATCATATTTTGTAAAGGAGAAATAATACGTGAAAAATCGAGGACAAACCTTTTTACAAAATTGATTTGTCCAAGGAAAGATTGCATGGCCTTTTTGTTATGGGGTATGGATATTTCGGAAATTTCTTTGATTCTGTCAGGTTCAATGTGAATACGAGATTTTGACACTATGAATCCGAGCAATTTCCCTTCACTTAATGCGAAAAAAGATTTCTTTGGGTTAAGTGAAATTCCATACCTTAAGCATCTTTGAAAGATCTGTTTCAAATCTTTGAGATGGTCACTTCGCTTCTTGGAGTACACTGTTATATCATCCAGGTAAATCACTACCGATTTATTGACTAAACCTTTAAATGCGATGTCCATGGCTCTCTGAAAGGTAGCGCCGGCATTGATCAGACCAAATGGCATCTTCTGATATGCGTATGTGCCCCACTTGGTTCGGAATGTGGTTTTCAACTGATCATCGGGATGTACCAGCACTTGATTGTATCCTGAAAATCCATCCAGGAAAGACATTAATTCTGAGCCCGCTACTGCCTATAGTATTTGCTCCATAAGTGGGAGGGAAAAATTATCTTTCTGACAGGCTTTGTTGAGATTCTGGAAATCAATACAGATTCTAATATCTCCATTTTTCTTCCTAATAGGCACCATATTGGATACCCATTTGGAGTGTCTGACTGGGAAAATTATTCTGGCTCTCAACAATTTATTTAGCTCAGTCTTTATCTGATTTTCTAAGTTGGGGTGGATTTTTCTGAGCTTCTGCTGGACAGGTTTTTCATTGTCAATCATAGGGATAGTGTGTTGAATGATAGAAGTGTTGTATGTTTTCAGCTCATCGTAATTCCATGCAAAAACGTTTTTGTATTGTCTCAGAAGATGGATATACGCTGATTTTTCTTCAGGGGCTAGGCCGTGGCCCAGATTAACGTTTTGCGGCTTCTGATCGGTTCCTAGGTTCACTAATTCATAATTCAGAGCTGAACTGTAGAGTTTAGAATTGGAAGACCTTTTAAACCGACTTTTCAAATCATATAAATATTCTAACTTAACCACCGATTTAGGTATAGCGTTATCAATGCTATTTTGCTGAATTTGTTGATCATGATGGTCTTCGTCAATTATTTGATTTGAGTAGGATCCTTCAGAAGTGAGGAAATTTACAATGTCTGGATCGTCATTAAATACTCTCCAGTTGGTGATATTGTCAGGGATGGATGGTTTAAAGATTAATTCTATTGAAAACCTATCGGGACTAAAATCTTCGGAGGGAATCAGTCTAGAGGCTACGTTAGCTAACAGGTCTGCGCTCGCATTTTGGAGTCTTGGGATCAAATATTGAATGCTATGAAATGCGAAGTCAGATCTTGTACTAAATATTGATAGTGCTTTAAATGACTTGACAGGCAATGTATGGTGTTACGTACCTGTTTGACGACAATTTTGGAATCTCCAAAGACTTGAAGATACTTAACATTCAAGCCGATTGCTTTGTATAGGCCTTGCACCAAGGCTTCGTATTCCGCTGTATTGTTTGTGCAATCGAACTCAGGTCTACATGTAAGCATGGTCTTGTTCCCATCTGGGTTAACCAGAACGCATCCTGCTCCTGCTCCCTCGTTAGATTTAGAGCCATCAAAATATAATTTCCAAAATAAAGATGTATTTACAGAATTATCTAAAAAAATAAAACACTTTGAATCATCAGTTTGGGAAAAATTTTCAACTTGGGACACAACTGAATTTTCTAAGTAAGGTGAAGTGTGAGCGTTGAAATTGCCGAGGAAAGAATCTACCGAGTAATTTCCTATGATACTGCTGTTGTATGCTATTGCTTCGTTCTCTCCTTCCAATTCTGTCACTATGTACTTTTGGTGCAATTCTCGTTCAACCTTTATTTGATTGGGTTTGCCGTTGTAGGGTAACCACATGTGCGACCAGTCGGTTGAGAAATATCCGTGGAGTTTCTTGGACCAATCCCTGCTAAGAATTAAACCATAGAATTTAGGGATATCAACTACTAGAATGTCGATAACCTGACATACTTTCGGGTTAGACGACAATCTTATGGTCACCTGGTTAAGTTCACCAATCACTTCGACTTGAGATCGATCAAGTTGAACTATGCGCACTGCAGATTTCTGAGGCTGAACATTCAATTTGGCACATATTGATCTGGGTAGAATATTTGTTGAAGCACCAGAATTAATCAGGCAATTGTGCACGTTTTTATTGAAAATTTCATAAGTGAGGAGAAAAGGAGGAGTATGGGATCTTGACCTCCCTCCAATCAAGGCAATGTCATTCGGATCAATCTTATTGATCATGTTGGTTGGAGGTCTTCCCATGCTGTGGGAAGCTACAGCTGTAGGTAAAGATGTAGTAGGCACGGCATGTAATTCTTTCATCATTATTTTCTGTTGATGTTTCAATTTGCTCAATTTGTACAGAGTGATATTAGCCCTAGTCTTTTTCATGTCATCGATAATGTTATACTCCATTTCATCCGACACTATCAGTGTTCTTTATGGAGGTACTTGATCTGATTTGACTGGGCTAAATTGGGTCGCTCTAGCGGTTGTTTTCTTTGTTGCGACCTTATCTTTTGTTGCAGGGCTTGCGCCCTTCTGTTTAGGGGTAGTTTGGGGAGGATCAAGTTAATTTTTACTTCGTGTGCTAACCGGAAATGCTTCTTGGTCATCTTCTTGTGGGAGGATGAAATCCCACATTCCTTGTAGTTCCACAACTTCTTCATCATCGGTCTGCCCTTCAGTGGTATTCTCTTCTTCTTCTTCTTCTTCAGATTCGACGTTTTAGACAGCATTGGGTGGTTTCACTTCCATGGGAAGGTTTCTTTTAAAAGATCTGTAGGGATTTTTTGAAGAAGTTTCTGCTACTTGTTTTCTGATATCAATCATCTTGTTGGACATGGCCTTTAACACCTTTTGTAATCCTTCCATATCGAAAGGATATTTCGTTTGCTTCTTCTTGGTGTCTTCTTTGAAAGGGATCTTCTTAGATTTGCGTTCTTCTATTGCAGATCTCTTTTCTAGGGAAACTACGCGTTTTTCTACTGCTAACGCCTCAGTTAAGTTTTCAACTAAGGTCGTCTTGTTTGCCCTATCTACGAAGATAGCCAAGTTAGATGGTAAGGCCGTGATGTACCATTCACATCTTACTTCCTCGTTGGGTTGAGAAGCAGAGGGAATCTTGTTGAGGATCTTGTTGAACTGTAAATTGAAATCTTTAATGGGTTCTCTAGCCTCAGCTTTAATATTAGATAGGTCATTGATCAATGTCGCTGTTGATCTGTCATCGCCAAACTTGGTGAGGAATTGACTTTGAAAAATGTCCCAACTTGTGATGGACCCGGAAGGTAACGAAAAGTACCATGACCCGGCTGTTCCTTGCATTGTGTAAGGAAAAAGTCGGACGATAGCATCTTCGTTGGTAACTCCGTTGAGATTAACAGAAAGCATGAAATTATTGATATGCTCTTCAACTAGCATGCCTGTTTCTGGATTGAATTTAGGTAGCCACTTCTCAGGATGGGCCGGTATTGGGCTCAGGGGTGGAGGCATTAAAACCGCCCTAGGATTGTTCCATGGAGACTGGGCCATCGTTGAGCCGCTAGTTAATGAGAGTGCAGAAGACGCTCCCTGATGCTGAGAAGATGAAGGTATTATGATCTTTGATGATTGAAGAGGAAGTGTTGTGGAAGATGGATGAGTGATTTGGGATGAGGATGTGTGTGGTTGACTTCGCGGTGAGGGTGTTGAAATGGACAAAGTGGATGAAAGAGTCTCACGGTCAAACTCTGGTGGTGCTTTCCTTGCTCTTTTCCTAGTAGGGAGAGGGAGTTCACTTGGTTGAATACCAAATTTTTCACTCTTCAATCTGGTCAGAGGATGAGCAAGATTGTACTGCGAAGTCACGCTGCTGTTAGATTTATCAGACCTATGAGAAAAAATAGAGAATCCCTGGAGTTTACGAATCAAAGTTTGAATTTCAGGGGGTTCAATAATGAGTTGGTCTGATATATTGGAGTAGGTAGCAGTGGTGGATACTCGAGCGACTTCTAACTCCGGGTTTAACCGTAGTGGAGAAGTCGGGGGAGTTGATGAGGGTGATTTACTCTCAGAATGGCATTTAGATTTTGACTTAGTTGCCATTCATAGTTCGTGCCCTCCTTCTAGCGCCAAATATGTTGAGGGCCCCGAAATCGGGTCAACAACAAGGGGGATACCCACCCGGTCGGGAACCTGGTTGGAGGCTCCTTGCCCGTTTGGTGTAGCGGGTCCGACTGGGGATGATGGGACCAACTTCCCAATCTAAAAGATGTGTGTGTGTGTGTGTGTGTAGATTTTGAAGATGCTAATCTAAAGGTAATTTTAAACTAATTTAATTCTAGACTCTAAACTGACTCTATGCTACTATAATCTAACAAAAACAGCACATCTAATCTATACTAACCCTGGGTAAAATTCTTTCATTATGCGATCTAAAAAGATTTCATACAACAACTGGTAATAAAGATCATTCAGCTATCATAAGAATATAAATCAATTAAGATGAACCATTCTGCATAAGAAGTTAGGCAAAATAGTTGTGAACAGCATATCGCATAATCAGTTATTCATATGTCAAGCACAAACAAATGATTCCACCGTACAAAAGTTCCAAATGGTAATCCAGACATTCATACATTAACATATAAACAAATCAGCTGTATATCACTCTAAGAATATGAGCAGAAATTAATCAAGAGATAAAAGTACCATTTATGATTGATTTCACTCACAAACTTCAAGCAATAATGATTTATCTCTACTTACTTCTAACATCTACTAAGAGTACAGAAGTGCAACATCAGTAGCAGACATTAAAATGTAAACATAAATAAATCTCGATCCATCCATTCATCAAAAACCCCCTCCGAGGGTGCAAAAGTGCATGTTCTGAGGACAAGTTTTTTGACAAATTTCCAGACCCTTCTCCAAATGCCATGAGAAGGGTTAAATACTACTAACTAACTAATCTTAATTACACAAATTTAGGGAACGGCTTCAAATGACCGCCCTTTTACTAAAGCAAATTTATTTCTAAAAATTGAATCTAATTTCTAACCATTTCCGTATCTGCTCCTTAGTGCTGTAAGCAATGTGAGGTTCGCCTGGAAAGAGTCGGCTGGTTGTATTTTCCTTTTGCTCGGGCGATAAAAGTAGAAATAACAAAAGTTGGCACCTCTTTCTGACAAACTAGAATATATTTTTGAAAATTTTCCTCTGGCTGGGTGTTTTTTGCTGTGTGTATACTTAGTATAACCCAGATTTCTTTCAAACTGATTGTGCTATTGCTATTTCGGTTTCCGGCCGTGTGAATGACTCAATGAGTTAGGGATTTTGTTGCCTGAACAATCTTACGTATTGAAAATTGCTTCCATTCTTTGTTCCAGGCTTTTCTGAAGCATCATCCCTTTTCAGCGTTTTTCTTTTTGCTTTATCCAATCTGAGCTTCAGGATCTTTTGCAAACATGCTGCTTTTGTGCGCCTTTGACTCTGAGTCTTGGATAGTCTATTTTCATCAGTGTCTGTGGAGTGATACTCTGGAATCCGCGGCTCTGCTACATGCGGCATTCATCTGCGAAGGCATCTCCTCTCTGTTCTTCTAGTATTGGCGCTTTCCCCTTTTCCTTGGATGTTTCCTGCATATAGATTTATATTAGTTGCTGCCTTGTAGTTCACGCAAAGGAAAAGAGACATGACGAAAAGATTGACATGAAAGCTTTGAACTCTAATGAATGCATAATCATGACACTCATAATGACTTGACTCTTCGAAAAACGCAACACGATCATCTTTGGATACTCAGGCGTGCAATCATTAATTTCCCTTAAGGTGCGTGCTCAATTTTGGGTTTACAGATCATGCCGAAGAAACTTTGGGATAAGTGGTTTCTGCGATTCGCATCACAGCAATTAATAGTCTCATTCGTCGTAGATCTCAAATCGCAAAATCGCAGTTTGTAGGATCGCAGATCACAAATCGCAATATCGCAATTTTCATTTGCTCATTGTGTGCTGCTTATGCGACATTTGCGATATGCGATGTCGCATATCGGCCATCGGCGATTCCTTAGGTTTTTCTTTTTAAGGGCGCTTTCAGAATATGCGATGCGATGAATGTCGCATCGCTTCATCGCAGCTTACTTACGCGCATAGGAAACTCTTCACTCTCTCTTTGCGATGCGATATAGCTTTTAGGGAGTTAAATACAAAAACTTTGATAAAAATATTTTTTGAGATTTTTTTGTTAAGGGTCCCCCTTTGCTTGATATTATTGCTAATACTAAACAAAGAGGGGGGTTGTTGGTGACCACAACACGGCTATAACAAAAAATAAATTAGGAAAGCTATAGAAAGAGCGGAAAGGAGGGTGTTAACTTAGGAACCTAAGGCCCAAGACCCGCCTAAGTGTGGTAGAGTTTTTGTACCATATATTCAAGGGGTGACATGTAAGATTGCCAAAATCATGAGAAGGAAAGACATAGTCAGACAGTTCTAAGCACCTGGGACAATTAAACAAGGTATGAGGTATGTCAAGGATGATATTGATAGACATCAGCTCAAGGGACTTTATAAAATTGATTGTTCTTGTGGCAAAAGTTACATTGGTGAAACAGGTCGTTCTCTGCAGAAAAAGACTAAAAGAACATGGAGCATATATTAAGAATGGAAGGTCTCATACTTCGGCCCTTGCTGAGCATTCCTCAAAAACAAAGCACCAGGTTTGTTTGGAGAGCACTTCAATTATCACAAGAGAAGAACAATATTAGAGACAGAAGATTAGGGAGGCTCTTGAAATTATAAAACATCCATAGAATCTCAACAGGGACAATGGTATCGAGATAAGTGGAAGTTGGCTTCCTTTAATCAGAGGGATTATGACCACCAATACATCTTAGGTAATCAGGTAATTTTTCTCCTCTCCTATCCTTAAACTATATAATCTTATATTAAAAATAAAATAAAAAATAATTATTATTATTATTCTTAATAATTATTATTATTATTCTTAATAATAATTATCATTATTATTATTAAGTATTTATAATAATAATTAATATTTAATTAAAAATCATTTATAGTAATAATAATAATAATCTATTTATAATAATAATAATAATTATTATTATTATTATTAATTAATTATAATAATAATTAATTTTTAATAATTATTATTATTTTATTAATTAATTATTCTAATTAAATAAAAGAGTATTAATCTAATATAAAATTAGTTATATTATTATTTATAATTGAATTGAAAATCTATTATTAATAAAAGAAATTATCTTATATTAAAAATAAAATGAGAAATAATTAGTTATTATTATTAATTATTAATTATTTACAATAATAATTAGTATTTAATTATTATTGTAATATCTATTAATCAATTAATTTATTAACTAGTTATTTTTTTTAGAATTAAGATATTATAATAATAGTAAATTTAATTAACTAATTAATTATTCATCTATTACAAAGTCAGTCACATTATAATGATATTATAATAATATAAAATCTATTAATCGTAATAAAATTAAATGCAATTTATTAATAGATCTATTAATAAAAGTTAAAAAACAATTTATTTACAAGATTATAATAAAACTTTAGATATTGTTAATAATTATTATAAATTAAAATATTAAAAATAAGATTAATTTTGTTTAAATTAATAACCTACCTCATCTCCTTAAATCAAATTATCTTATAACTATTTATCCTCTCACTAAGCTCTTCTTCTATCATCATTCAATAATTGTCTTGATGATGGATCCCTGTTGGGATTTGAAACGTTGACAAATATGGTTATTACTGTGGATAATTCGAGACTTAACTCAAAATAAATGAACCACAGATGCCTAAAATCCAATGACTTGTTGAATTGAGGCTTCTATGATCCATATCAAGTTCATAAGAAAACCAAATTCAGCGTAAATCACATGACATATCATTTGTCGACGCGTTTCAAACCGACTAGTGTGGTTCATCGTCGGGACATTTTGAAGAATCAGATCCAGGCTACATGTTAAATAGTCAGAGCAAAACCTATAACGACTATATTTGACGAGGTAACGGCTATATTTAACTGGTAGGCTAGACCTCCTAACAACTATATATGACTGGGAAACAGCTAGTTGGACTGGATAAGGGACAGGGATAGGAAAGCATAACTTAATTTAAATAATATATTTAAGTAAAATAAATAAATATTTAGTTAGCTAACTCAGTAAAATATTAAATAAATAATTATTAAATAATAGTAAGTTAGTTATACCTTTATTAAAAAGGTTTCAATTTATATAATTAAATAGTTAGTTAATTTAAGATAATGTAAATAAGGTAACATAAGAACTATACATAAGAGTTATATAATTAAATATTCCATATTTATTTAAATTAATGGTAAGTTTTATATTTAATTACATGATTGTTGTAAGATCTATTCCTTAATAGAGTATAATAATAAGAATAATATTTTTATGTTCTAATTTTTTAATAAGTTATCCAATCTTATTATTAATTTTTTTTTTCATAGAACATATTATCATTTTTAATTTAAACCTAGATGAAGATTGAATTTCAATATCAAAATAATTATTATTTTTCTATTCCATAATTAAGCTAAATTTTGTAAATACATAATTGTTTAAAATAAATTCAAATAATATACTAACCACTGGAGGGAGATTAACAAGGAAGGAAACCAAAGAGGATTAAAGAACTATGGCAAAAGAGAGTAGGAAAAAAAAAATTAACCTATCTCAAGGGAAATAAGAGCAAGCAAATAAAAGAGGGAGGGGAGGAAGGGAAGGATACGATTAGGACGTGAGGGCAAGAACCCCACAACTACTTATATTCCAACCATCCACTCTATTGATATTGATAGGCCTTTTCTCAATTTCAAGAGCTTCCCTAAATTTTCAGTGATGGAACTGCGAAACTCTAGCAATAACATTGGCCTCTTCGATACAAACATGATGTTTGGTCTTCTCAGCATGCTCTGCTAGTGTGGAAGACTTGGTTCTCCTATGTTTAAGGTCAGCAGCGTGCTCACTAATCCTCTGATTAATGGAGCGTCTTGTCTCACCAATATAGGGGGTCCCACAGGAACAAGGAATAATATAGACACCCTTCATGTCCTTAGGGTCTATAGGATCCTTCACTGAACGGAGGGACTTACGAATGGTGTTAAGGGGTCTAAAGGTCGAGGGAATATTATGTTTCTTAAGAATCCTCACAATCTTATCAGTGGTCCCTTGCACAAATGGAAGATGGACCCCTGGGACATGTTCTTTAGGTTCTCTTCTACTTGATGAATTTTTGGCAGCTTTGAGGAAAGCCTTCTGACCCAGGTATCTACTATAACCATTTTCAACAAAGACATTAAGGAGATGGGATTTCTCTTTCTCAAAGCTCTTTTCATTAGAGATCCTTAGGGCATGAGTAGCTGGGGTTTTGAGAACGCCTAATTTGTGAGCCATGAAATGGTGGGAACTGGCATGAAGATACTGCTCCGTATGTGTTTTCTTTCGAAGCACTTGGTGGGAGAGGGAACTTATTTAATTATTCCAAAGGGATTTAGTCAAATGTGACAATAAATAATTATCAAACAATTATTAATAATTATTCCTAGAGAAAATTAAATAAATAATGATTTATTCAATTATTCTCATGGGGTTTATTTATTTTAATCATAAAATAATTTAATTACTAAATTATTTCCCATGGTGAAAGTGATTTTAATATGGTAAAATTAATCTTGCATAGTGTATTTCGATCCACCTAGTTAGAAATGGCTAGGTGATCATATTTTGGTGATAATAGGTTGCCCCCAAACATATGAGTGTTATGATAAAATCATCTGACCAAAATACGTTACAGGTTGCACTTCCACTAGACACCAAAGGGGAGTCATAGATAGATATATTTGAAGTAATGCAAGGATGGACAAAAATGGATGGGCTAGACCTAATAAACTGGTAGAAGTCTCCTTTTATGTCGGAGTACATGATTTCAAATGAGGCAGGGGAGGCATACCCATACCCATAGAGATAACTAAGTACAAAGAATAATGGTGATCCCAACAATGTGGGACTGAGCTATAAAATACATGATACATTATATGTTGGCATCATTGGGCCATAAAATAATACAATGAATCCCATATACATAATGTGCCTTGAAAGACATAGGTCAGGATTGAATACAATAACATCTGAGTACATGAGACATAATTCCCCTCAAGTTAACATGGTGAGGGGGGATCTCAATCAAAGAAGCTTTGTTGAATAGGAAAGGGCTCTGAAGATCTGAAGGAATCATCTGAAGGAGGCATGCATGTTGTGGGTGCTACAAGTGGCGAAAACCAAACTCATCACATCTACGGAACTACATCTAAGGTTGGATCAACATCTGTGCACATCTAGGCATGTGGGGTGCTACCTAGAGGGCCACCCCCTTGTGAGGTCTGGAGAATCTCACACATACCTGGGAATCACTGGTACAATCGCCTGGATCACCAAACCATCAAGTGTAGATTCTCAATCGTGCGATAAGGAGCTGGCATAGAGCATGCGAGAAACAAACAAGTCAAAGGGAAATGATTATTCCTTTTCATTGATCTGAGGCACCAAAAAAGGATGAAAGATGGAACTAAGGTACACTGCTCTCTAGACCACACTTCTAGAATAAATGTGTTGAAGTTGACAGACGAGGGCCCACTAGAGTTAAGGCAATAAGGAATCCTTAACAAATGCACAAGGTATCATAGTAGAGTGATTGATGGACTCACACCGGGGATGATGATGGAAGGGAACAAGACGAGTGGCAGACTGATGACTTCCTTGTCATATCATGATATGTATGGTTGACCTAGAAGCAACTGACTTGATTCCAGAGGGGATGGTCAATTACTTAGATGGGGGATTTTCAAAGACAGACCAGTATAGTTGGAAGCCAAATATGAACATGATGGGATGGATGTGGCACAAACATGTATGGAACACTGTAACTAGACTCAAGGGAACTCGAAATAGACTCCATAGATGCAAGGGTGACTCATCTCAGATGTTCTGAACAAGGGTGACTCGATGATGATGCCACATGGGGGAGGCCCAGAGGGGACCATAAAAGCATGAGTAAATTATGGTTTCTCATGACACAAATCGACACGTGAGTCAACAAATGCACAGGTAAAGTAGTACCATAGTATAATTCGCTCAAATTAAGATATTTTATTTCAATAGGTGGCAAAGTGAGACCTCATGGAAAAAATGACTACCTAGTGAAGTTTCAAATTACCAAAAACAAAGGGAGACCCATTATACTTGGTGAGATATTTCTAACGGTGTTTATGGTTCATCAAATAGAGATATGATTTGGTCACAATGGTTGATGGAAAAACTATGGTTTTTCCTATAAAAGGGCTTCTTGTCCCAAAATCCAATTCATTTGCATAGTGAGCTATTGGAGAATTTGGAGAGGAGGAGAAGGCCCTAGATCACATGGAGATGGTAGCAGAAAAACAGACTGTCAGAATCTAGATATGTGACTTTCAGGTAGGTGTTCTTACTCCTCTAAAGATGGCCTTAATGCTTCTTGGGATAATGGTTCCTGGTAAAGAATTAAGGAAATAAAATATCACGGGAATGAACTACTAGAGGAGGTCAAGATGATCATCCTCGCCCACCAATTCAAACTTGGAGACCGAGTGGTAAGTGTGGCGTCCCATAGAGTAGAATGTTTTAATATATGGTATTAAGCATCTATGATATGTTATGTGTATATGGCTCACCGGTGAGGCCAATAGGACAAACTATCCAAGGAATTAGAGGATAATCAACCATACCTAGATTGTTGGGGTCTAAACCAAGACATGTGTTGAAAAAGGTGGCCAAGGGTTCCATCATGCCCCCAAGCATGCGATATTTCACCCAAACATATGATGATGGAAGGACTTATCACGTATGAAAAGGTGGGAATGATGCCCCCTAATAGGAGGATTTTATGGAGTGCCACTGTGTTGTAAGTGCTTAGATAAGTGATTCAAGCATTCATCCCGAATAGCACAAGATCCTCCAAAGGATGATGAGGAGATGTAGGGGCATAGGTTCCCCCCCCAACATGTTATGGACATGTCAAATGTATTTAGAATAGTGGACTCTAAACACATTTTGATGATCTGGTTCACCATTTGTTTATTTTATGGATGTCTTCTTTGTGGGAAGGATGGATAAAGGATGCAGTAAGAGAAAGGAAATGGTGTATTACCATCTCATTTGTAACTATATGTATGAATCAAATGCACTAAATTTATGGGTTTGCATACATGGTGCCACTATACTAAAAGGTGGCTTCAGATATAATGAACTGATGCTCACCTAAACCACATGGTGGTTGACCAACAACAATGTCTAAGGGACTGGGTTGATGATGTAAGATGAAGGAATGATTAATTTGATCATCCCTAAAGTGATTTGAAGTTATATGATACTCTATAGGTTCTTCTAAATGGGGAATAATAATGTTACTAGAGTCGACACTAACAGATACACTAGGAAGGTTGGGGAGAATTACTTCTCCTGGACTCTCAGATATGGGTGACCCCTTACCCAAACATTGAGTGGTAATGTAATGGACACAAGGTGGATGTGGTTTGAATTCATGGGTTCAAAGTAAGGGGTGGTGGGACCAATTTTCCTCATCATGGATGAAGTATTTGGACTCCAAAACATATTTATCATGGGTTTGTTGCAAAAGGAAGTACGCACAATGGAGCATATCATCCCAAGGATAATCAAGGGTGGTAATGGCTTCCATGATGTCTTCATTATAATGGAAGATGGGGGGACTAGAGGAATAGATAATACATGATGAAGAGGATCTACCTGAGGTATCTCCATGAGAGAAAAAGTTCACATCTGCACCATCAAGGCTAGGAGATAGGTGTTGAGTAGATGTGAGATCTACTGATGTTGAAATTGAAGTGTTCATCAAAGAAGGTTCAACAAAATCACAATAGGAAACCTCTAGAGATTCACAATATATCTATACCATGGATGATGATAGGTGTAGAATAGGAGCGGTACTATCCATCATCTCTACATCAGGGGGAGGAATCGTGATGGGTGGTTGAGAGACCTCTTGCTCTGGCATAGGAGTGGGACTAGAACCCACAAGTAGAGGAGAGGTGGAATCACTATAAGCAGCCTTTAATTCATGAAGCAATTGAAGTGTATCATGAAATTCTTCAAGATAGGGACATCGGTGATAATAATGGCCAAAATTATCACACAAAGAAGAGGGGTGATTTGTGCGTAATGATTTTTTCTCCTTAGCTTACTTAGGTAAGATGGCATGGACCTCAGGAATGTTATAATTGGAGAAGGTATCAGAGACCACATTCTTGATATGAGGGATTTCAAGACAATGATTGGTGGCATGACCAACAACATCACACAAAGAACATGGAGGAGTGGGCTTTGGTAACTTAGGAGGAGCTGGAATCAGTTGGGATGCCTTGTCTTTGGTTCCTTTTTGTGGGTTTCCCCCCTCACCAAATGCTTTCACAACAAGAGTAGTTCTTGTTGAGGTTGTTGTGGAATTGAATCAAAGGAAAGAGTAGGAACAATAGATTGAACCAGGGTCAAAGTAGTGTAAGGTTTAAATTGATCAGAGGGATTGTTTGCAGAAGGATAAATGTACCAGACTGGGATCCCCAAGTTAATGTCCCGTAAACTCAATGTAGCCATGACAGGTGTAGAATAAAATCCAGGGGGTGGAAATTAGAATGGTATCTGACTAGAAGGCTAATGGACTGGTGAATAGCATCAAGATGGTTAATACCTAGGGAAATGGTTTCGGGCTAAAAAGGACTAGGAGAGATACCAATAGAAGGAAATGGAACTTGAGTAGTAGTACTAGAAGGTTGGGTTGAGTTGGGAACAATAGGTTATGGAGGTGTTGGTTGTTGTGAAGCCATACTAGATCGCTTGTGAGCATCCCATGACACTTGAAGCATGCAAACACTAGAGGAGATAGGCTCATAAAGAGTAGGTGGTGAACCATAATAAGCACCAACCAAGGTGGAATATTTGTAGACTCTAGGAGGGACATTGGTGAGGTACGAGACAGTCTTATTTCTAGTAATTGATGAGATAGTGGACTGAGGTGAAGTCTAAGATTTGGGATCATAGTATGCCAATGGATCGATAGTGATGATATTTCCATTATGGGGAAAGCACATCTTGCAGTGAACCACATGTTGTGGGGAAAAGTATCCAACACGGAATGACCCTATCCCACTCTAAGGGTGATAGTTCCTTAGCAACAGCCGAAGCAAAGCTATCTAAGGTTACTTCTTTATGACATGAAAAAGAGGAAAGGAAGAGATCCACTTACCAATGTCTTGTGCAAATGGTCGATCCAATCTTCTCTCTTTGCTGCTTGCTCCCAGCTCCTTGTCTTCTCACGGGCCCAGCTACACAAGATCCTGCAAACAAGACGAGAAAAGGAAACTACAAGAAGCATGCATTCATAATTGATTCAAGGATTAGCATAAATCAAATACGCAAGTAAGACAATACACCATTGAAACACATGCGAATAGAAGAACCTCAAATGCTTTATTAATGGAAGAAAGTAAGGTTCAGGCAGTGATACAACCATAAGAGGTCCAATCCAGCATCACCTTCCCGACGGAAAGAAATCTCCTCTTCACCTCCCTCAAGCAATCACCCAATACTCTCAACTGTAAACCAACAGCAATTCTTTGCACAAAATTCCGGCCTCCAGATCCCATGGGATGAGATCCTTATATAGAGTTTTGGAGTGAAGATAAGTCAGCTTGATGTGTGACTATTGTCCTCTTCAACCCCAGTTGTTCTTTAGTTCTTAAGTCCACTCAGAGATTCTACCTTCCACTTGGAGTTTTAGAACCTCTTTACTCATCATTAGGCGAATCTTCTGATCCAAGTGTCAATTTGGAAGCTTCCTGGGCACTGACACATTGAGGAAAGATTCCTCCACATGTCCAAATTCGCTCAGCGCAGGTAGCCTTTGATGAAGTTGACATTCAGCGCAGGTACACCATGGAGCAGTTGACATTCAGCGCAGATGCCCAGTGGAGCAGCTGCTTTGATCCAAAATTGACCTGTTTTTGAGTGTTTTTCAGTGGAGAACTGATCTGAAGTGCTGTGGTTTGCTGACCTTGTTCCTCTAGGGGTAGGAACAACATGTTTAGGGACTTTGGATCCCTCAGATTATTGACATTTCATGCTCTATGCTGTAAGGCACAAAAATGTCTATAACAGTTTCCCCCTAAAGTATGAGGTCGTTTATCGGGTGAAATGCTTTATTAGGAGGATCCGAAGTTCATTCAATCGTCGGGAGGTGACCTGTAACAAAATACAATACAATACATTATTTTTCATACTGCTTTCATGATCTAGCTGATGCGGGCATTTCCCATGCTCAGCTTTATAAATACATTTTCTGTACATAAACAGACGATCGTCTGATAGTAGACTGATAATTCTCTGCTTAATTTATCATCCTTTTAGTAGGATGATCATCTGCTGCACATGTCTATGTCTTTATCTCTTGAATATATATCGCAGCCCGGATGGATGAAACTAGATCCGGGGTCTTCAAACTTGTCCGATCTTCACTCTAAGTACAGGTCGATCCATGTGAGAATTTCTTGGAGTCGAACATGGAAAGACATCGCTTGATTACCAGTCAATGATGTAAACTGTTAACAAGCGCGAGAGGAATCACCGATAATGATGATGACCCTCAAGGTACTGCAGCACAATTCACGTGGCATGAATATAGGATTTGGCGTCGAACACCACGCAAAGTCTCCCGGTCGAAGGTCATTAATGTATACCTGTCGCCGGAAGTGAGAAACTTGCCATTAAGGCATGCAAGCTTCAAAGTACTGAGGGGATGTTCCTAGATCAACTTCTTGGATAATGAGCTGATGTCGACAAGAAGCGATCTGTCAAAGGAGGACCTTAATGAATCCCACATCAGTGACACGGAACGGAGCTAGTAATTGTGATGATGGTGAAAACGATCTGTGAAATATGATTCAGGGTGGTGGTCGTGAAAGGATGAAAGATGATGTATGGCAGTGGATGGGACCCGGTTGACACTCTCTGAATGACATCTCTTGAACATATAACGACACTGATGTGATGGATCGGTAGCATTACCCCAAATGTGGATGGTATGGCGAGACCATGGTGAAGGGACCGGTGAATGAAAACAACCCAACCCGATGTTTTTACGGAGGCAAAAGTGTCATGTTCAAGAGCGACTTGCTACCATTAAGCTTTGAGGTTCTCCCAATTTTTCCCCAGTCATTTCTGACCAGTACCTCTTTATTTTTGTCAAGCTTGAGGAGGATAACATATGCTTGTTCTATAACCTGCCCTTCGGGCAAGCCCATCGCTATGTTTTAACGAGCCTAGCGATAGGGAAACTCGTTCTCGTCTAAAGACAAGTTTGTCGCTATTCAATATTTTTAACGAGCCCAGCGACAAAGACAACTCGGTCCTTTTCATTTTTAGAGAGTCTAAAAAGGTACGTAAAGTTAACTCCAAAGGTCCTTTTTCGTCATCTAATCCCTTAAGTCCGAAAAAGTATAAAATAATACAGATGGGATGAATGTTCGATATCTTTATCGAGCCGAACTAGACAAGCGCTCGATCTTTTTGTGCAATAATCCCTCAGGTCCAAAAAGATTAAAATTTAGAGGAGGGATAGCTCTTCCGGTCCTTTTAACGAGCTGGAAGGCCAAAACTCGGCAAACTTTTCATATTTTACGAGTCAGTGAAAAGAGCTCAAAGAAGACTCGTATTTTGAGGAACGAGTGATAAACAGGGATAGCAGCAGATTCCAGGTACAGGTTGGAATTTTCCAATCACGGCAGTGTCACAAGGATGGCTAGGTGAAATCACTCTTCGCAGCTGTTGGAGAGGTAAATCCCCTCTACGGATAGAGGTGATCCCTACTAGCCCAGCAGGGGTCTAGCAACAATCACACAATGCTGCTACGCATGTTCCTAATTACAATTAAACAAGAGGTAAAGAGCACCTACTTGGATTCCTGCGCTGTCGTTTGACGAAGAGATGTTGCCTTCGCTCCTCCGCTTCGGCTGGTCACAATCCTCCACGATCTCCGCGAATAGATACCTGCACACACGAAGGGGAAACAAACGCAAGCGTGAAATCTAGTAAAAGCAACCATACATCAGTCAGAAAAGATGTAATTCACATTTAACCATTGCATAGACAAATGGGAATGGAACAATAATAGCAGTCATCTATTATTAATCAGAATAGAGAAGAGTACAACCAAATGTTCTGACGTCAGTAACCTTCTCAGGAGGGGCCAGTCAGCATGTATCTCAAGCATTCACCTTTGAGGATGATTCTCCCAAGACAAACAACTCTCTATCTCACACAAATAGCACAAAACAACCTTCCCTAAGCAATCAATCACTTCCACACCTAGCACACCAAACCTATAGCAGCAATCTGAGCACTACAAGCTCTATACAATCCAAGTTATTCCAAGCTAAGTCTAACTATCCAAAACTCCCTGCCCATGGTAATGGTGAGAGTTTATATAGGAGAAGGAGTCTCCTATAAGGGTGGAAGGATGAGCTTATCTTCAAGGGAAGTTGTTGCAAAGGGTCGAACAGACATGCCATAGAAGGGAGTCGACATTCACAAAGCTAACAACCAAGCCTGGAGTGATCTGGAAGGCTGGTTGTTTGAACAAATTCGCCCAAACTGGATCAGCGTGGATTATGAGGCAACTAACGCGATGTCGCCGCGTCTACATAACTGGGACAGTCATGTCAGTGCGGAAGAACACGGGAAAGGCGCGCTGGCGACCAGCGCGGAAAAGTGATGTCCTTCCGAGCTGGCAGCGCACGGAATACACTACAGGGCGCCAGTCATCGCGGGTATTTTGGGAACAGACGCGCTGATGAACAAAACTTTGGATAAATGGGTTTTTGGGCCAGTTCAGGAAGCAGGAACTTGGTGATTGTGAATTCTGGGCACAGCAGGGTGACTGACAGGAAGGCAGTGACAAATTACTGTGTAACAGATGCCCCCTAAAGCATGAAGACCGAGAGAGTGGGAGGGGTGAAATGCTTTACAACACACGCCGAACTGGAACATCACCAGGAAGGACCGAAATATCTCTGATAATCAAGTACATGCAGTCGAGGCATGGGCGCAGCCATCCAAAAGACATGCGAAAAGGTCTGTGGAATGGACGCAGCCACCCAGCTAAAGAGACCATAATAATGATAAGGTATGGTCGCAGCCATCCATGAAGACTCAGGTATGGGCGCAGCCATCCATCAATGAGTCATGTAATGATCATCCACAAAATCGCAACCTGGACCATAACAGACAGGGATCCAGGGTCTTGCGCTCCGTCCCGATCCGAACAAAGTACAAGTTCAAGCATGTGAATACATGGGTTGAAGTCGAACATGCATGAACATCGTCTGATTACCAGTCAATAATGAAAACTGTTAACAGACGCGAGAGGTACCACCAATAATGACAATGGCCCTCAAGGTACTATAGGTACAATCCGCGGCATGTGAATCAATGAGTTGGTGTCGAACACCCACGGAATCATTCGATCGGAGGCCAATAATGTAAACCTCACATCGAACATGAAGAACCTGCCATTAGGGCATGCAGGCTCTAAGGCACCTGAAGGGAGTCTCTAAGTCACTTTCCCGGATAATGAGTTGGAGTCGACGGGAAAGGACCTTGATCGAAGGTGGGTGCTGATGTTTCCCACATCATCGACACGAGACAGAGGTAAAAATGATTTGTGTGAGATAGCAGATGAGGTTGTATTATTGCAGAGGTCAACTTCTCTTGAACATATCGGCGGCACTGTAGCGGGTTTGGCAGTATTTGACATCAAATGAGCAAAGGGTATAGTAATAATGGCAATGGGCAGATGAGAGGTCGAATAAGATAACCCAAACCCACGGAGGCCAGTGAAAAACAAGACGAGATGGTCCCACCCAGACACGAAGCAGAAGAGTGCCATGTTCAAGAGCGACATACTGCCGACACGACTATGATTACAGTTCCATTTTCCCCACCATTTCTGGCAGGTACCCCGGTTATTTTTGGATGACAAGCTTGACGGGGATAGCATATGCTCGAAGAGTGTCATTTCGACAATATCCGATGTCATCAAGTGTTTAACGAGCCTGACAAAGGAAAAACTCGGCATCTTTTCTTGTTTAGAGAGCCTGAAAAGATAGCAGAAAAGAAGACTCCAGGGGGGTCCTTTTTCGTACAGTTGTGTCTCTTGAGCCCGAAAAAGTATAAAACAATGCTCGAGAGAACCGCCCAACCAGTATGATCGAGGAGTACTTTTCATGAGTAGTGATATCGATCTGAAAAAGTAAAAAAGTAATCGATATCACGTCGTTTCGTAACCATTAACGAACCGGAAATGACAAGGGTCCTACAATCTTTTCGTTTTTACACGGTCGGAAAAGGGTTTAAAGACGACCGCCTCTTTTTACTTTTAACGAGTCAAGAGGGATAACTCGGCAATCTTTCCATCTTTAAACGGTCGGAAAAGAGCTGAAAGAAGACCTCCATTTTTATTCTCTTTAACGAGTCAAAAAGGGAAAAATACTCGGCAATCTTTTCACATTTTACGAGTCAGAAAAGAGCTTAAAGGAGACTCGTCCTAGAGGAACGAGTGGTATAAAGGGTAGCAACTAGTTCCGGTAATGGTGGAACTACTCAAAACATGTAATGGTCAAGAGGCTAGCTAATAAAACCACTCATCGCTGCGGTTCCTCAGGAAAGGATAAACAACCAAATGAGAGCATATGATCGGCCAAAGAGATGGTAGCAATGGAATGAAACAACCAAGGCTCATCTAGCAGAATTCAGCGGATAAAAATGGCAATCACGAGATGTAAATCGGGTATGGGTTCATTTTTACACAAGCTTGAACCGTGGAGAACTTTGCTTGGATTCGGTTTCATGTTTACACAAGCTTGAAACGAAAAACTATGCTTGTTATAAGTTCGCATGCCCCCAGCATAATAATGCAAATCGAGGTACATGCCCCCCAAGCTTCATTGCATTCGACAAAGTGGATGGAATGAAGGTTCACTTTCGAGATCTTGGAAAGACTCGACTGGGATTTTACGAGATCTTAATCAAAGACTCGATCTGAAAAGGGAGTTGTTTCATTTTTTTAATGAGGTTGACACAGTAAAAGAACTATCCTCATAACCCTTGTTTCATGTTTTAACGAGCTTGACACAAGATCAGGAACTATGCTCGACCAGACCCAGTTTCATTTTTTAAGGAGCTTGACACCGGAAAAGAACTGTGCTCCATCCAGACTTCATCATAATGAACGGGAAGTGGAGGCCCCCAAGAAAGTGGCTCCGGAGGGAAGGCCGACATCTTGGAAATCAGGACCTAATGCCCCCAGGACACTATGCACGATGGTGTCATCACTGGGTACGGGCACGGGGTAGGTGGCCACGTAGTTGATTTGCGGCGAGGCAGATGCAACTTGTGGATGAAAGCCAGGAGGGAAGGACGAGTGCGCTGGAGGGGCTTGTGGACGAACGAACGATAATTGATCGAACGTCACGATTCTTCCATCGTGTGGAAAACAAACCACACGGAAAAGTGAAGAAACAAGGGCTCCCATGGCATACACATAATCACGACCAAGGAGAAGACTGAAGTCTAAAGAACCTTGGGTAACTGAGATGTCTATATAGACAGTCTTGCCCCCCAAAGTAATAGGAAACTTTGGAAGGATCCCTAATGGTTGACTTGTTCCTCCATCAAACGCGGTGAGATGCGGTGCGACAGGTACAAGCGATGGGGAACCCAAAGCTCGCCAAGTAGTAACGGGCATAAGACTAACCGATGCTCCTTCGTCTAACACAGTGCCAGGCAGCGCCTTATTGCAAGCATAGGCGGTGACCCAGAAAGGCACATGGGATGGAAGGGGAGGGGTAGTCAAACGACTCCAATCGAAGGAAATGACCGATCTACTTGGTGGGGGAACCATATGGTTGCCCCCCTGCTCGGAAAGAACCAAATCGAAATTCTCCGGAGAGGTTTCAGGAGAACCTTTATCAAGCTCAGGAGAATCTAAGGAGACGAGAAGAACATGAGAATTTTTCTCTTCCGAAACAGAGTGTTTGAGAGGGGGTGAACTCGAATCAACACCCTTTCCGACCAACGGCGGGTCTGGAACAGACTAGGAACAGCCAGGTTCGGGAAGAGGGGCCTGGACAAAAGGGGAATCTGAAGCGATCTCTTTTTCAATAGGGGCGCGATCTACAGTTGTAGAAAGACGTTGATAATCGGCGGGAAATGGATTCGGAGGAGCAGCAAGACTTTCCAACACAGCAGAGGCTTTATCCATGAGGGGACAAAGGTGAAGGGGATGTTTGCCTTCACAAAGTCGACAGGGGATTCGAAACTTCCCTTTCTCCTTACCATTCCCAACTGATGAGGTAGCATCTCCATGATCATTAGTGGACGATGAAGGGCGGGCCGGATCGTGGGACCAAACTTCTAATACCCTGGGAATGCTAGGACAATCACGAAGCAGATGGTCCTCCCTGCATAATCGACAAGGAAACTTAACCTTCCGCGAAGGAGCAGAAGGTGACCCGACTTCAGGTGTACTGGAGTGGATAGCTGGACTCGAGAGGGGGACTTTGTGCGTAGGCTCTCCCTTAGGGGGCTTCTTCTTCTTGGTCTTCCTCTTCTTCTTCTTAGCCACCTGGTTATTCACATCGAGAATTTCACCAGGCGAAGTACAAGAGGACGACGTAGAAGTAGGCGTCGAAGGGGAGAGATCCACCTTAGGATCAACATGATGTTTTTCAGGTGGAGGGACTGATGGACTAACAGCCGATACGGTAGGGACCAAAGAGGTTGAAAACAACCACACAGGCAACCCGACAGTTAACCCTGGTAGGGACAAGGTCGCCATATACGGAGCACCAACATTCCCAAGAGGAGGGAATTGTCCTGGATTCCCATCAGATGGGGAACCTGGGTTAGTGAATCCCAGAAAAGTTGCCATAGCAAACGAAAACGAAACCTACTCAAGCTAATGCACACAAGATCTAACCAGGTGATGTTATCGTGGCCAAATTAATTTTAAGACACAAGAACCAAACTTGACCTTTTCATGTTTCAGGAGTCGAGAAAAGGACGAAAAGATGACTCCAGTCTCCTTCGAATGTTTAATGAGCACGAAGTGACAAGACGCTCACAGGCACCTTTTCGTTTAGGGAGTCCGAAAAGGATCAAAAGTGACTGCTCTGGAATTCTAGGTAGAGGGTGTGCCAAACTTTTCGCAAAACCACAGAATACTTTTTAGGGTACGGGTGGTCAATCTTCGTGAATGCTGTGTTCACTGCATTGCGAATCGTAGGGCGGCCGACTCGGCTTCCTATGGATAAAGGATAAAAGCCTAGTGGGGTCTCCCTATATTCGCGACGGTACGTGGGAGCGCAGTCCGTGTTAGACCACTATCGAGTCACAGAAGGAGGAATCACCCAACCTAATGTGAAACAACAGTGACTATGTTTAAAGACGCTGGAACACGTCTCTAACCTAGACCTCTAGATATTTGCGTTTAGTTCCAATGCGTTTTTAGATTCATTTGGTTCATTTTATAGTTGATCTTGAGATTAAGTTTCGGTTTCGAGCTCTATCGTATGTTCGCTCACAATTACCTAGATGCAATCTATATGCCAAAGGATTTCGTTTTGTTCGATGAATTCTAGCTACGAGAGGGCAAGGAATTTTTAACCAAACAAAACAAGTACAAGCAAACAAGCCACTTAATGCAACTAAAGCGAGGAAAGGAAACTTTTCTTTGAAGATGCAAATCAACGAAATGTTCTTTTCCTTTTCAATTTTCAAAAGCGAAGCCACTAGTTTGATTTTCTTTCAGTGACACAAAGCATCTAAAATAATTTGGAGGAACCGGAACACCAAGTAAACTACTTAATGAAAGCACGCAAAGTTCCCGAAACACTCAACCAAAGCTTCCAAATCAAAGGAAAACAAAGGTCTGCACGAGCTATGTGATCTAAGCTCTGCAAGACAAGCAAGGATCGCAAGCGAGGAGGAAGCGAAAAGAAACCACTTGGAAACACAACCCAAAACACTCCAACAATCACTGAACAAGTGCATGAACAGATCTGAACTCGGCTGGTCGAACAAGCAAACAAGCTCCCTACGGCAGGCTTGACACACACACGGCCTCTAGATGTCCTAGAGCTAGAGTGCGAAATCAATAGAAAAAAGCAAACACCCGAAGGACGAGAGTCACAACCAGTCAACTAGAGACACAACACAATCCAGCAATTGCAAAAGCGATGATGGGAACACAAACCAAGCAGCGAAAGCAAAAAAGGGAAGGTATTTGCAAACTTGAAACTGAGCAAAAACGAAACCTTATGGAAACAAGCTCCGCAATCAAGCAGTTCAGAGTTCAAACAATGAAAAACAAGTCATCAGACAGGTGGAGAGAAAAAGGGAAAGTCACAGCAAGAGGTTCAGGAGGCCAATTTGGTCAAAAATGAGTTTTATAGGATCAGCGCGGGTAGCCTTCAGCAACTCGGCGCTGACAGGGGGAGGCCTGTAGCAACTTTGCAACGTTAGCGCGGAAAGACAGGAATAAAGCGCGCTGTCTCAGAAAAAACGAGGTCAGCGCGGAAAGAAAACACACAGACGCGATGACAAGAAACACAAAGAAGCAGCGGCACGATGCCAGCGCGGAAGGACACGAATAAAACGCGCTGTCTCTGAAAACGAGGTCAGCGCGACTGTTAGACGTACAGGCGCGATGGAAAGAAAACCCAAAAACAGGGTCGCGATGTCAGCGCGACTGTTTGGAATTAAAACGCGCTGAGCGCAAAAACAAGCAAGGCCAAACTAAAAACTTCCCAAACCAAAGGCAAGAGCTTTTTAACAATAAAGATGCTTCCCAGAAATGCCCAGAAAGTTCATAAGCAAAAGAGACAATCCCAAAAACTCGAAAAGAGATCAATCACAGCCAAACACAAAAGTGGACTCAAGAGACAAAAAGGCTGATCCCCAGCGGAGTCGCCAAATTGTTGGAGAGGTAAATCCCCTCTACGGATAGAGGCGATCCCTACTAGCCCAGCAGGGGTCTAGCAACAATCACACAATGCTGCTACGCATGTTCCTAATTACAATTAAACAAGAGGTAAAGAGCACCTACTTGGATTCCTGCACTGTCGTTTGACGAAGAGATGTTGCCTTCGCTCCTCCGCTTCGGCTGGTCACAATCCTCCGCGATCTCCGCGAATAGATACCTGCACACACGAAGGGGAAACAAACGCAAGCGTGAAATCTAGTAAAAGCAACCATACATCAGTCAGAAAAGATGTAATTCACATTTAACCATTGCATAGACAAATGGGAATGGAACAATAATAGCAGTCATCTATTATTAATCAGAATAGAGAAGAGTACAACCAAATGTTCTGACGTCGGTAACCTTCTCAGGAGGGGCCAGTCAGCATGTATCTCAAGCATTCACCTTTGAGGATGATTCTCCCAAGACAAACAACTCTCTCTCTCACACAAATAGCACAAAACAACCTTCCCTAAGCAATCAATCACTTCCACACCTAGCACACCAAACCTATAGCAGCAATCTGAGCACTACAAGCTCTATACAATCCAAGCTATTCCAAGCTAAGTCTAACTATCCAAAACTCCCTGCCCATGGTAATGGTGAGAGTTTATATAGGAGAAGGAGTCTCCTATAAGGGTGGAAGGATGAGCTTATCTTCAAGGGAAGTTGTTGCAAAGGGTCGAACAGACATGCCATAGAAGGGAGTCGACATTCACAAAGCTAACAACCAAGCCTGGAGTGATCTGGAAGGCTGGTTGTTTGAACAAATTCGCCCAAACTGGATCAGCGCGGATTATGAGGCAACTGACGCGATGTCACCGCGTCTACATAACTGGGATAGTCATGTCAGCGCGGAAGAACACGAGAAAGGCGCGCTGGCGACCAGCGCGGAAAAGTGATGTCCTTCCGAGCTGGCAGCGCACGAAATACACTACAGGGCGCCAATCATCGCGGGTATTTTGGGAACAGACGCGCTGATGAACAAAACTTTGGATAAATGGGTTTTTGGGCCAGTTCAGGAAGTAGGAACTTGGTGATTGTGAATTCTGGGCACAGCAGGGTGACTGACAGGAAGGCAGTGACAAATTACTGTGTAACAGCAGCTGTTCCTCAAAATAGGTAAACAATCAAGTGGATGTGAATGATCGGCCAAATGAAAAGTGGAGGTGACGGTGCAAACATGACCAAGGTTTTTATGGCTGATGAATTTACGGTCTCAAATGGTTATTTACCGGTTCATTTTTCCGGATGAGCTTGAACTCTGGGGGAAGCTTGCTCACATGTGCATTTATTTTTTAACGAGCATGAATCTCTTGCTAAAACTGCTCGGTTTTGCATTTATTTTTTAACGAGCATGAACTTTGCCAAAACTGCTCTTTTTGCGTTTATTTTTTAACGAGCATGAACTTTGCCAAAACTGCTCGTTTTTACCAGTCATAAAGTAGGAAGGTCTCCTGGTAGGTTGCTCGCTATTTTTTAAGGAGCTTCATCTCGCTATGCTTTGCTCCATATACTCTCTTTATGCAAGCTGGGTATCGACTTATCCTACGGGTTAGAGGGGTTAGATCTACCTAAAAAACTAAAAAGTCGCCCGTGCTTGCATTCCAAGAGGTTTGCATGCCCCCAGGTATAAAGTCTAATTTCAAGGTCGCCCCTACTTTTCCGTTAAAAACTTTTGTTTTCAACGGGTGAGGCCTACCTCTTTCAGGTTACCCAAAGATCGTTCTGCTAATCCTTTCAAATAGAAACTTTCTTTGGCGATGCCTACCTAAGATAGACAAGGGTGAGTAACGAGCCCCCGTCCTCCCACATAACTTTAACAAAAGAATCTTTTTCCAGAACAACCCCATTCCTAACTGCCCCTTCTTCCTCATGAGAGCCGGACTTTCTTGCCAGCTCTTACTCTTACGAAGATGAAGGAGGGGACGGGGTACGGACTAGTCATATTCTCCCGCGGAAATTCTACTTTAAACCCAAGGTTTTTTCTGACCCCAGCAGACCAGGATGCATGCTCCCTGGGTTCCGGACCTACTTTCCCGAATCACTCGTACTCATCAGGAAGAAGAATTGGAGGTAGAGACCTTTCTTGATTGAAAAGACCATTCAGGATAGGTATGTGACTATTTGCGATGCGTGATCCCGGAAATGAAAGTTGGTCTACGAGTTTGACCATTCTTCCTTCGTATGGAAAACACATTATTCGAAAGAGTGAGGAGACTATTGCTTCCATGCAATATATGTAGTCTCGTCCAAGGAGTAGGTTATAATCCAAGGGTCCTTGGATGACCATCAAATTCATCTTGACAGCTTTCCCTTTCAATGTAATAGGCACATTAGGTAGAATCCCTAATGGTCGACTGGTTCCTTTGTCAAAACCCGAGAGATTCCTTATCTCAGGCAAAAGCGTCGGGCAACCCAGTGCTTTCCAAGCAATAGAGGACAGGATACTCACAGATGCCCCTTCATCAACGATAGTTCCAGCCATCACCATTTTGTATATTTGGACTATAATTCTAAATGGTATATTGGCTGGCAACCGGGGTCTGCCTAGTTGGTTCCAATCAAAGGACACAACCAGGTTGCTTGGTGGTGGGACCGAATATACGGCCGGATATGATCCTGACGATGCTCCTTCCTGTGGTAAAGGAGTGGGCGCATTGCCCTGATGCTCATCAGAATCGGTGTTGATGAAAAGAATCTCGATGGTGTCATCCTTACTCTCTTCGGTGAGGGTGTCAGCTGAGGATGAATCTTCAGTGACGGTGTCATTTGAAGACGAAACTTCTGAAGGGAGAACCAGGTCAACTGTCGTTTCGACCTTTGGACTTTCGTCCGGTCCGGATTCAGTAGGTTCATTTTCAGTGACTGACGCTTCAGCTGGCCCCACAAGCGGGGCAGCTGTATTTTCAACCAACGAAGGACTTGGCGCGAGTTTCTGATATCCAGGAGGAAGTAGCAACGGTGCAACCGGTTGATCTTCCAAAGCTCTCTTTGCTTCGTCTAAAAAGGGACAACGGCAGAGGGTGTGATTGCCTTCACACAGTTCGCAGGGGAATCTCATTCCCCTTCGTCGTCTAGAACCTTCACTTTCGCTGGTCGATGGTAAGCATTCAACCTGGCTGTCAGAGGTTGATGCTTCCGAACTGTGCAAACGAGGGGACCAGTCCCTTAGTATTCGGGGAATACTGGGACAATCACGGTGGAAGTGGTCTCCTTCACATATGACACATGGCGGCTTAGGCCTGGTCTGTGCCGTGTGTGGATTTTGGTTAGATGTCTTTTGCTTGCCCCCAGCCGCCTTTGGCTCCTTCTGCTTCTTTTCCTTCTTCTTCTTCTCCTTTTTCTTCTCTATGGGAGCTCGGCTTTCGGCGGCTCGACCTTTCGAAGAGGAAGGATCGGAATCCTTCTTCTTCTCTATGGGAGCTCGACTTTCGGCGGCTCGACCCTTCGAAGAGGAAGGATCGGAGGAAGATCTATAAGAAGCGGAAGGCTGGAGGGCAGCTCTAGACTGGTCTAACTGTTGACTCGACTGTTCAGGAACCGTGGTGGTCTAAACTACAGTGGTTGAGAATAGCCAAACTGGCAGGCCAATTGTCAGTCCCGGAAGCGACAACGTGGCCATGTGGGGCGCACCAACTTCTCCCCAAGAGGAGAAAGGGCTAGGGTTCCCATCATGTGGAATCCCTTGGTTGGCGTGTTCCATGTTCTCAACCTCAAGATCAACGCAGGAATAAGGGGTGATTATGTTCCGTTTAGAATGAATTTTATATGACGACGCTTTAGACACAACTTGCTTTTTCACTTTTTAAGAGTCGAGAAAAAGCTAAAGATGACTCTAGTCTCCTTCGATGTATTAACGAGCCCGAAGTGACAAATGCTCGAATGGACTTTTTCAGTTATAGAGTTTGAAAAAGACCAAAAGAAACTACTCTGGAGTTCTAGGCAGAGGGTGTGCCAAACCTTTCGCAAAACCACAGAATACGTTTTACGGTACGAGTGGTCGATCTTCGTGAATGCTGTGTTCACTGCATCGCGATCAGTAGGGCGGCCGACATGGCTTCCTATGGATAAAGGCTTTGTTCCTATAGGGGTCTCCCAATATACACGACGGTACGCGGGAGCACAAGTCCGTATTAGTGCTATCGTCCCTCAGGAGGAATCACCCACCTTCGTAGAGATCGACAGTCACTATGTTTAACGACGCCGGAACACGTCTCTACCTAGACCTCTACTGTGTTTCGTTATGTTTCAAAGCGTTGTTATGTAAATTCAGTTCGTTTTAGGTTGATCTTGCTTAGCAGTTTGCCTTTATGGATCACCACGTGATGTATAATACAACTCCTAAATGCAGTCTAAGAATGATAAGCAAGCTTTTTTCAATTCTTTCAACTTATGAAAATCTTAACTACTGAGGGAAAAGAAAGACATCATCTTTTCGAACAGATCATAGAGCACACACTGATGCACTTTTCCTAAGTCGACATGCAAACTGTCAAAATGCACATGCACAATGCAAGTATTTATTTTCTTCTTTCTTAATGTTGATGTATTACAAAAAGAAAGTTGTTGTGTGATTTCGAATTCAATTTCAAGCGAAAGCAAACAAGTTTTGTCCAATAATCAAAAGATCACCTTAAGATTCACTCGTTTCAACACAAGAAATACTGAAATTCAAACCATATAACGAAAGCAAATGCTCAAGCAGCTATGAACAGCAATAAACTAGATCTTAGAATCACAACGACACTTTATCACAGGTCTAGATTCAAGAGGCCACAACAAGACTAGTTCACTTTCGTTATGGGAAACTGTAAATGAATATAAGAAATACAACAAGAACAATCACAGTTTCTTCATACAACTGAGGCGGAATGATGGCAAAGAAAGATAGTTTCAGATGGGTATACAGGTTGACAACAGGCTGCAAAAACAATACTGAAAACTGGGCAACAGAAAGCAGGGAACCCCAGTTGCACAATGCAAAACTAGTTCAGCGCAGGTAGAACACTGTCAGTTTGACATTCAGCGCAGGTAGCCCCTTCGGGACCTGCATTGCAGCGCAGGTAGCCTTCATTGCAGCTGCACTGAAGAGAAAACTCTCGTCTCTCTTTGGTTCCGGGTCACAGATTGCTCAAAAATCAATGGTTTTTGGCCAAATCAGAGGTTATCAGTCAAGTATACACTAGAGGATGATTAAAGGAAGATGAACACTATCACAAAGAGCTAATAAGAGTCCTTATGGATCAGCTCTTCAAATCATAAACATGCCCATAACTGAGCTAGAGTAGTTGCCCTCTACTTTGCCTTCGAATGACTCGAATGCAGTTCGATTCGGTACTCCCTTCGTTTAAGAAATGAATAGCAAGAAACACAAGCTACCAACAAGACACGATCCCCAGTGGAGTCGCCAGTCTGTTGTGGGGAAAATTATCCAACACGGAATGACCCTATCCCACTCTAAGGGTGATAGTTCCTTAGCAACAGCCGAAGCAAAGCTATCTAAGGTTACTTCTTTATGACATGCAAAAGAGGAAAGGAAGAGATCCACTTACCGATGTCTTGCGCAAATGGTCGATCCAATCTTCTCTCTTTGCTGCTTGCTCCCAGCTCCTTGTCTTCTCACGGGCCCAGCTACACAAGATCCTGCAAACAAGACGAGAAAAGGAAACTACAAGAAGCATGCATTCATAATTGATTCAAGGATTAGCATAAATCAAATACGCAAGTAAGACAATACACCATTGAAACACATGCGAATAGAAGAACCTCAAATGCTTTATTAATGGAAGAAAGTAAGGTTCAGGCGGTGATACAACCATAAGAGGTCCAATCCAGCATCACCTTCCCGATGGAAAGAAATCTCCTCTTCACCTCCCTCAAGCAATCACCCAATACTCTCAACTGTAAACCAACAGCAATTCTTTGCACAAAATTCCAGCCTCCAGATCCCATGGGATGAGATCCTTATATAGAGTTTTGGAGTGAAGATAAGTCAGCTTGATGTGTGACTGTTGTCCTCTTCAACCCCAGTTGTTCTTTAGTTCTTAAGTCCACTAAGAGATTCCACCTTCCACTTGGAGTTTTAGAACCTCTTTACTCATCATTAGGCGAATCTTCTGATCCAAGTGTCAATTTGGAAGCTTCCTGGGCACTGACACATTGAGGAAAGATTCCTCCACATGTCCAAATTCGCTCAGCGCAGGTAGCCTTTGATGAAGTTGACATTCAGCGCAGGTACACCATGGAGCAGTTGACATTCAGCGCAGATGCCCAGTGGAGCAGCTGCTTTGATCCAAAATTGACCTGTTTTTGAGTGTTTTTCAGTGGAGAACTGATCTGAAGTGCTGTGGTTTGCTGACCTTGTTCCTCTAGGGGTAGGAACAACATGTTTAGGGACTTTGGATCCCTCAGATTATTGACATTTCATGCTCTATGTTGTAAGGCACAAAAATGTCTATAACACCACAGATGTGACAACTGACATAGCATAGGTATAACAACAACCCAAAATGATGTTATAATCTAATGGGGCATCAATGACTTCAATGTCAGTAAAGATATTCTTACCGGAAATAGTCATAGGATAGTTGTGATATAAGCCAAGGTGTTGAGAGGGATGACCATCCCAAGCATAGAGAGTGATGGTGGAAGGAGGTAGGTCGGGTGAACCAAGTTGCTTCCAAACACTAGCATCCATCACACAAGTGGAGGCACCTTCGCGTATGATACACCACTAAACAGTGGTGTTTCTTATGGAAACTTGTATTTGAAATGCAACAGATGAAGGTAGGGGAGGATGTTTTGACTTCTCAACATCAAAGAAAATGATACAATCATCATGGAGATCAACAACACCCAAAGCAGAGAGTAGAGTTTTTCATTGGGATGGATACGTCTAGAGGACATCTACCATTGACATGGTAGTAGGGAACTGTGCCAAGTCATTTACTATGTTATAGGTATGGACGTCTTTAGTAGAAGCATCGTTTCGATGTAATAGACTTTGGGGATCTTTGGGATAACCTCTACCTTATGTGGATGGATCTATAAGGTGCCATTGGGTGATGACAGAGACTCGCTAGAAACTTGGGGTTGTGACTCAGTCACTGACTTAGCGGGTGGCTTTTCATATTAGTGCAATTGAATTTGAAGGTTGAATTGTTTGGTATTGACCTCATCAAAATTCATCATAAGAATATGATAATCATTGTGACCGGATGGTGGAGGTGGGGGACCTACATGACCTTGTGTAGGCTGAGCAACAAGATATCCTTGGTGAGGGAAAGGATTGGTAAGCACAGCTAGTTGAGATGAAGCAGGAGGAGGGGGAGGAGCTATGGGTTGCAGTCCTCTAGAAGCACCTGCTTGAGCTTCCCATACTTGACGCATATGAAGAAAAACGGGACACTCATGAGTATAAGTTCCATATACATTGCACTAGGACAAGGTTTGTTCGTATGAAGACCCTTGTTTTTCTTAGGTTTCCCGCCCTATTGTTGGGTTGCGAGATTAGGCTAGTTTGCATGAGGTGCATTAGGTAGCGGACCTTGGTTACATTGATTACGTTAAGATTGTTGGTTTCATTTATCTTTCCCCTTGTTCTTTTTCTTGCGTTGGGGGGGTTGGTTGTGCTCTGCTGAGCATACACTTGACCTTGTGGGGGAGGTTATTGTTATGGCAGAGGTGGAGGAGTTATGGGGGATTGGGGCATGGGTGCCTAAGGAGATGGGGAAACATTAGGATAAACAGGAGGAGAAACAGTTGGCCCTGGAATCTATTGATGTAGATGGGGATATGCACATGACGTATTGGGACCTAGATAAGAGTTGTCATGTGGAATATTAGTGGGGGGGGAGGTGGAGCATATGGTTGAATTAGAGGGTGTGAAATGGTTCCAACGATACCATTAGTAGCATGGGATACCCAAGGTGCACTAGCAGTGCTAGGCTAAGGTATATTGGGATTCGCAGTATAAACATAACCTGACTGGGCATAGATTAGATCAAATTTCAAGGCTACTTGGAGTGCATCTTCCTCAGAGTGGGGGAAGTGAGAAGCGACATATTTAGAAATGGGGGCCAAAAGTGATCTATGGAACCAATATATATATATATATAATCGGTCTTTGAATTCGGGAGATTTATAGATTCTCCACCTTCTACACCATTCCTTAACATGGTCTAATAAGGGACTAGCATAAGTTTGATGGAAAGAAGTCAATAGTACGATACCAATGTCACAATGAAGAGGCAACTATAAATAGGCAATAAAATATTTGGTAAGAGTCGTGAAAGTGGAATGGGTGGCTTTAGGTTGATCGACATACCACTTAGCAGTAGCTCCAGTAAGAGTGTATTGGAACAGGTGAAGGCAGATGGAGTCTTCAGTGATAGAATTGGATGAACACCACATATGGAATGAGCAAACATGATTCATGGGATCTTCTCTAGGATTAAATTTGAACTTAGGGATATCAGAAGGGAGTTTAGTAGGAATATATTTATAATTTGGATCATGGAGAAGAGGGTCGTTGATGAGATGGTTGAAATCAGGGAGACTTAAACCAGCCATAAAAGGAAGAAATGGAGTAGGAGTGACCATAAAGGTGGACGTTTCGCTTGTGGGGTTACCCTGGTTAGTACCTAGGTTACCACCTTGTTTCGTGTGTGTTCAGTTGTGTTATATTCTTTCCACGACTACCCCTATATTAGGTGGGTGGACCTACCTATGGTTTTGTGCATGGATTTCGCACATGGTTTTGGGCATGATGGTTTTCTGTCTAATGTATTTTCTAGATCCAGTCAAGGGAACTATAGTTATGTTCTAATCCAAGTTAATGGATTGGGTTTTATGGATTCTTTGGCATGTATATATATGTATGTTACACAAAAATATCATCACCATGACTATTTGCAGTCAGTATGGGTCTATCATCACTTATATTGTCCTCCTAAGCAAGTCTCAGACCTCAGCTCTTCATGTCAAGCTTTGAAAATGAGAGAAAGACATTAAAAATCAACAAATCTCTGGTTCCGCACTTTCTCTCACTGTTGCCTGTGGTCCCACACCCCTTGTTCACATTACCTGCGGACCTGCCCGCTCTATCTCTAAAGGAGTGGGTGAGGACCCCTGTGAAAGTAAAAGAGGCGCAAGTTTATTCTAAAAAACTCACTTTGGGTTAATTCTAGATTATTCTAGAAGGAATTTTGACGTGGATTGTTCACTCTTAGGTGGTTCATGCATCCCAAAAGAGAAGGAGCTAATCCCTTGATGAGAGGAGCTATCCCTTTGAAGGAGGGCTTTATCCCTTTGAAGGAGGACCTAGTAACTTCCCTCCATTGCACTATAAATTAAGGCATTGGGCTGGTTGCTAGGGAGGTTAGAAGCTGAACATTTTTTAGGGTAAATGTTGGTGGAATTGAGACTTCCTAGTTAAGCTTGAGAGGAGAGATCACATACCTTTTTGGCTTCATTGGGAAGAGAGTGAAACTTGTCAAAGTAGAGGAGACTTCTTTTTGGACCCTGGGAGGAGCTTGTACAGCATCAAGGCACAGGTTGTAAAGTTCTTCTTTGATTTGAATTAATACAATCAGATTCATTTTTCTCAACAAATTGTCTTATGTCATTTGTTTCATGAATTCCTTGATCATCATGATAAGTATGCTTTATGATATTGGCTTTTCAGGTGCTATTTAATTTGTGTGCTTGTTTGTGTTTGCAGATTCACTACAAGGGAGCTCATTTGGATCAAAGGAGCGAGGCTTCCACAAACTTGCATTGGACCCAAGGTAGGCCTAAAACACTTGTTTGCCTTTGTTTATAAATTGCATATTTAGAGAAAGATAGTTTTTGATTGGCTTGCTTGTCACTAGATATCATTAGATACTAGGGAGGTCGATCTTGTCCGCAAGAACGACTCATTCCGTGTGACAAAATGGTGACCATACTGGGGACTTGATTTCTTGATTTGCTTTACTTTGACTTGAGAAACTGTGTTTTTGTTTCTGTTTTTGGCTTGTTGTGTGTGGAATTGGGTAGATTTAGTAGATCTTGGATTATTTTTTGTTTTTCATAACTTTGGGAGAGGACCGCACCCTCGGCTTGCAACACAGTGCGGACCTATCCGCAATTTTGCTTTTCACACAGAGCGATACCGCACCTGTGTGAACTGCGGTCCTGCGGACCCTGTCAAAATTTTGGAAAACTTGAGATTTTCTCTTTTAGCCAACTTAGTTTTTGTTTAGATGTTATTATCCCCTGCCCAGACTTGCATGTGACTTGTCAAGAACTTTTCTTAGGTTGATTCCATTGGTGTTAGGGTTTTAGGTGAAATTCCTAGAAGTTTTGGTTGCCAGTCTTGGTTTTCATTTTGGTCTTGTAGTAGCTCAGAGCTTAGAAGCTGTAGAAGCCTCAGATCACCTTGGTTTTTACCGACCTTCTTATGAGTATGACCATTTGAAAAATTTTCCTTTTTGAGGAATCCACCTTGTGTTTTCTCTTTGCAAAACTTCGAAAAGACTTGTGTTAAAAGTTTGGATTTCATTTTTAGAAAAGAAAACAAAAAATTGGTTGTTTTTTGACTGATTTGTGATTCTGGACAAATTAGTCCTTAGTTTGCTTATAGCTAAGTAAAACATCCTTGAAAAGACATCTTGTAAGCTTTTACTTCAAATAGTTTTTTATAGTTTATAGATCTCAAGATTAGAATTTTCCATAGTTTTGAGTGTTTTATAAAAATAAAAAAATCTCTTTTGGAAAAATTTTGTTTTTGTAGTATTTGAGTGTTTGAAAGAAAAGGGAAATTTTTGTGAAAATAACTAGTTGTCTCGTTTTGAGTGCATTGGAAAAGACAAAAATCTCTTCTTTTGATTTGTTTGTTAAGAAATATTTGTGTTTACAAGCATTTGCATTCTCAAACTCTTTCCTAGCTAGAAATTCATTGAAGGGAAAATATTACTTATCATCTTAAGTTCATTTTTTAGTGATTTCGAGTTGAGTCTTCACACCACAAGTTTCATCTCCACACATCTTGACTTAAACAAAAACCAATAAAAATAATGCTTAAAGTAAAATCTATCTAGTAATCTTTTTGTTTCTAGGGCTTTATTACACCAACATAGCTTAGGCTAGTGTCTTGGAGTAGGGAGTAATTAACTCTCCAAGATAGTAAAACAAACACGTAGCTGTGTCTTGCGGTAGGAGAAAAATCCAATTGTTGCATCTATGCTCTGGGAAATCTCCTCTTAAAGGAGAAGCACGAGATTGTGTCCGAACCAGTGTGGGAATCAATCCTTCCTCATTGGCAACGACGCCAGATATTCACGTATTAAAAACGGTAAACCTCGGATTAACCATTGTCGAGGAGCCTGGGGTCACTTGTTGGTAAACCTTGGATTATGTCAAGGAGCCTTCAATGGGATTGAGCTTGTTACTCTGCCCTTGCGTGTGTATCGGATCGTAGACTGTTCCCCCAGGTATATTTGTTTCCGTTGGTAACCATAGTGACCATATTCTATAGGATTCTTTCTAAGGTGACGGTGGAGGGAAGATCCCACTGTACCAGGAGCAGACGTCGGTTAGACTCACTTGGATTTTCTGGGGGGTTCTCTTCACTCGAGACGGTTTAGTGGAGGAACTTGTGCCAGTCTATTCATTAAGCAGGTTGCCAGGGTAATTGTTCCAACCGCCATTTCTGTATTGAACTCTGTGACGTTGGATTTCATCACCAACTAGTGTTTTCAGTACGGAAAGTTACTGTTTGTGTGTGGTTTGATCTCCTAGATTCTTTAGGCGTGTGATTCAAATTTGTTTGGTTCTTTAAAGGCTTTAGGTGGTTTTCATTGAGATTTTACTTCGTTTGTGTGTGAAGTAGTTAAAATATTTAATCGTGGCTGAATTACCGAGGAAGTCCCGTAGACTTCGGGGCCAACCTCCTGTGTTTTCACCAAGCCAGCCTAAAGGGTTAAGAGCCCTCGTAACTCCTAGAGACAGTAGAGTTGGGTCACCTGAAGAAGGAGAGTCTTCTTTGGTGGTACATCCTGATTTTCAAGCTCTAGTAGCAGATTATAATCCACAATCGATGTCTATTTCCGAAGTTACTGGTAGTTTTTCATCTACTAGTGACTTAGGTGAGGAACCTGAAATATCTGAACCTGAAACTGAATTTGCTGCTACTCCAACATCGGGATTTACCTCTCCAACTTATAGTGGTCCTGGTTCACCCAGGGTAGAAAGAATAATTACCCAAAATCTTCCTTTTGGACTTATAGCTATTGAAGAACTTGCTACTCTGGAAGAAGAAGGTATCCCTATCCCTGAAAATCAACCTATTATAGAACTTAGGGAGCGTGAATCAATCTTTTACAGTCCACCTAGGAGCAATGCTTGGTATCTTTCATTGACCAATTTTTTGGAAAACCTGGGACTAAGTTTTTCACCACCTCGTATTCCTTATCACCCAACACCTAGGGGTTACTATCCTCCGTTAAATATGTCAAGACAGTCGTCCATGTTTTATCAATATCCAGAAACCTTTTTGTACGACGGTCCTTCTGTTCCCTCTGGGTATCAGTCACTTACTGGTACTTTTTCGGGAGCATCTCCTCAACCCATTGAACAAGGGTTATTAACCGGAAATAATGGAACTAAGTCATTGAGTGTAGAAGATATTCTCATGATGTCAGGTACTATTCCTAATCCTCAACCTTGAGGTGGCCAGTTACCGCCTGGGGGGCAGCCTCAAAGTCCTCAATTATCGCCTGGGGGGCAACCTCAAGGTACCCAATTTGCACCTAGGGGGAAACCTCAAGGACAGTACATACCTACGGGATAGTACGTTCCTCAAGGTCAACCCCAGACTCAATATGTACCTCAGGGTCACCCCAGTATCAATATGTACCTCAAGGTCAACCCCAGTATCAGAACGTGCCTCAAGGTTATCAACCTCAAGGTCAGTACTCGAACCAAGGTTTCCAACCACCTTCCGGTCAATAATATGTTCAAGGAGTGTTGTGGGGAAAAATGCCTATGTAGGACGATCTTATCCACCTAAGGTGTGACAATGCCTTAGCAACAAACAGAGACAGCTATTCTAGTATTCTTCTTTTATGAATTAAGAATGAAGAGAGATGGATGGACTAACCGGTGTCTTCCGTTTATCCCTCGATCCGGTTTCTCTTCTCTTTGAGAGTTCCCAGCTACTTGCCTTCTTGCTCGCCCAGCTTCAAGAGGTTTCTACAAGATCACACGAAGAGAACACTACACAAGACATGGATTCATATTCATAACTAGTTCAGGATTAGAAATAAACTAAACATACTAATGCAATCATACATCAAAGATACATCAGTATATAGGAGAAAACCAAGATAGCTTTATTGATGAATAACAAGGTTCAGGAAGAGATACAACCCAGAGGGCTCCAATCCAGCATCTCCTTCCCAGCAAATGGAATTCCTATCTTCACCCCCTTCAAAGCATTAAGCACCCAATGATTCCAATCTCAAACCAACAACAATTCTTTGCAATAACCAAATTCCAGCCCCCCTCCTTGGATCTCTGGGATGAGAGATCTATATATAGATATTTGTAGAGGTGTGAGTCAGCTCTGGGTTTTTGATTAGTGTCTTCTCTCTGATAGTTCTTGATGCCACTTGGAGATCTCATTGATCTCTTACTCATCCTTGGGCGATTTTGAGAGGCAAGTGTCCCATGAGAAGTTTCTAGAAGATTCCATGATCATCCACCTCGCAAACTGTCTCCGCCACTTGTCTTTTCCTGATCAGCGCACCCTCACAGTGTATTTAGGTGCACTGAAACACAATTCCCGTGTGTACAACCTGCACTGAATGTCAAAACCTCTGTGTTGAGGGTGCACTGATCCAGTTTTGACCAATTTTGAGTAGTTTCTGGTGGAGAACTTCTGGGAGAAGCTGTAATTTGTTGACCTTGTTCCTTTAGGAGTTGTAACAACACTTTTAAGGACTTAGGAGCCTTTAGTTTATGGACATTTCATGCTTGGAGCTGTAAGGCACAAAAATGTCTATAACAGTTGCCCCTTAAAGTATGAGGCCGTTTATCGGGTGAAATGCTTTATTAGAAGGATCCGAAGTTCTTCCAATGCTGGGAGGAGACCTGTAATAAGATACAATACAATACATTATTTTTCATACTGCTTTCATGATCTAGCTGAGGCGGGCATTCCCATGCTCAGCTTTATAAATTCATTTTTTTGTACATAGAACAGACAATCGTCTGATGGTAGACTGATAATTTTGATGAAATTATCATCCTTTGGGTAGGATGATTATCTGTTGCAATGATGTACATGTCAATGTCTTTATCTTTCCTCAATATATATCGCAGCCCGGATGGATGAAACTAGATCCGGGGTCTTCAAACTCATTCGATCTTCACTCTAAGTACAAGTCGATCCATGTGAGAAATGTTCTGAAGTCGAACATGGAAAGACATCGCTTGATTACCAGTCAATGAGGTAAATCGTTAACAAGCGCGAGAGGAATCATCGATAATGATAATGACCCTCAAGGTACTGCAGTACAATTCACGTGGTGTGAATAAAGGACTTGGCGTCAAACACCACGCAAAATATTTTGGTCAAAGGTCATTGATGTATACCTGTCACCGGAAGTGAGAAACTTGCCATTGAGGCATGCAAGCTTCAAAGTACTGAAGGGGTTGTTCCTAGATCAACTTCTTGGATAATGAGCTGATGTCGACAAGAAGCGATCCGTCAAAGGAGGGCCTTAATGAATCCCACATCAGTGACACGGAATGGAGCTAATGATTTTGATGGAGGTGAAAACGATCTGATGACATATGATTCAGGGTGGCGGTCATGAAAGGATGAAGGATAATGTATGGCAGTGGATGGGACATGGTTGACTTCTCTGAATGACTTCTCTTGAACATATGGCGACACTTATGCGAAGGATCGGTAGCATTACCCCAAATATGAATGGTATGGCGAGACCATGGTGATGTGACTGGTGAATGAAACAACCCAACCCGACTGTGGTATGGAGGAAAAGTGTCATGTTCAAGAGCGACTTGCTACCATCAAAGTTTTCTTGAGTTTCTCCCAATTTTTCCCCAGTCATTGTTGACCAGTACCTCTTTATTTTTGTCAAGCTTGAGGAGGATAACATATGCTTGTTCTATAACTTGCCCTTCGGGCAAGCCCATCGCTATGTTTTAACGAGCCTAGCGATAGTGAAACTCGTTCTCGTCTAAAGACAAGTTTGTTGCTATTTAATGCATTTAACGAGTCTAACGACAAAGATAACTCGGTCCTTTTCATTTTTAGAGAGTCTGAAAAGGTACGTAAAGTCAACTCTGAAAGTCCTTTTTCGTCATCTAATCCCTTAGGTTCGAAAAAGTATAAAACAATACAGAAGGGATGAGTTTTCGATAGTTTTAATGAGCCGAATAAAACAAGCGCTCGATCTTTTTGTGCAATAATCCCTCAGGTCCAAAAAGATTAAAATCTAGAGGAGGGATAGCACTTCCTGTCCCTTTAACGAGCTGGAAGGCGAAGGACTCGGCAATCTTTTCATATTTTACGAGTCAGATGAAAAGAGCTTAAAGAAGACTCGTCTTTTGAGGAATGAGTGATGAAATAGGTTAGCAACTGATTCCAGGTAAGGCTTGGAATTTTCCAATCACGGCAGTGTCACAAGGATGGCTAAGTGAAATCACTCTTCGCAGCTGTTCCTCAAAATGGGTAAACAAACATATGGAGGTGAACGATCGGCCAATGGAAAAGTGGAGGTGACGGTGCAAACACGACCAAGGCTTTAACGGCTGATAATGTTACATTCACGGTGGTTATTTACAGGAAGATAGTTCATTTTTTAACGAGCTTAAACGCGGAAAAACACTGCTCAGTCTTATGTTTATTTTTTAACGAGCATGAACTATGTGCTAAAACTGCTCGATGCGGGTTTATTTTTTAATGAGCTTGAACCCTGCGGTAACACTACTCAATGATAAGTTTGCATGCCCCCAGCATAACAACGCAAATCGAGGTGCATGCCCCCCAAGCTTCATTGCATTCAACTTGGTGGTTGGAATGAAGGTTTACCTTTGAGATTCGGAAAGGAGATTGTTTCATTTTTTAATGAGGTTGACACAGTAAAAGAACTATCCTCATGACTCCTTGTTTCATTTTTTAACGAGGTTGACATGAGATTAGAACCGTCCTCGGAGCCCACTGTATTTACAGTATTTCTATTAGGGCAATGATCCACACTGACAAAATGTTTAGGAATCTTCCGAATCCATTAGATATAGAATATTTCATATTGTAGGTTTCCACTGTGGCCACTTCCGCCAGATTACTTGCAGGCGGTAGGGCAAAAGTACCCATTAAGGCAGGGTCTTTTAGGAGACCTACTCCAATATTTTGAAGCGAATGATTGCTTCCATGGATCATTGGAATGCTTCCAGTAACTTGTGAACTACCGGGGAAGAAATTTTGTTGGTCGACGACTGTAATTTCTCCTTGAAAGGGAAATGCAATCTTCCTGAAGTAGGTCGACACAACTGCGGCCATGGCATATATCCAGGGCCTTCCCAGTAGGATGTTGTAATCGAGGTTTCCATCAATTACTTCAACATCAATTCCTACTGTTTTGCCCCCTAGTTCAACTTGCAAGTTACTCAAAATCCCGTATGGAGTGTATGACCGTCCATCAAATGCTTTTAACGTCGTTGACGATCTCGACAAGGGTGGTGAGCCTAAATTCTTCCAGCAACTCATCGACATAATACACGTAGATGCCCCCTCATCAATAATTGTTCGATGAACAGTTTTGTTGAGGGCTTTCACTTGAATAAGGAAAGCTAGTTGAGCTGGTAACTGAGGGTCATATCCTTTATGATCAAAGGCCACAAGATTGGAGTCCATTGGGTCAATTTCACCTATTGCTGATAATAAAGCTTGCTCTTGGGAGAGGCAATTTTGCGGTACCTCAAGCGTCGACATAGCAGACGGCGATTGGGCCAGGTCCTCTATTATATTATAATTCTGTGCTATTTTTGCATGAGGATTAAATGTCGACTTGTACACTACTCCCTTTGGCAACTTTATCATTTGTTCAGGAATGGTGGGTGGCACAACTTTGGTCAAAGTTGTTGTCGAACTACTAGGTTGTTCATTAGCCTCGTTATTCGACACCTGTGGATTCCCGTAATCTTTATTCCTTGCCAAAGCATCATTTTGCTGCTTTGAGATAGACAACATAAGCACTTGGGATCGAGAAGCATTTTGATTAGAAACCAGTTTGGTACCCGGGCTTGGAAACGGATCAGTCAATACTGCTGAGGTTTTTGAACTCTTAAAGAGTTTCTTAACTTCAGCTATATGTGGACAATCTCTCGTCCAATGATCCTCATCGCATATATGACACCCCGCAGGGGGTTTCCTTTTTCTCCCTTTCTTTTTCTTCTTGCTCCCTCGTTGCTTTAGTTGTTTGCCCTTGTCGGTCGACGCGGCATTTACTTCCGAGGCAAGAAGTTCCTCATTTGCATTTTGACTGGAAATCTTACGGGCCCTTTTAGATGTAGCCTTTGTCGATTTCGTGTCTGTCGTGCCAATCATTCCATCGATGGCATGAGAGTCATTGTTTGATTTAGGAGGAGGAGGAATTAAGAATTTCGGTCTAGGGGCGTTAGGTATTTTGTCGTAGAACGTGCCAGGCTGAGTATAGACCAAGTCCAGATATTGCGCACGAGCGATGACTTGCTCTTCCGTTACGACTCCCCCCTTTGCCACATCTTCCGTGATTGTAGGAAGTAAGGATTTGATAAACCATTCAGCTAATAGCTGATCGGGAACGTACGTTTTTACCATCCTACGATGACGTCGCCACTCATGTATATGATCAGATATGTGAGTGGCCGTTGTCTGTTTGAAGTTGGTTAGGAGTTCCGTTCCTGTTTCATACCTTATCGGTAATTGAAAATGGGTTAAGAAAGTCGTGGCTAAGGTACTGAAGTTGTTGAACGAAGCTCTAGGCAATTCAATATACCATTTTGCCGCTGGACCAGTTAACGTCCTCTGAAAAAGGCGAAGCCTAATCGAATCATCGTTTAGGGTGTTTGATGAACACCATAGATGAAATGTCATCACATGATTCGACGGATCTTCACCCAGATTTCCATTAAATTTAGGAATATCTGACGGAAGTTTATGCGGAATCGCTGGCCACCAAGGGGCATAAGCAATTGGATCATTCGTCAGCCGGTTTAGATCTGGTAATTCTAGAGTTGCTACAAAGGGAAACTGTTGATTCAGGTTAGGCGAAGCATACCCAGGATAAGATGGAATCGCCTGAGCAGTGGGTCTTTGCATACCAGCATAATGTATTTGATGCTGGCAACTTTGACAAGGTTGATGGGCATAACCATTATAATATGGTTGTTGATTACCGCTTTGGAAATGCGATTGCCCATTACTTACAAAGACTTGTTGCTCAAGTCCTCGATATGATTGCTAGAATGGGGGTTGTTGAGTTTGAACCAGCTTTGGTTGTTGAACCATTTGCTGTTGACCAATACTGGATGATTGACCAAGATGAGGAGTCACAGTACTTGTTTGATCCTGAGTCGCTCCAGATAAGGAGGCACTAACCTAAGGTTGTGATTGAGTCGTTGAGACAAGAGGCTGTTGTATTGCAACCTGAGGCTATTGGGGTTGACATACAACAGGTAGCGCTTGTACTTGCAACGCAGTAACCATAGCAGGTATAGTGGGAATATTCGACACAGGGTGGACTGGTTGCATTGAATATACAACCCTTGGTTGCTGAGGCAGTATTGGTACCCAACCGCTGGATGTAATTCCAGTTTGACCTGAACTTTGTTGTAAACTCCCATATGGTTGTTCTCCGGGGGGAAACAATGAAAAGGCATACTGCCCTCCATATGGTGGCAATCTAGTACTTAAAGGGAAAATTGGCCTTTGAAGACACATTGGATCAATTTGTTGAGTTTCAACATAAGAAATACCAGATGATAATCCGGATGAAGAAATAGGAACTAACCATGTCGTCGAAGCAGTCCCTGATGGGACTCCGGCTTGTTGTTGATAACTTGCAGGGACAGATGGTATACCATCGAACATCGTTGGGGTAGCAGTAGGAGGCTCTGCCGCTGCTGTGTCGGATGACATAGTCCTGGATGTCGACGGTTGTTCAGACATATTAGTCTATCCAAAAGATTTTCTAGCGATTCTACAAGAACTTACAATGAAAAGAGACTAACTTCGAAGATCAACGAGGGAATGGTGATGATTATTCCGTTTAAAATAAATTTTAACGACGCTTAGACACAACCTGCTTTTTCAATTTTAAAGAGTCGAGAAAAAGCAAAAGATGACTCTAGTCTCCTTCGATGTTTTAATGAGCCTGAAGTGACAAATGCTCGGATGGACTTTTTCCGTTATAGAGTCTAAAAAAGGCCAAAAGGAACTGCTCTGGAGTTCTAGGTAGAGGGTGTGCCAAACTTTTCGCAAAACCGCAGAATACTTTTTAAGGTACGGGCGGTCAATCTTCCTGAATGCTGTGTTCAGTGCATTGCGATCAGTAGGGCGGCCGACACGACTTCCTGAGGATAAAGGTTTTATGTCTATAGGGGTCTCCCAATATATACTCGACGGTACATGGGAGCACAATCCGTACTGGCGCTATCGTCCCTCAGGAGGAATCACCCACCATCAGCGAGATCGACAGTCACCAGGCTTTACGACGCCGGAACA